>CM039630.1:14197500-14920000 GCA_022457165.1 Juglans mandshurica | reverse complement strand
TGTAATCCTAGAGCTTTAATCATAAATCACCTCTTAGTCTCATTGCAATCAAAAGATCGAACAATAGTTAGCTATAAAATTGTAAGCATTTAAGAACAAAGAATAAACACTCAATCATGAAAATATTGAAAATAAAATAACTTGGAATAAAAATTGTGTGTTCAATGCTAGGCTACATCAAATCTCTAGAAAATAGAATTAGTTTATAATGGAATTGAAAAGAAAAAGAATAAAATTGATGTTCTTGGTTGTTATCGGTTGATGAAGCATGCGGCTCTCGCCTCTGCCCTCCAGTTCTGCCTTCTCGAAAGAACAATTCATGAATAAATTCTGAAACTCTAAACTCAGACTCAAACTCTAAAACATAAAAACTCTCGACTTCGATTCAAAACTCCATAACTCAAACCAAGACTAAAAATAAAGCTTAGATTAAGAACCAAGACTCCCTATTCATCCCACAAGATGGGACTAAATAGATGTTAAAACTTAAATCTGGAAACAAAATAAATGCGGCTACAATCTAACCCAAAAATCTGGGAAATAGTTTCTAAAGATAGATGTTAACATTAAAAAAAATTATCCTAAGAATATCGAAATTATCTAAAATGGAAGATTCAGTGATATGCGGCTTGAATTGCGGAGTTCGAGAGGATTTGGTCGCCAATACATTGATTGCGGAACTCGGACAGGTCCCACCGGGTAGATGCCGTGTGAGCTGAATGTAAGTGGCAGGAAGGTCACAAATGAACAGGCGTGGAGGTCACAAAGACCACACGGCCCTCCCTTTGCCTACCGAGTGGAAAAACTCCCGACCAGGATAAAAGACTGCTCTCGCCTTTTCTAGTTGTTGCCCACGATGTCGTTTAGGTTGGTCGTTTAGACTAGTCACCCAATCTAACCCCTAGAGCCTTGTCACCAAATCCTCGCTCCTTCTGGTAGCACCTTTTGGTCGCGAGTTTCCTCCCCTACCGAGAGGTAAGTATTCTCACCTTTGGGCGAGAGAGAAATCTCTTTGCTGCCCACAGGACAAGGCTCCTCGTCCAAATCTCATCGGCTCTTTTCAGATCTCGCTGCCTCTCATCGATCTGGATCCGTAGTCTCTTCTTTTGTACCAAAATGCTATCATTTTGCACTAAATCTTCTCATTCCTTCAAATTCAAGAAAATAAATAAAAATATGTAGAAATAAAATAAAATAAAATAGTATTAAAGGGAAAATGACACTTTTTATAAATAAAAGAGAGATAAAAATCATATAAAAATAACATTTATCAAGGGAAGTGATGGGTCTACCAAGAGGAAAGACAACAATGGGTTGCAAATGGGTGTTTGTAGTCAAGTATAATTCAGATGATTCTCGAGAGAGATATAAAACACGTTTGGTGGCCAAAGGTTTTACTCAAACCTATGGTACTGATTATCTCGAGACTTTCGCTCCAGTGGCAAAGTTAAATGCTATGAGGTACTTCTTTCAATTGTAGCATATCTTGACTGGCCTCTTTAACAATTAGATGTGAAGAATGCGTTTCTAAATAGAAATTTAGTGGAGGAAGTTTATATGGATCCACCACCTGGATTTGATGAACACTTTGGATCTACGATGTGTAAGCTGAAGAAGTCATTATATGGGCTCAAGCAATCTCCAAGAGCTTGGTTTGAACGATTCACTCAATCCGTAAAAAATCAAGGATATGTCCAAGCTCAAAGTAGTATGTTCATGAAGCACTCCAATGATGGTAAGATTGCAATTTGATATTATTCTTATTGGGGATAATGTTACTAAAATGGATCGATTGAAGAAAAGTCTAGCTTCAAAATTTGAAATTAAAGATTTGGGGTCTCTAAGATACTTCCTTGGAATGGAAGTTGCTTGTTCAGAAAGGGGGTATTGTAGTTTACATAGAAAATACATTCTTGATCTCCTTAAAGAAACGAGAATGAGTGGATGTAGACCTGACGATACTCCAATCGATCCTAATTAGAAGCTAGGAGATACCAATAATGGAAATCCTATTTGAATAAGTTTGTTAGGGGAGTCTGTTAGTTGTTCCTATTTTTTTCCATTTCCTATTTTTGTGTAATCTGGTAGATTAGGATAGATTTTTGTGGGAACTTCTTTGGATATAAATACTTCCTGTAACTCCTATTAATTATTAAGAAAGTACCAGTTTTTTTCTTCTAAAAAACTTTCATAATATATAATTAAGTTAGAAATAAGTTAGACATTACAATAATAACATATAATACTAATTTATAATAACATGTAATTAGACACTAGAAATAAATCTACTTATAAATAAGTTACACACTAGTATAAATTTAATAACATGTAATACTATAGCATAATAACATGTAATACTATAATATAATAACATGTAATTGGACACTAAAAATAATATATAATATTATAATATGATAACATATAATTAAACACTATAGTGTAAGTTTAGTATAAAAATAAGGTAGATATTAGTATAGAAGTAAATTAGTAGTGAATGATTTAGTTTTACCTTTTAATTTTTTTGAAAATTTTGAAATTTGAAAGCCCACAAAAAATTCTTTTTAAAATGGGTTATATATGAAACTAAAAAAACAAAAACAAAAGAAAGCCCAAATCTGACTCTTCTCCAACTTCACTCTGATAAGTCGGAATCGGAGTTGGATCGAAGCCTACACAAGTCGGAGTTGGAGTTGGATTTAGGGGAATCCAACTGTGACTAAGTTGATACTCACCCCTACATATAACTTGAATTTTAAACCGTGATAAGAATATATTTATAAGTTAAAGAATTTATAACGGTTATGTGGAAGAATAGTCTCGGGATCCTAACAAATCTCTTATATGGCACCCCACGTGTGAACACGTAGGATGTCGTTTTGCTATAAAATTATGGAAAAATATGGAAATAATTTTAAAAAGTAAAAATCATTATAAGAAGCCTAAAATTATTTAGAAAGCAAAATAATAGAAAACTGATGGGAACCAAGGTGGGTCTACTCTTAAAGATCATTTGCAAGTTCCAAATTGGCCAATTATAAGATTAAGGGCCAAGAAGATTAAGAAAGCAATGCAAGGATTGGTGCAATCCACTTGGGATGAAGCTAGCAAGAGCTCAACACTCAAGATGAGTTTGAAAGAAGGAGAACCAGTTTTGATCCACTTGATTCAAGCTGTGGAAGACATGACTTAGAGATAGGGCTAATTGTTATTGGAGGCTTCCAATTTGGTTAAAATATTTATTTTATTAGTTTAGAATAAGTGGGCTTGAAGATGCTTAGCTCACATATCTTATTTCTTATGAACTAGGGGTTTTTGGGAAGGCCTTGTATTTTGGCCAATGGCTTATTTGGAAAGTTACATTTTAGGAACTAGGGTTTCAAGTTATTGTAACGTTACTGTAGCGGCGGACCTGTTCATCCAGGGGCATTTTGGGTAAAAGGGGCTTTGTTTTGGCTAGGATTTTAATTAGGTTTGGTTTAAATACTCTTTGTAGCCTCATTTGAAGTTGTAGACAATATTGGATTTTATTTGTGAGTTGAGTTTACTCCTCTTGTTCTTTATTGAACTTTTGAACTTATCAAAGGTAAATCACAACTTTTGTGACGTTCCTCCTTATCATATGGGTTATTGAGACGATTTCTTTAACGGGTCTAGATTTTAATATAATCTAGATTCTTGAAATGAGTTCTCATCGAGTCTAGATTCTCCATCCATTGATTGTGGGTTCAAAGGATTTCATTCCAACGGGTTCATATTATTTTGTATCAGAGCAAGGTTTCCAATCAGGTCTGATTTTATCTTTTAATTCTTGTATCTATAATTTTATTCTAGGGCTTCATTGTTCTAGGGTTGCAAAAAAAAAGAGGTAGATACCGGATTTCTTCACTTTTTTAGGGCTGCCAAATTTCATTGTTTTAGAGTTTGTGTTGGCTGAAATCTCTTGTTCTAGGGGCTGCCGTATATCACACTTATCCTAGGATTTTTGAGTTATTGTTAAGGTTTTCTCAATTGCTTATTCTTGATTTTGTGATCAAATCAATTTGTGAAAAGACAAGAAAAAAAAAAGAAAAAAAAAATTGTCCAAAAAAAAATCCGAAATTGTTTCTTGAGCCTTATCATCAAAGGGGGCTGCATACATTATTCTAGTTGGTATCTTGTCTTATAATTACTGTTTCATTCGTATAATTTCCTTGATTCACATGTCCTTTTTTTTTATTCCTTCCGTGGTTCTCTTGTTCTTGTTTCTTGGACCTAATTACTAGTTGGGATAAAACAAGGTTGCATTGTGTTGATTGAGTTCAATTAGTTCTTAAAAAACTTGAGTGTGAAAACTCTTGAGGCAAAAGGCAAGAGAGTGTGAGACTATTATCAGATAAAAAACTAATTAAGAGTGAGACATGAGTGGAGTGCCATTATTTGAGTGTAAACACGTAACGGAGTGCGTGAGGTTTTCTTTTTTACCACTAACATTCTTTTGTGCAGCACCTTACAATGTCTCACCGGAGTAGCTTATCACCAAGGGGGAGAGCAGATAACTCATCCTTTGTGTTGCAAGCCATGTAACAACAAGTTGAGCGGTTGAACTTTGTGCTGGGTGAAGTGAGGGATATGATGGATCATCAAGAAACAACGATTAGAAATCTGCAAGGTGGGAGAGATATGAGGTAATTGAGCTGAATTATTGCATATTTTATTTATTTCATTACATTATTATTGGTTTTAGATGAAAAATAGTCAAGATAAATAAATCCGAGTTGTGATTTAAATTAGTTAATAGCATGATTTATGCTTAATTTTATAACTTGTGATTTAATTGAACAATGTTCATTCACATGCACAACATATTTTTTGATATTCTTTTATTTTTTTTATTTTATTTCATTTCATTTCATTTCTAATTTTATTTTATTTATTTTTTTAGGCAAAAAATATATATATGCAAAGAAAAGTCAAATGCATTCTCTCATTTAAATGAGTCTTTGACTTGGTCTTTGACTTTGACTTGGTCTTCAATAAGGGGGATGACGGGATACGCGGACACGGGAGATGAGGGCTCTTTTGGTTTTTACAGAAGAGGCACGATTTCTTTATATATATTTTTCACACGAACACTGCACGAGGGAGAGTTTTCTTTTTTTCGGCCTTAAGAAGAATGCACAGCAACGCGGCATATTTGAAGAACTCTTCGAGGGTCCAATTGCCGTTCTAGCCTTCTCCTCCATTGTCTACCACCTCCATCTCCATTCATTTGGCTTGCTCTTTTCATTTCCTACTTTTTATTTAATTTCAATTTAAAGTTTATGGAGTATTTTTGAGATTTTGGCTTAGAAGTTTGGGCAATTTATTTGCAATTTATTTTATTTAATATCGTTATTTTCCTTGCTCTTTTAAGCTTTCATTTAACAATGATTACAATTGCTATGGATTAATTTTGAGAATTTTTTATTTGAATACAAGGATGAACCCAAGAATCTTAATTTTGGGGCTTTTCAATTTTCAATTCGTATTTTGTCAATTACTTTCTAATCTAGTTTAATTATTAGCTTAGTTTTATTAATCTCTTAGTTCCATTGCATATTAAATTGATTAAAGCTTAATTAGGACTTAAATAATTTCAGTTTTATTATTTAATTTTCAGATTAATTAAGATTGTTTAGTTTAGTTGATTCTTTGATTGTTAATTTTAATTTGTTAGTCTTTTACATTTCATTTTGACA
Organism: Juglans mandshurica; assembly: GCA_022457165.1. Classification (NCBI taxonomy): domain Eukaryota; kingdom Viridiplantae; phylum Streptophyta; class Magnoliopsida; order Fagales; family Juglandaceae; genus Juglans; species Juglans mandshurica. The sequence goes on along the minus strand of CM039630.1, from coordinate 14,914,283 downwards.
CTCAAAAATTCAAAAATATGAATCTAGTCCATGACTAGTGCCCTCTTATTTCTTGTTACATTCTTCCATTCATTGCACATACCATTATTTTTATTTTCTCTTTGTGAATATTTTCACCATTTTAAACAAGTTCAATTTTAAGTAATTTTATCTGAGGAGACGATCTAGGAATTTATTCCTAATTATTACGTGACATCCTCATGCATTTGGGATAGCCTTTGTGCTACTCATTTTTTAGTGAGTCAAGTTTTTAGCGCCATTGCCGGGGATTAGTTGCTTGACGTAAATTTAAACTCGTTATTTTTATTTTTTTTATCTCAAATGTTTCTATCACTATCTTATCTCTGATTACACATTTCACTTGTCTCCTACTACTCAGTTACTTGAACCTTATTTATGCTATTCGGATTGATATTTCATATCGTGAATGAGGGACAATTCAAATAGGTTGGTTAGAGTTACATCGAGTACTGAGAGTAGTATACATAGCCCAGAGATAGATAGCTTTTCTGTTTTTTTCTACAGACAAGGAAATTGAAATTGAACAAACCATGGCTGCACCTGCACCACGCACTCTTAGGGATTATTTGTAACTCACTCGCACCACTACACCATCATGCATTATTTTACCTGATGATGCACCTAATTTTTCTATTGAGCATGACATGATGTCAGTGATACATCAGTTCCACGGGATGGATTCTGAGAGTCCTTATCAGCACTTGACAGATTTTGAATTGGCTTGTACTACTTTTATCAATAGAGCCACTACTGATAAATTTATTAGACTTCGTTTATGTCCTTTCTCTTTAAAGGATAAATCGAAGATTTGGTTTAATTCTTTGAGGCCTAATTCTATCTCTAGTTGGTCTGATAAGCAACGTGAGTTCTTACAAAAAAATTTTCCTTTTTAGAGCACTCAGTATTTACAAGAGCAGATCAGTCAGTTCAATTAGAAATTTAACGAAACTTTTCAGGCTAGCTGGGAAAGGTTTAAGGATTTGGTGAATATCTGTCCACATCATGGTTTTGAATCCTGGAGCTTGGTGAATTATTTTTACACTGGTCTCACTCCACAATGCATGCAGTTTGTTTAGACTATGTGCAATGGAGAATTCTTTAGCAAGGAGCCTGATGAAGTATTGCCATTTTTTTACTATCTTGCTGAGAGCGCACAACAATGAAACACTCGCACTGATTGAGTTTCATTGACAGCACAACCACTGAGGGCTATTGCTGGTGGAGGTAGATATGAGCTTAAGGAAGACACTGACGTTCAAGCCCGAATAGTGGCATTGACTAGAAGATTAGAGGTCATGGAGATGGAAAAGGTGAAGGCCGTGAAAACAGTAGTGGGTAAATAGAGCAAGATGCAAGACCCAAGATTGCCCGATTATGCCAGTATTTTAGGAGAGTGGCTCTAAGCAGATGCAATTAGCGATCTGGGTAAATAGAGCACAAAATCAGTCTTTATATAATCCGGGGTGGAGGAATTAGCCAAATTTCTTATGGAGGAATGATCAGCCTGGCCAGTCTCCACCACCTCCTCAGCAGCCATTTCATCAGGCTGCTCCTCAGCACCAGTATCAGCCATATCAGAGTTCTCAGAGCTATTCTTTTGTAGCACCTCCAGGATTTCAGCCTCATGTAGCTGCATAGAGTTTTTAGCCTCAATCATCTGTGAAGAAGTCTCTAGATAATAGTATGGCACAGATGGCCAATACATTTCAGCAATTCATGCAGATTCAGGCCACTACAAACAATCAGAACACTCAGGCCATAAATGACTTGCGGGACACTATTAATAAGATGAGCACGACATTGAGCACTGTAGAGAAAGGAAAATTCTCAGCACAACCTCAGCCTAATCCTTAAGTATACCGGCAACAACAACAACAAGTGCATAATGTCTAAGGGGAGGTTTTTGAGACAGCGAAGACCTTCTTACTTTGAGAAGTGGAAAGGAAGTTCCCCAACCAGAGATGACTATGGACACACAGAACACCTGAAGATGCAATAGAGACTGGTAAAGCTGAAAAAGAACCAAAGGTAGTGAGACCAGAGCTGAAGAAGCCTGTGAGTGCAAATGCTGAAACTAGTAGGGGGTACCAACCTGTGGTTCCCTATCCTCAGAGATTAGCAGTTGGCCAAAAGAACAAATACCACACTGAGATTCAGGAGATTTTCAAGCAAGTAAAGATTACTATTTCACTCTTGGATGCCATACAACAAGTGCCTTTATATGCAAAATTTTTGAAGGACTTGTGTACAGTAAAGAGGAAGCTGAATGTAAAGAAGAAAGCTTTCCTAACGGAGCAAGTCAGTGCATTGATATTGAGCGAGACTCCTCAGAAGTTCGGAAATCCCGGCTCCCCCAACATTTCCATTATGATCGGTGAGTCAAGCATTGGGAGAGCTTTACTTGATTTGGGGAGTAATGTAAATTTGCTACCATTCTCAGTGTATGAGCAGTTGGGATTGGGTGAGCTGAAAAAGACCTCCATCATGCTACAGTTGGCTGACAGATCAGTTAAGGAGCTGAGGGGTATTGTTGAGGATGTGCTGGTCCAGGTGGACAAATTTTACTATCCAGTGAATTTTGTAGTTCTTGATATGCAGCAACCAGCCTCCACTATTTACCAAGCTCCTGTCATTCTTGGAAGATCATTTCTAGCTACATCAAATGCTTTGATTAATTGCAGAAGTGGAGTTCTGAAGCTTACTTTTGGGAACATGTCACTTGAGTTGAATGTTTTCAATGCTTGCAATATGCCAGCACATTTTGATGACACAAGTGATTTGAATGCTGTGGAGAGTTTGACACCAGCATAATTTATTTGCTCAACTTTTCTTTTCTCTGATAATGATTCCATTTTTCAGTCACATGAATTTTTACTTGATGAAAAAATTGACCATGTTGATGAAAATGTCTTTGAATTTTTGGACTGTTTTGCAGATTCTTCTTTGCCACTTGAAGTACAATTTGCAGGCGTGAGATAGAAACACAAGTTTGAAACTCTACCACCACCAGACATATTTAAATTTTCAGAGGAAGAAATCTCCCAGTTGGAACTGAAACCACTTCCTCCAGATTTAAAGTATGTGTTTCTTGGTCCTGAAGAAGACACTTTTCCTGTGGTGATTTCCTCAAATTTAAATCAGAAGGATGAAGCCCAGTTGATTGAAATCTTAAAAAAGCATCGAGAAACAATTGGTTGGACAATAGCCGACATCAAAGGTATTGATGCTGCTGTTTGTACCCACAAAATCCATTTTGAAGATGATGCTAGACCGGTTCGTGATGCTCAACGTAGGCTCAATCCTACCATGAAGGAAGTTGTCAAAGATGAAGTGTTCAAGCTGCTCGCAATGGGTATCATTTATCCCATCTCAGACAGTAAGTGGGTAAGTCCAACTCAAGTGGTACCAAAAAATCTAGTTTAACTATTGTCAAAAATGATAAAAATGAGTTGATTCCAACTAGAATGGCTACTGGTTGGAGAATGTGCATTGATTATAGAAAACTTAATTTAGCCAGCAGGAATGATCATTTTCCGTTACCATTCTTGGATCAAATTTTAGAAAGAGTGGCTGGTAATGCATTTTATTGCTTCTTGGATGGATACTCTGGTTATTATCAAATTGCTGTAGCTCCTGAGGACCAAGAGAAAACTATTTTCACCTGTCCTTTAGGCACCTTTGCTTTTACCAGAATGTCTTTTGGTTTGTGTAATGCTCCAGCTACTTTTCAGAGATGCATGATGAGTATTTTTTCTGACATGATTGATGATATTTGTGAAATATTCATGGATGACTTCTCTGTTTTTGAAAAATCTTTTGATAGTTGTTTACATAATTTGGCATGTATTCTCCAGAGATGTGAGGAAAAAAATCTTTTACTTAATTGGGAGAAACGCCAATTTATGGTTACTCAGGGCATTATCTTGGGATATATTATTTCTTCTGAATGTATAAAGGTCAACAAGGCAAAAATTGAATTAATATCTAAACTCCCTATCCCTAGGACGGTTAAAGATATTCATTCTTTTCTTGGCCATGCTGGCTTTTATAGGCGGTTTATTCAAGAGTTCAACTCTATTGCAAAACCTTTGTGCACTCTTTTACAAAATGATATTGAATTTGTTTGGACTGATGAGTGCCAAAAAGCTTTTGATACCCTTAAAGAATCTCTTACCACTGCCCCTATTATGCAACCCCCGCAATGGGACCTTCCCTTTGAAATCATGATCGATGCAAGTAATTATACCTTAGGAGCTGTTTTGGGGCAACGTGTGAATAATAGACCTTTTGTGATTTATTATGCCAGTAGAACCTTGAATGATGCCCAGAAAAATTATACTACTACTGAAAAAGAATTGCTTGCAGTGGTTTTTGCACTTGATATATTTCGGACTACATTATTGGTTCTCATGTTACTATTTTCACTAATCACTCTGCTCTTAAGTATTTGTTGGCTAAGAAAGATGCAAAACCACGCTTGATTCGCTGGATTCTACTACTTCAAGAGTTCAACATCAATATTAAGGACAAGAATGGAGTTTAAAACGTGGTAGCTGACCACTTCTCTAGATTGCCATCATCATCCTCTTCAAATGTTAGCCTTCCTCTTGAATGAGTAGCTGTTTGTGATTGATAGAGCTCCTTGGTATGCTGACATAGTCAACTATCTCGTGACTGAGCGAATGCCTTTTGAATGGTCCACCCAAGATAAGCGTCGATTTCTCTCTGCGGTACGACACTTTTACTTTGATGATCCATACCTTTTCAAATATTGTTCGGACCAATTGATTCGAAAATTCATTCCTGATAATGAGTTTTCTTCTGTGTTGAAATTTTGTCATATGGGTGCATGTGGTGGTCATTTTTCAGCAAAGAAAACAGTCGCTAAAATTTTGCAAAACAGTTTTTACTGGCCTTCTATGTTTAAAGATGCTTATAATTTTTGTAAAGCTTGTGAGCCTTGTCAAAAATTGGGATCCATTAGCAAAAGAGATATGATGCTTCTTTCCCCTATTCTTACCTGAGAAATTTTTGATTGTTAGGGATTAGACTTCATGGGACCTTTTCCAGTTTCCTTTGGAAATACGTTTATTTGATTGGCTGTGGATTATGTTTCAAAATGGGTGGAGGCCGTCGCTTGTAAAACAAATTACCACCGTGTTGTCCTAAAATTTTTGCAATCTCTGTTTGCTCACTTTGGCATGCCCAAAGTTATTATTAGTGATGGGGGTTCTCATTTTTGCAACAAACCATTTTCTACACTTATGAAGAAAATGGTATCATACACCGAGTTTCTACCCCTTATCTCCCTCAAACAAATGGGCAAGCAGAATTGGCAAACAGAGAGATCAAAATCACTTTAGAGAAAACTATCAATTCTAATAGGAAAAATTGGTCAGTTAAGATTCTTGATACTTTGTGGGCTTATAGGACATCTTTTAAAATAAATCTAGGGATGTCCCCTTATCGATTAGTTTATGGTAAAGCTTGTTATTTACCTGTTGATATTCAGCATCAGGCTCTTTAGGCTATAAAACATGTTAACATGTCACTTGATGAAGCGTCAGGGTTGAGAAAATTGCAGATTAATGAATTGGATGAAACTCGTTGAGATGCTTATGACAACGCTCAGCTGGCGAAGGAACGCATGAAAATTCTACATGATCATAAAATTCATCCAAAGCATTTCACACTTGGTCAAGACGTTCTTCTTTACAACTCTCGCTTACATATTTTACTTGTAAATTGAAATCCCGATGGAGTGGGCCTTACATTATAAAGAATGTTCATCCTCACGGGGCGGTAGACATTGTCAATCCAAAAAATGGCAATAGCTTCACTGTCAATGGACAACGTCTAAAGCTGTTTCTGAAGGTCTTTGATACACACGAAGAGATCTTGCTTGTGCAAGATTCCAGGGAAGTGTTTTGATCTTTTCCCCCTTTACAGTTTTCTTTACTTGCATTTTGTTTGTTTTTATTTATTGTTTTGCATTGATTTTATATTTCATGTTATTAGTGATGGGGGTTCTCATTAGTGCAACAAACCTGATTGGAAACCTTGCTCTGAATACTAAATGATATGAATCTGTAGGAATGGAAACCCTTGAACCAATAATCAATTCGAAAACTCACTAAAGAAAGCCAAAATCAAGCCAATGGATGGATCTCACTGTGGTGGTTCTACCTGCAGTTTTGTTCTTCAGAGCCATAGACCTTGATGTAGATATAGCCCAAGAAGATTTCCTCAAGGAAGATTGACTAGCCCAACCTGAAGAGTAGCTACAGAGGCCTGTTTCCATTTAGCTTTGTACTTTGTAAATTAAGATGTTCATTGTAGTTGGGCGACGAGTACTTTAGGTGTCGCTGTATTTTGATGTAAACGATGACCTTATGTGGTGTGTAACTATATTTAGGATGAGGTGATAGTGACATTTTGATATTATTATTTTTAAAGAGTATTGTTATACTTCTATGTTACTATTAGATTAGTTAACTCTCACCCAAACATAGGGGATACAACCAACCAACTTGCATCTCGGGCACCGCAGTTCCTCGCTAGAGAAATATCGAGAACCAGGGGCGCCATAACTAGGCTAGGATGTAGGTTGTCCCGAGGCGAACAAAAGCGAGGACTAGGGCTGCTGAGGTCACAATCATCCCTCTAGGCAAACTAAAGGGAGGATTGGACTGAGCAATGGGCCATCATGAGGCAAATATGAGGGAGGATGAGACCAGGCAGCAAGTTGTCCCGAGGCAAACTCGATGAGGGACTGGGCTACTCAAGCCAAGATCATCCCAAGGCAAAAGTGAGGAAAGATCGAGCTAAGCTGCACATAGTCCTAACGCAAACTTGAGAGAGGACTCGGCTGAGCCGCAAGTTACCCAAAGACAAACTCAGAGGACTGGGATACGTGAGGCTACAATAAAAGTATGGACAATTAACGATGAAGTTCAACTCCAAGAAACAGTCAATCACATGAAAGATTTGGGCCTTAATATTTCTTTTGAGTATTGAGGTTATTCCTTTTTCTGGGAGTCAATTTCTTCCTAGTACAAATATGTCTCTGACGTTATTTCTAAGGATTCCATGGCATGTTTCAACTCCGTTGGTACGCTATTGGCACAATAACTAAAGCTCTCGGCTCGAGACACAGGAGTCCAGCGCATTTAGCAAGCAACTGAAAAATAAAAATGCAACTTAAGAAAGGAAATTGGTACAGCGCATTTAACATGCAGAAATACATGTTCTTCACGTAGACCTCTTCAAGTCTAGTATTTGTTTTGGCGACTATAAGGTGATTGTGAAGGAAGGGTAACAGTAAGGACTCATAGGAGTCCAAACAAGAAAGAGAGAAAACAAAGAGAGGCAAAAAGAACTCATTAACTGTCTGTTTCAAACCCAATTCGAGTTCTACTGGAACCTCCTTCATACCCATCTCACATTGATGAACCAGCACCAGCTTTCATTGTTCCTCCTGTGCCAACTTTGTCAAGAGCTTTCTTACCTTTTTTCACCTCTATCAAGAACTGATCCAGTCCAAACGAATCAGCCTCTTCAGCCACCTTCTCAAACTCAAGTGGCCCATCTCTTGTACCGGCCTTTTCAGCCAATCCTGTAAAGCCCTTGTCAGGTTTGAAGCTATCGGTCTTCATGATATTCTCCAACTGCTCATCAACACCTCCATACATTTCAGCATCGGCATCTTTCTTTGGCCTGTATAAGGTTGACAGTGTTGGCTGAGCAGTAAACAAACCCTTATCATACACATTGTACTAATCATCAGTGGCAAATCTAGAGTCCATTCCTTTCTCCTGGTTGAATAGCTTCTGGTCATACAGAACTTCTCCTCCTCTTCTTGCTCCAGTAGAAGCCATACCAAGAGCAACATTCTCACTGATATCACGATCACTATCTCTGGTAATCTTGCTCTTCTTTCCCATAGCAGCATCCTTGGCTTCCAGTCTTCTTTCCCTCTCCCTCTCCCTCTCTCGGCGTCACTCACAAATTTTCTCACGACGTAGCCATTCTTCCCTTTCATCCTTAGTCTCCTTTGGGAAATCCCTCTCTGTCCCTTGTGTGCTGATAATCAATTCTCGAATCAGAACCATCCATGGCACTCTTCTCAGAAGGGAATTAGAATGGCTGCTGGGGGTGCCACACCGGTTCTCTCAGAATGTGCTTTTTGAGCCAGTGCTCTTAGTTCTTGTTCTTTTCTTTCCTTCTCCTTCATCATCATCTCCTTCTGAACCTTTGATCTCATGGCTACAGCTTCTCGAGCCTTCTGCTCTGCAACATAAAGCACCTCTGAAAGCTATGCTTTGATTCATCACCTAGGTAAGGGCTTAGTCTTAAAGATATGTTGCAAGTTCCAGATGGGCCAAATACAAGTTCAAGGGCTTAAACGATGAATATTATGCTTTGATTCATTTCATAAGCTATGGAAAGCACAACAACATGACTTATAGGCTTTGGACACTTGAAGGCTTTCAACTTATTTAATTAATTTCAAGAACCTATTTTATTTGCTTAGAATAATTGGGTTTATGCCTATGTAAGGGTATGTTGGGAAAGTTATTATTTTATTGAACTAGGGTTAGGGTTACTGTAGCCGAGTTACTATAGCGTCGTACTGTAGCTGCGACACTGTTCACTCAGGGGTATTTTTGGAAGATGGAGTTTTATTTTATCTAGGGTTTTAATTAGGTTTTGATTTAAATACTCTTTGTAGCCTCATTTTCAGTAGTTTATGAAGTTTATAAAATTTGATGAATTTATTCATTGTGAGTTGAGTTTTATTCCTCTTGTTCTTAATTGAACTTTTGAACTTATCAAAGGTAAATCACAACCTTTGTGGCGTTCCTCCCTTTGTAATCTGGGTTCTTGAGACGGGTTCTTCAACGGGTCTAGATTTTAATATAATCTAGGTTCTTGAAACGAGTTCTCATTGGGTCTAGGTTCTCCATCCATTGACTTGATTTTGGCTTTATTGGGGAGTTTTCAAATTGATTGTGGGTTCAAGGGAATTCGTTCCCGCGGGTTCATATCATTTGGTATTCAGAACAAGGTTTCCAATCAGGTCTGATTCTATCTTTTAATTTTAGCATTCTTTAATTTAATTCTAGGGCTTCATTGTTCTAGGGTTGCAAAAAATAGAAACTTAAAGTAGGCTGCCGAAATTCTTAGGATTTTGGGTTTGGCTGAAATTTGCATCACCTAGGGTTTCAAAATTCTAGGGTTTCCTGCATCTCTAAGTTTATCTGTTGCTTGGAGTGCCGTTCCATTGATTCTCTTCTACTTCATTGTCGTACTTGAATTCAATTGCTTGATTTTCACAATTGAATATTACAATTTGTGATTGAATTAGAGAAAAGAAAAGAAAGGAAAAGAAAAGATAGGAAAAGAAAAGAAAAGAAAATTCAAAAAAAAAAAAAAAGAAGAAGAAGAGGAAAAAGAAGAAGAAAAGAGAAGGTAGCATATTCAAAGTTGCTACATAGTTTCAACAAAGAGAAAGAAAGTATTTGTTGATTGAGTTTTTATCATTATAGGAGCTGATTACATCTTTCTAGTTGGTATCTTGTTTTATAATTACTCTTTCCCTCGTATAAATTTCTTGAGCCTCGTGTCATTTTATTCATTCCTTGTTTCTTTGATCTATATTACTGGTTGGAATAAGACAAGGTTGTATTGTCTTGATTTAGTTCAACTAGTTCTTAAAGAACTTGAGCGGGAAAACTATTGAGGTTAAAGGCATGAGGGTGTGAGACTATTATCGGGAAAAAGCCATTAAGAGTGAAACACGAGTGGAGTGCCATTATTTGAGTGTAAACACGTAAGGGAGTGTGTGAGGTTTTTCACTAACATTCTTTTTGTGCAGCATATTATGATGTCTCATAGAAGTAACTCATCACCAAAAGGTGTGGCAGATAACTCATCTTTTGTGTTGCAAGCCATGCAACAACAGTTTGAGCGGTTGAACTTGGTGTTGGGTGAAGTGAGGGATAGGATGGATAATCAAGAAGCTGTGATTAGAAATCTGCAAGGTGAGAGAGGTAGGAGGCGACATGAACCTAGTATTGAGAATGGGTATAAGAAAGAAGAGTATGGTGAGTCTCTTGCTGCTAGGCGTGCACTCAATACACAAATTAAGATGAATGATACAGAGCAGCAGAGTGAGAACGTTTTTCATACTAGATGCCACATCAACAACAAGGTATGTAGTATGGTCATTGATTTGAGGAGTTGTATTAATTTGGCTAGCACTACTTTAGTTGAGAAATTGAATTTACGTACCTTGAAACACCCTAGACCATACATGTTGCAGTGGTTGAGTGATTGTGAGGAGGTTAGGGTAAATAAGCAAGTGCTAGTTTCTTTTTCAATTGGGAAATATCAGGATATGGTCATTTGTGATGTTGTGCCTATGCATGCTGGTCATATTTTGTTAGGGAAGCCATGGCAGTATGATAGGAATGTGATCCATGATGGGTTAAGGAACATGTACAGTTTTGAAAAGGATGGAAAAACAATCAAACTTGCTCCTTTAACTCCAACACATGTCCATGGGGATAAATTGAAATTGAAAAGTGAGGTTGCTCAAAAAAGAAATAGTGAAAATGAGAGTGATCAAAAAAAGAAAAAGTGAAAAAGAGATTGAGCAAACAAGCAAGAGTGAAAGTGAGAATGAGCTGAAAAGCAAGAGTGAAGGTGAGAGTGAAAGTGAGATTGAGCCGAAAAGCAAGAGTGGAGATGAGATTGAGAAGAAAAGAAATAGTGAGACCGAAATGGAGAAATAGAGAAAAAAGAAGAGGGTGAGAATAAGATCTCAAGCACAAGAGAGAATGAGTTAAAAAATAATTGTGAGGTCGGAAGTACAAAAAAAAGATGAAGAAAAAGAGAGTGACAGAAAAAAAAAAAAAAAAAAAAAAAAAAAAAAAAAAAAAAAAAAAAAAAAGTGAGAGAAAAACAAAGAGAAAAGTGAGCTTTTATGCTAAGGCAAGTCTTAATCCTAACGAACTTGACGATGTTTGCTTGGTATTGTTGTCTCTTTGTTGCAGAGATATGAGGTCGTGTTTCCAAGTGATGTATTTAGTGGATTGCCACCCATTAGGGAGATAGAGCACTACACTGATTTTGTGCCAGGTGCAACAATTCATAACCGACCTTTCTTGGAAGAACATGAGTCATTGACACACTTAAAGGGAAAAATGTAAGTTGTTGACTATGATGCGTGCTAAGCGGGAGGATTGTATTGAGACTTTTCCTCATGTATTCAAAAACACACAAGGTATGGAAACTTTTGTGGTTGACGCTTTAGCAAGAAGGTATGTACTTATCTTCATTTTAGATGCAAAATTGTTGAAACTTGAATATGATAAGGAATTGCATGCTAATGATTATGACTTTGCTAGTGTGTATGGAACATGTGAGAAAGAATCGTTTAGTAAGTTCTATAAACTAGATTGGTACTTGTATAGAAAGAATAGATTTTGTGTACCTACTAGTTTTATACGTAAGTTGCTTATGTGTGATGGATATGGTGGTTTGTTGGGTAACCATGGTGTAAGGAAGACTTTTGTTGTGTTGCATGAACGTTTGTGGGAATATCATTTGCCTTTCAATGACGTGTTGCATGAACGTTTGTGGAAGTATCAATTGTCATTCATTGATGTGTTGCATGAATGTTTGTGGGAGTATCATTTGCCTTTCATTGAAGTGTTACATGAACATTTGTGGAAGTATCATTTGTCATTCATTAACATGTCGCATTAACGTTTGTGGGCGTATTGCTTGCCATTCATCGAGTTTTCATATAATTGGAGTGGTCATTGTGTTGTAAAAAAAACTTTAGGTGTGTTTCAGGAACGTTTGTGGGAGTATCATTTGCCATACATTGACCTGTTGCATGAACGTTTGTTGGACTATCATTTGCCCTTCATTGAGTTTGCATATATTTGGAGTAGTCATTCTGGTGTCAAGAAAATATTAAACATTTTGCATGAACATTTATGTTGGTCTAAGATGAAGAGAGATGTCAATTGTATTTGTGGCAGGTGCATTACAAGCAGAAAGGCCAAATTTATACTTTTGCCACAAAGGTTGCATACGCCCTTACCTATTCCTAGTGATTCATGTGTAGACATATCTATGGATTTTGTTTTGGGCCTGCCTAGGAAAGAAAGGAGTAGAAATTCTATTTTTGTGGTTATGGATGGATTTATAGAGTTTGCATATAACATGACCATGCATACTACCACTTTATATTCTCCTTTTGAAATTGTTTGTAGACTTAATGTATTTACTCATTTAGATTTAATGTATTTATTTATTGACAACAGGAGTAGCTTGGATGGATGTTCTCAAATTTTTGAACAAGTTAATGAAGATGGATATGAAATCAATAATAATGTTACTAACATTTTTCCCTTTGATCCAGGTGGAGATTCGAGGTCGAATCCTTTTGAGGAGAGGGGCAATGATGGGAACCAAGGTGGGCCTTATCTTAAATATATGTTACAAGTTCCAGATGGGCCAAATACAAGTTCAAGGGCTTAAACGATGAAGATTATGCTTTGATTCATTTCATAAGCTATGGAAAGGGCAACAACATGAAGGCTTTCAACTTATTTAATTAATTTCAATGACATATTTTATTTGCTTAGAATAATTGGGTTTATGCCTATGTAAGGGCATGTTAGGAAAGTTATTATTTTATTGAACTAGGGTTAGGGTTACTGTAGCTGCGGCACTGTTCACTCAGGGGTATTTTTGGAAGATGGGGTTTTATTTTATATAGGGTTTTAATTAGGTTTTGGTTTAAATACTCTTTGTAGCCTCATTTTCAGTAGTTTATGAAGTTTATGAAATTTGATGAATTTATTCATTGTGAGTTGAGTTTTACTCTTCTTGTTCTTAATTGAACTTTTGAACTTATCAAAGGTAAATCACAACATTTGTTGCGTTCCTCCCTTTGTAATCTGGGTTCTTGAGACGGGTTCTTCAACAGGTCTAGATTTTAATATAATCTAGGTTCTTGAAACGAGTTCTCATCGGGTCTAGGTTCTCCATCCATTGACTTGATTTTGGCTTTCTTGGGGAGTTTTCAAATTGATTGTGGGTTCAAGGGAATTCGTTCCCGCGGGTTCATATCATCATGGCTACAGCTTCTCGAGCCTTCTGCTCTGCAACATAAAGCACCTCTGAAAGCTTTGCAAAATTATCATTGATCTGAACAAACTTTCCATGGCTGCCATTTGTTCTATTTTTCTCTTGAGATTTTTGTTGTTCATTATATTTATGAGTAACTAAATTTTCAAGTAGGGTTAGGAATGAACTTGCACAGTAGATGGTATTTTTATTTACTTTTAATTTATGTATTTGATTTCCAATTATTAAAACTCTTTTCTTTTATCATTCTCAATTTATTGATGATGCTTTCTTCTCCAAATAATCATAAAATTTATTCTGTTTATGGATTCAGTCAGACTTTATCTATTGAATGGATTGTCTCTTTAATTATGTTTGGATCAATTATTTATTTATATTGATTTAATTCTTTGCTGCAATATCGCTTCTTGAGTACATGGTACTTTGCAGAAGGATGACAGTGATATTGAAAATGATAGAAAGCCCTCAGAGAAGCAAACAGTAAAAAGGGTGAGAAGTTACAAGCATTTGAGGATCATTTTTGAGATCTGACCCACTTTTGTGCTTTGTGACCACAGGTAAAAAAGGTTATTGACAAAGATGATAGTGACAATGATGGTTCTGAGGAATCTGATGAGGAGCCTCAAGAGAAAAAGAAGAAAGTTTAGGTACATATTTTGGCTTGCATAATTTTGGTTACACGTTCTTCATTGTTTCCCATTGCAGAGTTGTGATAATTTGACCGTGTATGTATTTTGCTGCACAGCCCAAGGCTCCATCGATTGGTGGAAAACCAAGTGCTAAGACTGCTCAAGACGAAAGTGATAGTTATAATTAATGTAAATTATACTAAATCACTAAAAGTTTATAACTAGTACTAATATATACTTTATAACTAATACTACTATATAATTATACTAATAGTCTAATATTAATAATATTATATAGTCTAATATATTATATAGCTATACTAATATATACGTATATAACTATTTATCTAATACTAATAGTCTAATATGGAGTATAGTTAAATACTTATAATTAATGTAAGTTTTACTAAATCACTAAGTTTATAACTAATACTAATATATAGTTTATCACTAATACTGATATATAACTATACTAACAGTCTAATATTAATACTATTATATAGTTTAATATATTATATAACTATTTAACTAATACTATTAGTTTAATATAAACTATTGTTATACTTATACTAATATAGTTATACTAAATCACTATAAGTTTGTAACTAATATTAATATATAACTATACTAATAATCTAATGTTAATATTACTATATAGTCTAATATATTATAATTTATATATCTATGCTAATATGTAAGTTTATAACTAATACTAATAATTTAATATTTATACTATTATATAGTCTAATATATTATAATTTATATAGCCATATAACTAATACTAATAGTCTAATATAGAATATAGTTATAGTTATAATTAATATTTAGCTATAGAATGTAGTTATATATAGCTATACTAATAGTCTAATATTTATACTATTATATAGCTTAATATATTATATAGCTATACTAATATAGAAGTCTATAACTATTTAATTAATACTAATAGTCTAATATAAACTATAATGATACTTATAATTAATATAAGTTATACTAAATCACTAAAACTAATACTAATATACAGTTTATCACTAATACTAATATATAAGTATACTAACAGTCTAATATTATATAGCTATACTAATATAGAAGTCTATAACTATGTTATTAATACTAATTGTCTAATATAGACTATAGTTATACTTGAAATTAATATAAGTTATACTAAATCACTACAAGCTTAGAACTAATACTAACATGTAGTTTATCACTAATACTAATATATAACTATACTAGCAGTCTAATATTAATATTATTATATAACCTAACATATTATATAGCTATACTAATATATACGTTTATAACTATTTATCTAATACTAATAGTCTAATATGGAGTATAGTTATACTTATATTTAATGTAAGTTATAATAAATCAGTAAAAGCTTATAACTAATACTAATATATAGTTTATCACTAATACTAATATATAACTATACTAACAGTCTAATATTAATGCTATTATATACTCTAATATTTAACTAATACTAATTGTCTATAGTTATACTTATAATTAATGTAAAGTATACTAAATCACTAAAAGTTTATCACTAATATTAATATATACTTTATCACTAATAGCTATATTAATATATAAGTCTATAACTATTTAACTAATACTAATAGCTTAATATAGACTATAGTCATACTTATAATTAATATAAGTTATACTAAATCACTAAAAGTTTATAACTAATATTAATATATAGTTTATCAGTAGTACTAATATATAGCTATACTAATAGTCTAATATTAATACTATTATATAGCCCTAATGTGTTATATAGCCATACTAATATATAAGTCCATAACTATTTAACTAATACTAATAGCTTAATATAGACTATAGTCATATTTATAATTACTAAATCACTAAAAGTTTATAACTAATACTAAGATATAAATATACTAATAGTCTAATAATAATACTGTAATCTATTATATAGTTTATTAAATTAGACTCTAGTAAATTAAATGTATTACAAATATATATATAGTTATAATAAATCAATGGGACACGGCGCCGTTTTCCTATAACTAAAGTCTAAATCCTAAAGTTGGAACTTCTTGAACTCTCTTGGCCTCACTCTGTCTCTTTCGTCCGCTCACTCTCTCGGGTCCTCGGCTGCGTCTCTGCCTCACCCATTCTCACTCTCGAGTCTCTCGTCTCTCAACTCTCTCGGCCTCACTCTGTTTCTCTGCCGAGTCTGCCCAGTGAACCACAAAGGTAATTTTTTTTTTTTTTTGAAATTACACACTATGACTTTTGTGACTGGGTTTTGTGATATTAGGGTTTTTGTGATTGTGTTTCGTGATATTGAGATTTTTGTGATTGGGTTGTGTGATATTACTATAGTAGGATTTTTGAATCCAAAATTTAGGATTTTTTGTGATTGTGTGTTTATTATTGTGTTTTGTGATATTAGGGCTTTGTGATTAGGTTTGTAAAATTATTTTGAAATTATGATAGATGATATTTGTGATATCAAGGTTTTTTGAATCCGAAATTTATTTTGATTGCGTTTTGTGGTTGGGTTTGTGAAATTGGGTTTTGTGATTGGGTTTGTGAAATTATATTGATAGGGTTTTGTAATTTTTCTACTCGAATAACATATGTGTCTTGTTTAATGTTTATCAATTAGGGTTAAGGATTTGAATAAATTGTAAAGGTCCTACAAAAATAAATAAAAATAAAATAAGGCTTGCATTATTATAGTGTAGTTAAAACTTAGTGAGTTATTAAATAAAAATAAGGCTCAAGTCAAGTCAATACTCTATGATTTCAGTGTAGCAAAGTTTATTTATATTAATTATAGCAACTTTTATTAATTTTATTTTTGTTACTACATAATCACATATTTTTATTAATTATTGCAGCTTATATCAGTTTTTATTAAAGCTGAAGCTTTTTTTTTTTAATAAAGCAGATTTTTTAATAAAAGTATAAAACATATTTTTTTAAAGTAGTTTTTGTATAAACAGATTTTTAACTACAAAACGTCAAACTTACATTTTAAAAAAATCAGAAAATCGGATCGGACCGACTCGGATGAACACCTTTACTGAACTGTATGCTAATTATGTTTTGCTATGTGGAGTTTGTATGGTAGAAACGCGATCTACCTTTTGTTTTGGTGATGCATTTTGTGTATATGTTTTACTGAAAGATTTTGTACATTTTTTTTTTTGAATGAGATTTTGATATGCTGGTCTTTTGATGTAAATGAGTTGGTGAAGCAACTCAGTGCTAAGAGGCAGAAAAGAGATGAAGCTGTAGAGCAGACTGTTTAGAAGCTGAAGAGTGAAGTGAAGACGCAAAAGAAGAAAAAGAAAGGAAACAAGTAGTTCTGATGATTCTTCTCCATCGGACTCTGAAAAAGAAGAGGTTAACTTTATAAATATTTAATTTGAAGTTTTGGATATTTCTAATTTTTTGCTGAATCAAGGTCCTTTGCTGAATCAATAGAAAGTAATTTTCATGTCGTCTTTTCTTTCAGAAGCCTGCTCCAAAAAAACTGGCGATTGTTGCTAAAAATGGTACTGCTGTTGCCCCTGTCTAGAAAGGCAAGGAGGCTAGCTGTTCGGATTCTTCGGATTCAGATTCTTTACTTGATTCAGATTATAATAAAGTGAATACACGAATTACTTCCAAGGGCACCGAATATTTTCACTCGTGAATTGCACCTTATCCTTCTGATCATTCTTGTTGTTTAGAATATGGTCTTAAATATCTGGACGCATATTCCAACAATTTGAATTTTCTCCTTTTTAGGGTCCAAAGGCTAAGGTAACTGCCTTATCAACAAAGTTGCCTGCAGCTGCTGCCAAGAATGGTCCAGTATCTATTCTGAAGAAGAAAGTTGACTCGGGTGATAGTTCAGATTCAGACGAGTCAGAGTATGTAGAGAAAGAGGTATTAGGTAGAAACTAATATGATTTTAACATTTTGTTCTTTGATGTGACAATATTACTTCTCAAGCATGACCATTTTTCCTTCATTTGTTTAAAAAAAATAAAAAATTCCTGAATGAATCTTGTGCTTTGAGGTTTTTTGGATGGTGTGGATTTGATGAATTTGTGGTTTGTCTTGCTACCGCGAAGTTGCATAACATATGATAGCCTCAAGGACCAAATTTTGTATTGAGTAGTTCATCCTTTTCTATGTTGTTGATGAATTAATCTTGGTTCTTGGCATAAGATTGTAGATGGCTTATCAAAGAAAAAAAGCAGAAGATTGTAGTTGATTGTTACTTGATTTATGGGAGTAAAATATGACATGACTGACCTTACCTTACATGTGGATGCGAAAACATGATAAATATAAGATGCTAACAAGAACAAAAGAAGATATTTAACTAGTTTGTAGTGTTTGAGAGCATTGGCTTATCAGATGTCCATTAACTTTACATTGGCTGTTAGTATTGGGGTATTATTCACAATTCTTATTTGTATCGTGCAGCCTGCTAAAGACACAAAAGAAAGGTAGCACTCTATAGGAGGAATCTGAGGAGGAAGATACAGAAAGAGTCTGATGAAGAAAACGAGGAAGAACCCTTTAAGACTCCAAACAAAAATGTAAAGTTTTCCATCCTCCAGTTGTGTGTTGCTGTATATTTCTTTGGTTGAAGATCTCCACTAAAGTTGAAACTGTTTTTTCTTTTTTTAAATTGAGTGGAATCTGGTTTCTCAGAAATCAGCTTGACTGTTTTTGGGCAGTTATCTTGCTTGCAGTGACCAAATTGTACTGAATGTCTAGGGATATTGTGATTTATATTATAACATTCAATTGGTTAGGAGCACGATCATTCAATTATGTAAATCAAATGGCTAAGGCGTACCATGCAACTATAAGACGTTTTTTAGGGCTTCCTTTATAAATGCTTAAGCTATTTGGCACTATTTTATTCGAAATACTTAGAATATGAAAATATAGCTTTTGTAATAATGAATGTTCAAGCTCTTTAACTTCTGTGAACAGGGGCCTGATGTAGAAATGGTTGATGCTGTTTCACCAAAGACTAGGCAGAATGATTCGAAATTTGTAAAGAACACTGTAATTGACAACTGTATTATCAATTTCCTTATATTTTGTGGTGACCCCGTGATTTTTTGCAGCCACAAAGCCCCACTACTCCTCTAGGTCAGAATACATCTAAGACACTGTTTGTTGGCAACATATCATTCAATGTTGAGCGAGCAGATGTGTATGTTTCCTTTACTGGAAATGTGACTGGTTATTAGGTGTTTTGCATCTAACCAATATAGTAATGCAGTGAAAACTTCTTCAAAGATGCTGGCGAAGTTGCTTCTGATGCTGATGGGAGGTTCAAGGGCTTTGGGCATGTTGAATTTGCCAGTGCAGAAGCAGCACAGAAGGTACGTTTTGTTTCTTGTGCCCCTTTTTATTTTTGACAAGTAGATTTGGTCATATTGTTGAGTTCACATTAAAGTTGGTACTTGAAGATTTACTGGGAGAATATGTAATGTGATTTGGTATTTGAACATGTGACCTTGACTTTTGATCTTGAAGCGTAAAAATTGACTCCTGCCGTGGCTAATATAAAGATCAACTTGTTTAAAATTCTCCATAACTTCATCATAAAAAAGCAAAAATAAATGATGCAACTACTTCTGTAATTAAAGCATTGTAATGGTGTTATTGTAGTCAGTTTATATGGGTATTGCCCACGATAAGTTAGCTGAGAGTTGGGCAACTGGTCATCTTAAAAGTAAGCCAATTCATTTTTGCGGTTTTAAAGAAAGTATGAAGCCAACAACTATACACTAGCCCTCAGTACTGCTGGGGAATAAAGTGACATTCCGCTCTTTCTGCTTGGCTTGTTTGATATAATTTAGCTGGTGACTTGTTGAGGTGGTATTTTTGCGCATACTTGTTGATTACTGTAATTACCATTATATTTTCAACACAGGCTATGGAATTGAATGGTGAGGATTTGATTGGTCGTCCTATAAGACTTGATTTTGCTCGTGAAAAGGGGAGCCTCCCCATACGACAGGTATACCTGGTTTTCTACACATTTACTCATAAAAAAAAAATTGGACACCATCAAATGCTTTAATTCAGTTATTTAACAAATTCATTTTGCAAAGAGAGTAGCAATTTGTTCCAAAACGGAGGAAAGGCCCTTACGGCATATGTGCAGGGTTATAGAAAATATTTTATATGCATAATCTGATGCGTATTTTTAACTAAGTTTACGAATCTTGCAACATTACACTATAGGTGAACTGGAAAACGATTTTGGCTCTTGTGGAGAGATTACTATGTTGTCCGTTCCAAAAGATTATGATACTGGTGATATTAAGGGGTTTGTACTTTTACCCTAATTATTCTTTTGTGCTTTTGTTTTGCCTTCTTCCACTAAAAATTGCTTACTCATATTGGGTGTTACAATACCCACCTTGATTGTGGACTGTGACACTATTAAAAAAAAAAAAACCCTGTGATACAGCTATACTATCAAAATTTTCTTAAAAGACTTTTAAATATTGCCTGAAAAACTATTGCTCTTAACAGAGCTCTAATAATTTGAATGGTTGTTATTCATTTGGTATTTTTAGAGACCTTGAAACTGGAATTTCTTATTTTGTGATACTCCCTGGATCATGTTGCTTGGAACTGCTGAAATGTCTTTGTTGTCTATGGTCTAAGTAATGAAACCAATTGCAGGTTTGCTTACATAGACTTCAACAACAGTGATGGTTTGGGCAATGCCGTAGAACTAAATGGATCTGAACTGGGAGGTTATTCCTTGATGGTGGAAGAGGCAAAACCACACGATGGTGCAAGTGGTGGTAGAGGTGGAGGGAGGAGTACCGGTGACAGGAGTGGTGGTTGAGATAGTGGTGGTCGTTTCGATGGTGGAAGACGTGGAGGTTCTCAAGGGGGTGGGGGCCGTTTTGGTAGTGGTGGGAGAGGGCGTGGAACGCCGTATAAGCCGAGCTTGGCTGGAACTGGTAAATATTTATTCTCTCTCCTTTGCCCTCGTTCTCTCTCATCACATTATGTGACAAGCCATTCATGAAAAATCCGATGAGGAGCCTCAAAAGAAAAATGTGAAAGTCCCTGGATCATCCAGGTGTTTTACCACCCCAACTTGTGCTAGATGAACCATTTGACATCTTTTACAACCTGCTGAGATATACGTTAGTCAAACACTAATCTTTAGCAAATGTATTGGAATACTAGCATCACTTGCTTATGCTATAGTTCTTTCACCTGGGAAAGAAATGAGTTCGAACACCAATCTTCAACAAATGGATGTGAAGCCCCTGCTCTATTCCTCCACGAGATGCCTAGATGCGAAGTGCGGTAGATATTGAGGGATTTTAACTGCAATGAGAAACACGGGGGCCATGAAGTGGATGAAATCAAGGGTGATTTTGTCTTTACAGTGATAGTTAGGCACGTGAGAAGCAGATGTTTGATATTTCCGTTGCATTTCACGCTGGGAATAGACGGAGGGGGGGAATTTGTACGTTTTGAAAGTAAGACGGTCAACTTTGTTGCAATTTTTAGTTCAGGGGACACATTGTGAATTAAGTAAAAGTTAGAAGGGGCAAAGTGTAATTAACCCTTAACTCAAATTGGGGTTGCTTTCGTGATTTACAATCACCAAAACAGACCCACTTGTTTAAGTTAATCATTCAATACATCCCCCACAAAAACAGTTCAAAAAACACAACACACATTAGGCAGATTCACCAACACAATCCCACTCCAACTCAAAAATAGCCCCAGCTCAAATTTACACACAAACAGTCCCACATAATACAAGTTCAAACCACAAAAATCACCATTCACACAAAATTATGTATAATGTACGTTTGTCCATAAAAAGTTAAAAATAGCCCCAACTATAAAACAAGGATAATATAAAATCAGTCACATAAAATTAAACCACAAAAATTTACAACACACAAACAAGGTCGCTCCACATAAATAATCAGTCACATAAAATAAAACAAAATTAGAACATGTAATAAACCAAAATCTGAGTAGGTACTTATTGTGGTGAGTGTAGTGAACCAAAATCTGGAAGAAGTAGTGAAGCACTATCAAAAGCCAATACCACAGAAGAGCGAGTTTTCTTTTTCTTTTTAACTTACGCATTCTTTTGAATCTTTTTATTGATTTATTGGTTGTGATTCTATGAAACTGATCTATTATTTAAATTGTGTGAAAGTGATCTATTGGTTGTGATTCCAGTGAAACTGATCTATTGCTTTGGCTATATATTTATCTTCATTTATTCATGTTTGCAACCCCAACAAAGTATATGATTCATGGCATTTATTGGTATGATTTAATTTCAATCCGACTTTGTGAATCATTGGTTGTGAATATGTTGCGCTGTGTTTATGTCATACTAAGTAAGTATGATCTAGAAAATTAATGGATTATCAGTGGGCACCCATTGCTAATCCATTATCAATGGACACCCATTGTGTAACTCCCCAGTCCTGGAGGTTCGGAGAGTTAGTTCTAATTACTTAATATCAACTCCATTATCAAAATTACTTACCTAAAATCATCTCCAATAACACAATTATATAAAATCCAGAAACTCGTACTCTTCATTGCCAGTTTCTACATGTGTTTCGTGAAGATAATATGGTGGCAGATTGGTTAGCCAAGAAAGGGGCTTTAGGTGCAGATTTAGTCTATTCTTATAATTGCGCTCTTTCGCGGATTCTTCGTGGCTTGCTCCAGTTGGACTTCTTAGGTCTCCCAACTCTAAGAGTTTAGGTTTTTTTTCATCTGGTTTTTGTGGTTTTTTCTATTTTTCTTTGCTTTTGTCATAAGATTGTCATAGATTGTTTTCCTTGGCTATGGTCCTGTTGGTTTTCCTACGGGCTTTTTCTTATTACCACGGTATTCCTTTGCCATAAGAGATGGCATTATTAATAAAATTGGGAGGAAGTCACTATTGGATATGTGACTTTCCTGCTCTTTAAAAAAAAAAAATCCAGAAACTCCATAACATATTAATTCATTTGCTCAAACCAAATCCACATTCCTTCATAGGGACAACAAAACAATTCTCAATAAAATAAATTAAAAACTTCCCAAAAACTCGAAAATATCTTTAACTCAACATATCAAAATAACTTAAAATAATCAAATTGTAATGCCCCGTTCCCAGAGGTCCGAAGAGTTAGCTCTTATTACTCAATATCAACTCAAATATCACAACTATAAATAATCCAGAAACTCCATAAAATATTCATTTACTCAAACCAAATATCTATGTTCCTTCATGAGGATAACAAATAAATTCTCAATAAAATAAATTGAAACTGTCCAAAGACCCGAAAATATCCTTAACTCATCATATCAAAATAACTTAAAATAACCAATTTACTAACTATGTCTCTCAAATAATTACTTGTACTCTCAGACACTTATTCCTCTGCGAACATCAAACCTCAATAATGCTGCCTACTTTTGCTCTCTAGCAGAACCATCAAGATTATCTGAAAAATGTTTGGAAATAAGGGGTGAGTTATCAACAACTCAATAAACAGAGAACATATACTAGTGTGTAAACATGAGAATTTACAGAGTTCAGAATACAGAACAAAATACTTTCTTTCAGAATGCAGAACAAAACATTTGTTTTCAGAATGCAAAGTTAGAACATGTTATAAAAATATCAAAGCGAAAGTTTAAAATATTCATAATTAAAATCTCTTTGGTATAGCATAAACTGAAACATCAGATATTATCTTATCATATCAGAACAGAGACCATGTTTAACCATCGTGGTAGGTTGTGAAAATCTTGGCGGCCAACCGAGCAGAAACAGAATTTGAATCTTCCCCTTATTATTCTCGGAGCCCCGAGTGTGCACACAGGAAAGACCACGCAGAAACCCACTTTGCTTCCAAAGTGGGTGCACCAGAAATAGAAAAGTTGGTGCCAACCCGAACAAATGCCACAGTTTTACACCCATGGTAAGGTCAGAACGGAAAAGAAACAAAATGTAATGCCAGTTTTCAGAAATCACATTATATCATATCAGAGTACTGAACATCTTCAGAACAAAACAGAATCAAATCACAAAAAAATAATTTATGTACAAAATTTCATATTCGCTCTCTTTTGTACAGTTCAGAAACAAAATGTCAAAATAGCTCATGTCTACACCAGTCATGCCAGAAAATACTTTATTCTTAAACAGAATCTCATGAGTAATGCAGAACAAATAATTGAGGTAGTTCAAATTTCTTTTCATAACAAAACATGCATATTTTCACAAAATCAACCTCAGCCCATTTTAATTTTATGCAAAGTCTAGCATAGGAACCTCGCTTACCTTGACTTATTAGCTTTTCTGAATTTTCCTAAAAAATGTCGAATCAACTATAAATCGTCACCTATAAAATAATCACGTAATTTCCATAAATTTTCAATCAATCACGTATTTCGATATTTAAGTCTAAGCTTCTAAAATAACCTATTTTAATTCCTCTAAACCTAAAATCCTCGTAACCCCAAAATATATCTTCACTTTCTAAAATCATCAATGTCCAATTAATACTTCGACTAAAACATTGAAAAGTCTAACTTATTTACTATTGAAGTGTAATTATAAAATCTGATACTAGATAATATAATTATACCAAAATATTTTAAATTATACAGCAACAATATAATAAACTAAGTCATAGTAAAAATACAACATTATCGATTATTCTTTCAAAAGAAATAACAAATTTAAAGCACTTTAAGAAACATTTTTTACTAATATAAAATAAGATGAAACTCTCATAACATTAATATAAAAATTATCTGTAATCATACTGAAACCCATTGTGCAATCAACCCAACCGAAAAATATAAACTCAAACCACCTTATGATTTGGCTTGTACTTAAAGGGCAAACTTGTAATATCATAAAATTAACTAAGTCAAGTTTTCTTTTCTTCTTCTTTGTTTGCAGGGAAATGAACCTACACCAGATCCTTTACTTTAAAAACAATTTAAAAAGATTGTAAACGTAAATAAAATAGAGTCCACTATTACATGTGAAAAGTTTAAAACATTTAAATATAGTGGTAACTTATAGAGTAACCAAGTAATTTCATTACATATATATTATACATGACCAACTTACGCTAAGCTTCTGTAAAACTCTGTTATAAGAAAACATATTTTTGAAACAACAATTCGTAGGGTGGAGGCTCACCGAGAGATGGAGAGCATGACGAGCAGCAAGCTGGGCGGTGAACGGCAGCTATGAGGGCATTGGCGGGGCACTAAATGGGAGAGAAAATGATGGGACAGAGAGAGCGAAGGGAGGGAGGGAGAGTTTAAGCATCACGCGGTGTGCATGGGGGCTTCAGATGGTAGCGCTGGACGTCACGAGGCAGTGGAGGCTTGATCTCCGGCGTCGTCTGTTGCTGCTGACGGTGGCGTCGTGGCCCAACTGTGGCAAGGCATGGCTCTCGGTTTGGGCAAGGATGCTCTTTCTCCATGGCTTCAAAATAGAGCAGCTCCAGTTTACACTTTCTACGGAAGTTGGTGATGGTGGCTACTGTTTGGGCTATTTTTTAGGGTGGAGAGGAAGGCTACGGCTGCTTCAAGTGCTGCAGCATGGTTGCTTCCGGTGTAGGCTTGCAATGGTTGCTGGAGTTTCCCGAACGTGGACTGCAGTGCAGTGGTGATAGTTTACGGTGGAAACGCTAAACGTGACTAAGCCGTGGCTTCTCTCGGTCCGTATGTCAAGGTGTAGCGGCAGAAGGCTGAATGGGTCACGGCAGCTTACGAAGGTGCAGACTAGGTTCTTTGAGAAGGTGGCTGCTACATGGAGAAGGTGCTTGAAGAGGAGGGCAGCATGCATGGAAGGGAAGGCTTCAAAGGAGTGCGGCTTGGAGTTTTTCTTTTCATCCAGGGGATGAGCGTACTATATATAGGTGATTGAGGACCCAAAAGAAAACCCTAAATAAAAAAAGACGTGCATGGGAGTGGAATCGTGGGTGGCGGCTAAATTGATCATAAACTGATAGTTGGTTTTTATGGTTTAAAACAAATGGGTGTGGGCTTGGGTCATGGGCTTTTTCTTGAGTCATGGGTCTCGACTCAAATTCTAAAAATAATATGGATCTCAACTCAATTTATAAAAATAATCTAACTTGTCTTAGAAAATTCTCGGATCAATTCTCACTTGGCCCTTTAGAAAAATTTAACCTAATTATCAAGCCCAAAAAAAAATTATAATCTGCCAAAACAAAGATTTTAGGCCCGTAGTCTATTAAAAAATAATAATTGAAAATTAACTAGGCTCTTTATACGTATAAATCCAAAAAAAATAAAACTTTTAGAAAACGGCTTGTTGCTAGACCCGGGTGTTACATACTTCCCCCCTTAAAAAACATTTCGTCCTCAAAATTTGCTACACCTAAAGCAATGTCCAAATATTTAATCCTTCATACTTATTTGCGCACATTGTATTGCACTTCGAAAGATCATATCTAAACTATAAACCTCAACAATACAATTAAAAACCTAAAATAATTCCGAACTCTCCACATAATCCATAAACCTTATACAAATAGCGAAATAGACTCTCAAATTATCATAGCCACCAAAATCACGCTTCCGCTGCACACTCTAACAATTTGTAGTCCTAAACACATTGTATCTCACTCATGTACATCTGAAAAATAACTAACCTCCACATTTAACCAGTCCATACATTTTGCCTACCAGAACAAAAATTTCAAATATCATAAAAATTGTTTCCTTAAAATATGCAAAATCTAAAACCTCAGCTTTCGTGGGACACATTCCATAGGTCCGCAAGTGCATAAACCGTACATATCATTAAAAATCATATCCTGGAGACCGCAAAATTCCAAGACCTTAAATCTCATCAAAATTACTTATAAAAAATAAACCACTTCTAAATTCAGATTTCCAAAAACTCAATCTATAAAATTTGTAGACTCTCAAACCATAATTATCAACAAGAATATCTCTTAAACTCCACCAAATTATAAACATCAAATCTGAAAAATATTTCTTAAAGTTCCCAATAACCCAAAACCACATATACTAAAGTCTATAGAAACTCAAACCTGAACTATCCCCATGATCATCTCGTAGTCCTCAACTTTCTATACCTCAAGTATGAAATTACTTCCTAAACCCATAGATATCCACAACCTCATATGTTATAGTCTGCAAAACCTCTAAACCTGATTTTTTGTCAAACTTGTGTAAACTTCAAAATCTAAACCTCCAAGTCATGTCCTACGGCCTATAGAATAAGTGAATCAAATCTAAAACCTCAAATTTCCAAAACCTCAATCCATAAAGTCTACAAAACCTCAAATTTGTCTCTAATACCAACTGTAACACTCTATTCCCAGAGATCCGAAGAGTTAGCTCTTATTACTCAATATCAACTCAAATATCACAACTATAAATAATCCAGAAACTCCATAAAATATTCATTTACTCAAACCAAATATCTATGTTCCTTCATAAGGACAACAAAGAAATTCTCAATAAAATAAATTGAAACTCTCCAAAGACTCGAAAATATTCTTAACTCATCATATCAAAATAACTTAAAATAACCAATTTACTAACTATGACTCTCAAATAATTACTTGTACCATTTGTAATACCCGAATAGAAGGCTCAAACCACATGGCCTATACTCTAAAAGGTCTAGTCAATGATACAATTGGAGTTTCATTGAAACCTTATAAAGAGCAATAACTTCTTCTTCCCAAACAATGTGGGATCCCATACACCACTTACTATTATCCTTATCATATGGGGTGTCACACAAATTCCTAACTATGACTCTCAAATAAATACTTGTACCTTTAAGCACTTATTCCTCTACGAACATCAAACCTCTCTAACACTGCATACTCTTACTCTCCAGTAGAACCATCAAAATTATCTGAAAAATGTTTGGAGATAAAGGGTGAGTTGTCAATAAGCAGATAACATATACTAATATGCAAACATGAACATTTACAGAGTTCAGAATGCAGAACAAAACACTTTTTATTTTCATAATGCAGAGTCAAAATATGTTATCAAAAATATCAGAGCGAAAGTTAAAAAATATTCATAATCAAAATCCATTTGGCATGGCATAAACTGAAACATCACATCTTATCTTATCATATCAGAACAAAGACTATATTTAACCCCCGTGGTAAGGTTGTGCAAACCCCAGTGGCCAACCGAGCAGAAACAGAATGTGAATCTTCCCCTTGTTATTCTTGGAGCCCAGAGTGTGTACATAGGAAAGACCACGCAGAAAACCACTTTGTTTCCAAAGTGGGTGCACTGGAAACAGAAAAGTTGGTACCAACCCGAACAGAGACCATAGTTTTACACTCGTGGTAAGGTTAGAATGAAACAGAAATAGAATGTCATGCCAGAGGTTTTTAGAAATCACATTATATCATATCATAGCACAGAACATCTTCAGAACATAAGGAAATAGATCACAAACATATAATTTTATGCACAAAATTTCATATTCATTCTCTTTTGCATATTTCAGAAATAAAATGAGAAAATATCTCATGTCTGCACCAGTCATGCCAAAAAATATTTTATTCTTATACAGAATTTCATGAGTAATGCAGAACAAATAACCGAGGTTATTTCAATTTTTTTTTCATAACAAAGCATGCATGTTTTTCATAAAACCAACCACAGATCATTTTATTTTATGCAAAGTCTGGCATAGGAACCACGCTTACCTAAACTTCTTAGCTTATCAGAATTTCTCCACAACAGTAGGTTATTTAATACTGAAATCTAACAATAAAACATTTAATATCAACTAACATAATTTAAAATCTTAAATATTTTCTATAGGAAAATAAAGTTTCTGTAATAAATTATAACCTGGTCAGTCTCATTTAAAACACAAATCTAAGATAGAATATAAAAAGAAAAAAGCCCATCGTAAAATCAATTCAACCGAGTTATTAGTTCAAAACACCTTATAATTTGACTTGCAACTTAGAGGGTAAATGATGGGAACCAAAGTGGGCCTAGAGTCTTAAAGATATTTTGCAAGTTCCAGATGGGCCAATTACAAGTTCAAGGACCAAGAAGATCAAGGAGGCAATGCAAGAATTGATGCAATCCACTTGGGACGAGTTTAGCAAGAGCCCAACATTCAAGATGGGCTTAAAGGATGAAGAATCAGTTTTGATTCATTTGCTAAACTTTGGAAGAAGACAACAACATAACTTAAAGGATTTGGACACTTGAAGGATTTCAACTTGTTTAATAATTTTAAAGGACTTATTTTATTAGTTTAGAATAATTGGATTTATTATGGGCAGCAATTAAGGGGGCCAATTTAAGGGCATGTTCGAAAATTTATTATTTTGTTGAACCAGGGTTTCAAGAAGTACTGTAGCGAACTAGGGTTTCAAAAGTACTGTAGCCGAGTTATTGTAGCGCCATACTGTAGCCGCGACACTGTTCACTCATGGTATTTTTGAAAGATGAGCCATTATTTTGGCTAGGGTTTTAATTAGATTTTGATTTAAATACTTTTTGTAGCCTCATTTTAATAAGTTTATGAAATTTGATGAATTTATTCATTGTGAGTTGAGTTTTACTCCTCTTATTCTTAATTGAACTTTTGAACTTATCAAAGGTAAATCACAACATTTGCGACGTTCCTCTTTTGTAATCTGGGTTCTTGAGACAGGTTCTTCAACGGGTCTAGATTTTAATATAATCTAGATTCTTGAAACGAGTTCTCATCGGGTCTAGATTCTCCATCCATTGACTTGATTTTGGCTCTCTTGGGTGAGTTTTCAAATTGATTGTAGGTTCAAGGGATTCTATTCCTGTGGGTTCATATCATTTGATATTCAGAGCAAGATTTCCAATCAGGTCTGATTCTATCTTTTAATTCTTGCATCTCTAAATTTAATTCTAGGGCTTCATTGTTCTAGGGTTGCAAAAAGAAAAAAAAACAAAATGTAGGCTGCCGAAATTCTTAGGGTTTTTGGTTTTGCTAAAATTTGCATCACCTAGGGTTTCAGAATTCTATGGTTTCTTGCATCTCTAAGTTTGTCAATTTCTTGGAGTGTCGTCCAATTGTTTCTGTTCTAATTCATTGTCAATTCTTGTGTGTTTGAATTCAATTGCTTGATTTTCACAATTGAATATTGCTATTTGTGATTGAATTAGAGAAAAGAAGAGAAAATAAAAGAAAGGAAAAGAAAAGAAAGGAAATGAAAAGAAATGAAAAGAAAAGAAAAAGAAAAAGAAAAAGAAAAGAAAAGAAAAGGTAGCATATTTAAAGGTTGCTACATAGTTTGAACAATAAGAAAGAAATACATTTGTTGATTAAGTGTTATCATCAAAGGGGTTGAATACATCTTTCTAGTTGGTATCTTGGTTTATAATTACTCTTTCTCTCGTATAAATTCCTTGTGTCTCGTGTCATTTTATTCTTTCGTTGTTTCTTGTTCTTGTTTCTTGGATCTATATTACTGGTTGAGATAATACAAGATTGTATTGTCTTGATTTTAGTTAAACTAATTCTTAAAGAACTTGAGCGGGAAAACTATTGAGGTAAAAGGCAAGAGAGTGTGAGACTATTATCGGGAAAAATGCAATTAAGAGTGAAACACAAGTGGAGTGCCATTATTCGAGTGTAAACACGTAAGGAAGTGTGTGAGATTTTTCATCACCAAAGGGGAGGGCAGAAAACTCATCTTTTGTGTTGCAAGCCATGCAACAACAGTTTGAGCAGTTGAACTTTGTGTTGGGTGAAGTGAGGGATATGATAGATCACCAAAAAGCGGTAATTAGAAATCTACAGGACATGAGAGATAGGAGGAGGCGTGAGTCTAGTATTGAACATAAGTGTAAGAATGATGAGTATAGTGAGTTCCTTGTTGACAAGCGTGGTCTCAATATACAAATTAGGATGGATGATACAGAACAGCAGAGTGATAACATTTTTCATACTAGATGCTACATCAACAACAAGGTATGTAGTATGATCATTGATGTGAGAAGTTGTATTAATTTGGCTAGCACTACTTTAGTTGAGAAATTGAATTTATCTACCTTGAAACACCGAAGACCATACAAGTTGCAGTGGTTGAGTAATTGTGGGGAGGTTAGGGTAAATAAGCAAGTGTTAGTTTCTTTTTCAATTGGGAAATACCCGGATATGGTCCTTTGTGATGTAGTGCCTATGCATGCTAGCCATATTTTGTTGGAAAAACCGTGGCAGTATGATAGGAAGGTGATCCATGATGGGTTAAGCAACATGTATAGTTTTGAAAATGATGGAAAAACAATCAAACTTGCTCCTTTAACTCCAACACAAGTTCATGGGGACCAATTGAAACTGAAAAGTGAGGTTGCTCAAAAAAGAAACAGTGAAAGTGAGAGTGATCAAAAAAGATTGAGCTAAAAAGCAAGAGTGAAAGTAAGATTGAGCTAAAAAGTAAGAGTGAATGTGAGATTGAGAAAAAGAGAAATAGTGAGGCTGAAATGGAGAGAGAGAGAAAAAAGATAAGGCTGAGGCTGAGACCTCAAGAAAAAGAGAGAATGAGTTGAAAAACAATTGTCAGGTCGAAAGTGACAGAAAAAAAAGATAGTGAAAAGAAGAAAGAGAGTGAAAGGGAAAAAAAGAGTGAAAAAGAAAAAGGGTGTAGAAAGAAAAGAGAGAGTGAATAAAGTGAGAGAAAAATAAAGAGAAAAGTGAGTTTTTATGCTAAGGCGAGTCTTAATACTAACGAACTTGACGTATCTTTGCCTAGTGTTATTGTCTCTTTGTTGCAGGGATATGAGGTCGTGTTTCCTAGTGGTGTGTTTAGTGGATTGCCACCTATTAGGGAGATAGAGCACTATATTGATTTTGTGCCAGGTGAGACAATTCCTACCCTATCTTTCGTTGAAGAACATGAGTTCTTAACGTACTTGAAGAGACAAGGTAAGTTGAATAGAATGCATGCCAAGTGAGTGCAATTCATTGAGACATTTCCTCATTTAATCAAGTACACACAAGGTAAGGAAAATTTTGTGGTTGATGCTTTAGCAAGAAGGTATGTCCTTATCATCATTTTAGATGTAAAGTTATTGAGACTTGAATATGATAAGAAATTGTATGTTAATGATGATAGCTTGGCTAGTATGTATGGAGTACGTGAAAATGCCTCATTTGGTCAGTTCTATAGATTAGATTGGTATTTGTTTAAAGAGAATAAACTTTGTGAGCCTAATAGTCTTATGCGTGAGTTGCTTGTGGATGGATTTGGTTTGATGAATCATTTTGGTGTAAAGAAGATTTTAGATGTGTTACATAAACGTTTGTGGGAGTATCATTTGCCATTCATTGACGTGTTGCATGAACGTTTTTGGAAGTATCATTTATCATTAGTTGCATGAATGTTTGTGGGAGTATTGATTGCCATTCATTGAGTTTGCATATAACTGAAGTGGTCATTTTGGTGTAACGAAAGCTTTAGATGTGTTTCACGAATATTTGTAGGAGTATCATTTGACATTCATTGAATTGTTACGTGGACGTTTGCAGGAGTATCTTTACCCTTATTATAGTGTGCATATAATAAAACCTTGCATACTACTATTTATTATATTCTCTATTTGACATTGTTTATGGTTTTAATCCACTGAGTCATTTAAATTTAATGTTTTTGCTTGTTGATGATAGGAATAGCTTGCATGAATCTTTTCAAATTCTTGAGATAATTAAAGAAAATGTATATAAAATGGATCTTTCATGTAAGTATCATATTTCTGTTATTTTCAATATTACTAACATTTTTCCCTTTGATCCAGGTGGAGATTCGAGGTCGAATCCTTTTGAGGAGGGGGGAATGATGGGAACCAAATGGAGCCTAGTCTTAAAGATATTTTGCAAGTTCTAGATGGGCCAATTACAAGTTCAAGGACCAAGAAGATCAAGGAGGCAACGCAAGAATTGATGCAATCCATTTGAGACGAGTTTAGTAAGAGCCCAACATTCAAGATGGGCTTAAAAGATGAAGATTCAGTTTTGATTCATTTGCTAAACTTTAGAAGAGGGCAACAACATGACTTAAAGGCTTTGGGCACTTGAAGGATTTCAACTTGTTTAATTCATTTAAATGACTTATTTTATTAGTTTAGAATAATTGGGTTTATTATGGGTAGCAATTAAGGGGGGCCAATTCAAGGGCATGTTCGAAAATTTATTATTTTGTTGAACTAGGGTTTCAAGAAGTACTGTAGCGAACTAGTGTTTCAAAAGTACTGTTGCGTCGTACTGTAGCCGCGGCACTATTCACTCATGGGTATTTTTGGAAGATGAGGCATTATTTTGGATAGGGTTTTAATTAGGTTTTGGTTTAAATACTCTTTGTAACCTCATTTTAATAAGTTTATGAAATTTGATGAATTTATTCATTGTGAGTTGAGTTTTATTCATTTTGTTCTTAATTGAACTTTTGAACTTATCAAAGGTAAATCACAACCTTTGTTGCGTTCCTCTTTTGTAATCTGGGTTCTTGAGATGGGTTCTTCAACGGGTCTAGATTTTAATATAATCTAGATTCTTGAAACGAGTTCTCATCGGGTCTAAATTCTCCATCCATTGACTTGATTTTGGCTTTCTTGGGTGAGTTTTCAAATTGATTGTGAGTTCAATGGATTCTATTCATGCGGGTTCATATCAGTAAAATAGTAATATCATAAAACAAATATTCGCCTAAGTAAAATGCAAAAACCACTTTAGTTTGTAAAAGATCACTAGCGAGAGGGAGACCCGATGAAGACTCACCGAAAGGAGTTGCGGCGAAACTGGGCAAATGCGGAGGTGTCGGCAAGATAGTGGCTGGCCACTGATGAAAGAGAGAGTGTGTCACGACCCCATCTCAAGAAGGACGGAATCCTGACTTACATGGCTATTCTTTTCTTTCTTTTTCTAATAACATGCGATCGGCATGGACATGACACACATGCACTCTAAATTTTTCATTTAATAAAAGGGAACACTTAATGGACGTTCTATTCGAACATTCATCCATAAGAGACTCTCAGAGTCCATCCCAAATTAAAATATCTATACATAACATAAGCCATCATTCGTAACATAACTGTCCTCGTTAGGGAAGGTCCTAAGCGTCTGCCTCTCCCTCTACAGTAATGCCCTGCTCCTCTGCATTTTCATCATTACCTGGATGTTTAAAACATTTAACACAAAAATGAGTCGAATACTCAGTAAGCAGTACACCATGCCGTTAACTTATTAATAACATAATCTTTTCTTTTGAAAACATGCATACATAAATATTTGCTAATTCTTGACAATGCTTTCATGCGTAACAATTTAAGAATAACTGTACTTTCCATGCATAACTGTACTTTTCATGCTTAACTGTACTTTCATGCTTAACTGTACTTTCATGCTTAAACATTACTTGCTTTCATGCATAACATTACTTAGAAATGACTTTGCCTTACGTTTCACTTTCTTAGGCCAGTACACACTACTACGCCCCGTTTGTTGGGGTTAGCGGTCTTTTGGACCTGGATTCCCGCCCGCAGCCGCAGGTTGGGAACCCCTTTCATGGGGGGCAGCACTGGGTGCACTTCCAGTACTACTTACCCGGCATTACAATCTGCCCATTCACTTGGTACCGTTTTCATACATGTGGCCATTACGTACATTCATACATTTATGCTTTCATTCCTTTTCCTTTCCTTTCTTTAGAAAAATAACGTTTTTATTATCTTCATTTAGTGCTAATGCGTATGTGTTTCTTTGAAATGAATGTTTCATGTCATGCTACATATAGGTAATGCATAATTATTTAAGAGGGAGCATGCATAAAATCTCATGATGCATTACCTTACATACACACAATGGTAATTAATAAGATACTTAACATGGGTTACCAAGAAAGGCTTATACATACTATACATGCATCTATTCTTTCATAAGAGAAATATTTGAAAGGAGAGAGAGAGACTTTTTTATAAGAGAGCTTTGTGTGTAAGGAGCATGGTCATAGCTACTTACCTCGTGGCTTTACAAGTAAGTTCCTTGAATCTTGAGAATAAACTCCTACCCAATGAAATGAAATAAACATATTAATATTCATTCCACTTAAGACTTTACTATCCCATACCCATACGTGCTCACTTAAATTCCAAGTGGAATTAAGGCATCTTCCTTAATCCATTTAGCTACATACATGGCACTAAATCAACTCTTAGTATCCTCACTACAATATTTAAGGAACCCATGAAAGTATGAGGCTTGTCTGCTGTCCCTTTTTTAAAGACTACTATTTTCTATACAAGGAATAGGTAAGAATCATTAGTTAAAATGAAAAGGTGCTATAAATCTGAAATTTTCATAAAGGAGGGCATTTTGACCGTTTTACATCATCATATGGAAGATAGATCCAACAAGAGGCAATGATCATAAGATGGTTGGTTTTTTGTCACTTATTCATCAAGAAGTTTTCATATTGAAGTTGATATTTAGTTAACAAAAGGGTGAAGTTAAGCAAAGGTAAAGTGACTGGTTTAGGCTTCCAAAACAGAACCTGTTTTCTAGTTTCTGTAGTGCATGGACTGCTAGCAAATCTCAATGTTTTCATGGTCTTAAACATCCCTCACTTGACCAATTATCAATCATACAATTAACTAGTACAAGAGACGTAGAAACTTAAGAAAGCTTCATATATTTATATATATATTCTGAAAACAATAGTAATAAAGAGATACAACTCTTGGCAAGTTTAGAACTCCTAAGGTAAGCTTACCAATTTAATTCAAAAGTCTTAGTGGCTCACTTAGCCATAAATCTTGAGCAAAGCATGTTTAAAATTATAACCATAACTTCATTAATTTAATACATAAAAGCATAATTGAAAACATGGCTTGGACTCAAGAAAACACAAGAAAGGGACTACAAAATCTGCCTTGGGACACACGGCTGGAACACCAAAACAGAGCCTAAACACACACAATTTCTTCATATATATACACAACAGATCAATTAATCTTCCAAGTCAAATAGAAAAAATATGTATTTTCGAAAGGTAGAAAATATACAGCATAACAGCTTCAATATGCACGGCTTTGCCAAAAGAACAAAGCATTGATGTTTGCCAACACATAGACAACAACTAAAAATTAAGATTCAAGTTAAAACAACTCAATGGGTCTCCCAACATCAACAAAACCGAGTGGGTCGAGTTTAGAGTTTTACCTTTGGTGAAAACCTTCCGAAACATGAAAATGAGGAGAATGGAGATAGATTCGGCTTAGGAAAATAGAGGATATACGAAACCTTTGGCTAGAAGTCCAAAACCGAACATCAATAATCGATCAATAGAAACCCACTTGATTAAACTATGGCTAGGTTTCGAAATACTAAGGAAGAGGGTTGAGGATGCTCTTACCTTACTGTTTCCCTCTTGAGAAGGAAGAAACTTGGAAGCTTGGCTTGAGATTGAGAGACAAATGGAATGGGAGAGAAAGGTTCGTTGCACGGTGAGGGCTGGAAGTATTTTCTTCCTTTCCTTCTTCTAGCTATTGGTGGGTGCAAGAGGAAGAAGGAAAATTGCTTTCTTGTCCCTTGGAACCGACGTGTAAGAGAAGAAAAGGGAATTTAATTTGGCTTATGGAGGAAGCTACGGTAAAGGGACTAAGGAAATTGATTTTGTCTTTTTGTGTAGCCTTGACCAACGGGTTGGTGGGGAAATTGCTTAGGATTAGTTTTTTTTTTTTTTTTCTCTTTGTTGACTTGGCCGATGGATGCAATAGCTTCCTTAGAGCTAGGCAATGGCTAGCCATTGCCAAGTCCAAATTTTAGCTAAAATGTTAGATTTTAGCTATAATATGGATTTGTAGGTAGATTAGTCCACATTGGACTAGCTATCTTGAAGTTCAAATAATAATAAAATATTATATATATAACTTTTTTTTTTTACAAATACAGTTGATATATTAATTAATAACTTTATTAATAAAAAAGATTATTATTTTTGAAATATTTTTTCTCTCAACCTAATTATTGAATAAATATATTTTGTCAACCATTCACCCAACAATCACATATATAAACATACCAACATTTCTTCTACTCAACATTTACATTTAGAATTGTAGTTGAATCTAACAAACATGCCAACAAATTGAATCTAACAAACATGCCAAAAGCAAAAATAAGCAAAAAAAATCAATATGCTGTATGATTCATAAAACAAAAGCAGTGGATATCATGTGGTCCAAATTCAACCAAATTCCAACAATGTTTATCCTTAAAAATTGAAGACACCCACCTTCCCAAGTACATCAATGGCTCATTCTCATCTCCTTCCACTAGTCATATTGGCAAAAGATGCGGCAAAGTACAAAAAATTAAACTTTTTTTACAAGCAAAGTATTGGCAATAGCTAGGCAGAATAGAACTTAATTGAATACAAGCAAAGTTTAAAAAAATTAGAAGGAAAAAGAAACAAATGTGGTAAAATATGGTAGGATCTAAATAGCACCATCATAATGCCAAAGCAGTCCAGCAAAACAGTCATAAAACCGAGACATGCAAAACCAAAGGAAATTGAATACAAAATGCCACAGCAACTCACTTTTGGTTACACACATTTCAAATGATACATGTATAGGGGCTTTAGGTAGGCTCAGACCCTTATAGGCTTTGAAAACAAGCTCACAAAATTCATTTAGAAGATAATTTAAAATATGGTAGGATCTAAATAGCACCATCATAATGCCAAAGCAGTCCAGAAAACCAAAGCAGTCCAGCAAAACAGTCATAAAACCGAGACCCTCATAGTTTTCACACATTCCCACTAGCAACATTACTTTGATGAATTCCCAAACTTTAATACATAAATTCTAGGCATGTATGATGTTCCTATTACAAAGTTCAATACTAGTTTGAGTTCATATGTACAAACCATATGGCCTTAATATCTTCTAACTAATTTCAGCACACTAACAGTCCATTTCTCAGTTGATGATCAACCCTTACATTTGATGGAACCCAAGTGTAGTCATCAATTAATATGGTAGTCAATTTCTGTGTCTTGAAGTTATATGAACACAGTCAAAGATTTGCAATAACAGAGGCATAATCACAACAATTCCACTCACAGAATACCAATAACCAACAACATTGCACAAGGTTTGAATCCAATAAATAAAACCCTCATAAATCTCCACAAATCACATCTATATATACAGTCCACAAATTCTTATAAAAAAAACCTATACATCCCCAAATAAATATTGTATAAATTGTAAACAATCCGCAAAACAGCATCATCCATACCTAAACCTGGACGTGGGGATCGATTGCAGTTCACGAGCGTGCCACACGGTCCAGTGATTGTGTTTGCCTCCAACTCTGTTATTGTAAAACCCAAAAATTTAATCATGTGAAAGCAAGGATTTCTGAGTGTGTGCGTGTAACAATAATCGGGGATGTGAGACCCCGTGAGTAAAACAGAGAGTGAGTGAGAAAACTTACCACCAGCCGACGCTTCCAGTGAGGAGAAGACGAAGAAGACCTGCTATGTTTCGGGAGTTTCGGGAGAAGGCATAAAATGACGAAAAAGATAAGAGGAGAAGGGGGTTTCGGGAGAAACAAAGAAAAGGGTGAAGAAGAGAAGAAGAGGAGAGAAAGAAAAGGCCGGAAGAGAAGAAGAGAAGGAGTTTTGGGAGAGAAGGTTCGGGAGAACGAAAACCAAGGGCGACGACGAAAGGATTCGAATGGGTTTCGGGAGAAAGAAAGAAAATAAAGAAGAAATCGGCTTCGAAGACAGAAGGTCGAAGAAGAAAGAAAGAGGAGTTCGGGAGAAAAAAAAAATAAAGAGGAAATGGGGTTTCGAGATGAAGACAAAGAAGGGGAAAGAAAGAAAGGAAGAGAAGGATTTTCGGGAGAGAAAAGAAAGAAAGAAGAAATGTGGTTTCGGGAAGAAGATAGGAAAAACCGAGGGAAAAGTTTACGCGAGAGGCAAGAAATGATAAAATAAACATTTGGTCTGTGTGCAGTAGCTCGCCAGACTTGGCGAGAGATGAACAATTACTGTAGTTAAAATGTTGAACTTTAGATATTTAGCTAGGCCTATGTGGGCATTTTTTTCTCTTTTTACTTTTAAGTTAGACTTGCATTGGCAAATGGCTAGTCCATTGCCAATGCTCTTAGGAAGCTTGTGGTTCAAAGGCTTAATGGCTTTCTTTAGAAGCCTTATACGGGTAAAAGGGTGGGGGGGAACTTTTGCCTTGGTCAAAGCTTATCATCTAAGCTTGGAAGATGGATGGTGGAGATGAATCCACCTCAAGAATGCTTTTTACCTACCAATCCAATGGTAGAGATTAATTGGGCCATTTCTAAATAAATACAATTGAAGGACTTAAGGAAAAATATTTTAAAGTCTTAAAAATAATACCATTGATTTATTTTAATAAACCATATTTTAAAATAAAACATACTCATCTTAAAATAAAATAATTGGAAGTAATAAAAATCTTTATCTCAAAATATTTAACTTAAAATATTTTAATAGATGACGTAAGACCTACGTAGTAGGGTTCGGGTTTTACAGAGAGAGAGATGAGAAAGGGTGAAGATAGTGAGAGAAAGGGATGCAGAAGTAGTGGAAACGTTCGGCAATGACTCATCGTGTGGGACCAGGAGGAACTGAGGCGGCTCGAGGCTAATAGGAAGATGATGACTGGCGGATTATGTGGCTAGCCCGATAATTTTTCCATCGTACGGTGTTGATCAACCGAGTTTGTGGTGTTATTTTGTTTTCGGGAGGAGAAACAGAGGCTCTCTTTTTTGGTGATGGCCAGCGGTGGCTCCACGTGAGTTCACGGCTGGGCTACGGTGGTGAGGTATGGGCAGTTGGTTACGTACGATGGACAAACACAAGTTGCTTCTGTGATGGCGAGGTTGCATGGGAGTTGGTTGCTAAGGAAGCAACGCACGGAACAACCACAAGATGCGTCTCAGGCTGGGCTCAATTGCAATGCCCAATGGCTGGGGATGGTTTCGTGGAGGAGCTTGGGTGGTTTCCTGCACGTTGGGCTCTCTGTTGTGGTGGTGGATGTGGTTCACAACGTAGGGTGGATGCTCTGAGAAGTTTGGATGGATGAGGTCATGAAAAGAGGGCAGCAGTAGCTTAGGGTTTCTTCATGCATGAGGGATGGTTGTGACGCGCATATATATAAGGGATTGAATATAAAAACCCTAGAGAGGGAAAGAAGGAAAGATGTGCATCGGCTAGCCTTGGAAAACGTACGTGATTGAAGCGTGCATATAGTGGGAACGGAAGTGAAACCTTGCATGTCGTGGAGTCTGGAATTGTTTTCACTTGCTAGGGCTCTTTAACCTAAAAATATTTGGCCCACGTCTTGGATCTTGCATGGGATTAATACATGGGTTTTTTCCCTAAGTTTTGGGCCTCGACTCAACCTAAAAGAAATACACTTGTCCCATAAATTTTCCAGGTGAAAGTACTCTCAGTTGTAAACAATCCTCTTAACTTATTACTCATGTCTTTCTTGCAATCCTCTTGGGTGCAAACAATTTTTATGGGCCACTAGACTGGGGAAATTTCTCCTTGAATTACCTAGGATGCACTTGCAGAAAACTCCTTATCGAAGGCCTTTGCACTCCCGAGATTAATCTAGACTTTCTTCTTCGACATGCGGTGCCAATAAAAGAAATTATGATTCTAATTATTTTTTCAGTTGCAAAGAATTTACATTTCAGAAATAATAGTAAAAATCTAGAAAATGCTAAGTGAATAATGAACTTAAGCTTGTTAAATTGGTTGATCTTTTAAATTCATAGCCTCGACTCCTATTACTTTCCGTTCTAGCCCTCACCCTCCACCAGGTAGGAGAAATCCCAAGAATATCTGAGGTGTGGGATCATTTCAAATGAGTCATTGATTGTGATTCTGATGAACCTACAACCACTTGTAACCATTGTGGGAGGTTGTGTAAATGTCATTCCAAGAGGCAAGGCACTTTAGCCTTGAAAGCACAAATCTCCCTTTGCCCTAAAAACCGTAAGAGTAGATTGGACAATGGTCAACAATTCTTAATCCCAGAGGCAAGAGTTGAAGGACGGGAAGGGGAAAAGACAATAGGGATGACCAAGTATAATGAGAAAAAAGTTAGGACTGCCCTTGCTAGGATAGTGATAGTTGATGAGTCACCTTTTTTAATTGTTGAGGGCCAAGGGTTTTAGGGCTACACTAAATCCCTTGATCCTAGGTTTTATATTCCTTCTTGTTTTATAGTAATGAGGGATTGTATGATTCTTGATAGAGAATGACAGTTTGAAAAAAAATATTTTTGACTACTAAGCAAATTATGTTCTTGACCACCAGCACTTGGACGTTTATTCAAAAAATCAATTACATGTGTGCCATGACTCATTTTATTGATAGTAGTTGAAAGTTATATAAGCAGATAATTTCATTTAGTCGTATTAGAAATTACAAAGGGGCAACGATTGAGAAGGCGATCAAGGAGTGTATGGTTGATAGGGGATTGACAAAATTCTTACAATAACGGCAGACAATGCTTCCTCTAACAACTCCACTAGTGATTGGTTGAGAACAACTGAAGTTGTAAAAGCAGAGTGTGCTGCAGATCACGACTTTATTCACATGAGGTGTACTACGCACATTTTAAACCTTATTGTCCAAGAAGGTTTAAAAGAAGTTGATGATTCAATCACAAAGATTCAAAATTTGATTAGGTATGTGAAGTCTTCTCCCTAAAGACTTGCCACTTTCAAGTCTTGTGTTGAGAGGTCAAAAGTTCCATGTAATAGTTTTTTATGTCTTGACGTACCTACTAGATGGAACTTGACTTTTCTTATGTTGGATGTGGCCGAGAAGTATAAAAAAGCTTTACAACTTTTGCGTGATGAGTATCCTTACTTACGGGTTTATTTGTCTGAAGATGGGCATGGGAGAAGAGGATTAGGAGCTCCCCGACCTGATGATTGGGAGGCTATAAAAAACTTGAATAATAATGACAATGATTGACAGCAGTTCTTTAATGATTTTTTCAATCTCATCCTTCTGGAAGTAAGGGTACCTGTAGGGTCTCACATACACGGGCAGTGTGTTGGGTTCTA
The DNA here is from genome assembly GCA_022457165.1 of Juglans mandshurica. Taxonomy (NCBI): domain Eukaryota; kingdom Viridiplantae; phylum Streptophyta; class Magnoliopsida; order Fagales; family Juglandaceae; genus Juglans; species Juglans mandshurica. Next base: position 14,872,283 of record CM039630.1, on the reverse strand, counting down.
AGTTGATGGAGTGGTCATGTACCCTATTAGGTGGCAGCCCTTGAGGTTCCTTAAAAACATCAGCAAACTGATCTACTAGGTGCTTTAAGTGCACAGGCACCTATTTACGCTAAAAAACTGTATCAACCTCCATTAAACGCAGCAATAAACCCTTTTTTTCCAGTTTATGGTTTTTATTGAGTCCCCCAAACTCAATTTTGGTTGTAGGGCTTAAACCCTTCAACTTAATGGAACTTCCACCCTACTAGAACTCCATGGTCAGATCTGAGAAATTCCAGAGTATTGGCCCCAATTCCCCCAATCATTTTACTAACACCATGTCACAGCCGGCTAAAACCAGCACATGAACTTCTATAGAAAAGTTATTTCCCTGCACTCTAAACTTTAATTCAGGACAACTTCCTTCACTAGTAAGTAGCTCACCATTAGCCACCTTCACATTCACCTTGTCCTCCCCTTTCACTTCCAGATTTCCCCTTCTTACTACAAGGGATCTAAGAAATTATGTGTACTTAACGAATCTGTATTTTCAAGAGCTCATTATTATTCATGCCAACTTGAACAGTTTTTGTGACAGTAATAATTGACGTTTGAGTGCAATGACCTTTAGAATGAAAACAAAATATGATAAATATTAGAGGGGATCTTGGAAGGATAAACAGGTTGTTATTTGTTGCTATCATTCTTGATCCGCGGTACAAGTTGGTTACTTAAGCATATTTGTTCAATCAAATATTGGGCAATGATAAGAGTGAGGAATTTGTTAAAATCCTCAAGAGGGATATGAAACTTTTGTACGAAGAGTATGTTATGTTTGGTAGTGGGTCTAAGTCAAGTATTTTTTACACTCGTAATGAGAGTAGTATCTCAATGGGGAGTAGCTCTTCAACTGATCCCTTGGCTTTTTTAAGAAACTTTCATAAAGAGCGGAAATCAGCAAGCTTAATGGATTGTAAGTCGGAGTTAGAACGGTATTTGTTGGAAGATGTTGAGATCGCCACAGAGAGTTTTGATATTTTAATTTGGTGGAGGGTCAACTCCACTAAATATCCAGTTCTTGCTATAATGGTGAGAGATATCTTGATCATTCCGATCACCACCATAGCATCTGAGTTAGCATTTAGAATAGGAGGCCATGTCCTAGATTCGTTTCTGAGTTATTTGACTCTTAGAACTGTGGAGGCTCTTGTGTATATGCAAAACTGGTTGAAGTCTATCCTCATATTGATGCTGAACAAAATAGTGATTATTCTGCAGGCTAGTTTCAACAGATGACCAACACAGAGAAGACGAAATTTATCCAAAATACTGTGAAAACTCTGAATAATATTGAATAGTAGTAAAATTCTAAATTATTTTATAAAACCCACAAGTCGGACTTAAATAGTAGCAAACTTCGAAATTATGAAGTTTTTTCTAAAAATGAAAAAATCTAAATTATTGTATGAGAAATTAATACATAAATAAACAAGAGTCCTACAAAAAAATTGGTCAAAATCAAAATCAAAATCATTTCCAAATTTGAAACCAAATATTTATTAACAAAGGAATAATAACTAATATTAATAAAATTAATAAATATATGATTTGAAGGAAAATAACTAATATTGCCCTTAGTTCAATGAAGATGTTAAGCTTTTCCTTCTATATTTGTACATATTCATCTTCTTAAGGTAGTTTTTCAATGCAATCAATGTAGAATCTGGATCTAGATACCCCATATCAATTTGGATTTGCATCATTCTCACTAGGTTGAAGAGAATTCGTCCTCGAATTCTAAACTTTATTGCCTCGATCTTTTAGATGTCCAATTAATCCAATATTTATCTCCCTTTGTTGTATCATCGCAATGATCATGAAAAAATTAAAATTGATTTGATTGGCTCAAAATAAAATAATATTGAGCATCTTATACTCCAAAATTAAGTTTTTTTTTCACATCTCAAATCCAAAAAAAATATTTTGCATAAGAGAAATTGAAAAAAAAATCCTCAACTCCAAAGAAAATCAACAAAAGTTAATTGTCTCATAGGTTCTTTCACAATCTTCAAATTTCAAAACTTCACCACCATTTTCTTTTTCCAAATTTTCTATGTTTTCAATAAAAATAGTTATCTCATCCATTAGGTTATCTTCATCAAGATTGGTATTGTAGATTGGTATAGAGTTCCACCCTATGGAAGAATGTTCATCTTCAAACTCTTCTTTCTCATAGTAGTAAATACACTCAACCTCTTGCAATAAATCAACGAAACCTTCAGCTTGAAGAGTACCAAAAAATTCTGATAAATCAACTCTGAAACCGAGATCTCTATGATGCTCCTCCCTATCACCATACTCCCAAAATGGAGCATGCTTGTGATACGGGTTCTCAAAATTAGAATCAAGATCGTGATCTTCCATCTCAAGATCATCGATATCCTGCGTCGTTAGATGCTGGATAAACTTTGCAACCTGTTTCTGCAAATTCTCAATCATCACATCTTGAGCGCTACGATCACGGTGCGAGACTTCCTCATTCAGAACCTACCCATGACGACCACAACCACTAGCCATGGAAATTGATGAGATATAACCCAAGGAAAGATGCTGAAGCTCTGATGCCAACTGACGCCGGACAGAATAGTGATTATTCTGTAGGCTAGTTTCAGCAGATGATCAACATAGAGAAGACAATAGATTTTGCCCGAAACACAGAAAAAACTCTGAATAATATTGATTAATAGTAAAATTTGAAATTATTTTATGAAGCCCACAAGCCGGACTTAAAAAGCTGCAAAATTCAAAATTATAAAGATTTTTCTAAAAATGAAAAAATCTATATTATTGTATGAGAAATTAATACAAAAATAAACAAGAGTCCTACCAAAAATTTGGTCAAAATCAAAATTAGAATAATTTCCAAACTTGAAATCAAATGTTTACTAACAAAGCAAGAGTGAGCATAAATATATGATTTGAAGGAAAATAACTAATATTGCCCTTAGTCCAAGGAAAATATTAAGTTTTTCCTTCCATATTTGTATAGATTCATCTACTTAAGGTAGTACTTCAATGCAATCAACGTAGAATCTGAACTAGATACCACATATCAATTTGGGATTACATCATTATACCAACTGACGCCGAACAGAATAGTGATTATTCTGCAGGCTAGTTTCAACAAATGATCAACACAGAAAAAACAAGAGATTTGCCCAAAACACAGAGAAAACTCTGAATAATATTGATTAATAGTAAAATTTGAAATTATTTTATGAAGCCTACAAGCAAGCCTTAAATAGCTACAAAATTTGAAATTATGAAGATTTTTCTAAAAGTGAAAAAATATAAATTATTGTATGAGAAATTAATACATAAATGAACAAGAGTGCTACCAATAATTTGGTCAAAATCAAAATCAGAATCATTTCCAAACTTGAAACCAAATATTTACTAACAAAGCAAGAGTAATTATAAATATATGATTTGAAAGAAAATAACTAATATTGCCCTTAGTCCAAGGAAGATATTAAGCTTTTCCTTCCATATTTGTACAAATTCATCTTCTTAAGGTAGTACTTCAATGCAATCAATGTACAATCTAGACCTAGATACCCCCCATATCAATTTGGGTTTGCATCATTCTCACCGGGTTGAAGAGAATTCGTCCTTAAATTTTAAACTTTCTTGTCTCGATCTTTTGAATGTCCAATTAGACCAATATTTCTCTCCCTTTGTTGTATCATCCCAATGATCATGAAAAAATTAAAATTGATTTGATCGGCTCGAAATAAAATAATATTGAGCATCTTATACTCCAAAATTAAGTTTCTTTCCCACATCTCAAATCCAAAAAACATATTTTGATTAGGAGAATTTGAAAAAAAATCCTCAACTCCAAGAAAATCAACAAAGTTAATTGTCTCATAAGTTGTTTCATGATCTTAAAATTTCAAAACTTCGCCACCATTTTCTTTTTCCAAATTTTCTATGTTTTCAATAAAAATAGTTACCTCATCAGGTTATATTCATTAGGATAGGTATCATAGATTGGTAGAGTTCCACCATATGGAAGAATTTCATCCTCAAACTCTTCTTCCTCGGAGTAGTAAATCCACTCAATCTCTTGCAATAAATGAACGAAACCTTCGGTTTGAAGAGTACAAGGAAATTCTGGTAAATCAACTTTAAAACCGAGCTCCCCATTGGGATACCCTGCTCCTTCTTCTTACGTACGATCCTTCCTTCTTACGTACGCTTTTTCTTTCTGACGTATATTTCGTCTTTATGACGTAAGCAAATCCCGAAGGCAGAGATTATGTGATCATCTGCCTTTCCCATTAGCGACTGTGAGTCCCATTATGCGTGTCGAACCACAATGGCGTGTCTCTTAAGATATTAGGTGACTTCTAAAGTACGTCTAGTGTTTTAAATATACTGAAAATAATTATATGAGATATTTCTAGTACCATTGAGTTAAACTTGTTTTTAAATAAGACAATTATAATATTTTGAAGAGCTCCAAAATATTATAATTGTTGGAGATCATTTTGATATTAATTATTAAAATGATTCCAATTATTTAAAATATTAAGGAATTTAAATTATGTTGAAAGCTTTTATTAATTAAATGGTTTAACCCTTTTAAATATGTTAAGTGAGACTTCATCATTTTATTAATGATGAACAATATTATTTTATAAACTAAAGTTAGTTTAAAATAATATTCTACCTTAATTCCTCTAAGCGCTTTTAATTAAGTTAATGTTTTATGCATCTTCAAATCAGTGTTTGAATTTCTCGTCGTTAGATCGCTGTGTAGATCCCCAGACGAAGGGACTGGATTAAATACCCAGGACCCCCTCTCTTTCCCTCTCATTTTCTCGTAACCCTCTCTCTCCTCCCTCCCTCATTCGGCATACGTAGTACGCAACTCCTCCACACCGAAGCTTCTCCCGCACAGCCCGACTCCGCTATGCATCGGTAGCTCTCACCGCTAGCACCACCGGCTGCTCCTCACGCCGGCGAGCTCAACCATGGCAACCCCTCCCTCTCACGCTCTCTCTTCCTCTCCCTTAGAAGTGTGAAGCCCGAACGGGCTCAAGGTCACTGCGCCGCCGTGCGCCGCCCAATGGCTCCACCGCGCCCAAGGTGAGCTCCCCTCCCACCGGCCATCATCCTCCACCGAAGCCAGCCCCCTATTATGCAGTCCTCCCTCTCCTTCCACTGCAAGTACCCGAAATGGATCTCTAACTCATTTCCCACCGTGCGCTGCCGTACGCGGCCACCCACGACCACCATGCGACGCCATGGACCTCCTCCCCCCTTCCCCGAGCTCCTCCACGTGACTCGAGGCCCATAGCCTCTCTCCACCGCATGGCTTCTCCCCCTCATGCACGCACGGGTTGCAAGCCGTGCACCGCCACCCACGGCTGGTAACCACCACCTCCAGCCTCCTCAGGCCGCCACTAAGCCAACCCAACCTCCCATGGCCCCGATCTACCACCCACAAGAGCACACTCTCTCTCACTCTCCCACGGCTTCTCCTCCATGGAATGGCCAGATCCGCCACCGTGAGCCACCGTGGCACCACCCCGACGCCACCACGAGATTCACCGCACCTCCCTTAGCCAAGCCCTAGGTCCAAACCATCACTTTATGTGATGGGTAATCACTGCACGTGATGGACAGCCACTACGCGTGGTTGACCGCCACTGCACACGGCTAGAGCCGCCATGTTATGCCCCTCACTGCCATCACAAGGCCATCATGAGCCCTTCCAAGACCACACCTAGCTATCCAAATGCCTAAACAGTTAACGTACGTGGGTCAGCCGCCACGTACGACACTGTCGACATCATCGGCTATGACGATCAGCGAGCAACGCACGGGTTATCTCGTCGATGGTATAACCCTCTACCTCTCATATTTATGTTAGATATTGATTAGTTGTCCAGGTTGTGGACTATGCTGTTAGTATTAATAGAGTTGTGGCATTGTGATGTGGTGTTGTGTGATGAAGTGTTGGGCATATTGTGAAGTGTTGTAGACTGTGCTACGTAATGCAGTTGTGGAGCATGTGTTGTGTGGATGGCGTGGCGTTGTGTGGAATGGGAAGAGTACACGCTGGGTGTACTTTGTGTGTGGCGTAATGTGAGACAAGGAGAGTATATGTAAAATATACCCTCCTGGCATATGGTAGAACGGGATGAGTACACGGAGAAGTGTACTCTGTGGGTAGTGCGTGTAAAATGAGTACATGTGGAATGTACTCCATATGGTGGATTGATGCACCATATGGCGTGTATGCCATAATGGTGATGTGGCGTGGTGTATGTGGAACGGGAAGAGTACACATTGAGTGTACTCTGTGTGGGGTATGATATATGAAGGGGATATATGTGGAATGTACTCCATATGGCGGGTATGCCATAGTGGTGATGTGTCATAGTGTGTATGAAGGGAGTATACGAGGAGTGTACTCCATGTGATATAGTGATACCATATGGCGAGTATGCCATAGTAGTGATGTGGTGTGGTATGTATGAAGGGAGTATACGTGGAATATACTCCACGTGGCAGCGACACTCCGTGTTGCGTGTCGTAGAGATAATGATGGTTATGTGATTGATGGGCGTGGAACGTGATGGATAGTGTCGAGAACTGTGAACAGTGTCCCAAAGCAGTGATGGCGTAGCCTATAGTCTAAGGTGACGGGTGTCACCATACTTGACTTACGGCTGAGAATAGGCGCGAAGTAGTAGAATCAGTATAAGAGTACGCAGCGGAAGCATGACCGAGGAATGTCACAAAGTGACATGACTACTGACAGTCGTGCTTGTGATGGGTGAAGTAGTGGAACAAGTGTAAAAGTACGCAGTGGAAGCATAATTGGGCAACGTCAAGAGGTGACGTGGTTACTGACAGTCGTGATTGTCATGTGGTGAAGTGATAGGGTATGAAGGGCGTAACGGGAACGTGACAAAATGTCACGTTGTGTCGGGAGTACGTAAGGAATCGTACTCGTGATGAGTTAGGAATTTATGTACCAGAGTGTTGGGTGACGCGACAAGGTCATGATGTAGCTTGGGAGCAGTCTCGAGTTGTATGACGTGGTATAAGACATGGTTATGATTGAAGTCTTGTCGTGTTAAGTGTTGGGATGAACTGTCAAAGGGACGGGTAGCATGAGAAGCCATGCTAGCCGGGTTAAGAGAAGGTTGGTATCGGAATATGAACCTTGTCCCTCGAAGCTGGTGATCAACGTGTTATATATGTTGATCTTAGGTGATAAAGGGGTAAGACACATGTGTAACATGGTGAGACACACGTGTCGGACGGATTCACCATATGTAATAGGTAATATGTCCTAAGTACAGTTACACGGTGCTTGAACCTCAGAGTTGGCTTAGAAGCCTGTAATTTGTATGGATGAGAATGAGTATTTCTATGGGCTAAGATGCATGAAGAAAGTGACGGGTGTACTGTCTAAGGACGGGATGCGTGACTTAGTTGGTTTGAGTCATGCGTCGGAATGAGGTTAATGAGAAGAGTAAGACGAATGTCTTAGTGTCTTAATCATAAGGTGAATTATGGGTTCATTTTAGTGGATGAACACTTGAGACAAGACTTGAGTTGGAAGATGCGGTGACCGTAAGTGGTCCCTGAAGGGTTTAACCTAGTACAGGGCACGTAAATGCACAGGATAGAAGGAGAGTGTTTCAAGTATAGCGTAGTTCTATTTATGGTTAAGTTGCTTATGTATTAGACAGAGAATGACGCTAAGGTTATGTGTATGCATGTAGGTTGCCATCTGACAATTATGAATGGACTGCATGACATGCAAGTAGTATGGAGTCCAGGTAAGTGTTACGTTCATACTCTTCTAGAGTTTTCAAATATACAAGAAACACTTTTTCTTTAAGATGCTCACGAAAAGAAGCGAAAGACATTTTAAGAAAGAAATACTAATTGTTAAAAGGTATAAGTATGTACGGCCCCTCCTTGGCAGCCCCTTTTACGCAACCAAAGTATTAATTGTACGCATGTGAATGATGACCATACGCTGTATCTATTGTATGTATTTTCTAAGAAAATCTATAAACTGATGAAGATGCATGAAGGGCATGAAAACGGATGCTTTTGTGGATCCTACGAACCGACGCTCTCATGTGCACCACGAGGTGACTCTCGTTGATGCCACAAGAGACGACGTTCAAAGGTGACGCTTATGGGATGCCATGAAAGCTGACGTTTAAGCCCATGTATGTTCTCAAATGAAGTTTTTCAAGAACGAACTGTTAAAGAAAAGATAGAACTAAAATGAACTGAAAATGAAAAGACCATTTTGGGCTTACGCCCCAAACGATATTTTCTCACGAAAAGAAATATTTTCTCATGAAAAGAAATGACTGTAAATGAAAGAAAGAACCGAACGAAAGCCTCAGCTCTTTTGAGCTGACATAAACGAACGAATGAAAAGCAAAGAAAGAAACGAAAGCATGAATGTATGAAGATACGTAACGACCACATGACTGAAAGGAAAGGGTACCAATGAATGGGCAGATTGCAATGCAGGGTAAATAGTACTAGAAGTGCACTCAGTGCTGCCCCCTATGAAAAGGGATTCCCCACCCGTGGCCACGGGCGGAATCCGGGTCCAAAGGAAGATCACTAATCCCAAACACACGGGGCGTAACAGTGTGTACTGGCCTATGAAAGTGATAAGAACGAATGGATGTATGCACGCATGTATGAACGCACAAATCTTTAAGAAATGAAGGCACTGACGAGGGACAGTTTTTAAAGAAAGAAAAGTCTTTTGAAAGAAAAGCCCCGTCCAGTGACGTTTTCAAAAGAACGCACGTAAACATGCATGAACTCTTGTAGAAATGAATGCACTGACGGGAGAAACGTTTTACGAAAAGGAAGCCCATGTTTAAAAAAGAAAAACCCCGTCCAGTGGAGTTTTCAAACGAACGCACGTATGCATGCACGTAATAGTATGTACGAATGATGAATGCATGAATGAAAACCTATATTGTTATATTTTTTAACGGTATGAAGTAATGCTTACGAGTCTTCGACTCATTTTAATTTTTATGTATGTCCCTCCCCCTCACAAGAACTGTACGATCAGGACGGACACGACCCATGGGGAAGAGCACAGAAATCTAGGCACGAATTTTAAACATACGAGAGCTTTTTATTTCAAGATTTATGTTTTTCGCTGTAAACCTCTTTTATGATAAAAACACATTTTAAATTATGAACGTGGAGTCTTACACCCTAGGTATGCAAGTGAAAAGTTTTTAATCGGACGGTAATTCCCGTCGTCATTTTTATAAAAATATTTTGGAAAAAGTCCCACCACAAGGACTGACGTTACACCCATGATGCCCTTCCCTTCCATCGTACTCCCAAAATAGAGCACGCTTGTGATACAGGTTCTCAAAACTAGAACCAGAATCGTGATCTTCCATCTCACGATCACCAATATCCTGCACTGTTAGACGCCGGATTAACTCTGCAACCTGTCTCTGCAAATTCTCAATCATCACATCCTGAATGCTACGATCACAATACGGGACTTACTCGTTCAGAATCTGCCCATGACGACCACGACCACCAGCCATAGAAACTGATGAGATATAACCCCAAGAAAGATACTTAAGATTTGATGCCAAATTATGTAGGACAAAATAATAATTAATTCTACAACAATTTCAATAGATGATCAACACAAAGAAGACAAGAGATTTACTCAAAGCATAGAGAAAACTCTTAATAATATTGATTAAGAGTAAAATTTGAAATTATTTTATGAAGCAAGCCGGACTTAAATTGCTGTAAAATTCGAAATTATGAAGATTTTCTAAAAATGAAAAAATCTAAATTATTGTATGAGAAATTAATACATAAATAAACAAGAGTCCTACAAAAAATTTGGCCAAAATCAAAATCAAAATCATTTCCAAACTTGAAACCAAATATTTACTAACAAATGAAAAGTGAGCATAAATATATGATTTGAAGGAAAATAACTAATATTGCCCTTAGTCCAAGGAAGATATTAAGCTTTTCCTTCTGTATTTGTACATATTCATCTTCTTAAGGTAGTACTTCAATGCAATCAACGTAGAATCTGGACCTAGATACCCCATATCAATTTGGGTTTACATCACATATACTTGAGTCAAAATTATTTGGATACAATTGATGATGAGGAGAGCTATAAGTTAGACTTAGATAATATATTTCAAATTTAATCAGTTTTGTTATATCTTGATTTGTCATTTTTATACTAATTTTTTATATTTTAACATCTTAATGTAGAATTGTAACAACCCGATCCTAAGAGTATGCCATAAGATAAGTTTTATGCATTTTTCATATAACGTATCAAATTTTATTATTATTATTATTATTATTAGATTTTATAGGATTTAATATTTTAGAGTTCTATCTCCATTAATATTCTTAAACAATAACAACTACTATAAGTCTATACCCACGGCTCCACTCCTATGCACATGCATGTCTCCTTTTTTATGTTTTCTTTTGGGTTCTCAATCACCTATATATAGTACACTCACCAAAACTCCAAGCCACACTCCTTTGAAGCCTTCCCTTCCATGCACGCTACCCTCCACTTCATGTACAACCTCTAGGCCACGTCCAGGGAAAAGCAACCGAGAGCCACCCTACTACTTTGGAGAAACCACCAGCCGCAACAAACCATCGAGAGACCACGTACGCCCCAACTGAAGCCACTGCCCAGCCAACGCGAAATCGCAACACCACTGCAGCCTAGTTTTCATCCACTCGAAAAATAAGCGCAAACCTCCTTGCACCACCACCACCCCGAACTACGAACGCAACCCCTATTTTGCACCCATTAAATAGAGTAGTCACGTCTCTTCCACCCCGAGCCACTTGCTTAGTTGGAGTGCCACCACCGCTTTCAGATCATGTGGGTGCCAGCTCATGGACCACCACTGCCCGAGAACCCAGTTCAACCATACTGCGGCCTTTTGCACCCGTAAACGAGCACCTTGACGCAGCCAGTCCAAGTTGTTTTCGCCAGCCACCTCAAGGACGTTGGAGTACCTCTCAGACAACACAGAAACCGCAAACTTGTTGTTTCCCGTCGAACCCGCATCTTCCCGGTAAGCCACGACTGTCTGCCACCCTCCTCTCTCTCTCTCTCATTTTCGACTAAACAAATCCTCTCTCTCTAAACTCTCTCTCCCCCTCTCAGTGTCGCACCACCACAGAGGAGCCACTAGTTATGCCACCTTCACTCCCAGCCACCCAGAGCTGTCATCCAGCCCATCTCCGTCGCATGCCCCCTCTAGGTGAGTCCCCGTTATCGCACGCCTCTCTCTGTTACCCTCTGTTTCTCTTCACAATATTAGTTGCTTTAGGTTTTGTTTATAGTTGTTTCATACAAATGTTATGACTTTTACACAAATACCCTTTAGGCTTTTACACCTTGCCGTGTTATTTTCCTATACACTACAGTGAAGATTATTTTAGGGTTATTATGTTGCTACCCTTTGGATGCAATCCATGGCAGATCACTTGGACTTATGCTGGACTTGATTTTATCGTACTTATATTTTGAGTTAAGTTTACTCTGAAATGATATTGACCTATAATCTTGGGCTTTGTTTTTAAGTTGAGCTTGGTTTACGTTTGTTTAACCATAAATTCTATTTTACAGAAAACTTATGTTCTTACATAAAACAATTAAGGAATTTTAAACTATATTATTTATTATTAATGTTACAATTAAATATCAATAGTGAATAGTAAGTGCTTAATCTTTTATTTTAAATACTTTAAATCAATGGTATGAAATGAATCTTTAATGTTATTATAATAGATTTTGATACATTTATGCTATTAAAGTTGTAAATTTAAAATAAAGAAATATATTAAGAGTATTAAAATGGTATTAGTATTTATTAGATTTTTTGTTAAATTAAATAATTATGTTAATTATGGGAAAGTAAATCTATTTTAAGAATTGAGGTTTTTAGGACTTATTTAAAAGAGCACAAGTATTCTACTAAATTATAATATGTTATTAGTATTTAAGTAATTTAAAACATAAAAAATTATTGGTTATGGTGTTAAACAAAAGCTTTATATGACTATCCTCTTGATTATGAATTTAATTAAGTAGGATATTAGTACATGTGTTCTTAGATAGATTTAGTGATAATTAATGCTGCGTATAGGTGATGAGCTACGAAGTGAGATTCAAGAAGAAGCATAACGATGTAAGTAATTTGATCACAAATTAGGATCATTACAGTTCAGCTTATATATAAGTATTATTCAAACCAGTTCATTGACAACCATTATTTATGCACCACTCATGTCATATGCAAACATGTCATCCAGCATAGCATACGATCATGTTCAAATTCAGAAATTATAACTATATATGTATTATGTCATGCATCTCGTGTATAAGACACGTAAACTATTTTAAGTTCAAGTGCAAAATAAGATAAAATCAGTTCATCAGATGACCATTCAGATACATGGTACCAATGCAGTTCAGATTAGGGTGGATGTGCAAGCCACAAACTCAAATGTGGTCCACCATAGTATATCAGAATATTATCAGCAGCTCCCCTCGCTACCGCGAGATGTGGGGCCGGTGCACAACCTCGCACACATAGTTAAGTGTGTTGGTCAGTCAGTTAAGTCAAATCAGTCAATTAAGTCAGATCAATCAATTAATTCATATAAATCAGTCATGCATAGCATAAACATCAATATGAACAGTCATGAATTTTAAGCTCTCAGCATGAAAACTTTTATGAAAACCTTATGTTTATTATGTTTATGTTGTGATAGATTTCTTGCCGAGTCTTCGACTCATTTTAGTTTGTTTTCATGTTTTTAACCACCCAGGTGAGGATGATGAATACGAGCAGGCAGCCAGGATTAGAAAGAACAGTTGATCTAGTTTCATACTTTCTAGAATAAAATTGCTTTTATGACATAAATTTTATTCAGTTTATTCATTTAATATTTTTGGAATACTTTTTATTAGACATTTTTTCTACAAAATAAATCTTAATTTCATTTATTAAATATTAGATCTCTTGTCGGGTTTATTTTATTAAAAACACATGACAATCATAGGCTACAGGAAGATGGTTTTACAAAAATTGACTACCTGTATGACGAGTTTACTACATGAAGATGATTGAGATTTGAGATGCATTTGTGAAATTGTGAAATTGTGTATTTTGTTGTTTGTTTAATTTTGTTTTCTTTATTTTTATAAATTTATGTGGAATCTTATTTCCTCACTAATTTTGTTCTTTTTTCTTCGTGCCAAACTTGGAATGACATTCACTTTATTAGTTCTTTTGTTGGAATGTGAACAACTTTTTTTTTTTGTTGGAATGAGAATTTTTTGTTGATGGATGATGGGTTGGTTGGATAATTTGGGAGGATAGCTGATGGATAATGGATGTGTTGAATCGATGGTAGATGATGGATGTTGTTGGCTTTGTTTGGTTTTGTTTGTTGTAGGAATGAGACAATAACATGGAATTTAAATTGTGTTGTTGGTTGTAGTTGGGAACAATTAACAATATTTGATGGCTTGTAAGATTTTAGTTTTGGCTTATAAGTTTGTAACTTCTTGTTGTAGTAAATTAGTACTGATTAGGTCTAGATTTGATTATATTTTTTAACTTGTAGTGATTCTAGTGAATGATTTAGATTTGTAATTTTGGTTATACTTGTTTCACTTGTAGTGATTCTAGTGAATGATTTAGCTTTATAATTTTGGTTATGTATTTGTAATTTGTATAAATGATTTATTTTTGTAATTTTGGTTATGTATTTTTAATTTGTATGAATGATTTGTTTTTACAATTTTGGTTATGTTTTAATAAAATTGAGATTTGAAAAATATTTTTTTAAAAAACTGAAATATGAAAGTCCAAACCCAATTAGTGAGAGCCCAAAATTCTTAAATTGAAATTTCAAATTAGTTAAGAAAAAAAGCTCAATAAAAAAGTTCAAATCCGATTCAGTTCCGACAAGTTGGAGTTGAATCCGAAGCTAGAAGATTTGGAGTCGGAGTCGAAGGTAGGGCAGTCCGAATTCGAAACTTACGGTGTTCAACCCTACCTAGATTGTGCCATAATATTTTTTTCTGTTTCCTTAACAAGAAGTTGACTAGATATTTGCTCTATATGGTAATCATCCTGATTCTCAACTTCTCTCAAGGGATTTTTGGTGAGTTCAACATCTTCTTCAGTAGTTATTGATTTGTTTCCAAACTGGTTCACCTCCCCTACCATGTCATCATCTTCTTCTTGTTGTTTGGTAGCGTTTGATCTGGTCTGCACACTTCCTCCATTTCCATAGTTGAGATCTCTAAGTTAAAAAAAGAAAAAATTCCATAAACCCACCATGTGGAATTTCTAACATTAAAAACATTTATATAACGAACCTATCATCATCGGTAGAGTTTTTCAGTATAAAGATTTTCTTAAGGGGAGCACTAAACTGTTTTTAAGTAAACCATGCTTAAAAATTGCAAAAATTGTAGGCAATGCTCCCAAACTCGGAGTATTTGAATGGATTTTACTAATTAAATTTATAAAGAATCTCTAAAATTGCGTCTTTACAAGTTTGAAAGACAATATAGCTTCTCCAAATACTTTTTATTCTAAAATAATTTTGTCATGAATAAAAGTATTATAAAAAATAATCGGATATAAGGGTATTTGACAAATTTTAAATATTCCGATTCTCTAAATTTGGATGAGGAAGCATGAATTTTGAATTTGGAGCTCAGCTACATGGTCCCACAAGGACACGACCGTCATTTAGAAATTACAACAGACCCCAATAGGGGCCAATACATTGAGAAAGAAACGAGAAATGGGGTTGTGGAAGACACGCGTCGTCACAGGACTGACATTACCCATTGGGGGAGGGCGTGCGCTTCGGAGATCGAGTCACCGAGTCATTTAAAAACCACAGAGAAGGTACGGAGTGACGGACCCATCATCCACTGTCGATGCCGAACCCTAAAGGATCTGAGCCGTTGGTTTCCATGACTTCCTCATATATAATCCCCCAAAACAAGGAATTCCAGTCACTTTGGACTTATCGGAGTGGGGAGGGGACAAATTACAGAAGGGTTCAGCGTTGACACAGTGAGTGAATTTGAACTCTCTTTTCTCTTGGCCCTCTTTCTCTTTCGCTGTTTCCTTCAACTCTCAGGTTCTCTCTCCCTTTGATTTTGGGGTTCTCTCTCCACTGCTCCACTTGTTCATTTCTGCTCCATTTCATCTTGTGTTTTTGAAACTGTTTTCTGTTGTTTCCCAAGAAACGTTTTGCTTTATGGTTTTTCCAGTCAGGTTCTATATCTGTAATGCTGCTTCTAATTAAGCTATGTTTGGGTATTGCATGTGGGTGAGCTCGATCTGTGACTGTTTTCTCTGTTTCTGCTTTTGGTATCTCCTTTGGTTTGAAGTAAACTATTTTTTTTTCGTATTATTAAATGTTTGAGGCGTTGTGAAGGCGTTTCGGTTACTATTTTTGTCGTTAATCACCTGGCTTTCGTCACTACTGAGCATTTCACGCCTTTTTATTTTTCGCTTTCGAAATTTTTTCTTTAAAAGTAATTTTTGCGTTTTTTAATTCTTTAGGTATTTTTGTGATTTTTTGAACTTGGTTCCGACTGTGTTTTTGTGCTTCCTTTTCTTCAGGACAGTTTATTTGGGTATTTAACGTCCTAAAGCTCGATCTGCCCTTATTTTCGCTCTTTTGCTTGCAGCGTTACCGGAATCTTCAAGACTTGCTCTTTCAGCAGCGGTTCGTTGATTTTTAGGTATTATGCTCTGTGAATTTATCTGGTTCTTGCTTGCATGCTTGGTTTATGTTAATGTGTTTTTAGAAACTTCTTCTTGAAGGTGTTTTTCTTTTACAAGAGAATCTAAGCGTGTTGCTCTCCTTGGGAACATCTATCACTGAGTAGTTTTGCTTTCTGGTTTATGTGTTTTATTCTGGGTTCGCTTAGTTTGGCATGCCATTTCTTTTTCATATCCGACTATAAACATCCGGCCATTTGGGCATCTTTAAGTTTCCTTGCTTTTTGATGTTTTTTTCTTTAAAATTTTCCATTTTGTCTTCTACACTTAGGTTCTGTGTAGCCATTTTTGTTCTGGTGTTTTTGACTTTAAAGAGAGCTCTAGGGTGTTGCATGAGTTTTCACATTGTCGCTTCTGTCAAAATTTTAGGCATGTTGGTATGTTAGAGATTTAGCTAGCTTCCATTTCTTAGTACCTGCTTTTTCTGCGGTTGAGTCTTCTGTTGCTTGTTACTCTGCGGGAGATTGTTTTCCTGGTAATTTTTCCTTCAATAAATGAAGTATCTTTTGTATACTTCATGTGTATTTGTTGCACTTATTAGTGAATAATTATTACTTAATGGAAAAAATTGGCTTAGGTTATGGATTCATTCGAGCCAGACGATAATGGGGCAACAAATGGAAACGGAGCACAGGAAGCACTGCCACCTCCTCCTCCTGTTATCCCACCAGATGTTGTTCCAGTGTGTGCTGGACCTGAACAGCGTCCTGAACCTGTTAAGAAAAAGGTTGTGCGGGTTCCTATAGCTAGGCGTGGTCTGGGAAGCAAAGGGCAAAAGATTACTCTGCTTACTAATCACTTCAAAGTTATGGTTACTAATGTTGAGGGCCATTTCTTCCACTATAGTGTATGTTTCCATAATCATAAAACACTCATTTTGGGTTGTTAGAAGAAGTTTGAGTTTTTCAATGTGGTCATATACGTTTGAACTGCTGTCTTTCATACAGGTTTCTTTGAGTTATGAAGATGGACGTCCTGTAGATGGTAAAGGTATTGGAAGAAGGGTGATTGATAGGGTGCAGGAGACTTATGACACTGAGTTAGCGGGAAAGGACTTTGCTTATGATGGGGAGAAGAGTTTGTTCACTGTTGGTCCACTGCCCCGCAACAAACTTGAGTTTACTGTTGTACTTGAGGATATTCAGTCAAACAGGTGTACATACAGGGTTTGTGATTGTTTTATTCTTAGAGATGCTTATTGTTGTTAGTTTGTAGCTAATTTGTAGAAACCTTCCATTCTGTTTAGAAATAACGGAAACCGTAGCCCTGATGGCCAAGGAAGTCCAAATGAGAGTGACAGAAAAAGAATGCGACGTCCATATCAGTCAAAGACATTCAAAGTAGAGATTAGCTTTGCTGCCAAGATTCCCATGCAGGCCATTGCAAATGCATTACGTGGTCAAGAGTCTGAGAACTCTCAAGAAGCCCTTAGAGTGCTGGATATTATATTGCGACAGCATGCTGCTAAACAGTGAGTGAATTAATTTTCCCAGGTTTCTTTTGGTATCTCCTATGTATGATTTTAACTTCTGTATTATATCAATTTTGTGACTATTGTAGGGGCTGCCTCCTTGTTCGCCAATCATTCTTTCACAACGATCCAAGAAATTTTGCAGATGTAGGAGGTGGTGTTCTTGGCTGCAGAGGATTTCATTCTAGTTTTAGGACCACACAGGGTGGCTTATCCCTGAATATTGGTAAGATCATCAATTTTTTTATTAGTAAGTAAGAACATTATTAGTAAGAAAGTTAGGCATAGCCCAAGTACGCAGGACATATACAAGAGCAACCCCTATGCATGATTGTTTACATATACAAGGAAATCATGAATGTTCATGCCAATGAATCTTCTTCCATTGGTCTATTAGAATCGACCAATGGAAGAAGATATTAATAAGAAGTTCTAAGCTTGTCCATTGTCTGTTCATGATCGTCGAAACTCCTTCCATTCCTCTCCATCTGTATGCACGACCATAAATAGACCGGAACCATGTTCCACATAGCTACTAGGAATAATACAGTTCTATTGTTATCCATTCTTGAAACTCAGTCTTTTTGCCAATTGTTCTGTTGCCTTTCTTTCCAGATGTATCGACTACCATGATTATACAGCCCGGGCCGGTGGTAGATTTTTTAATTGCCAACCAGAACGTGAGGGATCCATTTTCACTTGATTGGTCGAAGGTAATTATATTAACATCTCTACTTACTCTATTTTGCTGCTTGTTTCTTTTACCCATTTGTAGCTCTGTTGGTTGTTTCTATTGACAGGCGAAACGAATGCTCAAGAATCTTAGGATTAAAACAAGTCCCGCCAATACAGAGTACAAGATAACTGGTTTGAGTGAGAAACCATGCAAAGAGCAAACGTATACATCTTGTCATACGATCAGTTTTACTTTTCCTTTGGTTATGTTGAGACTGATCATATTACTTTTGTGCTTGTATTACACAGTATTATAACCTAACTTCTTGATTTGAAAACTAGTCTGTTGAATAATTTTTATGCTTTCTTGTCATAGATTTACTCTGAAGCAGAGAAATGGCAAGGATGTAGATGGTGACAATACTATAGAAGTGACTGTTTATGATTATTTTGTTAACCATCGTGGTATAGAATTGCGTTATTCTGCAGACCTACCATGTATCAATGTTGGCAAGCCAAAACGTCCAACTTATTTCCCGCTTGAGGTGAGTTTATGGGTTATAGTTGTGTAAATAAATACTATAAATATGATGAATGGGTCTTATTGAAGGTGGTGTATATTTCATTTTCTTTTTTTAGCTTTGTTCGTTGGTGTCCTTGCAACGATACACAAAAGCTCTATCCACCCTTCAAAGATCTTCACTAGTGGAAAAATCGAGACAAAAGCCGAATGAGAGGATGAAGGTTTTGTCTGATGTAGGTGTTGTTTGCTGAATGCTGGAATGATGATATTCTTGTTAAGTTTTTTGTTTTCAAGTTTTTAGTTGTGTTCCGCTGCAGGCTTTGAAAAGCAACAATTATGATTCTGAACCTATGCTGCGTTCATGTGGCATTTCAATTAGTACCAGCTTCTCTCAAGTGGAAGGTCGTGTTCTGCCAGCACCAAGGGTATCTGTTTGTTTTCGTAATGAAGTTGGCTTTTTTTCTTCTCTTGTGTAACCATAACCTTGTAATGATGATTTTCATTTTTTTGAAGAGCTTTGGAATGATTTCGATCATTATTGTTACCATGTAATATCAAATTTGCTCTTTTTTTCTCAACAGTTGAAAGTGGGGAATGGAGAGGATTTCTTTCCTAGGAATGGACGATGGAACTTCAACAATAAGGTATTCGGTGTTTTCTACATGTTATGTTTTCTATCTACAAGGATTCTCACAGTATTTTCATTCAACAATAAGGTATTCAGTTTTATATATATTATGATTTTTTTTCATCTTGGGATTCTCACTATTTCATCTGCTTCTGTAGAAATTAGCACAGCCAACAAAGATACAAAGGTGGGCTGTTGTGAACTTCTCAGCGCGTTGTGATACACAGGGTCTTGTACGAGATCTGATTAAATGTGGAGAATTGAAAGGAATTGTAAGTTTGGTCCTGTGGTGAATACTATAATTTCTCATCTAATGATTGACTGTTTTATAATTTCTCATCTAATGATTGACTGTTTTTTTTTTCCTGTGTTTTTTTAGCTTATAGATCCTCCGTTCGATGTCTTTCAAGAGAATCCTCAAAATAGACGGGCTCCCCCGGTGGTTAGAGTTGAGAAAATGTTTGAGGAAATACAGTCAAAACTTCCTGGTGCTCCACAGTTTCTTCTTTGCTTGCTTCCTGAGAGGAAAAACTCAGATCTATATGGTAGTGTTTTAATCCATTCTTCGATTGACAATTTTAATTGCTCAAAAATGTTTCTATTAAATGAAAGTTATTGTCTCCAAGGTCCGTGGAAACGGAAAAATCTTGCTGAGCTTGGAGTAGTCACCCAGTGCATGGCTCCTACAAGGGTTAATGACCAATATCTTACCAATGTTCTTTTGAAGATCAATGCAAAGGTGAGCTGCTGTGTTAAACCCCTAGGGTTTGGCTCAAGTGTAAGAGCCTTGATCTTGGTTGTATACCCCTTCCAGGTCTTAGGTCCGAGTCCTAGGTTGCAAACAATTTTGTAGGGCTATTGGACTGGGGGAATTTTCCCTTGGTGCACTTTCAAGAAACTCCTTGCCAAGGGCATGTGCGCCTCCGAGATTAGTTGAGACTTTGTTCCAGACAATTGGTGCCAATTTTAAAAAAATAAAAGCAATTTAACTTTTCTCACACCCCCCTCCCTTTACCCCTTCTGCTTCTAGATCCAAATTAGTTGTTGGTTGACATAATTTTGGTGCTACTGTATTGCAACTGATTATTTTTTAAAATCTTAATTGCAGTTGGGTGGTTTGAATTCGTTACTAGCTGTTGAACATTCTCCTTCTATCCCTGTGGTTTCCAAGGCTCCCACCATCATACTTGGAATGGATGTGTCACATGGTTCTCCTGGGCAGTCTGACATGCCGTCAATTGCTGCGGTAACATGCTGTCTTTGATTATTTATTGGCTTAATCTGTTTTTGTAGTTCCTATTTTACAATTTTTTTGTTGTTGGTTTGGATAACAAATATTATTAAATGACTTGAGTGTATACTCTTTATCAAGTTACATTTTCATTAAAAAAAAGATTCTAATGTACTAGAAATTTGTTGGGGTTCTTTGACTGAAACACGCAGGTCGTCAGCTCAAGGCAGTGGCCATTAATTTCTAAATATAGGGCTTCTGTTCGCACACAGTCCCCAAAGGTTGAAATGATAGATTCTTTGTTCAAGCAGGTGTCGGAAACTGAAGATGATGGCATAGTGAGGTGGGTTTCAACCTTTAGGATATTGGTTGAAAAATAATGTTGTAAATGTTTTTCTCCTATCTGTCGGTCTTCCTTTTTCCTGGGGCGGGGGGTTGGTGGGGGTAGGGGAAGGTAATAAATTTAAATATCATGAGGCCCAAAAGAGGTAAACAGAATTAATCAGCTAAAACAATTCAATAATTATAACTATAGAATAATTAAATCAATGTGAGGGAAAGTTCCTGCTGACTCCTCTTTTAAAAGGTTAAATGGCTAACTTATTCCTGTGGTTCGTCTTGTATGATTATAACCATTTCAGGGAGCTTCTGCTAGACTTCTATACGAGTTCAGGGAAAAGGAAACCTGATCAAATCATAATATTCAGGTATGTGTTTGGTCTGTTTTGCCAATGGAAAAGTACTTGAGTGTATTCTGTTTGTAATGGTTTCTGTCCTCAATTGTTATTTGAAAGTACTCTCGGTTGTAAACAATCCTCTTAACTTATACTCATGTCTTTCTTGCAATCCTCTTGAGTGCAAACAATTCCTATGGGCCACCAAACTGGGGGGATTTCTCCTTGAATTACTTTGGATGCACTTGTAGGAAACTCCTTGTTGAGGGACTTTGCACCCCCGGGATTTGTCTGGACTTTCTTCTTGGACATGTGGTGCCAATAAAAGAAATTATGATTCTAATTATTTTATCAGTTGCAAAGAATTGACTTTTCAGAAATAATAGTAAAAATCTGGAAAATGCAAGTGAATAATGAACTGAAGCTTGTTAAATTGGTTGATCTTTTAAATTCATAGCCTTGACTCCAGCTTTCATCTGGGTGAAATTTTTGTTTATTTGCTAGTTTAAGCGCTATAGTCTCAGAGAATTTTACAAGGAATTCCCAATTGAAGCAAACAAGTTCTGAAAAGAATACTGATACAAATGCAAGATTGGTGCAAAACATTTTGGTGCTCTGGTTAAATAGTCACTAAATTTTCGATTTTCAACCTACCAAAACGGGCTCCAAAGGTCTGAGCATGTAAGGGTCAATTTTTGCGAAAAAACATGTTACAAGACTTGATCAAATAAATCTTCTTACTTTACATTTATTATATGAATCCTTTTTTATGTTTAAGGTGCCATTTGTATGCAATATCTGACAAAAATATATGATGGTGCTTTTATTGCATTTTCTTAATTGTCAATATAAAAATTTATCCACATGTTCTTGCACTTCTCCCTGTAAGAATTGTCATGTGTTTAGAACTCTCTTTTTCAATACGGTGTTCCTTTTGGGCAATAGCTATAGACTTCAATGGGATCAATCTCCATGATTTCCTTGTATCTATTTCATGATGTTAACTAGGTGCTTCCTTTTGTGTACATCCTGAGTACTTGGGCTATGCCTATTCCTTTGTTTGCATTAATAAAATTACTTTGACCTATGAAAAAATAAAAAAAGAATCATCACGTGTATTTATTTTGCTCTTTCTTTGCTCAGGTCATAAAATTGAAATAAAACTAACTTAACTTATGTTGAAAGATCATAATATTTATTACATGGAGTATTTTTATGATCTATTGAAGATGAGTACGTTGGTGTTTGGTTATTTGAAGTTGGCTGTTCGTTCTTTAATCAGTTAATTTAATTGCATTTAGGGATGGAGTCAGTGAGTCGCAATTCAACCAAGTCTTGAACATTGAACTGGACCAAATAATCGAGGTTCTTTAGTCCCCTCCAACACTCTTCAATTATATGTTTAAAGGCCATGATCCCTTTGTTTAATTTGGAAACGATGTAAGCTTTGTGTTTGTTTTTATTTCTAGGCCTGCAAATTTCTTGATGAGAAGTGGTGCCCCAAGTTTGTAGTAATTGTTGCACAGAAAAACCACCATACAAAATTCTTCCAGCAGGGGTCTCCTGATAATGTTCCACCTGGTAAGCCAAACAGATGAATTTTGCAGATTACACAATTATGGCATTGGATGAGTTTTTTTTTTTTTTTAATAATTATGACGGGGTCTGGGAGACTACAAACACATTTCTTTTACCCAGTTAAACTCCAGACCTGTGTACTGTGTTCCCATGACACGGATGAGGTAAATCATCGGCTGTCCACTTATGGGACTTGGTCCTAGAAATTGTTCACACCCAAGGATTCAAACTTAGATATGGAAGGAGCATACCATCAAGGTCAAGGCCCTTACCTAGGGCCCTAGGGGTTTGGACAAGCTTTTTATGTTCTCATTTTCCTTTCCTTCCTTTTTTCTTTTGGCAGGGACGATTATTGATAACAAAATTTGCCATCCAAGAAACAATGATTTCTATCTATGTGCACATGCTGGAATGATTGTGAGTATTTTGTTATTGACGATTTGTTAGCTATTTTCCTATGTTTTTGGCCAATATTTTATTTCGAAAAATTAATGTAGTGATTTTCAATACCTCTTTTTGATATTATGCTGCACAGGGGACCACTAGGCCTACACATTACCATGTTCTATTAGATGAGGTTGGCTTTTCGTCAGATGATCTACAGGAACTTGTGCATTCCCTATCATATGTGTAAGTAAATATTTGATGTCAAATATGGTTTGAATAATTAGTTTCAAGTTAAGATTAGCTACAAAAATAATATTCAATTGAATTTGTGATTAATGCAGGTATCAAAGAAGCACTACTGCAATATCTGTAGGTAATTTCAGAGTTAAATATGATGTTGCAACTTGCTTTTTGAAGCATCACTGTACATTTCTGATGCAATCCTTTAAAATCATTTCATACTCGGCCTGGAAGCCTCTATTCGTTTTTTTTTTTTTGGGGTATATTGAGCCTATCTTATGCATCACAGTATTACTTGGTTGCTTAAAATTGCCCCAGGTCCTTTTAATATCCTCAATATTGAATCTTGGAGCTTTTTTTGGGTCATGTAAATTTCTCCCTGCAGTTGCTCCGATATGCTATGCGCACTTGGCTGCCACCCAAATTGGACAGTTCGTGAAATTTGAAGACATGTCTGAGACGTCATCAAGCCATGGTGGGTTGACATCTGTTGGAGCTGTCCCTGTGCCACAGCTGCCCAGATTACAGGAGAATGTCTGCAACTCCATGTTCTTTTGCTGAGGATGTGTCCTCTGAATGTTGAAAATCACTGTATTTTGGACACCTGGTCTGTATATAGCCAAGTACTTGGTGTGGCCTCTAAGGAAGTTGCTGGACCAGGCAGTAACGTGGAACCTTTTTGGTACTTATGATGTCTAGGCCTTTCATGGCTACCTGTTGCTTCAAGTCATTTTAGGCTGCCTGTGTCGTGGCCGGCTTTTTTAAAATGTGATGTCTTCTAACCATGCTGATGTCTAGTTACTGATTATTTTGCTGCGGTCATGGATCTGCTTATGAAAGGATTTTAGTATGGAACTATTTCGTAATTAACCATATTAAAATGTTGCTGGATTTATTACATGCTGATTGGAAGATGCAGTAGGTGACGTTAATGTTCCAAACCATCGATTAGGTACATAATGTTCGAGATAAAGCCGCGTAGCTCATTACCATACTCTTACAAAATGTTTTGCTGTATTTGTTGTCAGCCTGAGAGAGGTAGTGGCAATAATGATTCTGGAACTTGGCTTACTCAACAGTATTACTTATCTCTTTTCTACAAGAATATTTAACAGAGATCAACTTGATAATTTGATAATGGAAGCAATTCTGAAAATTGACAATATATGTGCTTTGTAATTGTTACTGATCAAACGAAAAAGAAAATATTATGGTAATTGCAATGTTAACAAGACTGCTTTACTGCTAGTTTATTATTATTTATAAATTATTTATTATTTTATTATCATTATTTATTATTGTTTTACTACTATAAGCATAAATACCCTCCCTCCCCCTTCACTCTCTCACTCTAGTTTAGATAGAAGAATAAAACGGAAAAAAAGAAGGGGCAAGCTGGATGCAACCAAAGTTCATTTTAGTTGTGCACTTAAAAAAAATTAGATATAAAGAGTGACATCTATCGTTAAAAAATTAATTTTTTTTAAATAAATATAATATTTATTTATTTAAAAAAAAAAACACGATATCTATATACGTTATGACTGTAAATATTATTTTTTTTTATCTTTTTATTTTAAGCATTAGCATTGTGCCAATGTTGGGCCTTGCTTTGTAATACTTGGCCTTCTATGTAATGCCGAAGGTCTAGGAAGTTAGTTTCTATTACTTAAATCATCTTCCAACAATACAATATATATATATATATATATATATATATATATATATATATATATATATATATAGGCAGAAACAACGTGCAAAACACGTTTGCCTAGTTTTATGACATGGTTATTTGTAAAAAAGCAGCAATATGATGAAATACCTCCTTTCACGGGTAATGTCCCAAATCAATTGGGTTCTACATATATTTGCTTGAATTTTTGTATGGTATATTTTGTGTTTTTAATTCAAATGCTCAAATTTGCCAATTCATTATTTATTTTGTTTTTATGGTGCAAATAGGTATGGAATCTGCACGAGAATGGCAAGCATTTGGACTTGGTTGATGATACCTTAGACCCAAATGATTATACAGCAGAAGTGAAAAACATAATAGAGATAGCTCTGATGTGCACTTAGTCATCGGCTACAGAGAAGCCCTCAATGTCTGAAATAGTTATTTTACTTAAAAGGGTCAACGGAGCACCCGCCACCAGCTAAGTCAGCCTTCGTTGATTCTGATAAGAAAATCCGGGGAGACACATCCACTTCAACCGCATCCTCCAAGTCTAATGCCACCACCTCTCTCTCAGTTCTCTGGTCGCTAATGTATATGGTTGTCTGAAATACTCAAGTGCAACTTCTATGTTTAAACTTTATTAGTATTCCTTGTTTACAGTATATATATATATATATATATATATATATATATATATATATATAAACTCTTGTGTGCGTTGGACATGGCCCTGTGAAAATAAAGAGTTCCAAACTGATGGAATTATTACGTATATATACATATCTATAAAAATTTAAAATGTTCATTACATCAAACCATTTAATATAAACATGCCAATTCTTACATGGCAAAACTGAATCAAGAGATTTACGAATAGAAGAAAACCACGATTTTGGCACCAACTAACTAAAAATATATTCTTGAGAGAGAGAAAAATAATGTTGTCCCCAGTTCCCACAAGACTTACAAAATTAGCTCCAAAGAATGGAAGTTCATAAAAAGATTACTTTGAATGTAAACGGTGGAACATTTTACAATGAAACAAACATGTCTCTCATAGTCTCATTACTCTCAGCAGAACTACCTTCACTTTGGCACAAGTTTAGTCTACAACCTAAGAAATCAAAAGGCTGAAACAAACCTTTGAATCTTTTGCTCGCTCTTTCTCTTCTGGTCCATCTAAATCACCAATATTGTCATGAAATTCCTGTGAGACACAAAGGCATGCCAGCATCATTAGACAGGAGTGCCAAACACAATCAAGGTGGGAGAAACATGCATTTGCAGTGACATACAAACAAAACATTTCTTACGTATATTTCACTCTAAGAATTTATATTTTTCCATGACTTACAAACAATTCAAATCTTCCAAAAAAACCGACAGCTCGGTATGATTTCAACACAAACAAAGCACGTTTATCAAATGCAAGACTCCATAAACAAGTTTCCTTTAAACAGACTCTGTAAATCAAAGTGCAGAATTCTTATAATTCTTGTTATCTTTGCAATTTACGATTTCAATATAGAGAAACAACACAAGCATATAAAATTCAGACTTAACACTCCTCGTATAACAAAATATAATATAATTAATTAGTGAACAGTATACACATTGGCAAAAAATTGATGTTGCAACTTGAATTTAGCATGCCACTTTAAAGTCTTGATTCTGGTTCAAATTTTGTCACATCATAAAACAGAAAGTCACATGTACCAAACCTGAACATTTATTTCCTAGTCACAGGAAACAATCCTGTGCGAAACTCTTCCTCAGTCGCCCGATCTTCTTCTGCCGCCCATCCTCTGTGCGAGCTTCGACAACCTACAAAAATTCTTCATTAGAGAACATTACACCCAGATTTAAAAAAGAAAAAAATCAACCCCTCCGATTTGAGTAGGAAGATTTCTAAGATTTCAAAATTTCTACAAAACACTAAAACACTATATATACATGAAAGCAAAACAAGAACACCCTCTGTGCACTGCTGTTACTGCTTCTTCTATCGTTCATTTGTATTTCCCTTAGCCCAGATTACATCACAAGGTGCAGACTATTAAAGAATGAGTATTGACAAATTTTGGATGATGAAATCCTCAAAAGCTTTATGAAACTCATAGATTAACCACTTGCATGAATTGTCATGAGATGTGGCAAACAGAAAATAAAAAATAAAACACCTTTAAGAAGCGAGAACAAATTTTGGGAATTGAGTTGTCTTTACCTTTTGCTTTTAAATGCTTTCAGTATTCACTCAACATCATATATGTCCACAACTTCAACAACCTAGAAGCCAAATTGCAAATAAATAATCATTGCACTTATGAAGGTACAAAAAGGCATGTAGGCAGCAACATGATAATCTTAAAAGTAACTACAGAGAATGCTTACACTTTGGGAAGCATAAAGAGTAACAAGGCCGATAGGAATGAAGATGGTACCCATCAATAGAAATATAGAAATGGCCTGCATAAGAGATTCTCAACACCATAAACACACAAATTAGGATGAATAATAAATTATGAAAGTCAAAAGCAAATAGTAGCACTTGGGAAGTTACCCAAGCTGGTGTTGTACTGGTTTACAAGCTGGGAGCTTCTGCTATGCAAACTAATAGAAAGCTGCAAAAATATCATATTGGGACTTATTATAAATTAACCTAGACTAAATTAAGAGCGAATATGTTTATTAAAAAAAATAATTGATAGTGTGCTAATGGGGTTTTTTTATCAGAACATCACCTCTAAATTCCAAAAGCAATTAATAATACAAATTGGCAAAATAACCTCAACTAATTATAGATTTTTTTTTGTTACCTATAAATTATAATTCACTTTCCTAAAACATTGGCCTCCACCCTTTCCCTTGCTGACCAAAACCGAAAGTTACATGCACAAAAGACTCGTAATCAAAAACTCAATCTCATCCCAAATGGCCAACAAAATACATCCAGTTGGCACCCCATAAGAACGAACAAGAAATTTCACATCCAAGCAACTGGCAAACACAACCAAAAATAGTCCATAGCAATGAAGAGAAATCCAACAACCAGATTCACATGGAACAAAAAAAAAAAAATGCAGAACAAAAAGAGAACAAGCAAAAAAAAAAAAAGAAATAAAAAAAAACCACACAGGTTTTTCAATAAAAAAACAACGAGACGGCAAACAAAATCCAAACATTGAGACAAGCTATGAGAATCGGAAGCTCTAGGGGAAGAATGAGAGAGAGGGAAGAACCACAATGTGAAGAATCGAAAGCCTTTGAGCAGATTCCCGTGGAGTAGGCTGCCGTAAAAATTAAAAAAAAAAAAAAAAAAAAAAAAAAAAAAAAAAAAAAAAAATCAGATCTCAAAGAATCATACATTCAGATTTAAAGAAGAAAAAAAAAACTCAGATTAGAAGAAAATTAAAAAAAAAACTCTACCTTTCCAAAACAACCTTGTTCTTCATTGGATGAGGCCGAAAACCTGAAAAAAAAACAAAAAAAAAAAAAAACTTCAGATCTCAAAGAATCATACATTCAGATTTAAAGAAGAAAATAAAAACTCAGATTAGAAGAAAAAAAAAACTCCACCTTTCCAGAACAACCTTGTTCTTCGTTGGATGAGGCCGAAAACCTGAAAAAAACAAAAAAAAAACAAACGAAACTACCTGAGACTAAGGGCCGACGAGGAGAGGGAGGAGAGGAAGAGGAAGAAGAAGGCGAAGCCGAGCGAGTTTTAAGAGATAGATAGTTTGGTTTCCAGAGAGGAACGTTCTAGAGAGGGTCTGGGTTTGAGAGCGCAATTTTGGAATGAGACAAAAAGAACGAAAATAGCTTTTAACGTAGACTTAACGCCGTTTGATAGACACTTAACGGAAAACAAGAATCGTCTAAAGCCGTCTCATAGCCATTTATTATATATAAAGATATGAAATTTTGCTACTCATCATCCCCACATACCACACTTATTTTTATTTATTTTTTTTAAATTTGTTTTTAGTTTTATTTTTTTTAACTAATTGAATTCTTCTATATTCATCACAGAAAAAAAATTTATGATTTTGTTGACTCAGTTCAGGATGTGTGATTTTGTACACCCAAATAGAGTCAAGAAAATCTTCAGATTTCGATCTCTAAAAACATTACATCTAAACAGAGTCAACATAAACTTCCAATTTTGATACCTTTGACCCTATACTTAAATCTAAAATATAAAATAGAAATGCTTTCAAAGGACTACGGAAACAGGGAGAAAGCGAATTTCATTCTCATGTACACGAGAACAAAGGATTTCTGTAAATATAGAAACGGGAACATTTACAAAAATTCTTCGCATGTTGAAGAATGTTATACCCAGATTTTAAGAAAGAACAAAAAAAAAAACCCCTCCGACCTGAGGAGAAAGATTTCTAAGATTTCAGAATTTCTGCAAAAGCACTAAAACAACATATATGCATATACACGAAAGGCAAGCAAATACAAAAATATTTTCTAAAACATGTACATTTAAAGAAGAAAATTTCTAATTTCAGCTTTCCCGTGAGGCACAACCATGTTCTTCACGGCTATATTTGAAATCATTTTGTACAAAATCAAACCGTGTTTTGCAAAAAAAAAAAAAAAACACGTAGAGGTTATAGATCTTAACAATAAACTAAAATTTCTCAGATCTCAAGTAAACCGTGAGCCACAGTCGTGTTCTTCACAGCTAAATCCGAAAAGTTTTCCTCCAAAATGAAATCTTGGTTTGCAAAAATATAGGTTGTAACGTAGGAGTCGACAAACATAGATGGCAGATTTGAAATTGTTTAGATCTAGGGGAAAAAAAACCTTTGGTCTGAGGACTTTAGAGACAGAGAGGGTAGATCTGAAATCATACACATAAACATTAAATTTAAGCAACCTGAAAAATAGATGGGGGAAACTCAGATTTGAAGAAGAAAAAAAAAATTTACACCCTTTCCCATGAGGAACAACCGTCTCAGACCGAACCATCTCAAGACGATCTATGGACTGAGTTGGAACAACCTCTAATGCCCGACCACGAACGGCGGCTGGAACTTGAAGATCGACTATCTTCTCACTTCATTTTTCAAAATTAGGATTCCCATTTCGACTTTCAAAATTAAGTCGAGAAGAATATGGCCATAGAGAAAAAGATTGAAAACGCTCAACGTCAAGCTGGGTATGTCCCAGAAAACATTTTTTCCAATAGAAACAAAATACGAGGCTTGCTTTTTTATCTGCGAGGACAGCCTCCTCGGGAACCTTCAGAGAGTGAGGGAAGGGGTTTTTGAGAGATTCTGTTATGTGCCTGAAGGTTGGAGGGAATACAATGGAATGTTGCTGTATTGAAGGTGAAGTGCAGAAGGATCGACAGTTATGTTAGTTGTAATACGGTGTCGTTCTTCCACTTGTATTGGCAGTCATAATTAGTTTACATACGATGCCATTTCTTTTAACAAAACTGCTACGTACAGTCGCCCTATGTAAGCGGCGTGCAAACGGCTTTTAAAAAAATAATAAATAACAAAACAAAGTTTTGTTTGTTATAGATTTCCGCTTCGGTACTCTAGTCAGTGGACATCAATCTCATCTTCGGCAAGGTGTTGTTCCTCTCAGATTATAAACTTGTGTGGTCTTTGACTTCTTGCGTTGCGGTCTTCAAGTGGATCTATGCTTAACCATCTGCGTGGGTCATCTTTCTCGTGTGGTCTTCGACTTCGTATCAGTGCATACTTCCATGGAAGGTATAAAATCAGTGCGGGTATTTGTTCTCTGAGTTTGACAGTAGTCTTCAAATCAGTCTTCAAGTCTTCAAATCTTCAAGTGAGGGTGTTTGCAACTTTGCTGAGATCAATGGCGCAGAAGTCGGAGAGCTGGACAAGATAGAGTAGAACATCTGAAAGCACCCGGGTGCACTTTCTCCTCCTCTTTCCAATTAGGCAGTCCCTCCGGAACCTCTCCTTTCCACTGAAATATCCCAGAGAGTTCTCCAACTGCACCCACCTACCTAGCGAGGACGATAAATAATCACAACTCCATAAACATGAAATCGCCTTTTTGGCCGTTAATTTTGTTATACAAATGGGACGACATAAAAGCAAAAGGGAAATGGTAAAAAAGAGTGGATTCCAAAGATCATAGGTAATAAAATAAAAAGGAAAATCTGTTTTGCAAGGTTGGTCAAGTTTGACTCTGGTTAGAAAGCATTCACCGACTTTAAGAAAGTAAAAGGAGAGTAACAATTTCATGAGAAGATATTTTTCTTGAGAAGATTGAGAAGAACCAGTTATGCAGAAGTCATCTTTTGGAGCCCCAGTTACGCAGAACAATTTCATGAACCAGATAAGCAGAAGTCATTTTTCTCTTGAGAAGATCGAGAGTAATAATTTTACCTTCTGGAGCCCAGTCATCTCTGAATAATCCTTCTATTTTTCCTTTGAACAAATAGAACAAAAGGGGAATGACAGAGAGAGCAAAGCAAAGGGGCCAAGAGAGAGAAAAACTGACCGACAGTTGCTCAAATTCTAAAAACCAAGACACAGCTTCGTCTAATTTTTTTGAAACGGTGCGTTTTCTTTTTTCCACATCAGCACCGTTTACCCACCGTTTGCATAAGACGATTACATCCAGCATTTTTGTTCTTTTAATGAGTTGATTGAATACGGTATCGTTTTGCACATTGTGTTAGCAGTTATGTTAGTTAGCATATGGTGCCGTTTGTATTCATTTCATGTATTCATTTCAGGAGATTAAACACAGTCGTGTTTAATCTTTCCCATGCATTGTATTTTCAGAGTTTCAATATAAAGAGGTAGCCATGAGTTGGGATTGAGGCCAACTCTGGTATTCAAGTGTTCACTCTCTCCTTCCTTCTATCTCTCTCCCTCTCTTACTTTTACTCTCTCTCTCCTTCCTTCTGCATTATGGAGGCCTGACTCCCTCGAAGCAGTCATCACTATTAAAGAAACCATTTACAGCATAAGGGTCCATTACAGTTGGTTTCAGCAGTCAGTCCTAATGGCAGAAGGTACAAGATCGTATGCCCAGATTGTGAATACAGTCAATCAAGTTCGATAGCAGCAGGAAAGACAACAAAAGCAGTTAGAAGATACTATCTCCATTTTATTTCAATAGTAAGAAGTAGCAAGATTGGAAAGGGAAAATCAAGAGAAAAGGTTTTCGGATCTTATGCAACAGATTTCAAGACTTTCTTGCAATAATTCTGAAGGAACTGGACAGAATGCAAGGAATAATCAAGACACTCATCATGGAGGCAGAGAAGGTGATAATGAAGAAGTGCACACTCATGACAGGGGTGAAAGATCTGTTGCTAAAGGGATTAAGCTTGACTTTCCAAGATTTTTTGGCAAGAATCCTGCAGCTTGGCTATGTAGGGCAAATCAGTATTTTTTGTATCATCAAGTTCCTCCTGGACAAAGAATTTTTTTGGCTTCCTTTCACATTGAGGAAGAAGCCCTTGTTTGGTTTCAAGATGCTAGTGAAGCTAGCACTTTTCATTCCTGGGATGAATTTACACAAGCTGTTCAAGTGAGGTTTGGATCATCAGCTTATGATGATCCAATGGAGGCATTAACACGTGTAAAACAAGTTAATTCGGTTACTACTTACAAGGCAGAGTTTGAGTTACTTTCAAATAGAATTAAAGGGGTTTCTAAAAAAAACAAGTTTAGTTGTTTTTTTTGAGTGGCCTGAAGGATGAAGTAAGGCTCCCAGTGAGGATGCTTAACCCAACTACTTTAAATGATGCCTTTGGCTTAGCCAAGATACAAGAACAGTATGTGTGGGCAACGAGAAGATCTTGGAAGGGCACTAGTAGTGATCTTGGTGGGAATTCTACAGGTGGATCAATATTAGGAACACCTAAGGTGTTGTTAAATAATAAGTTGCCTTATCAGAACGTTTCTGAAGCACAGATGCAAGAAAGAAGAAAGAAAGGTCTTTGCTATTTTTGTGAAGATAAGTGGCATCAAGGCCACAAGTGCATTAAGCCAAAGATCTGTGTTAGAGGGAATGGATATTTTTGGGGATGAAACTGTTGAAGATCAAGATAAGGTGGAAATTGTTGAAAAAGAAATGCAGCATGGTGATATTGCTTCCATCTCTTTGCAGGCAATTGGAGGAACTCCAAATCCTAAAACAATGAGGATTGTGGGGCAGATTAATAAAAAAAGGGTGGTCATTTTGATAGACACTGGTAGTACCCATAACTTTGTGGATACAACAGTGGCTGCTAAGTGTGAATTGACTGTTGATACAGATCAATCCATTCAGGTTCGTGTGGCAAATGGGGATGTTGTGGAAAGTTTGGGTAGAACTTCTACTGTAACAGTCCAGATGCGAGGTACAAAATTTATTGCTGATTTCTTTACTCTTCATTTGGGAGGTTGTGATGTGGTTATGGGAGTGTAATGGTTGCTATCACTTAGTCCCATACTTTGGAATTTTGCTGAGCTGCAAATGCAGTTCTCTTATGGCACAAGAACTGTGGTTCTTAAGGGGCTAACAACAACAAATGCTGAGTTGGTTGATAACAAAGAATTAGCTACTATTTCTAAAGTGGGATCAAAAGGGTTTTGGCTCCAATTACTGGCTGTGGAGACTATTCAGAAGCAGTCTACTATACCCCCCAGATTGAGGAGTTGTTGCAGACTTATCAAGTGGTTTTTGAGGAGCCTAAAGGCCTCCCCCCCATAGATCTCGAGACCATCAAATTATTTTAAAGAATGAGTCTATTCCAATATCCTCGAGACCATACAGATACCTACACTTTCAGAAGGCAGAAATTGAGAACATAGTAACTGATTTGCTTAAAACTGGAGTTATTAGACCAAGTCAATCCCCATTCTCATCACCTGTATTACTGGTCAGTAAGGCAGATGGTTCTTGGAGGATGTGCATCGACTATCGAATGCTTAATGAGGCCACCATTAAAGATAAGTATCCAATTCCAGTAGTTGATAAATTCTTGGATGAATTATTTGGTTCAACTATTTTTTCAAAGCTTGATCTTAGATCTAGTTACCACCAGATAAGAACGAGGCCTCAAGACATACCCAAAACTGCATTTAGAACATATGAGGGCCATTATGAATTCCTTGTTATGCCCTTTGGACTCACTAATACTCCATCAACCTTTCAACCTTTCAAGCTCTCAAATAATAACAATATTTGAGGAGTTTTAAATTTGTAATGTATTAAAATTTGTTTAAATTGTATTTTGTTGTTGTAAATGATGAAAGTTTATATTATAAATATATGAATAAATTATTTAACACTTAGTAATGTACTTTCTAGGTTTAAAATTAACACATTATATATTTATTTTGGAAGTAATAAATAAACGAGATATGCATTCGACTATATTTATTAAAATTAACAATAATAGTTTTATTAACATATTTATAAATCTTCATAAAGTAAGAAAATATATTTTATTATTAATTTAAATAGATCTACATATTCATTAAATCACTTAATGTCTTTAATATACTGTTACTTAATATAATTTATTAATAATTAGGTTCAAAATATTCAAAATTTAATATTAATTGTTGAATATTATATTTTATATTATTAACAGATCTCATATTGATAACACTATTAATAGGAAATTTCATTTCCTGCAGTATTTTATTCTGTTTATTTTCCGATTTTGTAAATATTGATTTTATTTATTAGATCTGTTATTATTCTTAATATGTTAGTATAGTCTTATTTAACAAATATAAATATACATTTACTATGTTCTGTTTTTTCAATGTTTCTTTGTAACAGATTTGCTGCTTCTGTTCTTATTTCACTCTTCCATATTCCGCTTCTTGTTGATTTCCTCTACTTCCACAATCCTTTTATTTCTCCTATACTTCTGGTATGTTCTCTTCTTTCTCATATAAAAATTCTTTATTTTATTTATTTCATAATGCTTATTCTATTGATTTGTATTTCATAATTTCTAATATTATTAAAAAATTTAAAATAATTATTTACATTTTAAAAAACCCATTTATTAAAAAATAATCATTTCTTTTATATATTGATATAAATGGAGATATATTTAACAAAAAATGATTTATACCATATTTATCTTCTAGCAATATTTTATTTCTCATCAAATTGAAAGTTTTTTAATAGATTTATTCTATTATTAGACGTAGTAAGTAATTTAAATTAATCATATGAAATAGATTTTTTTCCATATAAAGCATATGAACTTGTAACTACTGATTATAATGATTCCTTATTTATTACATGTGAATTTTAGGTTTTGTTTCTGAATAATTCAATGTTATATTAGTTGATTTAATATTAGTTTATTCAAATAATATGATATCTACTCTTAAATGTGATGTGATATGCCTATCTCCTCCGTCTTACTGCAGAGGTTAACATTTTTATTAAAGAAAAATTTTCTTTGGTTGATTTACGTCAGGCATTTTACTACATGTCTTGCACAACAGGGTACGAATACAAACTCATGTATTGGTTTCCGTTTTTTTAAATTTCTGAAACATTTTTAACATTTTTTTACTTACAAAGTCATTAAAATACACTTCATTCACCAATTAGGTAAAACAAGGATTTACTTTATATTTTTTCATATCTTCCAAATAAATAATATTTCATTTTAAAAATTAATATATCGCACGGAATTAAAAATCCAAAAATAAAACTTATTTTTAGGCAAATATATATATTAATATAATTGACTTGTAATGTAGGAATTGTAAAGGTATTGTCTTAAGAATAAATAGAAAAAACAATAATGCCGACATGCTTGCTAACCCATCCATTTGAATGCTCTTGCATCCACTGAAACTAGAGTTCAAAATTTATCCAAAAAAGTGTATTCTATATAAAATCGTTGTCAAAAGGGAAAAAAAAATTATATGTTGATTGTGAGATGTTTCTTACAACCATTCATCTTTAACATTACTATTAGGGGAATGAAATAGAGCCAATTCCTTCATGTTTCTTTCAAACGTAAAACAAGATAAAAATGTCCTAACAATATATATTTTTTCTACTAATCACATTTTATACCAAAACTCATTTAATATATGCCTTTCTTTTTTTCTTCTAATCAGGTGCTATATGCAAGGGGTATGTGCCTTGTACATAGGGTGTAACTGGTTCGGTTTGGTTTTGGACAAAATCTAAGACCGAACCGGTATGTACCGGTTTTGTATTTTCCAAAACCTATTACGCACCGGTTACCCTCCTAAACTGGTACTTCCGGTTCTACCGGCTTCCGGTCCGGTCCGGTTTTTCAGTTTTCCGATTTTTTTAAAATGTAAGTTCACAGTTTATAATTAAAAATTTGTTAATAAAAAAAATTGATTTAAAAAAATCTGTTTTATACTTTTATTAAAAAAAATCTATTTTAACTTTTACTAAAAAAATCTGCTTTACCAAAGACTACCTAAAAAAAAAAATCTACTTTACTACAAAAAAATTGATTAACTAAAATCTGTTTTAGTAAAAACTGCTTTCCAAAAAACTGTTTTACTAAAAACAATCTGCTACAAGCCTACAAACTTATAAATATAACTATTACAAAAACTGGAAAACAAAATTGCAATAAATTGCTTTATCTGCTATGAGTCTATGACTAATGGTCCAATGGATACAACTTACAAAATTTACACATCATACATTAAACAAAGCACTGCAAGTCTACAACAAGTCCTTGCATGTTAAAGGAAATAACTTAGTACTTACACATATTTTTTAGAGCAGTTACAGACTCACAAGAAATTCAAGAATGGACATCAGCAAGCATATGAGCCTATAGAATAAAATAATTACAAGTCCAAACACTTAAAAGTCTGAATTACAAGTCTATAAGTCCAACAAAATACAAGTTCAAATTACAATAACTCAGAACATCCATACGTGGCACTCCTAGTAAACTTGTTATTTTAGAATTTATATTATTACGATTATAGTTTTATCAGATTTTTATACTTACATTATCTCTAGATTTTTCTATTATAGTTGTTAATTAAAATTTCTAGAGTTTTATTTTAATTTAAGTATATCGGATTTCATTATATTTTTTTTACGGCATGTTTTTGAAATTCAAGTTGAAGTTTTCCTCTAGTCACCGAACCTCATCACTTTGTTAGCCTCTGTTTTGAAACCCTAACCACTCAACCCGTATGTTTCTCTCGGTGTTTTTCGCTATCTCCTAGTAGAACACAAACTCTAGTGCCGAGTACTTCTCTACACGTGCACGTTTCTACTCTTCTAGGGTTTCTCTAATTCTCTACCATTATAAACGTGCTTACCCGTACATGAGAAGACAAACCTGTGAGCTGCGAAAAACCCCTGTTGCCGAACCAGTGTCGTCGCCCCTCTCCTCGGTAGCCACCCCCTTGAGGCGCCGAACTCCTCTCCAACTACACAGAAGCCGTCGACCCGCAGCCCCCGTCGAGCCACTTTCCGGTAAGCCTCGACTGCCACAGCCCCTCTTTCTCTCTCTTTTGTTTCGGACCACTGTTTCTCTCTCTAAACTCACGCTCTCTCTCTTCCTTCGGTGTCGCACCACCAGAGAGACACCCCCAGGTCGCGTCGCCGGTCACTCCCTGCAACCCAGCTCCGTCGAGTCAGCCCTTCTCCCTCGGTGAGCTTCTCCATCGCGACCCTTCTCCCTCTCTCAAACTCTGCTTTTCTTTTCTGTTGTTAGACGTAGTATCGGGTTCTTGAAGAACCCGTGGGTTTCTTTTGTTGGGCCTTGGGCCTTAGGCCCGTATGTGGGTGGGGATGGGTTTAATTATTTTGTTTGGGCTCTTGCAGTGTTATATTCATGGGCCAGAGTTTTAACCTTTTTACAGATTATAATGATGTTTAATTGAACTTATATTTTAAGTTAGACTTGATCTTATTTTATTTCAATAATTGTTCTAGTGATTTTAATATTCTGGTTGAGTAATTTTTGTTATTAAATAAATATATTTGGTTAAAGGTTCTTTTTAATAAAAATGTTTAAAGAATTGGAAATATATTTTAAAGTATGCTTTTTAGTCTAATATTTTAGTTAATAATTCTTTTATCGGTTTGGTAAGAATTTAATAAAATTACTAAGTTTAAAAGTTTAAGTTTTAATGACTTATTTTTAAAAATAGCTCGAGTATTTCCACTAAATTATAAATTAGTATTTTTAAGTAGTTTAAAATACTATGAATTATTGATTTTAGTGTTAAACAAAATATTGGGTTGACTATATTTTTAGAATTTCTGAATTTAGTTAAGTAAGATGTTAGTAGTTGTTTATTTATTTTCCAAACAGTTTAGTGATAGTTATTTATGGAATATAGGTCTCAAGTTACGAAGTATTATTCAAGAAGAAACGCAGCGAGGTAAGTAAATTTGATCATAAATTAGGATCGTCACAGTTAGCTTATATGTATGTATTATTCAAGCCCGTTCTTTGATAGCCATTATTTATGAACCGCTCTTGTCATATGAAAGCATGTCATCCAGCATAGCATACGATCATGTCATTTCGCATCATGTTCAGATTTAAAATTTATGATTATGTATGTAGTATGTCATGCATCTCATGTGTATAAGGCACATAAGCCATCTTAAGTTCAAGTGTAAGATAATATCAGATCAGTTAATAAGATGGCCATTCAGATGCATGGTACCAATGCAGTTCAGTTCAGTTCAGGGTGGTGTGCAAGCCATGAACCTAGTCGTGGTCCACCATAGTATGCTAGAATACTATCAGCGGTTCCCCTTGCTGCAGCGGGATGTGGGGCCGGTGCACAACCTTGCACACAGGGTTAAGTGTGTTGGCCAGTCAGATAAGTCAGATAAATCAGTCAGTTAATTCAGTTAAATTAGTCATACATAGCATAAGCATCAGTATGAACATACATGATTTTTAAGCTCAGCATGGAAGTTGTTATGAAAATCTTATGTTTATTATGTTTACGTTGTGATAGATTTCTTACTGAGTCATCGACTCATTTTAGTTTGTTTTCATGTTTTAACCACCCAGGTGATGATGAGGATTACGAGCAGGCAGGCCAGGAGTAGAAGGAGCATTTTATTTTGTTCAGACTTTCTAAAATAAAACATGTCTTTATGACATGAATTTATTTCAATTATTTCATTTAATGTTTGGGAGACAATTTTATGAGACAATTTTTCCGCATAATAAAAGTTCAGTTTTTCAATTATGAAATTATGGGATCTATTACCGGATTATTTTTATGGAAAATACGTGGCACTCCTAGCCTACGGGAAGGGGGTGTTACAATTATGGGATCAACTTCAATAGCCATGCACCAAGCCACCAACTCCAATAGTCCCTTCAACAATCCTTGCAATTGTATGAAAATAAATCAAGCAATTAATTCTAATAAAAAGTTAGTAATTACATTAAATAATAATAAAAAAAATTAAAGAAAGATGTTATACAAGTTGACCTAGGTAGGTCTTCCATGAGCTCTACACAAAAGGGAAAAAAATAAGCATAATAATTAAAACAAATTACTAATATGATTTATACTTTAGATATAGTTAAAGAAAAGGTGAATGATACTACATACCTGTATCAATTTTCTCAAACTCCTCAACATTATCCATTAAAGTGCGAATGTTAATCGGGACAGAAGAACGGAGCCAATCTTGTGTACAAATAAGGGCTTCTACCATAAGTAGGACTGTTCATCCGACCCGACCTGAATTGCAAAATCTCGATCTGACCCGAACGAGTTCACTTTCAAAAATGGGATTTCCGAAACCGTTTCCATTACCCGATTACCCGACTCGATTATTTTTGGGTTTTTCAATTTTTTTTTTTTAATAAATCAAGAAGCGAAAAAAGAAAAAGAATAAAAGGTAAAAAACTAACAAAAGTGAAAAGATGAGATTTGGAGTTTCATTCTACCAAAAAAGTCTGGATCTGTTGGGGCCAGTGGAGGGAGGGTTAATTTTCGTGGCTTCCATGCACCTTGATTTGTTGAGTTTCAAATTCGTGACTTCCTTTTTCGCTTTGAACCCAACTAGTTGCAGAGGACCAAGACACAGAGCAGAAGGTTGTCGAGGGACCCAGATTTCAAAACTGAGAAGATACGATATCGGATTTGCAAAGTTATTGGTTTTATTGGTTTAATTCCAAAACTGAAAATTTCGGCCCCCAATTTTCGTGTTGCCTTATCGGTTGTAATTACTTTTTTATCTTCTCTCTCATCCCAGTTCTTACAGCATGAGAGATATTTTCAAGGACACCGACTGCTTGTACCTTAAGCTCCCAGGTTGGTGCATAGTTTTGGAAAACATCTATAACCCAACCAAGAAGCTCAGATTTCTGATTGCATGCCTTGCACCTAAAAACCATCTTAGATAGACCTGCTTCACTCTTAACAGAAGGACCCATACAAATAAGTCCATCACGAATAGCACAATCTGTATGAGTCCAATGAGAACACAAGTCACACCCAATCCATCTACAGTGATAGGAACCAAGGTGGGCCTACACTTAAAGATCCTTTGCAAGTTCCAGATGGGCCAATTACAAGATCAAGGGCCAAGAAGATCAAGGAAGCAATGCAAGGATTGGTGCAATCCACTTGGGATGAAGCCAGCAAGAGCCCAACACTCAAGATGGGTCTGAAAGAAGAAGAACCAGTTTTGATCCACTTGATTCAAGCTGTGGAAGACATGACTTAGAGATACGGCCTATTGTTATTGGAGGCTTCCAGTTTGGTTAAATGATTTATTTTATTAGTTTAGAATAAGTGGGCTTGAATATGCTTGGCTCACATGTCTTATTTCTTATGAACTATGTTTTTGGGAAGGCCTTGTATTTTGGCCAAGGGCTTATTGGGAAAGTAACTTTTTAAGAATTAGGGTTTCATCAATTTATTCTAGGGGTTACTGTAGCCGCGCGTACTGTAGCCGGCACTGTTCATCAAGGGTAATTTTGGGTAAAAGGGGCTTTATTTTGGCTAGGGTTTTGATTAGGTCCAATTTAAAAACTCTTTGTAGCCTCATTTGACACATTAGACAATATTGAATTTTATTTGTGAGTTGAGTTTTCTCCTCTTGTTCTTGATTGAACTCTTGAACTTATCAAAGGTAAATCACAACCTTTGTGGCGTTCCTCCTTTGTAATCTGGGTTCTTGAGACGGGTTCTTCAACGGGTCTAGATTTTAATATAATCTAAGTTCTTGAAACGGGTTCTCAATTGGGTCTAGATTCTCCATCCTTGACTTGATTTTTGGCTTTCTTAGGGAGTTTTCAAATTGATTGTGGGTTCAAGGGAATTCATTCCCACGGGTTCATATCATACAGGTATTTACCTCGATATCAAACTTGTTACAGATTACGCACATGCAAAGATTGCAGAAACCATTTCTATTAATGCATACATCGTTTTTGTCAAGAGCTCTGGAGAAGTTTCCGCAATGTTAGAAATTCTTTTCTTTGCTAGGAACCACCATTGCCTTCAAGGATAATTCGGAGTCCATTTTTCAACTCTTCTAGAACCTCATCAGGTGGCGATACTCAAGAGCTCTCCGCTCCGATTGGCGATTGCGATCTTCTGGCTTGGCGTCCAAGAAAGCAAGGTTGGTCTTGTTCCCGATTTTTTCAGGTAACGGGTAATACCCGATAAAAAGCTGAATGAGTGCGGAAATTCCGTTTCCTATTTTGAACACAAACAG
This sequence comes from Juglans mandshurica, assembly GCA_022457165.1. Classification (NCBI taxonomy): domain Eukaryota; kingdom Viridiplantae; phylum Streptophyta; class Magnoliopsida; order Fagales; family Juglandaceae; genus Juglans; species Juglans mandshurica. The sequence continues at coordinate 14,830,604 of CM039630.1, read as the reverse complement.
GTCGGATTTTCGGGTCGGGTAAATTCGGAAATCTCGGGTGGGTCAGGTAAGCGGGTTTTTTGTACACCCCTAACCATAAGTGGAGATAGGTTACTGCGGAAAGGATCAAGTACTCGACCTGCTGTGCTAAAAGTTGACTCAGAGGCCATTGTAAATATCGGAACTGCAAGAACATCTCGTGCAACTCTTGAAAGCACGCGGTATCTAATGGAGTTGACCTTCCACCAAGTCAACAAGTCGAATTTCACATCATCTTCTTCACATTTTTCACATAAATATCTCTTCAATTCAAATTTAGTCTCCAAAGAGTTATCCAACTTCAAACGCTTCTTAATTTGTGCATGGATTAATGATCTGAAATCACCTTGACCTACCCCAACAGTTGAACTTGTACTACTAGCCCCTCTCTCTTAATTGGCTCATAGTTTGATCTTGTGCCCCAACATTACTTCCATCATTTTCACAATAACTATCATATAAACGAGTCAAGGCATCTTGAACCCAATCCACCAACACAAGAACTTTTGAACTATTATCCTCATATATTCCTTCAAAAATATATGTCAGACCACGCATTTTATACCGAGGATCAAGAACCAACCTAACATACAATAAAAGATTCATTTTTCAATATTTCCCCATTACTTCTCACATTTAGATTTCATACTAAATGCCATTGTCCTCAAATTATGAGAACCTTCCACACACTCCAAATTAATTGCCCCTTAAATTGTTGCTACCTCAAATACAAAACTGTTGCAAGTGACATAATTAGTCCCCGAGAAACGCAAGGTTGCATCTTAAAAAAGTTTCAAAAATTTTACAAACAACCTACTCTTATTCCAATCATCCATGGTTGGAGGCCCTAACTTGGATGCCCCTCCTTTACCCAACTTGCTAACACCATCATCATCCTCACTATCATCCTCTTCAACACTCTTAACATATCCCGGATCTTCATCCTCTAGCAGTTGAAATGCTTTTTGAAACTTTTCAGCCCTATCCAACATTATATAAGTGGAGTTCCAACGGGTTGCTACATCTAAGTATACACTACTTTTACAAGTAATGTCTTCACTATCACAACATTGCTTAAATGTGTTCCACCTTTGTGGAGATGATTTTACATACTTCACAGCTCCTCTAATTCTTGCAATTGATTGATCATATTCTTTCAACCCATCATGAATAATCAAGTTCAAGATATGAGCACAACATCTCATATGCAAGAACTCATGTTCCAAAATAGTATCCCTTCTATTTTTTGTCTTTTTTTTGAGATATGAAACTGCCCCATTATTTGAACTTGCATTATCAAGTGTAATTGTAAATATTTTGGGCATCCCCCATTCAATCAAGCACATTTCAATTTGTTTACCTAGTGTCTCATCCTTATGGTTTTCAACCTTGCAAAAATTGATAATTTTTTGTGCATGTTCCAATCTTCATCATTAAAATGTGCAGTGAGACACATGTAGTTAAAATTTTGCACGGATGTCCATGTATCCATGGTTAGACAAATGTGCAACCCCTTAAGAGCACTTTTCAGCTTGTCTTTCTCTCTCAAATAAAGTTTATAAATATTTTTTGCAGCCGTTACACGTGATGGAATCGCATTCCATCTAGGTTGCACAACAAGCATGAATTTCTTAAACCCCTCCCCTTCCACATGTTTAAAAGGAAGCTAATCAATAACCAACATTTCTGATAAAGCTTCTATACACGCGTCAACACTAAAAGCAATAGGTATAAGCCCCCCACTGCTTGAACCGGACTGGAAACCCAATATAGATTGGATTCTATCTACCTTCCTAAGTGGAGACTTCTTACATGTTTTTTCCAAGTGCCCCAACATTGATTTTGTGCCATTTATATTAGGATCACAAGCATAAGTCATCCCACAAAGGTTACATGAAGCCCTAGGTTTCAAGTTATCCTCAGTATGAATCTTTGTAAAATAATCCCTAACTACTGATCTTTTTCTACCAATAGATGACTTACTTACATTAGATATGGGAGAAAGCAGATCATTAGTTGCTATTGATTTCATAGTCCTTTGACTCCTTTCCATTGTAGGTTGAATATTGCCGTGTGTTTTTGTTTCATTTGAAGGATCCATATGTGATTTTGTAGTAACAAAAATAAACATTAATTGGTGAGCCTTCACAGTTTATTCAAGTACTCAACCCCAATTGATAAACATTAATTTCAGGCCACACTACACAGATGTTATTCAAGTAGAAAAATTACAAAACCCTATCAATGTAATTTTACAAACCCAATCACAAAATCCAATTTCACAAACCCAATCACAAAACTGAAAACCCTACATTCTAATCAATTTTACAAACCCAATCACAAAACCCTAATATCACATACATAATAATAAACACAATTACAAAAAATCCTAAATTTCGGATTCAAAAACCCTAATGTCACAAAACTTAAAATCCAATCGGCAATCACAGATTCACAGACACAGATTCACAAAAATCCCAATATCACAAAACCCGATTACAAAAACCCTAATCTCACAAAACTCAATCACAAAAATCCTAATATCACAAACACAATAATAAACACAATTACAAAAAATCCTAAATTTCAGATTAAAAAACCCTTATATCACAAAATTGAAAATCCAATCAGCAATCATAGTCACATATTCACAAAAATCCCAATATCACAAAACCCAATCACAAAAATCCTAGTATGTAATTTCAAAAAAAAAAAAAACTTACCGTGGGGGCAGATCGGCAGAGAGACAGGGGCCGAGAGAGCTGAGAGAAGAGAGATTGAGAGACGACAGACGAGAGAGTGAGACACGGGAGAGTTGAGTTGTGAGAGGCGGGAGAGTTGAGAGACGAGAGAGTGAGAGGCGGGAGAGTTGAGACTGAGAGCGAGAGACGATAGCGTTAGAGACGTGGGACTTCTCACTGAGGCGAGGCAGAGGCAGAGTCACAGACGAGTCACGAGAGAGTGAGCCACTGAGCGCACGACGGCACGAGAGCGGAAAGAGAGAGGTGAGAGCAGAGTTGAGAGTGCAGTGGCAGTGTGTAGTCTCAAATATGAGAAGTGAGAGACATGAGGCCGAAATACGAAACTTGAAAGAGAGTCGAGACACGATTTAGGGTTTAGTTTTAGCTGAAAACGGCGCCGTTTGGCCTTTACTTATTTAATTAATATTTGATTCTTTTCAATGTGCTTTTTTTTATTAAATGATAATTAAAATTTATATATATTTGTAATACATTTAATAGACCATAGTCTAATAGTATTAATATTAGCCTATTAGTAAGCTATATATTAGTATTAGTTATAAAGTTTTAGTGATTTAGTATAGCTATATTAGTATAAGTATAACTATAGTCTATATTAGACTATTAGTATTAGTTAAATAGTTATAGACTTATATATTAGTATAGCTAAATAATATATTAGACTATATAATTATATTAATATTAGACTATTAGTATAGTTATATATTAGTATTAGTTATAAACTATATATATACACGGTTTAAACAGTAAATAAAGTACATAAAAACCCTTTTTCTCTCTACGAGTGAATAGGGTTTTCGTTTTTCTTCAGCCGCGTATTAGTCCTTCCCAAGAGGCTGCATGGCAGCCGTTGATGGTGGCGCAAGTCGGCCTTCTTTTGCTGACCTGGTGGCTGCTGTCCCACAACCCATCCCTGAGATGGTGTTGCCATCACGTCCTCCGAAGATGGTAGACAGTGAGGTCTACTTCCAGTTTACCAAAGAGGAAAGCGAACGTTCTGCCGAACCTTTCCGTTACTTTGTGGTCCTCAAGTTCTTGAAGCAACTACCTTCTCTAGACGCTGTGCGTGCGTTCATTCACAATCGTTGGGGTCTTTTTTCTATACCAGTGGTTTCATCCATGCGGCGCCCTTGGAACGTGTTCGTGAGAATGGCTAATGAAGCTGATTTTACGAAGGCTTTATCGAGGGACGTACGTGAAATTAATGGGAGTTTCTACCGTGCCTTTCGTTGGTCTCCTGAATTTAATGAAGATGATGAGCTGTCCAGGGTGCCGGTATGGCTTTCTCTTCCGGGCCTTCCTCCAAATTTCTATCGTGAAGCTTATCTGAAAATTCTCATGGCACACCTATTGGGATGTTCATACGTCGGGATAATCCGACTCGCTGTGCAACGAGAACTGATAGAGCACAGCTTTGTGTGGAAGTGGATGCTGCTAAAACACCCTTGACTCACTTTTGGATAGGGGCTCCTAGTTTGCCTACTAGCCGTAAGCAGGAAGTTGTATATGTGACTCTTCCGGCCTACTGTGTTATGTGCAAGATGCAGGGGCACAATTCATGGATGTGTACAGTAGGAAACAATGAGAAGAAGGGGCAGGCTCGGATTGGAAAGAAAGATCAGCACGAGGTTGTCAAGTCTATTGAAGAATCTGGGCCAGAATCAGTTCAACCTGGTTCTGTCAATGTGGATAATACTGTTACTGATGCGGAAGAAAATTTAGTGATGGACTTGGAAGTAGGGGGTGTTGTGGTTGAAGAGTTGGTTTCATCTGATGCAGTTCGACCGTCTGAGTCAGTGGGCGGAGATTCCTGAAGATGCAGGTGCTTCGGTTTTGTTGTTAGTGGAGGGGAGACTCTATGCCAGGGGTGAAGTTGTTCCCCATGGTATTAACATGTCTTCTGAGAATGCAGGTAAGTCTGTTCATGATGAGAATGCTAGGAGTTGGGGGAAACTCCTGTGGTGGGCTGTGAACAACCGGCTCTTCATAATACGATAATAGTGCCCAGCAGGGGGGGGGGGGAATGCTTGCAGCAGGGGAGTTGTGCGCTGTGCGGAATAAGACATTTAATCCTGTATTGGGTTTTCTGGATCATGTGGACGAGGAGCATAAGGGGGACCTTGGGGTGGAGATGCTTGTATTGGAAAATACTGTATCAGAACCTGAACCAGATTTTCAACCCGAGATCTTTCTGCAGGATAAAGAGTATCTCACGGAGTCTGAGGCTAATGAAGGTAAGAAGAAATATAAGAAAAAGATATTTATTAAAATGCGAAGTTCTTCTCGGGTTCATGCCCGATTTTCAAATCTTGCTTAATGATTGATTCCATTTTTGTATGGAATATTAGAGGGATTGGATCTTCCAGGAGTAGAGTAAAGAAGTTGATTGGTAAATGGAAACCGAAAGTTGTTGCTTTATTAGAGCCTTTTCAAAATTTAGAAGAAGCTCGTAAATTGGCTCGTTGTTTGAATTTTGATAGCGTTATTTCTAATGAGGATGAAGGAGGAAAAATCTGGATATTCTGGAATAGTTCCTATATGGTGCAGGTGGTTCGGATGGGAATGCAATTTATATCTATGTTAGTAGATGAAGGGACTGAGCTGTTCTGTCTCACTGTGGTTTATGCTAAATGTACCATGGCAGAGAGAAGACTACTTTGGGATGATCTCAATTATCAAAATTTTGGATTGTATCCTTGTGTGTTTGTTGGTGATTTTAATATTATCCGCAATGACTCAAAAAGGAGGAGAGCTAGACCTCGGCCTAGTATGGCAATGGAGGACTTTAATAATTGGATTCATCAAGGAGGTTTGTTGGAAATGGCTTCAAAAGGGAGTATGTTTACATGGTGTAATGGGCAATCGGGGTTTGCTCGGTCATGGGCCCGTCTTGATCGTGCTCTTATGGATAGTTGTTCCTTGGCTTTGTTTCCTAATGCTACTTGCTCATATTTGTCTCGTTCTACTTCGGATCATGCTCCCATGTTTATTGAACTCAAGGATCCATTCGTCTATGGTCCGGCGCCTTTTCGTTTCCAACAAATGTGGGCGGACCATCATAGCTTTTTGGATTGTGTTTGGAAGAGTTGGGATGTACGGGTGGAGGGTTCGGCCATTTAGATTTTGACTAGAAAATTAAAGCAGACTAAGGTGATGTTAAGGGAGTGGAATAAGAGGGTTTTTGGTCTTATATTGGGTCGTATTGATGCGTTGGAAAAACAGGTTGAGGAGATTGAGGAACAGCTTCGTGAAAATTGGGAGAAAAATTTGGAGAGGGAATTACATATGATATGCTCGGATTTGGCAAGTTGGCGGCAACGGGAAGAGATTCGATTGGCACAAATGGCAAAATTAAAATGGAAAGTGGATGGTGATAGAAAGTCAAAATTTTTTCGTGCTTGCCTTGCTAATAAGAGGAGAAAAAGAGTGTTGGAAATGAGATCGAATGTGGCGGTTTATGAGACACCGGAAAGCATACATCAAGGGGCAGTGGAGTATTTATCTTCTTTCCTTCAAGGGGAGCCTTCGGTTGAGCCGCCTAGATTGGATCAATACATTGATTCAGTCATCTTAGATGAAGAAAATATCTCACTCCTTCGTGCGCCTTCTTTAGAGGAAGTTTTTTATGCATTGTCTGCTATTCCGTCTCAAAGTGCTCCAGGTCCTGATGGTTTTGGTTCGGGATTCTATAAAAGTTGTTGGGAGGTGGTTAAAATTGATGTGTGGAATGCTGTTTTAGAATTCTTTATGTCCAAGCAACTTCCAAGGATTTTCACGGCCTCATATTTGGTTTTAATACCAAAGGTGGATTCGCCTACAGATTTTGATAAATTTCGCCCTATTAGTTTATGCTCTGTTTTTTATAAAATTTGCTCCAAGATTATTGTGAATAGATTAACAGGTCTCCTTCCTCGCCTGATATCTCCGGAGCAAGGAGCTTTTATTCCTAGAAGGAGTATTTTTGAGAACATTAGCCTCACTCAAGAAATGGTTCAATCTATTAACAAACGTACTCATGGGGGTAATATTATGTTGCAAGTGGATATGGCGAAAGCTTATGATCATGTGGATTGGGCCTTTTTGATTGATGTTTTGCGCAGGTTTGGCTTCTCTACTCAGTTATGACAAACCTCTTCACCAAGGGGATCATTTGTCACCTTATTTGTTTATTATTCAGCAAGAGGTTTTATCCAGGATGATTCATGCCAGTGTGAGAGATAATAAATTTGGTAAATTTTATCAAGCCCGAGGTATGCCAATTGTGTCTCATTTGATGTATGCTGATGATATCATGATTTTTTCTAATGGAAGCCAGAGATCGATTCGAGAGATTCAGAATTTTCTGAGTCAATATGAGAGATGGTCGGGGTAGGCTATCAACATTTAGAAATCAGTGCTGTATTTTTCGAAGAATATTTCATCTGTATGTAAGCATTGTCTGTTAGGTCGTACAAGATTCATGGAGGGAAATTTCCCTTTCAAATATCTAGGAGTGCCGATAATTTTGGGGCATCTAAAGCAATCTCATCTAGAGGGCATGGTGAATAAAGTGAGGCAAAAAATAAGTGGTTGGCAAATGAGGCTACTTTCTACGGGTGGTAAACTAGTTCTCTTAAGGCATGTTATATCATGTATGGTGATTCATCTATTTGCTGTTTTACAGGTTCCTCAAGCTATTATTAAAAAGATTCATAGATTGATGAGCTCTTTTTTTTGGGGAGAATTTGAGGGACGAGCAAAAAAGAAATGGGTGGCTTGGAAAAATGTTTGCAAACCTGTGGAGGAAGAAGGTCTTGGATTACGGCATCTTCATGACATGCAGAAAGCTTTACACATGAGCTTTGCTTGGAATCTTATTCAAGGTAATTCCCTATGGGCTAATTTTTTTCAAAGCAAAATATGTGGGTTCGAAGCCTTGGACTTTAATCGAGGCCACGAAAGGTTCTAGATTCTGGAAAATAGTTGCTAATTGTATTTCATATTTGTTGAATAATTCTAAATGGAGGATTAGAGAAGGGGAGATTTTTTTCTGGTATGATAAATGGAGGGATAACGGTCCTCTTATTAATGAAATACCAATAGTGGGTTCACCCATGCTGAAAGTTAAAGACTGTCGATTGTTGGATAGTTGGGATGTGGAGTTTCTAGAGAATTTGGTAGGGGAGGAGAAGGTGGATGAGATTTTAGTATCTTTATAGGCCTAAGTCTGGAAAAGACGTCCTAGTTTGGACTTCTATGGAGACAGGTATGTTTCTACTAAATCTGCTTGGCATTGTATTCGTATTAGAGGTTCTCCTCTTGACTGGCACAGTTGGATTTGGCATAATAGTCTTCCTTTAAAAATGTCTATTCATTTTTTGAGGGCTTGGCATATGGCTTTGAGTGTGGATGAACGCTTGTGCCGTTTTGGTATCCCCCCCTTATTTCTAAATGTGACTGTTGTAATGTTAGTCATATTGAAAATATTAACCATGTACTCTTTGAGGGTGAGTTTCCTCATAAAGTATGGTCCTTTTTTGGTACTCTGTTAGGTATTCCTCTTGGCAGATCTTGGAAGCAAAACACTGGAATTTGGTTTAGGCGTGCTAGCTCCTCTTCTTAGGTGGGCTTTATAGTTGGAATTATTCCCATAGTTGTTACTTGGTGCTTATGGAGGAGAAGATGCCTTGCTCGAATGGAAGGTATTTGGGGATCTTATGAGGTTGTTATTCATTCTATTTGTGTGTGGCTGGGTTCCCTTTGTCATGTGGTAAAGAATCCTAAGTGGTTGTCTCATCGGGATGGTAAGATTTTAGAGGCCTTGCGAATTAAACCAATTGTACCTAAAGCTCCTTCTTGCAAATTGGTTAAGTGGTTTAAGCCTCCGTCGGGATGGTATAAATTGAACACAGATAGTAGTAGTCTTGGAAATCCGGGATCTTGTGGTATTAGTGGGGTTATCCGCAGGGATTCAGGAGGTCTTGTCCAGGCTTATGCCTCTCCTATTGGGGTAGGTTCTAACAATAAAGTGGAACTTTTGGCACTTCTCCATGGTTAGAAATTTTGCAAGGCTTTAAATATTTCTAATGTCATAATAGAAATGGATTCGATGGTGGTGTTATCGTGGTGGTTGAGAGGGCGTTGTGGTGTGTGGTACCTAGAGGATTTTTGGGAAGAAATTATTGTTTTGACTCGTTCTCTTCATTGTCGGTTTCAACATGTTTTCCGTGAAGGTAATATGGTGGCGGATTAGTTTGCCAAGGCTGGAGCATCAGGCGCTGACTTGGCTTTTTCTAATAACTGTGTTTTGCTACGGACTCTTCGGGGATTGCTCCGTTTGGATATCTTAGGACTTCCATCTTTAAGAGTTTAGTTTTTATTCTGGGTTTTGTGGTTATTGTTTATAGTCAATTTATAAGTTTGTCTTTGTTTTGCTTTTCTTTGTTGTGGGCCTGATGGGTTTTCTAATGGTCCTTTCTTGTCACCACGGTATTCCTCCGCCATAAGTGAGGGTATTATTAATAAATTTGGGAGGGGTCACTGTAACGCCTGATGGGAACCAAGATGGGCCTAGTCTTAAAGATCATTTGCAACTTCTAGATGGGCCAAGAAGATCAAGGAGACAATGCAAGGATTGATGCAAAAGCCCAACATTCAAGATGGGGCTTGAAGGATGAAGATCCAGTTTTAATTCATTTGATTAGCTACGGAAGAGGGCAACGACAAGATTTAAAGGCTTTGAGCTATTGAAGGGTTTCAACTTATTTAATTCATTTAAAGAACTTATGTTACTAGTTTAGAATAATTGAGTTTATTATGGGAAGCACTTAAGGGGGCCTATGCAAGGGCATGTTGGGAAAGTTATTATTTTATTGAACTAGGGTTAGTGTTACTGTAGCCGAGTTACTGTAGCGCGGCACAGTAACTCCTTGGAAACATGGAGAGAGTTGAAAGCAATCATGAGGCGGAGATTTGTACCTAGCCACTACTATAGAGACCTCTACCAAAAACTACAAAATATTACACATGAGTCTAGGAGTGTAGAGGATTACCATAAGGAGATGGAGGTGTCAATGATTCGGGCTAATGTAGTGGAGGATCAGGAGGCCACGATGACAAGATTTTTGAGTGGGTTGAATAGGGAGATAGCCAATGTAGTTGAGTTGCAACATTATAAGGAGGTAGAGGACATGGTGCACATGGCTATAAAGGTGGAGAGACGGCTAAAAGGAAAGGGTACATCAAAGTATACTTTGGTTTCTAATACTCATTGGAAACCAAAGTGGGACAAAAATGATCAAGTTGCAACAAAGGGGAAGATCGAACCACCTAAGGGAAATGATTTGGGTGAGGCTGAAACCTCAAGAAAAATAGAGAATGAGTTGAAAAACAATTGTGAGGCCGAGAGTTAAAAAAAAGAGGAGAGTGAAAGAAAAACAGAGAGTGAAAAGAACAAAGAGAGTGAGAGGAAAAAAGAGAATGAGGCCAAAACATCAAAAGAAAGAGAGAGAGAAAAAGAAAATATAGAGGTGGTTACGAGTCAAGAAAAAAGAGTGGAGCAACAAGAGGAAAAGGAAAGAGAGGTTGCAGAGAAAAACAGAAAGACTAAAGTGAGTTTTTATGCTAAGGCAAGCTTTTCTACTAATGAATTTAAAAACTCTTTGTCTTGTGTTGTTGTTTCTTTGTTGCAGGCATATAAGGTCATGATTCCTAGCGGTGTGTTTAGTGGATTGCCACCTATTAGGGAAATAGAGCACTACATTGATTTTGTGCCAGGTGCGACAATTCCTAACCGACATTTCTTGGAAAAACATGAGTCATTGACACACTTAAAGGGACAAGGTAAGTTGTTGACTAGAATGCATGTTAAGCGGGAGGATTGTATTGAGACTTTTCCTCATGTATTCAAATACACACGAGGTATGAAAACTTTTGTGGTTGATGCTTTAGCAAGAAGGTATGTACTTATCTTCATTTTAGATGCAAAATTGTTGAAACTTGAATATGATAAGGAATTGCATGCTAATGATTTTGACTTTGCTAGTGTGTATGGAACATGTGAGAAAGCTTCGTTTGGTAAGTTCTATAAACTAGATTGGTACTTGTATAGAAAGAATATATTTTGTGTACCTACTAGTTTTATGCGTAAGTTGCTTGTGTGTGATGGACAAGGTGATTTGTTGGGTAACCTTGGTGTAAGGAAGACTTTTGTTGTGTTGTATGAATGTTTGTGGGAATATCATTTGCCATTCAAAGACGTGTTACACGAACGTTTGTGGAAGTATCATTTGTCATTCATTCATGTATTGCACGAACGTTTGTGGGAGTATCATTTGCCATACATTGATGTGTTACATGAACGTTTGCGGGAGTATCATTTGTATTTCATTGAGTTTGCATATAATTGGAGTGGTCATTCTGGTAAAGTATCATTTGTCATTCATTCATGTATTGCATGAACGTTTATGGGATATCATTTGCCATTCATTGACATGTTGTATGAACGTTTGCGGGAGTATCATTTGCCATTCATTGAGTTTGCATATTGGAGTGGTCATTTTGGTTCGAGGAAGACTTTAGATGTGCTTCATGAACATTTGTCGGAGTATTGTTTGCCATTCATTGAGTTTACATATGATTAGAGTGTTCATGCCACTACTAAATTTTCACCAATTGAAATTGTTTATAGACTTAATCAATTTCCACATTTAGATTTAAAGTCTTCACCAGTTGATGATATGGGTAGCTTGGATGGACTATTCCAAATTCTTGAACAAATTAATGAAAATGCATATCTAATGGATCTTCCATGTAAGTATCATGTTTCTACTATTTTCAATGTTACTAACCACTTTCTCTTTGATCCAGGTGGAGATTCGAGGTCGAATCCTTTTGAGGAAAGGGGGAATGATGGGAACCAAGATGAGCCTAGTCTTAAAGATCATTTCCAACTTCTAGATGAGCCAAGAAGATCAATGAGACAATGGAAGAATTGATGCAATCCACTTGAGACAAGTTTAGCAAAATCCCAACATTCAAGATGGGGCTTGAAGGATGAAGATCCAGTTTTAATTCATTTGATTAGCTACGGAAGAGGGCAACGACAAGACTTAAAGGCTTTGAGCTCTTGAAGAGTTTCAACTTATTTAATTCATTTAAAGAACTTATGTTACTAGTTTAGAATAATTGAGTTTATTATGGGAAGCACTTAAGGGGGCCTATGCAAGGGCATGTTGGGAAAGTTATTATTTTATTGAACTAGGGTTAGTGTTACTGTAGCCGAGTTACTGTAGCGCGGCACTGTTCATCCAGGGGCACTTTTGGAAGATGGGGGTTTATTTTGGTTAGGGTTTCATTAGGTTTTGCTTTAAATACTCTATGTAGCCTCATTCTAATCAGTTTATGAAGTTTATAAAATTTGATGAATTTATTCATTGTGAGTTGAGTTTATCTCCTCTTGTTCTTAATTGAACTTTTTAACTTATCAAAGGTAAATCACAACCTTTGTGGCGTTCCTGATAGGAACCAAGGTGGGCCTACACTTAAAGATCATTTGCAAGTTCCAGATGGGCCAATTACAAGATCAAGGGCCAAGAAGATCAAGGAAGCAATGCAAGGATTGGTGCAATCCACTTGGGATGAAGCCAGCAAGAGCTCAACACTCAAGATGGGTCTGAAAGAAGAAGAACCAGTTTTGATCCACTTGATTCAAGCTGTGGAAGACATGCCTTAGAGATACGGCCTATTGTTATTGGAGGCTTCCAGTTTGGTTAAATGATTTATTTTATTAGTTTAGAATAAGTGGGCTTGAAGATGCTTGGCTCACATGTCTTATTTCTTATGAACTATATTTTTGGGAAGGCCTTGTATTTTGGCTAAGGGCTTATTGGGAAAGTTACTTTTTAAGAATTAGGATTTCATCAATTTATTGTAGGGGTTACTGTAGCCGCGTGTACTGTAGCTGGCACTGTTCATCAAGGGTAATTTTGGGTAAAAGGGGCTTTATTTTGGCTAGGGTTTTGATTAAGTTTGGGTTTAAAAACTCTTTGTAGCCTCATTTGACAGATTAGACAATATTGAATTTTATTTGTGAGTTGAGTTTTCTCCTCTTGTTCTTGATTGAACTCTTGAACTTATTAAAGGTAAATCACAACCTTTGTGGCGTTCCTCCTTTGTAATCTAGGTTCTTGAGACGGGTTCTTCAACGGGTCTAGATTTTAATATCATCTAGGTTCTTGAAACGGGTTCTCCTTGGGTCTAGATTCTCCATCATTGACTTGATTTTTGGCTTTTTTGGGGAGTTTTCAAATTGATTGTGGGTTCAAGGGAATTCATTCTCACAGGTTCATATCAGTTCCTCCTTTGTAATTTGAGTTCTTGAGACGGGTCTAGATTTTAATATAATTTAGGTTCTTGAAACGAGTTCTCATCGGGTCTAGGTTCTCCATCCATTGACTTGATTTTTGGCTTTCTTGGGGAGTTTTCAAATTGATTGTGGGTTCAAGGTAGGGGTGTGCAGAATTCCGAGAATTCCGACTCCGTCCGACCTCCGCTCCGATGCCGACTCCGACGGAGTCGGAGTTGTCGGAATTTGGAGTCGGAATTCGGAGTAGCTCCGAATAATTTTCGGAGTCGGAGTCGGAGTTCGGAGCTCAAAGGAGCTCCGAACTCCGACTCCGAATTTTTTTTTTAAACCCAGCTCCAAAACTACGTCGTTTTGGAACTGGGTTTAAAAAAAAAATTTATTGAACGACACCGTTCCACTTAATATGGAACGGTGTCGTTCGGTCGTTCCTTCTTGAAGAACGACTTCTTCTTCTCCTTCCTTCTTCACTTATTCTTCCTTTTCACTTCTTCTTCTTCCTTCTTCACTTCTTCAGTTCTTCTTCCACGGTGTTCTCTCTCGTGTCTCCCGTCCCAGTGCATGAACCAGTCACCAGTGAACCCTCCGTCTCGCGTTCTTCAGAACACCGTTCGTCGTTGCTCCTCCCTGCCGCCGTCCCTCTGTTCAGCTTCCACCTTCGGTGAGCCCTAAATTTATGAGCCCTAAATTTAATTCAAGCACGTCTCTTGTGAATTGGAGCCAGCAGTTGTGATTCTTGTGTATTGAATATTCAATATAGTCCCCAACACGGCGCTCAAAAACATGAATTTTACACTGTTTTGAAGACTTGCGCTCGAGCGAGGTGTCGAGCGCACGTTGTATTGAACATTGCTCGAGCGATATGTCGAGCGGAAGTCAAGCGAACCTCTCTGGAAGAGTTCTGCTCGAGCGCTACGTCGAGCGCTCATCGAGCGAATCTCTCTGGAAGAGTTCTGCTCGAGCGCTACGTCGAGCGCTCATCGAGCGAAACTCTCTGTATGGATTCTGCTCGAGTGCGACGTCGAGCGCAGGTCGAGCGATCCTCTCTGTATGGATTATGCTCGAGCGCCACGTCGAGCGCACGTCGAGCGAACCTCTCTGGATGAATTCTGCTCGAGCTCCACGTCGAGCGCACGTCGAGCGAACCTCTCTGGATGAATTCTGCTCGAGCTCCACGTCGAGCGCACATCGAGCGAACCTCTCTATATGAGTTCTGCTCGAGCGCCACTTCGAGCGCACATCGAGCGAACCTTTCTGGATGGGTTCTGCTCGAGCGCTACGTCAAGCGCACGTCGAGCGAACCTCTCTGTATGGCTTCTGCTCGAGCGCACGTCGAGCGCACGTCGAGCGAACTCATTTGGATGGGTTCGTCTGAGTCAAGCGCACATCAACCGAACCTCAATGTAATAATACATCGATATATGTATTATTGTATCATAATAATACATGTCCTATTGTATAATACAATAGCCTAGTTTATTTTTAAACTAATTTTTTGCTTCTAATTTAATTTTTTCAGCTTCATTGATTGTGATATGGATCGTAGACATAGTGGAGATGATCGTCCACAAGGGGATGTGGCGGATGCCAATGCTACAACTCCTACACCGGTGGGTACTTTCACCCCTAGAGCCACATCTAGGGCAGCTACATCTAGAGCAGCTACATCTTGTGCGAGTAGTCGACTCTCATTCCCAGTTGATATAGAGGATGAAGATATGTTCAACGAGGAGGAGAGGAGATGCCCATTGAGCAAGATCAACCACCACGACCTTCTAAAAAGAGGTCGTGGACATGGGAGCATTTCACCAAAATTCCTGGTGAAATTGCAAACCCAATGGCAAGATGCCATTACTGTGGATCACTTTGTGGATGCCATTCAAAGAAGCAAGGTACCAGTGTGTTAATAGCACATCTAAATGGTTGCCAACGATATAAGATAGCGAAGGGATTACAAGCCATTGATCAGACCAACCTCAGTTACCAAACTTCTACAACCACTGATGGTACACAGACTAAGAAATTGGTCATCCCTCAATACAGTGAGAAGATGTTGAGGAACATGCTTGCAGAGATGATAATTACTGATGAGATGCCATTTACCACAGTCGAGAAAAGAGGCTTTCGAAAGTTTCTAAATTTTGTTGAGCCACGATTTCCCATTCCATCACGGTATACAGTGATGCGAGATTGTATGAAGAGGCATGCGAAGGACAAGGAGGAGATGAGGAAGATGTTTATTACCACTGGCCAGAGAGTGTCTTTTACGACTGACACATGGACTTCCATACAGAACGTCTGCTACATGTGTATCACAGCACACTACATTGACAGTGAGTGGATTTTGCATAAAAAAATTATTGGTTTTAAAGAAATTGTGGATCATAAAGGTGCATCCATTGGGGCGAAGATGGATGATTGTTTAAAGGACTGGGGAATTCGAAAAGTGCTGTGTATTACAGTTGACAATGCCAGTGCGAATGAAACATCAATTGATTGGTTTAAGCGGAACACGACGGTGAGAGATGATGTCATTCGGGCCCACGAGTTTATTCACGTTCGATGTTGTGCTCATATCATTAACCTCATAGTTGTTGAGGGATTAAAAGAGGTTCATGATTCCATAACCCAAGTCCGCAACATTGTACGATATGTGAGGGTTTCCCCTCAAAGGCTTGCCAAGTTTAAGGCAATAGCAGAAGATTTGAAGATTGAATGTTCTAGTATGCTGTGCTTGGACGTTCCGACTCGATGGAATTCTACATACATGATGTTGGATGTGGCACAGAAGTACCAAAAAGCATTCGAGCGGATGGAGGTCGAGGATGGGGGCCTGAGGTATGCTTTGTTGGAGCCAGCAGGACAGGGGCTCGGTGCGCCAGACGCACATGATTAGACCAGTGTGAGTTATTTTGTTGAATTTTTAAGAACTTTTTATGAGATAACCATGCGACTATCTGGATCCAAATATACGACTGCGAACTCATTTTTCAGTGAGCTCTCGGAGCTTCACTTCCAGTTGGAAAATAGTTGTACTGACTCTGCTGGATTGTTATCTGATATGGCTACGAGGATGAAGATCAAATATGATAAATATTGGGGGAATATTGAGAAGATAAATAGATTGCTATTTGTGACTGTGATCCTTGACCCCCGAGTTAAGTTGGCCGTTCTAGAATTTTGGGTAAATTCCGTCCTCGGGGCAATGAAGGCTGGAGAGTTTATTAGATTGCTAAAAAATGATGTTGATGACTTATATCATCACTACAGTACTAGTGCTCAGCCTTCATCCGCAGTTGGTAGCTCCTCACATTCGAGGCCGATAGAATCGACAGTTCCCTCAGGTGATACTGAGCCATCTGTAGGGGTTAGAGGCAATCGTGTTATACGGCAGTGTCATCAACTCATGTCAACAAGGAATATTATGCATTGTACATTTGAGGTTGAACGATATTTTATGGAAGCTGTCGAGGCACCTAGTGATGTATTTCAGTTATTAACTTGGTGGAAAGTTAATTCCACCAAGTACCCAGTCCTTTCCCGTGTGGCCCGAGATGTGCTAGCCATTCCTGTCACTACGGTTGCCTCAGAGTCGGCATTTAGCACTGGAGGTCGCGTGTTGGATGCTTATCGCAGTTCATTGTCACCGTCAACCGTGGAGGCCCTCGTTTGCACACGGAATTGGATTAGTGAAACGCCCCTTGGACTAGATACCGTTGGCATTGATGCCGAGAGCTATAGGCTTGAATCGGGTAAGTTTATATGCTTTTAAATGATGATTTAATTATTTTTAATGTTTCTAACTTCTACTTTTTATGATTTTATAGATCTAATTGTGAACCCTAACATAATTACCGATGATTGAGAGTTTGGAACGGACGCT
This sequence comes from Juglans mandshurica, assembly GCA_022457165.1. Classification (NCBI taxonomy): domain Eukaryota; kingdom Viridiplantae; phylum Streptophyta; class Magnoliopsida; order Fagales; family Juglandaceae; genus Juglans; species Juglans mandshurica. Next base: position 14,813,599 of record CM039630.1, on the reverse strand, counting down.
ACTTGAGAGTTGGGATGGAGTTGAGAGAACCACATTTCTTGGTAAGAATCAAATTATTCTTTTACCTTATATAATTTTTTATTATCAATTTTTTTTCGTCTATTGATTGCTACTTTCTATCTTCATTTCAGGCGTGACCAATGGAACATTGGGGTTTGAGTGAAACCCGTGTTTAATTTTTATGTAGTTATATTTCAAGACTGAGTCATATTGTTATTACGTTATAAATGAGACTGTTATAACTTATGGCTGCATCATACATGTTATTTACTTTTTAAACTATTTATATAGTTATATTTATGTACTTATATCCCGAGCAAAGACGTGGGATAAGTACTCTTTATTCTATAATTTCTATTAGTACTTATCCATCCTCTCTCAAAAGTTTATAATTTATTATCCAACAGAAATTAATCAGGTGATACAAATTCGTACCATCATTCTTTTCTATAAAATTTTAAATTTGTGTAATTTTCAATTCATAAGTCATGAGCACTTTTAATGCTAAATTTCAGGCGGATATAAAACAAATTAAATATATAATCAAAATTCAGTAACAAAATCAGAACGAATATTTAAATTATTGAAAACTCTTGAATAAACCAAATATTTGTAGATGGTTCACTTTTAAAAAAATATATATATGTTGCCCACTATCTGAAACGAAATTGAACAACAAAATTTAAATAATAATAATAATAAAAAAATCTGAAATTGAGTTCGGAACTCCGAACGGAGGTCGGAGCTCCGACCTCCGTTCGGAACTCCCTCCGAACTCCAGTCGGAGCTCCGACCTCCGTTCGGAGTTCCGATCGGAGGTCGGAGCTCCGACATCCGATCGGAATCGGACTCCGACTACGTTCGGAGTCGGAGTCGGAGGGGAACTTTGACTCCGACTTTTGTCGGAGTCGGAGGTCGGAAATGACAACTCCGACTCCGTCGAAGTCGGAGCCCACCCCTAGTTCAAGGGATTTCATTCCCGCGGGTTCATATCAACACCCGTCCTTGTGGTGAGACTTTTTCCAAAATATTTTTAGAATGGGATGACAGGAATTACCGTCCTATTTAAAAACTTTTCACTTGCATACCCAGGATGCGAGACTCCACGTTTATAGATTAAAATGTGCTTTAACAATAAAAGAGGTTTACTGCGGAAAACATAAATCTTATAATAAAAGGCCTCTCGTACGTTTAAAACTCGTGCCTAGACTTCCGTGCTCTTCCCCATGGGCCGTGTCTGTCCTGATCATGCAGATCCTATGGGGGAAATGGACATGCATAAAAAACTAAAATGAGTCGAAGACTCGTAAGCATTACTTCATATAGTTAAAATATAGCAACATAGGTTTTCATTCATGCATTCATCACTCGTACATACTATTACGTGCGTGCATACGTGTCATACGTGTCATACGTGCGTTCGTTTGAAAACGTCACTGGACGGGGTTTTTCTCTTTTAAACATGAGTTTTTTTTTTTTTTTGTAAAACGTTTCTCCCGTCAGTGCCTTCATTTCTTCAAGAGTTCGTGCATGTTTATGTGTGTTCTTTTGAAGACGTCACTGGACGGGGCTTTTCTTTCAAAAGACTTTCATTTCTTTAAAACGTGTCCCCCGTCAATGCCTTCATTTCTTAAAGATTCGTGCATTCGTGCGTTTATACATACATGCATACATCCATACGTTCTTATCACTTTTATAGACAAGTACACACTGTTACGCCCCGTGTGTTTGGGGTTAGCGGTCTTCCTTTTGACCCGGATTCCGCCCGTGGCCACAGGTTGGGAATCCCTTTCATAGGGGGCAGCACTGGGTGCACTTCCAGTACTACTTACCCGGCATTGCAATCTGCCCATTCATTGGTACCCTTTTCATTCATTCATGTGGCCGTTACGTATCTTCATACATTAATGCTTTCATTTCTTTCTTTACTTTTCATTCATTCATTCGTTCGTTCATGTCAGCTCGAAAGAGCTGGATCTTTCATTCATTTGTTTCTTTCATTTAACAGTACTTTCTTTTCATGAGAAAACATTTCTTTTCATGAGAAATATCGTTTGGGGCGTAAGCCTGAAAATGGTCTTTTCGTCTTTCAGTTCATTTCAGTTCTATCTTTTCTTTAACAGTTCGTTCTTGAACACTTCATTTGAGAACATACATGGGCTTAAACGTCAGCTTTCATGGCAACCCATGGCATCAACGAGCGTCACCTCGTGGCGCACATGAAAGCGTCGGTTTGTAGGATCCACAAAAGCATCCGTTGTTATGCCTTTCATGCATTTTCATCACTTTATGGATTTTCTTTGAAAATACATACAATAGATACAGCGTATAGTCATCCATTCACATGCATACAATTAATACTTTGGTTGCGTAAAAAGGGACTATCAAGGAGGGGCCGTACATACTTATACGTTTGAACACTTAACATTTTCTTCCTTAAAGTGTCTTTCGTTTTTTTTTGTAAGCATCTTAAGGGAAAACGTTTCTTGTATCTTTGAAAACTCTAGAAGAGTATGAACGTAACACTTTCCTGGACTCCATGCTACTTGCATGTCATGCAGTCCATTCATGATTGTCAGATGGCAACCTACATGCATACACATAACCTTAACGTCATTCTCTATCTAGTACATAAGCAACTTAAACTATAAATAGAACTACGCTATACTTGGAACACTCTCCTTCTATCTCATGCACTTACGTGCCCTTTACTATGTTAAAACCTTCGGGGACCCATTATGGTCACCCCATCTTCCAACTCATATCTTGCCTCGAGTGCTCATCCACTAAAGTGAACTCATGATTCACCTTAGGATTAAGACACTAAGGCCTCTGTCTCATTCTTCTCATTAACCTCTTCCGACGCATGACTTAAACCAACTAAGTCACGCATCCCGTCCTTAGACAGTAAACTCGTCACTTTCCAGACAAGCCATACGGCTCTAAGCCAACTCTGAGGCTTAAGCACCGTGTAACTGTGCTAATGACAGATTACCCATTACATATGGTGAATCCATCTGACACATGTGTTTAACCAGATTACACATGTACTCTACCCCTTATGATGGGAACCAAGGTGGGCCTAGTCTTAAAGATATGTTGAAAGTTCCAGATCGGCCAAATACAAGTTCAAGGGCTTAAATGATGAAGATTATGCTTTGATTCATTTTATAACCTTTGGAAAGGGCAACAACATGACTTATAGGCTTTGGACACTTGAAGTCTTTCAACTTATTTAATTAATTTCAAGGACCTATTTTATCTGCTTAGAATAATTGGGTTTGTGCCTATGTAAGGGCATGTTGGGAAAGTTATTATTTTATTGAACTTGGGTTAGGGTTAGGGTTACTGTAGCTGAGTTACTGTAGCGCCATACTGTAGCTACTGCACTGTTCACTCAGGGGTATTTTTGGAAGATGGGGTTTTATTTTATCTAGGGTTTTAAATAGGTTTTGTGATATGACCCCGCGGGAATGAAATCCCTTGAACCCACAATCAATTTGAAAACTCCCCAAGAAAGCCAAAATCAAGTCAATGAATGGAGAACCTAGACCCGATGAGAACTCGTTTCAAGAACCTAGATTATATTAAAATCTAGACCCGTTGAAGAACCCGTCTCAAGAACCCAGATTATAAAGGAGGAACGCCACAAAGGTTGTGATTTACCTTTGATAAGTTCAAAAGTTCAACAAGAACAAGAGGAGTAAAACTCAACTCACAATGAATAAATTCATCAAATTTCATAAACTTCATTTTATTGATTAGAATGAGGCTACATAGAGTATTTAAAGAAAAACCTAATGAAACCCTAGCTTAAAATAAACCCCCATCTTCCAAAAGTGCCCCTGGATGAACAGTATCGCGGCTACAGTGCCGCGCTACAGTAACTCTCGGCTACAGTAATCCTAACCCTAGTTCAATAAAATAATAACTTTCCCAACATGCCCTTGCATAGGCCCCCTTCAATACTTCCCATAATAAACTCAATTATTCTAAACTAATAACATAAGTTCTTTAAATTAATTAAATAAGTTGAAACCCTTCAAGAGCTCAAAGCCTTTAAGTCTTGTCGTTGCCCTCTTCCGTAGCTAATCAAATGAATTAAAACTGGATCTTCATCCTTCAATCCCCATCTTGAATGTTGGGCTCTTGCTAAACTTGTCCCAAGTAGATTGCATCAATCCTTGCATTGTCTCATTGATCTTCTTGGCCCATCTGGAAGTTGCAAATGATCTTTAAGACTAGGCTCATCTTGGTTCCCGTCATTCCCCCTCTCCTCAAAAGGATTCGACCTCGAATCTCCACCTGGATCAAAGGGAAAGTGGTTAGTAACATTGAAAATAGTAGAAACATGATACTTACCTTGAAGATCCATTAGATATGCATTTTCATTAATTTGTTCAAGAATTTGGAATAGTCTATCCAAGCTACCCATATCATCAACTGGTGAAGACTTTAAATCTAAAGGAGGAAATTGATTAAGTCTATAAACAATTTCAATTGGTGAAAATTTAGTAGTGGCATGAAGACTCCAATCATATGTAAACTCAATGAATGACAAACAATACTCCCACAAATGTTCATGAAGCATATCTAAAGTCTTCCTCGAACCAAAATGACCACTCCAATATGCAAACTCAAAGAATGACAAATGATACTCCCATAAACGATTGTGCAACACGTCAATGTATGACAAATTATGCTTCCACAAACGTTTAAGTAATACGTCAATGAATGACAATTGATAGCTCCACAAACGTTCATGCAACACGTCATTGAAAGGCAAATGATATTCCCACAAACGTTCATGCAACACAACAAAAGTCTTCCTTACACCATGGTTACCCAACAAACCACCATGTCCATCACACACAAGCAAGTTACGCCTAAAACTAGTAGGTATACAAAATCTATTCTTTCTATACAAGTACCAATCTAGTTTATAGAACTTACCAAACGATACTTTCTCACATGTTCCATACACACTAGCAAAGTCATAATCATTAGCATGCAATTCCTTATCATATTCAAGTTTCAACAATTTTGCATCTAAAATGAAGATAAGTACATACCTTCTTGCTAAAGCATCAACCACAAAAGTTTCCATACCTTGTGTGTATTTGAATACATGAGGAAAAGTCTCAATACAATCCTCTCGCTTAGCATGCATTATAGTTAACAACTTACCTCGTCCCTTCAAGTGTGTCAAGGACTCATGTTCTTCAAAGAAAGGTTGGGTAGGGATTGTCGCACCTGGCACAAAATCTATGTAGTGCTCTATCTCTCTAATAGGTGGTAATCCACTAAACACACCGCTAGGAAACACGACCTCATATTCCTGCAACAAAGAGACAACAATACTAGGCAAACATACGTCAAGTTCGTTTGGATTAAGACTTGCTTTAGCATAAAAACTCACTTTTCTCTTTGTTTTTCTCTCACTTTCTTCACACTCTATTTTCTTTCTACTCTCTTTTTCTTTTTCACTCTATTTTTCCCTTTCACACTCTTTTTTCTTTTCACTCTCTCTTTTTCTGTCACTCTCTTTTTCTTTATCTTTTTTTGTACTCTCGACCTCACAATTATTTTTCAACTCATTCTCTCTTGTGCTTGAGGTCTTATTCTCACCCTCTTCTTTTTTCTCTCTCATTTTTCTCTCTTTCTCCATTTCGGTCTCACTATTTCTTTTCTTCTCAATCTCATCTTCACTCTTGCTTTTCAGCTCAATCTCACTTTCACTCTCACCTTCACTCTTGCTTTTCAGCTCATTCTCACTTTCACTCTTGCTTGTTTGCTCAATCTCCTTTTCACTTTTTCTTTTTTGATCACTCTCACTTTGACTCTTTTTTTTTTGAGCAACCTCACTTTTCAATTTCAATTGGTCCCCATGGACATGTGTTGGAGTTAAAGGAGCAAGTTTGATTGTGTTTCTATCCTTTTCAAAAATGTACATGTTCCTTACCCATCATGGATCACATTCATATCATACTGCCATGGCTTTCCTAACAAAATATGACCAGCATGCATAGGCACAACATCACAAAGGACCATATCCTGATATTTCCCAATTGAAAAAGAAACTAGCACTTGCTTATTTACCCTAACCTCCCCACAATCACTCAACCACTGCAACATGTATGGTCTAGGGTGTTTCAAGGTACGTAAATTCAATTTCTCAACTAAAGTAGTGCTAGCCAAATTAATACAACTCCTTAAATCAATGACCATACTACATACCTTGTTGTTGATGTGGCATCTAGTATGAAAAACATTCTCGCTCTGCTGCTCTGTATCATTCATCTTAATTTGTGTATTGAGTGCAGGCCTAGCAACAAGAGACTCACCATAGTCTTGTTTCTCATACCCATTCTCAATACTAGGCTCATGTCGCCTCCTACCTCTCTCACCTTGCAGATTTCTAATCACTTCTTCTTGATTATCCATCCTATCCCTCACTTCACCCAACACCAAGTTCAACTGCTCAAACTGTTGTTGCGTGGCTTGCAACACAAAAGATGAGTTATCTGCCACACCGTTTGGTGATGAGTCACTTCTATGAGACATCATAATATGCTGCACAAAAATAATGTTAGTGGAAAACCTTACACACTCCCTTTGATGGGAATCAAGATGGGCCTAATCTTAAAGATCATTTGCAACTTCCAGATGGGCCAAGAAGATCAAGGAGACAATGCAAGGATTGATGCAATCCACTTGGGACAAGTTTAGCAAGAGCCCAACATTCAAGATGGGGCTTGAAGGATGAATATCCAGTTTTAATTCATTTGATTAGCTACGGAAGAGGGCAACGACAAGACTTAAAGGCTTTGAGCTCTTGAAGGGTTTCAACTTATTTAATTCATTTAAAGAACTTATGTTATTAGTTTAGAATAATTGAGTTTATTATGGGAAGCACTTAAGAGGGCCTATGCAAGGGCATGTTGGGAAAGTTATTATTTTATTGAACTAGGGTTAGGGTTACTGTAGCCGAGTTACTGTAGCGCGGCACTGTTCATCCAGGGGCACTTTTGGAAGATGGGGGTTTATTTTGGGCTAGGGTTTCATTAGGTTTTGCTTTAAATACTCTATGTAGCCTCATTCTAATCAGACAATGAAGTTTATGAAATTTGATGAATTTATTCATTGTGAGTTGAGTTTTACTCCTCTTGTTCTTGATTGAACTTTTGAACTTATCAAAGGTAAATCACAACCTTTGTGGCGTTCCTCCTTTATAATCTGGGTTCTTGAGACGGGTTCTTCAACGGGTCTAGATTTTAATATAATCTAGGTTCTTGAAACGAGTTCTCATCGGGTCTAGGTTCTCCATCCATTGACTTGATTTTGGCTTTCTTGGGGAGTTTTCAAATTGACTGTGGGTTCAAGGGAATTCATTCCCACGGGTTCATATCATTTGGTATTCAGAGCAAGGTTTCCAATCAGGTCTGATTCTATCTTTTAATTTTAGCATCTTTTAATTTAATTCTAGGGCTTCATTGTTCTAGGGTTGCCAAAAAAATAGAAACAAAAAGTAGGCTTCCAAAATTCTTAGGATTTTGGGTTTGGCTGAAATTTGCATAACCTAGGGTTTCAAAATTCTAGGGTTTTCTGCATCTCTAAGTTTATCTGTTGCTTGGAGTGCCGTTCCATTGATTCTCTTCTACTTCATTGTCGTGCTTGAATTCAATTGCTTGATCTTCACAATTGAATATTGCTATTTCTGATTGAATTAGAGAAAAGAAAAGAAAAGAAAAGAAAGGAAAAGAAAAGAAAAGAAAGGAAAAGAAAAGAAAAGAAAAGAAAATTCAAAAAAAAAAAAAAAGAAGAAGAAGAAAGGAAGAAGAAGAAGAAAAGGGAAGGTAATTCAAAGTTGCTACATAGTTTCAACAAAGAGAAAGAAAATATTTGTTGATTGTGTTTTTATCATCATAGGAGCAGATTACATCTTTCTAGTTGGTATCTTGTTTTATAATTACTCTTGCCCTCGTATAAATTCCTTGAGTCTCGTGTCATTTTATTCATTCCTTGTTTCTTTGATCTATATTACTGGTTGGAATAATACAAGGTTGTATTGTCTTGATTTTAGTTCAACTAGCTCTTAAAGAACTTGAGTGGGAAAACTCTCGAGGTAAAATGCAAGAGAGTGTGAGACTATATTATCGGAAAAAAAGCCATTAAAAGTGAAACACGAGGGGAGTGACATTATTCGAGTATAAACACGTAAGGGAGTGTGTAAGGTTTTCCACTAACATTGTTTTTGTGCAGCATATTACGATGTCTCATAGAAGTGACTCATCACCAAACGGTGTGGCAAATAACTCGCAGCAGAGTGAGAACGTTTTTCATACTAGATGCCACATCAACAACAAGGTATGTAGTATGGTCATTGATTTGAGGAGTTCTATTAATTTGGCTAACACTACTTTAGTTGAGAAATTGAATTTACATACCTTGAAACACCCTAGACCATACATGTTGCAGTGGTTGAGTGATTGTGGGGAGGTTAGGGTAAATAAGCAAGTGCTAGTTTCTTTTTCAATTAAGAAATATCAGGATATGGTCCTTTGTGCCTATGCATGCTGGTCATATTTTGTTAGGGAAGCCATGGGAGTTTGATAGGAAGGTGATTCGTGATGGGTTAAGGAACATGTACAGTTTTGAAAAGGATGGAAAAACAATCAAACTTACTCCTTTAACTCCAACACATGTCCATGGGGACCAATTGAAATTGAAAAGTGAGGTTGCTCAAGAAAGAAAGAGTAAAAATGAGAGTAATCAAAAAAGAAAAAGTGAAAAGGAGATTGAGCAAACAAGCAAGAGTGAAAGTGAGAATGAGCTGAAAAGCAAGAGTGAAAGTGAGATTGAGCTGAAAAGTAAGAGTGAAGATGAGATTGAGAAGAAAAGAAATAGTGAGACCGAAATGGAGAAAAAAAGAAAAATGAGAGAGAAAAAAGAAGAGGGTGAGAATAAGACCTCAAGCACAAGAGAGAATGAGTTGAAAAATAATTGTGAGGTCGAGAGTACAAAAAAAGATGAAGAAAAAGAGAGTGACAGAAAAAAAGAGGGTGAAAAGAAAAAAGAGTGTGAAAGGGAAAAAGAGAGTGAAAAAGAAAAAGAGAGTAGAAAGAAAAGAGAGTGTGAAGAAAGTGAGAGAAAAACAAAGAGAAAAGTGAGTTTTTATGCTAAGGCAAGTCTTAATCCTTACGAACTTGACGTATGTTTGCCTAGTATTATTGTCTCTTTGTTGCAGGGATATGAGGTCGTGTTTCCTAGCGGTGTGTTTAGTGGATTACCACCTATTAGGGAGATAGAGCACTACATGGATTTTGTGCTAGGTGCGACAATCCCTACCCAACCTTTCTTTGAAGAACATAAGTCCTTGACACACTTGAAGGGACAAGGTAAGTTGTTAACTATAATGCGCGCTAAGCGGGAGGATTGTATTGAGACTTTTCCTCATGTATTCAAATACACGCAAGGTATGGAAACTTTTGTGGTTGATGCTTTAGCAAGAAGGTATGTACTTGTCTTCATTTTAGATGCAAAATTGTTGAGACTTGAATATGATAAGGAATTGCATGCTAATGATGATGACTTTGCTAGTATGTATGGAACATGTGAGAAAGCATCTTTTGGTTAAGTTCTACAAACTAGATTGGTACTTGTTTAGAAAGAATAGATTTTGTGTGCCTACTAGTTTTATGCTTAAGTTGTTTGTGTGTGATGAACATGGTGGTTTGTTGGGTAACCTTGGTGTAAGGAAGACTTCTGTTGTGTTGCATGAATGTTTGTGGGAATATTATTTGCCATTCAAAGACGTGTTACACGAACGTTTGTGGAAGTATCATTTGTCATTCATTCATGTATTGCACGAACGTTTGTGGGAGTATCATTTGCCATACATTGATGTGTTGCATGAACGTTTGCGGGAGTATCATTTGTATTTCATTGAGTTTGCATATAATTAGAGTGGTCATTCTGGTGAAAATAAGATTTCAGACATGTTGCATGAACGTTTATAGGAGTATCATTTGCCATTCATTGACATGTTGCATGAACGTTTGCAGGAGTATCATTTGACATTCATTGAGTTTGCATATTGGAGTGGTCATTTTGGTTCGAGGAAGACTTTAGATGTGCTTCATGAACATTTGTCGGAGTATTGTTTGCCATTCATTGAGTTTACATATGATTGGAGTGTTCATGCCACCACTAAATTTTCACCAATTGAAATTGTTTATAGACTTAATCAATTTCCTCCTTTAGATTTAAAGTTTTCATCAGTTGATGATATGGGTAGCTTGGATGGACTATTCCAAATTCTTGAACAAATTAATGAAAATGCATATCTAATGGATCTTCCAGGTAAGTATCCTGTTTCTACTATTTTCAATGTTACTAACCACTTTCCCTTTGATCCAGGTGGAGATTCGAGGTCGAATCCTTTTGAGGAGAGGGGGAATGATGGGAACCAAGATGGGCCTAGTCTTAAAGATCATTTGCAACTTCCAGATGGGCCAAGAAGATCAAGGAGACAATGCAAGGATTGATGCAATCCACTTGTGACAAGTTTAGCAAGAGCCCAACATTCAAGATGGGGCTTGAAGGATGAAGATCCAGTTTTAATTCATTTGATTAGCTACGGAAGAGGGCAACAACAAGACTTAAAGGCTTTGAGCTCTTGAAGGGTTTCAACTTATTTAATTCATTTAAAGAACTTATGTTATTAGTTTAGAATAATTGAGTTTATTGTGGGAAGCACTTAAGAGGGCCTATGCAAGGGCATGTTGGGAAAGTTATTATTTTATTGAACTAGGGTTAGGGTTACTGTAGCCGAGTTACTGTAGCGCGGCACTGTAGACGCGGCACTGCACTGTAGACGCGGCACTGTTCATCCAGGGGCACTTTTGGAAGATGGGGGTTTATTTTGGGCTAGGGTTTCATTAGGTTTTGCTTTAAATACTCTATGTAGCCTCATTCTAATCAGACAATGAAGTTTATGAAATTTGATGAATTTATTCATTGTGAGTTGAGTTTTACTCCTCTTGTTCTTGATTGAATTTTTGAACTTATCAAAGGTAAATCACAACCTTTGTGGCGTTCCTCCTTTATAATCTGGGTTCTTGAGACGGGTTCTTCAACGGGTCTAGATTTTAATATAATCTAGGTTCTTGAAACGAGTTCTCATCGGGTCTAGGTTCTCCATTCATTGACTTGATTTTGGCTTTCTTGGAGAGTTTTCAAATTAACTGTGGGTTCAAGGGATTTCATTCCCCCGGGTTTATATCACCCTTACATGTTTACACTCGAATAATGACACTACACTCGTGTTTCACTTTGAATTGGCTTTTTCCCGATAATAGTCTCACACTCTCTTGCCTTTTACATCAAAAGTTTTCTCACTCAAGTTCTTTCAGAACTAGTTGAACTAAATCAAGATAATACAACCTTGTATTATTCCAACCAGTAATATAGATGAAAGAAACAAGGGATGAATAAAATGACACGAGACTCAAGAAATTTATACGAGGGAAAGAGTAATTATAAAACAAGACACCAACTAGCAAGTTGTATTCAGCTCCTATGATGATAATAACTCAATCAACAGATACTTTCTTTCTCTTTGTTGTAACTATGTAGCAACTTTGAATATCCTACCTTCTCTTTTCTTCTTCTTCTTCTTTATGTTATTTTTTTTTTTAATTTTCTTTTCTTTTCCTTTCTTTTCTTTTCTTTTCTTTTCTTTTCTCTAATTCAATCAGAAATAGCAATATTCAATTGTGAAGATCAAGCAATTGAATTCAAGCACGACAATGAAGTAGAAGAGAATCAATGGAACGGCACTCCAAGCAATAGATAAACTTAGAGATGCAGAAAACCCTAGAATTTTGAAATCCTAGGTGATGCAAATTTCAGCCAAACCCAAAATCCTAAGAATTTTGGAAGCCTACTTTTTGTTTCTATTTTTTTTTTTTTGGCAACCCTAGAACAATGAAGCCCTAGAATTAAATTAAAAGATGCTAAAATTAAAAGATAGAATCAGACCTGATTGGAAACCTTGCTCTGAATACCAAATGATATGAACCCGCGGGAATGAAATCCCTTGAACCCACAATCAATTTGAAAACTCCCCAAGAAAGCCAAAATCAAGTCAATGAATGGAGAACCTAGACCCGATGAGAACTCATTTCAAGAACCTAGATTATATTAAAATCTAGACCCGTTGAAGAACCCGTCTCAAGAACCCAGATTATAAAGGAGGAACGCCACAAAGGTTGTGATTTACCTTTGATAAGTTCAAAAGTTCAATCAAGAACAAGAGGAGTAAAACTCAACTCACAATGAATAAATTCATCAAATTTCATAAACTTCATTTTATTGATTAGAATGAGGCTACATAGAGTATTTAAAGAAAAACCTAATGAAACCCTAGCTTAAAATAAACCTCCATCTTCCAAAAGTGCCCCTGGATGAACAGTATCGCGGCTACAGTGCCGCGCTACAGTAACTCTCGGCTACAGTAATCCTAACCCTAGTTCAATAAAATAATAACTTTCCCAACATGCCCTTGCATAGGCCCCCTTTAATACTTCCCATAATAAACTCAATTATTCTAAACTAATAACATAAGTTCTTTAAGTAAATTAAATAAGTTGAAACCCTTCAAGAGCTCAAAGCCTTTAAGTCTTGACGTTGCCCTCTTCCGTAGCTAATCAAATGAATTAAAACTGGATCTTCATCCTTCAAGCCCTATCTTGAATGTTGGGCTCTTGCTAAACTTGTCCCAAGTAGATTGCATCAATCCTTGCATTGTCTCCTTGATCTTCTTGGCCCATCTGGAAGTTGCAAATGATCTTTAAGACTAGGCTCATCTTGGTTCCCATCATTTTGGTTTAAATACTCTTTGCAGCCTCATTTTCAGAGTTTATGAAGTTTATGAAATTTGATGAATTTATTCATTGTGAGTTGAGTTTATCTCCTCTTGTTCTTAATTGAACTTTTGAACTTATCAAAGGTAAATCACAACCTTTGTGGCGTTCCTCATTTGAAATCTGGGTTCTTGAGACGAGTTCTTCAACGGGTCTAGATTTTAATATAATCTAGGTTCTTGAAACGAGTTTTCATCGGGTCTAGGTTCTCCATCCATTGACTTGATTTTGACTTTCTTGGGGAGTTTTCAAATTGACTGTGGGTTCAAGGGATTTCGTTCCCGCGGATTCATATTATTTGGTATTCAGAGCAAGGTTTCCAATCAGGTCTGATTCTATCTTTTAATTTTAGCATTCTTTAATTTAATTCTAGGGTTTCATTGTTCTAGGGTTGCCAAAAAAAAAATAGAAACAAAAAGTAGGCTGCCGAAATTCTTAGGATTTTGGGTTTGGCTGAAATTTGCATCACGTAAGGTTTCAGAATTCTAGGGTTTCCTGCATCTCTAAGTTTGTCTGTTGCTTGGAGTGCCGTTCCATTGATTCTCTTCTACTTCATTGTCTTGCTTGAATTCAATTGCTTGATTTTCACAATTGATATTGATATTTGTGATTGAATTAGAGAAAAGAAAAGAAAAGAAAAAAAAGGAAAAGAAAAGAAAATTCGAAAAAAAAAAAGAGAGAAGAAGAAGAAGAAGAAAAGAAAAGGTAGCATATTCAAAGGTTGCTACATAGTTACAAAAATGAGAAAGAAAGAAATTTGTTGATTGAACCTTATCATCAAAGGGGCTGCTGCATACATCACTAAAGTTGGTATCTTGTCTTATTGTTACTCTTTCATCTGTATAATTTCCTTGATTCTCGTGTCATTTTTATTCCTTCCAAGTTTCTCTTGTTCTTGTTTCCTGGATCTGATTACTAGTTGGGATAAAACAAGGTTGCTTTCTATTGATTGTGTTCAATTAGTTATTAAAGAACTTGAGTGGGAATATCATTTGCCTTTCAATGACGTGTTGCATGAACGTTTGTGGAAGTATCAATTGTCATTCATTGATGTGTTGCATGAATGTTTGTAGGAGTATCATTTGCCTTTCATTGAAGTGTTACATGAACGTTTGTGAAAGTATCATTTGTCATTCATTAACATGTCGCATGAACGTTTGTGGGAGTATTGATTGCCATTCATCGAGTTTTCATATAATTGGAGTAGTCATTGTGTTGTAAAAAAAACTTTAGGTGTGTTTCAGGAACGTTTGTGGCAGTATCATTTGCCATACATTGACCTGTTGCATGAACGTTTGTGGGACTATCATTTGCCCTTCATTGAGTTTGCATATATTTGGAGTAGTCATTCTGGTGTCAAGAAAATATTAGACATTTTGTATGAATATTTATGTTGGTCTAAGATGAAGAGAGATGTCAATTGTATTTGTGGCAAGTGCAGTACATGCAGAAATGCCAAATTTATACTTTTGCCACAAAGATTGCATACGCTCTTACCTATTCCTAGTGAGTCATGTGTAGACATATCTATGGACTTTGTTTTGGGGCTGCCTAGGGGGCTGCCTAGGAAAGAAATGAGTAGAAATTCTATTTTTGTGGTTATGGATGGATTTATAGAGTTTGCATATAACAGGACCATGCATACTACCACTTTATATTCTCCTTTTGAAATTGTTTGTAGACTTAATCTATTTACTCATTTAGATTTAATGTCTTTATCTGTTGACAACAGGAGTAGCTTGGATGGATGTTCTCAAATTCTTGAACAAGTTAATGACAATGCATATGAAATCAATGATAATGTTACTAACATTTTTCCCTTTAATCCAGGTGGAGATTCGAGGTCGAATCCTTTTGAGGAGAGGGGGAATGATGAGAACCAAGGTGGGCCTAGTCTTAAAGATATGTTGAAAGTTCCAGATCGGCCAAATACAAGTTCAAGGGCTTAAACGATGAAGATTATGCTTTGATTCATTTCATAAGCTATGGAAAGGGCAACAACATGACTTATAGGCTTTGGACACTTGAAGTCTTTCAATTTATTTAATTAATTTCAAGGACCTATTTTATCTGCATAGAATAATTGGGTTTGTGCCTATGTAAGGGCATGTTGGGAAAGTTATTATTTTATTGAACTTGGGTTAGGGTTAGGGTTACTGTAGCCGAGTTACTGTAGCGCCGTACTGTAGCTGCGGCACTGTTCACTCAGGGGTATTTTTGGAAGATGGGGTTTTATTTTATCTAGGGTTTTAATTAGCTTTTGGTTTAAATACTCTTTGTAGCCTCATTTTCAGAGTTTATGAAGTTTATGAAATTTGATGAATTTATTCATTGTGAGTTGAGTTTATCTCCTCTTGTTCTTAATTGAACTTTTGAACTTATCAAAGGTAAATCACAACCTTTGTGGCGTTCCTCCTTTGTAATCTGGGTTCTTGAGGCGAGTTCTTCAATGGGTCTAGATTTTAATATAATCTACGTTCTTGAAACGAGTTCTCATCGGGTCTAGGTTCTCCATCCATTCACTTGATTTTGACTTTCTTGGGGAGTTTTCAAATTGACTGTGGGTTCAAGGGATTTTGTTCCCGCGGGTTCATATCACCTTATCACCTAAGATCAGCATATATAACACGTTTATCACCAGCTTCAAGGGACAAGGGTTATACTCTGATACCAACCTTCTCTTAACCCAGCTAGCATGACTCCTCATGCTACCCGTCCCTTTGATAGTTCATCCCAACACTTAACACGACAAGACTCTAAATCATAACCATGTCTTATGCCACGTCATACAACTCGAGACTATTCCCAAGCTACAGTGTGACCTTGTCGCGTTACCCAACACTCCGGTATATAAATTCCTAACTCATCACGAGTACGGTTCCTCACGTACTCCTCTCACACCGTGACGCTTCATCACGTTCCCGTTACGCCATTCCTATACTCTAACACTTCACCCGTCATAAGCATAACTGCTGGTAACCAAGTCACTTCGTGACGTTGTCCAGTCATGCTTCCGCTGCGTACTCTTACACTTGTTCCACAACTTCGCCCATCACAAGCACGACTGTCAGTAGTCATGTCACTTCGTAACATTCCTCAGTCATGCTTCCGCTACGCACTCTTGTACTTGTTCCGCTACTTTGTGCATACTCCTAGCCATAAGTCCATCATGGCGACACTTGCCACCTCGGACTACAGGCTATGCGATAACTACTTCGGGACACTGTTTCACAGTTCCCGACACTATCTATCACGTTCCACGCCCATCAATCACATAACCGTCCTTATCTCTACGACACGCCATACGGAGTGTCGCTGCCACATGGAGTACACTCCAAATATACTCCCTTCATACATACCACGCCATATCACCACTATGGCATACCCGCCATATGGTACATCACTATATCACATGGAGTACAGTCCTTATGTACTCCATCCACATGCATTACGCCACATTACCATTATGGCATATCCGTCACATGGTGCATCACCCATCAAATGGAGTACATTTCACATGTACTCCATCCATACACATCCCACTACATCACCATTATGGCATATCCGCCATATGATGCGTCACTCCACTACATGGAATACACTCTGCGTATACTCCATGCATGTTACGCCACATCACCACTATGTGATATGAACCCGCGGGAATGAAATCCCTTAAACCCAAAACCAATTTGAAAACTCCCCAAGAAAGCCAAAATCAAGTCAATGGATGGAGAACCTAGACCCGATGAGAACTCGTTTCAAAAACCTAGATTATATTAAAATCTAGACCCGTTGAAGAACCCAGATTATAAAGGAGGAACGCCACAAAGGTTGTGATTTACCTTTAATAAGTTCAAAAGTTCAATCAAGAACAAGCAAGAGGAGTAAAACTCAACTCACAATGAATAAATTTCATCAAATTTCATAAACTTCATAAAATTTATTAGAATGAGGCTACATAGAGTATTTAAACCAAAAGCTAATTAAAACCCTAGATAAAATAAAACCCCATCTTCCAAAAATACCCCTGAGTGAACAGTGCTGCAGCTACAGTACGACGCTACAGTAAATCGGCTACTATAACCCTAACCCTAGTTCAATAAAATAATAACTTTCCCAACATGCCCTTACATAGGCATAAACCCAATTATTCTAAGCAAATAAAATAGGTCCTTGAAATTAATTAAATAAGTTGAAAGTCTTCAAGTGTACAAAGCTTATAAGTCAAGTTGTTGCCCTTTCCATAGCTTATGAAATGAATCAAAGCATAATTTTCATCGTTTAAGCCCTTGAACTTGTCTTGGGCCCATTTGGAACTTGCAACATATCTTTAAGATTAGACCCACCTTGGTTCCCATCATTCCCCTCTCCTCAAAAGGATTCGATCTCGAATCTCCACCTGAATCAAAGGGAAAAATGTTAGTAACATTATCATTAATTTCATATGCATTGTCATTAATTTGTTCAAGAATTTGAGAACATCCATCCAAGCTACTCCTGTTGTCAACAGATAAAGACATTAAATCTAAAGGAGTAAATAGAATAAGTCTATAAACAATTTCAAAAGGAGAATATAAAGTGGTAGTATGCATGGTCATGTTATATGCAAACTCTATAAATCCATTTATAACCATAAAAATAGAATTTATACTCCTTTCTTTCCTAGGTAGCCCCAAAACAAAGTCCATAGATATGTCTACACATGACTCACTAGGAATAGATAAGGGCGTATGCAACCCATATGGCAAAAGTATAAATTTGGCATTTCTGCATGTAATGCACCTACCACAAATACAATTGACATCTCTCTTCATCTTAGACCAATATAAATGTTCATGCAAAATGTCTAATATTTTCTTGACACCAGAATGACTACTCCAAATATATGCAAACTCAATGAAAGGCAAATGATAGTCTCACAAACGTTCATGCAACAGGTCAATGTATGGCAAATGATACTCCCACAAACGTTCATGCAACATGTTAATGAATGACAAATGATATTTTCACAAACATTCATGCAGCACATCAATGAATGACAATTGATACTTCCACAAACGTTCATGCAACACGTCATTGAAAGGCAAATGATACTCCCACAAACATTCATGCAACACATCAATGAATGACAATTGATACTTCCACAAATGTTCATGCAACACGTCATTGAAAGGCAAATGATATTCCCACAAACGTTCATGCAACACAACAAAAGTCTTTCTTACACCATGGTTACCCAACAAACCACCATGTCCATCACACACAAGCAACTTACGCATAAAATTAGTAGGTACACAAAATCTATTATTTCTAAACAACTACCAATCTAGTTTATAGAACTTACCAAACGATGCTTTCTCTCATGTTCCATACACACTAGCAAAGTCATCATCATTAGCATGCAATTCCTTATCATATTCAAGTTTCAACAATTTTGCATCTAAAATGAAGATAAGTACATACCTTCTTGCTAAAGCATCAACCACAAAAGTTTCCATACCTTGTGTGTGTTTGAATACATGAGGAAAAGTCTCAATACAATCCTCCCGCTTAGCACGTATTATAGTTAACAACTTACCTTTTCCCTTTAAGTGTATCAATGACTCATGTTCTTCCAAGAAATGTCGGTTAGGAATTGTTGCACCTGGCACAAAATCAATGTAGTGCTCTATCTCCCAAATGGCTGACAATCCACTAAATACACCACTTGGAAACACAACCTCATATCCTGCAACAAAGAGACAACAATACTAGGCAAACATACGTCAAGTTCGTTAGGATTAAGACTTGCCTTAGCATAAAAACTCAATTTTCTCTTTCTTTTTCTTTCACTTTCATCACACTCGCTTTTCTTTCCACTCTTTTTTTTTTTCACTCTCTTTTTTCTTTCACTTTCATCACCTCAACTCACACTCGCTTTTCTTTCCACTCTCTTTTTTTTTTTCAAACTCACTTTCTTCATTTGTCATTCATTGATGTATTGCACGAACGTTTGTGGAAGTATCATTTGCTATATATTGACGTGTTGCATGAACGATTGCGGGTGTATCATTTGTATTTCATTGAGTTTGCATATAATTGGAGTGGTCATTCTGGTGAAAATAAGAATTCAAACATGTTGCATAAACGTTTATGTATCATTTGCCATTCATTGAGTTTGCATATTGGAGTGGTCATTTTGGTTCGAGGAAGACTCTGGATGTGCTTCATGAACATTTGTAGGAGTATTGTTTGCCATTCATTGAGTTTACATCTGATTGGAGTGTTCATGCCACTACTAAATTTTCACCAATTGAAATTGTTTATAGACTTAATCAATTTCCTCATTTAGATTTAAAGTCTTCACCAGTTGATGATATGGGTAGCTTGGATGGACTATTCCAAATTCTTGAACAAATTAATGAAAATGCATATCTAATGGATCTTCCAGGTAAGTATCCTGTTTTTACTATTTTCAATATTACTAACCACTTTCCCTTTGATCCAGGTGGAGATTTGAGGTCGAATCCTTTTGAGGAGAGGGGGAATGATGGGAACCAAGATGGGCCTAGTCTTACAGATTATTTGCAACTGCCAGATGGGCCAAGAAGATCAAGGAGACAATGCAAGGATTGATGCAATCCACTTGGGACAAGTTTAGCAAGAGCCCAACATTCAAGATGGGGCTTGAAGGATAAAGATCCAGTTTTAATTCATCTGATTAGCTACGGAAGAGGGCAATGACATGACTTAAAGGCTTTGAGCTCTTGAAGGGTTTCAACTTATTTAATTAATTTCAAGGACCTATTTTATTTGCTTAGAATAATTGGGTTTATGCCTATGTAAGGGCATGTTGGGAAAGTTATTATTTTATTGAACTAGGGTTAGGGTTACTGTAGCCAAGTTACTGTAGTGCCGTACTGTAGCCGCGGCACTGTTCACTCAGGGGTATTTTTGGAAGATGGGATTTTATTTTATCTAGGGTTTTAATTAGGTTTTGGTTTAAATAATCTTTGTAGCCTCTTTTCTCTAATTTAATCACAAATAGCAATATTCGATTGTGAAAATCAAGCAATTGAATTCAAGCACGACAATGAAGTAGAAGTGAATCAATGGAACGGCACTCCAAGCAACAGATAAACTTAGAGATGCAGGAAACCCTAGAATTTTGAAACTCTTGGTGATGCAAATTTCAGCCAAACCCAAAATCCTAAGAATTTTGGAAGCCTACTTTTTGTTTCTATTTTTTTTTTCTTTTTGGCAACCCTAGAACAATGAAACGCTAGAATTAAATTAAAGGATGCTATAATTAAAAGATAGAATCAGAACTGATTGGAAATCTTGCTCTGAATACCAAACGATATGAACCCGCGGGAATGAAATCCCTTGAACCCACAGTCAATTTGAAAACTCCCCAAGAAAGCCAAAATCAGGTCAGTGAATAGAGAACCTAGACCCGATGAGAACTCGTTTCAAGAATCTAGATTATATTAAAATCTAGACCCGTTGAAGAACCCTTTGATAAGTTCAAAAGTTCAATCAAGAACAAGTGGAGTAAAACTCAACTCACAATCAATAAATTCATCAAATTTCATAAACTTCATAAACTGAATAGAATGAGACTACATAGAGTATTTAAAGTAAAACCTAATGAAACCCTAGCCAAAATAAACCCCCATCTTCCAAAAGTGCCCGTGGATGAACAGTGCTGCGGCTACAGTGCTGCGCTACAGTAACTCTCGGCTACAGTAACCCAAACCCTAGTTCAATAAAATAATAATTTTCCCAACATGTCCTTGCATAGGCCCCCTTCAATGCTTCTCATAATAAACTCAATTATTCTAAACTAATAACATAAGTTCTTTAAATGAATTAAATAAGTTGAAACCCTTTAAGAGCTCAAAGCCTTTAAGTCTTGTCATTGCCCTCTTCCGTAGCTAATCAAATAAATTAAAACTGGATCTTCATCCTTCAAGCCCCATCTTGAATGTTGGGCTCTTGCTAAACTTGTCCCAAGTGGATTGTATCAATCCTTGCTTTGTCTCCTTGATCTTCTTGGCCCATCTGGAAGTTGCAAATGATCTTTAAGACTAGGCCCATCTTGGTTCCCATCAGCAAGTGCATGAAATCCGTGCGTGCGTGAGGGGGAAACCCGTGTGGGGGAGAGAGGCTATGGGCCTCGGGTCACGTGGAGGAGGAAGGGGAGGTCCATGGTGGTGCTGGGTAGCCGTGAGTGCCGCGTACGGCGCTAGAGGCCGCGCACGGTGAAGCTGTGCGTGGGTCGCCTTGTTCATGCGTTTGTGCGACAGAGGGAAGGTGGCTGCATGGGAGGTGCCAAGTTCGCTGGGGACTGGTGGCCGGTGGCAGAGGAAGTTGCCGAGGGAGTGGTGGCGTCGTGGGGCGGCGCACGACGGCGCAATGGACACCAAGCCCGTTCGGGCTTTACACTTCCAGCGGAGAGGAAGAGAGACCGTGAGGGAGAGGGGCTGGGCTAGGGAGGCTCGTCGGCGTGAGGTGGAGCTAGTGGTGCCGACGGTGAGGACTGGCGATGCACGGCGGCGCCGGGCTGAGGCTTGGAGGCTTCGGCGTAAAGAGGGAGTCCGCGTACTGCGTACGCTTGGGAGAGGGAGGAGAGAGAGAGGCGCTGTGGGAAATGAGGGAGAAAGAGAGGGGGTCTGGGTATTTAACCCAGTCCCTTCGTCTGGGGATCTACACAACGATCTAACGACGAGGAATTAAAACACTAATTTAAAATGTATTAATTATTAACTTAATTAAAAGCGCTTAGAGGAATTAAGGTAGAATATTATTTTAAACTAACTTTAGTTCATAAAATAATATTCTTCATCATTAATAAAATGATGAAGTCTCACTTAACATATTTAAAAGGATTAAACCATTTAATTAATAAAAGTTCTCAACATAATTTAAATCTCATAATATCTTAAATAAATGAAATCATTTTAATAATGATTTCCGGCAGTTATAATATTTTTTGGAGCTCTTCAAGAATATTATGATTGTCATATTTAAGATCAAATCTTAATTCAATAACACTGAAAATATTCCTTATAAATATTTCCAGCATATTTAAAATACTGGGTATGCCCTAGAAGTCACACGATATCTTTCTAGACACGCCATCATGGTTCGACACGCATAACGTGGCTCGCAGTCGCTTGTGAGAAAGGCAGATGATCACATAATCTCTGCCTTCGGGATTTGCTTACGTCATAAAGACGGAATGTACGTCAGCAAGAGAGAAGCGTACGTAAGAAGGAAAGAGCAGGGTATTACAATCACTATTGGACATGTGACTTCCTGCTCTTTTTTTTTTTTAAAAGACTATATATTAATATTAGTTATAAACTTTTAGCTATTTAGTATAGCTATATTAGTATAAGTATAACTATAGTCTATATTAGACTATTAGTATTAGTTAAATAGTTATAGACTTATATATTAGTATAACTAAATAATATATTAGACTATATAATAGTATTAATTTTAGTCTATTGGTATAATTATAAGTTATATATTAGTATTAGTTATAAACTATATATTTAATATTAGTATTACTGTATTAGTTATAAACTTATATATTAGTATTAACATTTTATGTAATAATTTATAAATTATAACAAGAAATTATCTCATATATGAATATATATATTTATATATATTATATAAAAAAATTTCACATAAAAACTTATAATTATACATAATATATAAAACTTATATATATTAATATATATATATATAATATTTTGTATAAAACTTATATATACAATAATACAAATATTATTTTATATATATATTTTTATCAACCGGTCCGGTCCGAAAAATTCTAAAACCGGAACTGGACCGGAACTGGCCGGTTTTCACATTCTAAGAACTAGTCTCGGATCGGACCGGTTCAAAACCGGTAAAACCTGTCCGATTCGATCTGGTCCAGACCGGTTTTTCGGTTTGAATTTACACTCATACTTGCACATAACACCTAAACAGTGGCTGCACAATATTCCAACAGACACAAATACAGGAATTACCAACTAAGGTTACGTTTGGATTGAGAAACACTTTCAACCCATCTCATCTTATCATTACAATTTTTACAAATTATCACATAAAATACAATAAACAATTCAACTTTTTCAAATTCCAAAATAATAATAATATTAAAAAATAATATTTTAACAATATTTTATTTAACTTTTAACTTTCATCTCAACTCATCTCATCCCAACTCATTATCTAAACCTAACTTAAACAATGGCTACGAAGAATTACCTAATGTTAGTAGGTACCTTTCCCAATATCAGAGTGGTGGTCAGTTAGATCTCACGCTGCCAGTAATGAAATCATTGCCCTTGGTAGGGGCCTTTTTCCCTTGCGACCTAAAATTTAGGTCCCATTTGGAATTTGGACTGAATTGTAATCAACTCAGTTCAGTCTAATTTTAAGCTCAGTCTAACATCCAATTACCTAACTCTCAAATCACTAAACTCGTCTTAACTGAAAACCTTTATAAATGTGGGACTCACAATCTTTCTCAACTCAACACCTTTTTACACGCGGGACCAACAATCTTTTTCAACTTCCCATAAATACATCTTAACTCATCTTATGTGGGTCTCACAAAACTCACTCCACCATCTCAACTCACTACTATTCATAAAGAACTCAATTCATCTCTACTCTGCTCAACATTCAAACAGGGCCTGTGACGCCCCAACCAACGCTTGGGATGGAACGAAGACTTAGAGTGTCGGGACATGCAACAAAAGGTTACATACCCCCGTACATGACAGTTAGTATGCAATAATCGTAGTGGCAATAAATGTGAAAGTATAACTTTTGCCAGAATAACTAAAAACATCACAATTTCATTAGTAATCATCAAGTTCAAAATACCAATGTAGCATAATCTAAAGTCAAATCATCCACTTCATGCGTTCTAAAGTACGAAGGACTTGGCCTATAACATCACGATTAAATCCAATCTCCTCTCATGGTCTGGCTCCTCCTCAGTCAGTCGGATCCAGCGCTCCATCTAGCTTGTTCTCCTTGAGTCTTGACACAACTTCTACCATTCCGAGTGGAATGATAGTAGTCCCATAAAGGGTAAAATTTACTCGAAGTCTCAGTAAGTTAAACAACCAAATTGCACAAAAATAAATTAAACATGAAGCATGATAAATATGCAATGCATGAGATGCAAAAAAATCAATATGCAAGTCTCCCATCCAGATTTCTTAACATCTTAGAAAAATGTTGATACGGGTTTTCATTCTGATGGGAACCAAGGTGGGCCTAGTCTTAAAGATATTTTGCAAGTTCCAGATGGGCAAATTACAAGAATTGATGCAATTCACTTGGGACAAGTCTAGCAAGAGCCCAACTAGTTTAATTCATTTAAAGGACTTATTTTATTAGTTTAGAATAATTAGAATTATTATGAGAAGGACTTAAGGGGGCACCTATTCAAGGGTAATGATGGGAACCAAGATGGACCAAGTCTTAAAGATCATTTGCAACTTCCAGATGGGCCAAGAAGATCAAGGAGACAATGCAAGGATTGATGCAATCCACTTGAGACATGTTTTGCAAGAGCCCAACATTCAAGATGGGGCTTGAAGGATGAAGATCCAGTTTTAATTCATTTGATTAGGTACGGAAGAGGGCAACGACAAGACTTAAAGGCTTTGAGCTCTTGAAGGGTTTCAACTTATTTAATTCATTTAAAGAACTTATGTTATTAGTTTAGAAT
The DNA here is from genome assembly GCA_022457165.1 of Juglans mandshurica. Taxonomy (NCBI): domain Eukaryota; kingdom Viridiplantae; phylum Streptophyta; class Magnoliopsida; order Fagales; family Juglandaceae; genus Juglans; species Juglans mandshurica. Next base: position 14,788,924 of record CM039630.1, on the reverse strand, counting down.
AATTGAGTTTATTATGGGAAGCACTTAAGGGGGCCTATGCAAGGGCATGTTGGGAAAGTTATTATTTTATTGAACTAGGGTTTGGGTTACTGTAGCGCGGCACTGTAGCCGCGATACTGTTCATCCAGGGGCACTTTTGGAAGATGGAGGTTTATTTTAAGCTAGGGGTTTCATTAGGTTTTTCTTTAAATACTCTATGTAGCCTCATTCTAATCAGTTTATGAAGTTTATGAAATTTGATGAATTTATTCATTGTGAGTTGAGTTTATCTCCTCTTGTTCTTAATTGAACTTTTGAACTTATCAAAGGTAAATCACAACTTTTGTGGCGTTCCTCCTTTGTAATCTGGGTTCTTGAGACGGGTTCTTCAACGGGTCTAGATTTTAATATAATCTAGGTTCTTGAAACGAGTTCTCATCGGGTCTAGGTTCTCCATCCATTGCTTGATTTTGGCTTTCTTGGGGAGTTTTCAAATTGACTGTGGGTTCAAGGGAATCTCGTTCCCGCGGGTTCATATCATTTGGTATTCAGAGCAAGGTTTCCAATCAGGTCTGGTTCTATATTTTATTTCTTGCAAATTTAATTCTAGGGCATCATTGTTCTAGGGTTGCCAAAAAAAAAAAAAAATAGAAACAAAAAGTGGGCTGCCGAAATTCTTAGGGTTTTGGGTTTGGCTGAAATTTGCGTCACCTAGGGTTTCAAAATTCTAGGGTTTCCTGCATCTCTAAGTTTGTCAATTGCTTGGAGTGTGGTTCCATTGATTCTCTTCTACTTCATTGTCCATGCTTGTGTGTTTGAATTCAATTGTTTGGTTTTCACAATTGAATATTACTGTTTGTGGTTGAATTAGAGAAAAGAAAAAGAAAAGAAAAGGAAATTCGAAAAAAAAAAAAAAAAAGAACATAAAGAAGAAGAAGAAGAAAAGAGAAGGTAGGATATTCAAAGTTGCTACATAGTTACAACAAAGAGAAAGAAAGTATCTTGGAGCTGAATACAACTTGCTAGTTGGTGTCTTGTTTTATAATTACTCTTTCCCTCATATAAATTTCTTGAGTCTCGTGTCATTTTATTCATCCCTTGTTTCTTTCATCTATATTACTGGTTGGAATAATACAAGGTTGTATTATCTTGATTTAGTTCAACTAGTTCTAAAAGAACTTGAGTGAGAAAACTTTTGAGGTAAAAGGCAAGAGAGTGTGAGACTATTATCGGGAAAAAGCCAATTCAAAGTGAAACACGAGTGGAGTGCCATTATTCGAGTGTAAACACGTAAGGGAGTGTGTAAGGTTTTCCACTAACATTATTTTTGTGTAGCATATTATGATGTCTCATAGAAGTGACTCATCACCAAACGGTGTGGCAGATAACTCATATTTTGTGTTGCAAGCCATGCAACAACAGTTTGAGCGGTTGAACTTGTTGTTGGGTGAAGTGAGGGATAGGATGGATAATCAAGAAGAAGTGATTAGAAATCTGCAAGGTGAGAGAGGTAGGAGGCGACATGAGCCTAGTATTGAGAATGGATATGAGAAACAAGACTATGGTGAGTCTCTTGTTGCTAGGCGTGCACTCAATACACAAATTAAGATGAATGATACAGAGCAGCAAAGTGAGAACGTTTTTCATACTAGATGTCACATCAACAACAAGGTATGTAGTATGGTCATTGATTTGAGGAGTTCTATTAATTTGGCTAGCACTACTTTAGTTGAGAAATTGAATTTACGTACCTTGAAACACCCTAGACCATACATGTTGCAGTGGTTGAGTGATTGTGGGGAGGTTAGGGTAAATAAGCAAGTGCTAGTTTCTTTTTCAATTGGAAAATATCAGGATATGGTCCTTTGTGATGTTGTGCCTATGCATGCTGGTCATATTTTGTTAGGGAAGCCATGGGAGTTTGATAGGAAGGTGATTCGTGATGGGTTAAGGAACATGTACAGTTTTGAAAAGGATGGAAAAACAATCAAACTTGCTCCTTTAACTCCAACACATGTCCATGGGGATCAATTGAAATTGAAAAGTGAGGTTGCTCAAAAAAGAAAGAGTGAAAATGAGAGTGATCAAAAAAGAAAAAGTGAAAAGGAGATTGAGCAAACAAGCAAGAGTGAAAGTGAGAATGAGCTGAAAAGCAAGAGTGAAAGTGAGATTGAGCTGAAAAGTAAGAGTGAATATGAGATTGAGAAGAAAAGAAATAGTGAGACCGAAATGGAGAAAGAAAGAAAAATGAGAGAGAAAAAAGAAGAGGGTGAGAATAAGACCTCAAAGCACAAGAGAGAATGAGTTGAAAAATAATTGTGAGGTCGAGAGTACAAAAAAAGATGAAGAAAAAGAGAGTGACAGAAAAAAAGAGGGTGAAAAGAAAAAAGAGTGTGAAAGGGAAAAAGAGAGTGAAAAAGAAAAAGAGAGTAGAAAGAAAAAAGAGTGTGAAGAAAGTGAGAGAAAAACAAAGAGAAAAGTGAGTTTTTATGCTAAGGCAAGTTTTAATCCTAACGAACTTGACGTATGTTTGCATAGTATTATTGTCTCTTTGTTGCAGGGATATGAGGTCGTGTTTCCTAGCGGTGTGTTCAGTGGATTACCACCTATTAAGGAGATAGAGCACTACATCGATTTTGTGCTAGGTGCGACAATCCCTACCCAACCTTTATTTGAAGAACATGAGTCATTGACACACTTGAAGGGACAAGGTAAGTTGTTAACTATAATGCGTGCTAAGCGGGAGGATTGTATTGAGACTTTTCCTCATGTATTCAAATACACACAAGGTATGGAAACTTTTGTGGTTGATGCTTTAGCAAGAAGGTTTGTACTTATCTTCATTTTAGATGCAAAGTTGTTGAAACTTGAATATGATAAGGAATTGCATGCTAATGATTATGACTTTGCTAGTGTGTATGGAACATGTGAGAAAACATCGTTTGGTAAGTTCTATAAACTAGATTGGTACTTGTATAGAAAGAATAGATTTTGTGTACCTACTAGTTTTATGCATAAGTTGCTTGTGGGTGATGGACATGGTGGTTTGTTGGGTAACCATGGCGTAAGGAAGACTTTTGTTGTGTTGCATGAACGTTTGTGGGAATATCATTTGCCTTTCAATGACGTGTTGCATGAACGTTTGTGGAAGTATCAATTGTCATTCATTGAAGTGTTACATGAACGTTTGTGGAAGTATAATTTGTCATTCATTGATGTATTGCACGAACGCTTGTGGGAGTATCATTTGCCATACATTGACGTGTTGCACAATCGTTTGCGGGAGTATCATTTGTATTTCATTGAGTTTGCATATAATTGGAGTGGTCATTCTGGTGAAAATAAGATTTCAGACATGTTGCATAAACGTTTATGGGAGTATCATTTGCCATTCATTGACTTGTTGCATGAACGTTTATGGGAGTATCATTTGTCATTCATTGAGTTTGCATATTGGAGTGGTCATTTTGGTTCGAGGAAGACTTTAGATGTGCTTCATGAACATTTGTGGGAGTATTGTTTGCCATTCATTGAGTTTACATATGATTGGAGTGTTCATGCCACTACTAAATTTTCACCAATTGAAATTGTTTATAGACTTAATCAATTTCCTCCTTTAGATTTAAAGTCTTCACCAGATGATGATAAGGGTAGCTTGGATGGACTATTACAAATTCTTGAACAAATTAATGAAAATGCATATCTAATGGATCTTCAATGTAAGTATCATGTTTCTACTATTTTCAATGTTACTAACCACTTTCCCTTTGATCCAGGTGGAGATTCGAGGTCGAATCCTTTTGAGGAGAGGGGGAATGATGGGAACCAAGATGGACCTAGTCTTAAAGATCATTTGCAACTTCCAGATGGGCCAAGAAGATCAAGGAGACAATGCAACGATTGATGCAATCCACTTGAGACATGTTTTGCAAGAGCCCAACATTCAAGATGGGGCTTGAAGGATGAAGATCCAATTTTAATTCATTTGATTAGGTACGGAAGAGGGCAACGACAAGACTTAAAGGCTTTGAGCTCTTGAAGGGTTTCAACTCATTTAATTCATTTAAAGAACTTATGTTATTAGTTTAGAATAATTGAGTTTATTATGGGAAGCACTTAAGGGGGCCTATGCAAGGGCATGTTGGGAAAGTTATTATTTTATTGAACTAGGGTTTGGGTTACTGTAGCCGAGCTACTGTAGCGCGGCACTGTAGCCGCGATACTGTTCATCCAGGGGCACTTTTGGAAGATGGGGGTTTATTTTAAGCTAGGGTTTCATTAGGTTTTTCTTTAAATACTCTATGTAGCCTCATTCTAATCAGTTTATGAAGTTTATGAAATTTGATGAATTTATTCATTGTGAGTTGAGTTTATCTCCTCTTGTTCTTAATTGAACTTTTGAACTTATCAAAGGTAAATCACAACCTTTGTGGCTAGATTCTCCATCATTGACTTGATTTTTTTGGCTTTCTTGGGGAGTTTTCAAATTGATTGTGGGTTCTCAATTGGGTCTAGATTCTCCATCATTGACTTGATTTTTTTGGCTTTCTTGGGGAGTTTTCAAATTGATTGTGGGTTCAAGGGAATTCATTCCCACGGGTTCATATCATTTGGTATTCAGAGCAAGGTTTCCAATCAGGTCTGATTCTATCTTTTAATTCTTGCATCCTTAAATTAATTCTAGGGCTTCATTGTTCTAGGGTTTCCAAAAAAAAAAAAAAAATAGAAACAAAAAGTAGGCTGCCGAAATTGTTAGGGTTTTGGGTTTGGCTGAAATTTGCATCACCTAGGGTTTCAAAATTCTAGGGTTTCCTGCATCTCTAAGTTTATTTGTTGCTTCGAGTGCTGTTCATTGATTCTCTTCTACTTCATTGTCGTGCTTGAATTCAATTGCGTGATTTTCACAATTGAATATTGCTATTTGTGATTGAAAAGAAAAGAAAAGAAAAGAAAAGAAAGGAAAAGAAAAAAAAAATCGGGAAAAAAAAAAAAAAAATCCCAAGATCTTTTCTTCAGCCTTATCATCAAAAGGGGTGATTCTAGTTGGTATCTTGTCTTATAGTTACTGTTTCATTCATATAATTTCCTTGATTGACGTGCCATTTTCTTTCTTTCATTGCTTCTGTGTTTCTCTTGTTCTTGTTTCTTGGACCTAATTACTAGTTGGGATAAAATAAGGTTGTTTTGTCTTGATTGAGTCAATTAGTTCTTAAAGAACTTGAGTGGGAAAACTCTTGAGGTAAAAAAGGCAAGAGAGTGTGAGACTATTATCGAAAAAAAAGCCAATTAGGAGTGAAACACGAGTGGAGTGTCATTATTCGAGTGTAAACACGTAAGGGAGTGTGTGAGGTTTACATTTCTTTTTTTTTTTTTTTTGCCACTAACATTCTTTTGTGTAGCACTTGATAATGTCTCATCGGAGTAGCACATCACCAAGGGGGAGGGCAGATAACACATCCTTTGTGTTGCAAGCCATGCAACAACAGTTTGAGCGGTTGAACTTGGTGTTGGGTGATGTGAGGGATAGGATGGATCATCAAGAAGCAGCGATTAGAAATCTACAAGGTGGGAGGGACAGGAGGCGACGTGAGCATAGAGTTGAAAATCAGTATGAGAATGAAGGAGATGGTGAGGATGAGGAGGACTTTGCATCTGACGTTGGGTCGGGTAGAAATAGAAGACTTAGGCATGAAAGAGGACTTGAGGAGAATCTAAGGGGTCGGGATTGTGTAGATAGAGACCTTGGTAGCATCAAAATGAAAATACCATCTTTCCAAGGTAGAACTGACCCTGAGGTTTATCTAGAGTGGGAGAAAAAAATAGAGTTGGTGTTTGATTACCATAATTACTCCGAGGAGAAGAAAGTGAAGTTGGCGGTAATTGAGTTCACTGATTATGCTATTATTTGGTGGGATCAATTAGTGACCAATAGGAGGAGGAATTATGAGAGGCCTATAGAGACATGGGAAGAGTTGAAATCTCTCATGAGGCGGAGATTTGTTCCAAGCCATTACTATAGAGACCTTTACCAGAAATTACAAAATCTTACACAGGGGTCTAAGAGTGTGGAGGATTACCATAAGGAAATGGTGGTGGCGATGATTCGGGCTAATGTAGAGGAGGATCGAGAAGCCACCATGGCTAGATTTTTGAGTGGGTTGAATAGGGACATAGCCAATGTAATTGAATTGCAGCATTATGTGGAGATAGAGGACATGGTGCACATGGCTATGAAGGTGGAGAGGCAATTAAAGAGAAAATGGACAGCAAGGTACACTTCGGTTTCTAGCACTACTTGGAAATCAAAATGGGATAGGAATGATCCAGCTGAAGCAAAGAGAAAGACCGAACCACCTAAGGGAAAAGATGAGGGAACTAGCAACAAACCCAAGGTAGAATCCTAACCTTCACGGAATAGAGATATCAAATGTTTTAAGTGTTTGGGTTCAGGGCACATTGCTTCTCAATGTCCAAATAGGAGGGTGATGATTATGCGTGACAATGGGGAGGTGATGACTGAGAGTGAGGATGATAGTGATGAGGTGCCCGAGTTGGAGGATGCTAGTGATGATGATGGAGTGGTATACCCTGTGACAGGTGAGTCTCTTGTTGCCAGGCGTGCTCTTAATGCACACATTAAGGTGGATGATGCAGAGCAACAGAGAGAGAACATTTTCCATACTAGATGCCATGTCAACAATAAGGTATGTAGTATGATCATTGATGGAGGGAGTTGTACTAATGTGGCTAGCACTACTTTGGTTGAAAAATTGAATTTACCAACCTTAAAACACTCTAGACCATACAAATTGCAGTGGTTGAATGATTGTGGAGAGGTTAGGGTGGATAAACAAGTGTTAGTTACTTTTTCTATTGGGAAGTATCAGGATGAGGTGCTTTGTGATGTTGTGCCTATGCATGCGGGTCATATTTTGTTGGGGAGGCCGTGGCAGTATGATAGGAGAGTGACACATGATGGGTTCAAGAACATGTACAGCTTTGAAAAGGAGGGCAAAACAATTAAGCTTGCTCCTTTAACTCCAAGCCAGGTCTATGAGGACCAACTGAAATTGAAAAGTGAGGTTGCTCAAAAAAGAAAGAGTGAAATGAGAGTGATCAAAAGAGAAAGAGTGAAAATGAGAGTGATCAAAAAAGAAAGAGTGAAAAAGAGATTGAGCAAAAAAGAAAGAGTGAGAGTGAAAATGAGCATAAAAGAAAGAGTGAAAAAGAAAGTAGAGAGGTGGCTGAGAGTAAAGAAAAAAGAGTGGAGCCACGAGAGAAAAAAGAAAGAGAGTCTGCCGAGAGAAAATGAAAGGCAAAAGTGAGTTTCTATGCAAGAGAGAGTGAGGTTAAGAGGGCTTTCTTCGCAGATCGCCCTATGATTTTTCTTGTCTATAAAGAGTCTTATCTTAGTCTTGATGAAACTAACCAGTCTCTTCCTAGTTTGGCTGTTTCTTTGTTGCAGGAGTTTGAGGATGTATTCCCGGAGGAGATGCCAAATGAGTTGCCACCCATTAGAGGCATTGAGCACCAGATTGATTTTGTGCCCGGGGCTGCTATTCCAAACCGACCAGCCTATAGGAGTAATCCAGAGGAGACAAAGGAGCTTCAGAGGCAAGTTGAGGATTTGATGAGCAAGGGGTACGTGAGAGAGAGCATGAGCCCTTGTGCAGTACCAGTGCTACTAGTGCCAAAGAAGGATGGGACGTGGAGGATGTGCATTGATTGCAGGGCGGTCAACAATATCACGGTAAAATATCGCCATCCCATTCCTAGATTAGATGATATGCTTGATGAATTGCATGGCTCATGTATTTTCAGTAAAATTGATCTTAAAAGTGGGTACCATCAAATTAGAATGAAAGAGGGTGATGAATGGAAAACTGCTTTTAAGACTAAGTATGGGCTTTATGAATGGTTGGTTATGCCATTTGGACTTACAAATGCGCCCAGTACTTTCATGAGATTAATGAACCATGTCCTACGTGCATTCATAGGCAAGTTTGTGGTTGTGTACTTTGATGATATCTTAGTGTACAGCAAGAACTTAAGTGAACATATTGAACATTTGAGATATGTGATTGATGTGAAAAGTTGTATGCTAATTTTAAGAAATGTGCCTTTTGCATGGAAAAAGTTGTTTTTCTTGGTTATGTTGTTAGTACAAAGGGTATTGAGGTGGATGAAGAGAAAGTCAAGGCAATCAAGGAGTGGCCAACGCCAAAAAGCATCACTGAGGAAAGAAGCTTTCATGGCTTAGCTAGTTTTTATCAGCGTTTTGTTAAAGACTTCAGCACCATTGCTGCACCACTCACTGAGGTAATTAAAAAGAATGTTGGGTTTCATTGGGGGGCTAATCAAGAGAATGCTTTTACCACTATTAAAGAAAGGTTGTGCTCTGCACCTGTATTAGCATTACCTGATTTTAACAAAGCTTTTGAGATTGAATGTGATGCCTCAGGAATAGGGATTGGAGCCGTTTTGATGCAAGATAGGCGGCCCATAGCCTTCTTCAGTGAAAAGTTAAGTGGGGCATCCCTTAAGTACCCTACTTATGACAAAGAGCTTTATGCTCTTGTTCGTGCATTAGAGACTTGGCAGCACTACCTATGGCCAAGGGAATTTGTGATCCACACCGATCATGAGTCATTGAAGCATCTCAAGGGTCAAGGTAAGTTGAATAAAAGGCATGCTAGATGGATGGAATACATTGAGACCTTTCCCTATGTCATCCGTTACAAGCAAGGTAAGGAGAACATTGTTGTGATGCTCTATCCCGGAGGTATGTACTTCTTACTTCTATGAGTGCTAAAATGCTTGGGTTTGAATATGTGAAAGACATGTATGCCGATGACGCTGATTTTTCAAATGTGTATGTGGCATGTGATAAGGCAGCATTTGGTAAGTTTTACAAGCATGATGGTTATTTATTTAAAGAAAGCAAACTTTGTCTGCCAAATTGTTCTATGCGTGAGTTATTGATGCGTGAGGCACATGGTGGGGGATTAATGGGACACTTTGGTGTTAAGAAAACTTTAGACATTTTGCATGAACATTTCTTTTGGCCTAAGATGAAGAGAGATGTTAACCGTATTTGTGGAAGGTGCATTACATGTAGAAAAACCAAATCTAAGGTTTTGCCACATGGGTTGTATACACCCTTACCCGTTCCTAGTGAGCCATGGGTAGACATATCTATGGACTTTGTTTTGGGGCTGCCTAGGACCAAAAGGGGTAGAGATTCTATTTTTGTGGTTGTGGATAGATTTAGTAAGATGGCACATTTCATTCCATGCCATAAAACAGATGATGCCACAAACATAGCTGACTTGTTTTTCCGGGAGATAGTGCGACTCCATGGTGTACCTAGGAGTATTGTTTCTGATAGGGATGTTAAATTCCTTAGCTACTTTTGGAAGGTGTTGTGGGGGAAATTGGGTACTAAGCTCTTATTTTCCACTACTTGTCATCCACAGACTGATGGTCAGACTGAAGTAGTTAATAGGACTTTAACTCAGCTTTTACGCACTGTTGTTCATAAGAATTTAAAAACTTGGGAGGATTGTTTGCCATTTATAGAGTTTGCATATAATAGGACGATGCATACTACTACTTCATACTCTCCTTTTGAAATTGTTTATGGATTTAATCCACTTACTCCTTTGGATTTGATGCCTTTACCTGTTGATGGTAGGAGTAGTTTGGATGGACAAAAGAAAGCGGAGTTGGTGAAGTCACTTCATGAGAGGGTACGACTTCAAATTGCCCAAAAGAATGAAAGGGTTGCTTCCCAAGCCAATAAAGGACGAAGGCGTGTCATCTTTGAACCAGGAGATTGAGTTTGGGTTCACATGCGCAAAGAAAGATTCCCAGCCCATAGAAGGAGTAAGTTGCATCCTCGAGGAGATGAGCCTTTCCAAATTCTTGAGAAAATTAATGACAACGCATATAAAGTGGATCTTCCAGGTGAGTATAAAGTTTCTGCAACTTTTAATGTTTCTGATCTTTCTCCTTTTGATGTAGGTGAAGATTCGAGGTCGAATCCTTTTGAGGAGAGGGGGAATGATAGGAACCAAGGTGGGCCTACACTTAAAGATCATTTGCAAGTTCCAGATGGGCCAATTACAAGATCAAGGGCCAAGAAGATCAAGGAAGCAATGCAAGGATTGGTGCAATCAACTTGGGATGAAGCCAGCAAGAGCCCAACACTCAAGATGGGTCTAAAAGAAGAAGAACCAGTTTTGATCCACTTGATTCAAGCTGTGGAAGACATGACTTAGAGATACGGCCTATTGTTATTGGAGGCTTCCAGTTTGGTTAAATGATTTATTTTATTAGTTTAAAATAAGTGGGCTTGAAGATGCTTGGCTCATATGTCTTATTTCTTATGAACTATGTTTTTGGGAAGGCCTTGTATTTTGGCGAAGGGCTTATTGGGAAAGTAACTTTTTAAGAATTAGGGTTTCATCAATTTATTCTAGGGGTTACTGTAGCCGCACGTACTGTAGCCGGCACTGTTCATCAAGGGTAATTTTGGGTAAAAGGGGCTTTATTTTGGCTAGGGTTTTGATTAGGTTTGGGTTTAAAAACTCTTTGTAGCCTCATTTGACACATTAGACAATATTGAATTTTATTTGTGAGTTGAGTTTTCTCCTCTTGTTCTTGATTGAACTCTTGAACTTATCAAAGGTAAATCACAACCTTTGTGGCGTTCCTCCTTTGTAATCTGGGTTCTTGAGACGGGTTCTTCAACGGGTCTAGATTTTAATATAATCTAGGTTCTTGAAACGGGTTCTCAATTGGGTCTAGATTCTCCATCCTTGACTTGATTTTTTTGGCTTTCTTGGGGAGTTTTCAAATTGATTGTGGGTTCAAGGGAATTCATTCCCACGGGTTCATATCAATAGGTCCAATAACCTTTTTCAACTCTTCATAAAAAGTAGTAAACTCATCTTAACATCTAAACACACTTTAAACTCAGTTTAGATGGGCCCCACGTAACTGCCTCCACTACTCAACTCACTACTATTCATAAAGAACTGAGCTCGGCTCAACATTCAAACACAGTCTTAGTGACGCAAATCTTGGGCTGTGATGGTGACTGTTGGTGCAGTGAAGGACAAGTTTATGCGTGGACAGAAAATAACGGTGCGAGAGAAAAAATTGTGAATCAGAAAATCAGAGTGGGTGTAAGTGTGGTGAACAGAGAGAGTGAGAGAAAGAAAAAGTTACGATCATTCAATGAGTTCCGGTGAGGGAGTTTCGATTTAAAATAGAGGATGAAGACAGTAGTGGAGCGTGAGAATTCGAGTGAAGTGGTGTGAATGCGAAGAATGGGGAGAGGGAAAATAGGGAGAAGGAAAAAAACATGGGGAAGAAAAGGGGAAAAAGTAGGGGTGTACAAGAACTGATCGACTAGGTTGTCACCGACAGAAATCGCCCACCGGAGTCAGGAATTGGTTGGAACAGATGGAGAACTAGTCTGCCGGCAGTAGGAATTTGGTAACACCGATGTCAACCAGTTCAGTTGCTAGTTTGAACTAATTTCAAACTGCCGAAACGATCGATAGCAAATATATTATATATATATATATCTTGCTTAAAACGACGCCGTTTAACTTAAGTGAGTTAAACAACATTGTTTTACACCTGAGGTTCAGAAAAAAAAAATAATACGAAAGGCGCCATTTGGTTTAATACACACCGAATGACGTCATTTGGATATAGGGTTTATTACCCCTTCCCCTCCTCATGCTTTTCCCGATTCTCTCTTTCTCAGTTTCTCTTTCAGAGTCTCTCTTTCTCACAAGCCGACAGCCGCACATCATCTCTCCTTTTTCATGTTGCCGGTGAGATCCACCTCGCCTCGATATCATCTCTGAAGCTCGTGTCCAATCTCTATCTTTCACGTCCATGACTCCGAAGTCCGTATGTCTATATCGGTATGTTTTTTATTTTTTGAGTTTGTTTATTATGAAGTTTTACAATAAATCAATGAATATGTAGTATATTTTTTAAAGTTTCCATATTTGTTACTTCCGTTACCAATCTGGGATCGTGATTGCGTTTTGGACCTTGGTCATTTTTTGGGTTTGTAACTTTGTGTGTGTTTGCATAACCGATTGGAAACCGGCGAACAGACCAGAATCACATCGAGACCTATGTCGCCGGTTTTCTCCCCCTTAATCAGTCGGCACCACCTCCTTAAAAAACTATTGGTGTGTGAAATGAACTCCACCAACAATTGTGATGAAACCCGATAAGAATGATGGCTTGGAACCCCAAGATCGTATTGACAAGATTTGTTGAGCCTTGACCAGTCACCCAACTAGATGAAAACCAAGACTACGAAGGATTGAAAACGCCACACCAAGAAATCAGAATCATCGCGATAAGTTTGGAGCTTGAATGCCACAAGATTAACTTGATAAGTTCAAAGCGTTCTTTGAAGAACCAAGAGGAACACAAGACCTCACAAAGACAAATAAGCTTCTGAAATTTCAAATCTCATATTAAAACTCGAAATAACCCATCTATATACTTGGAACAACCTTCCAAGAATAGGAAAAGTCATAACTACACCTTTAAAAGCAACACAAATATTATAATAACAAGTCCCACGATTTTTAGGCCTCTTGGACTTCTAGAGGAAGTCAGAAATGACTAAATGACTAAATTCAATGTATTTCACGTACCCAGGCAAGACCAAGTTCATTCACCTATTTAATATTCATGAAACTTAACAAATTCACGTCCTTTAATGGACAGACCATTCATCATATTTCTACGTGCTAATTAGACTCTTCAATTGCCTTGATGACATGGACTAAGTCTTGAATATTTTTTGAGCCCATCTTGGTCATTTTAGAATCAGCCCAATTCTCTTGGATTAGCCCATTTAGTGCTTCCTTGAAACGTTTGGCTCTAAGTCTTATAATTAGGCCACTAGGAAGTGACAAAGGGTCTGGTGCAAATTCAGCTCCATTCCCACTTGTATGATCAGCATGTCCAGCTCCTTGGTTTGTATCATGTGGTTTCAGTTTTGGACCAAAACCATTCCAATAGTGTCAATTTTCAGCCCTAGAGAAAAGAAACAAGGGAAAAGGCTATTGATTTCCCCTTGATTTGCCAATGGATAATGCCACCAACACTTGTCTTGTCACCTTGATTTCCCTACATTCATTCAACCACTGAAGCCGGTAAGGTTGAGGATGTTTCAAGGTAGTTAAAGCCAATTTCTCCACCAAATAAGTGCTGGCTACAATTGTGCAACTCCCACCATCGATAATGACACTGCAAGCTTTGTTATTTACAAAGTACCGAGTATGAAACAAGTTCTCCCTTTGGTTACTTTCTTCCTCCTTAATCTGCACATTGAGAACTCGCCTTGCAACCAATAAATTTCCAACCACAGCATTTTCGTCAGCATCCTCCATAGATGGCATATCATCATTATCTACTTTTTTCTCATTTTCTGACTCAAGCTCTCCTTGGGCATTTATCACTATCACCCTCTTGTTTACACACTGGCTGGCTATATGTCCGCGCCCCTGACATTTAAAACACTTAATATCACGTGTTTTAGAACTTAAAATCTCGATTGTACCTGAAGTAGTGGCGGTCTTTAAGTTGGCATTCTTAGAGGATTCCAATTTTGGCTTATTTTGTTGTTGCTCGTACCTTTTTGGAGTTGTCTTCCATGAGCTGGTTGTAGCCATAGGCAGTCCCCTCCTAGCCAATCCCTTTCGTTTGAATTGTTCCTCCACCTTTATGGCTTGATGCACCATATCCGTCAACTCAACATAGTGCTGCATCTCGACTATATCCGCAATCTCACAATTTAAACCGTGCAAAAACCTAGCCATGGTGGCTTCCCGGTCCTCTTCTACATTAGCCCGGATCTTAGCTACCTCCATCTCCTTATAATACTCATCCACCCTCTTAGATCCTTGAATTAACTTCTGTAATTTTTGATACAATCCCCTATAATAGTGGTTGGGTACAAAACGCTTCCTCATAAGCATTTTCATTTCCTCCCAAGTGTCCACTGGTGGCTCTCTATTCCTCCTCCAATTAATCAGTAATTGATCCCACCACACAATGGCATAATCGGTAAATTCAATTGCAGCCAACTTAACCTTCTTTATCTCTGAATAGTTGTGACAATAAAAAACCATCTCCATTTTAGTTTCCCACTCCAAATAAACTTCAGGATCATTTCTACCTTGAAAATATGAGATTTTAATCTTTATATTTCCTAAATCGTTATCCCTCCTAGGCCTACCCATCCTAACTTCTCTATTTCTATACCCACGCTCAATCATGCCTCGGTTCAAATATTGCTCATCAAACTCCTCCGACTCCGCCTCTCCATCAACATTCCGCCACGGACCACGCCCACCATGCTGCCTATTGTGGATGTCATGTGGCTGGCCCCTAGGAGTTTCCGCATCTACCCTGTCCAACCTTTCGTGAATAGGTTCTAATTCAGCCCTCAACATACGCCTTATCTCCCCTAACATCGCTTGCATTTGGAGGTTTGGAACTGGAGGTTGTCGAAATTCTTCGGTTGTGTCTTCTTCTTGATTATTAGACATGTTTTAAAATCTGCAAAGAAAGTCAGAATCCTCACAAGCACTCCCTCACGTGTTTCACTCAAGAATTGATACACTTGCACTCGTGTTTTCACTCTAAACGGCTTTTACCCTCATATGGTCTCACACACTCTTGCCTTTTTCCACTCTTCTGTGTCTTCTTTAGTTCTTAATTGAACTTCAAGAAACTCATTCAAAATAATCCAGCAGCAATTCAGAAAATAAACAACCAAAACTCATCAAAAGTTCAAGTACTTGAATAAGGTGAGATACAAGAATGAAAGGAAGAAGTTTTCTTACTGGAATCGTGTAGCTTTTTTTTTTTTTTTTAATGCAAAGAACATGAAATAGAACGAAAATAAAAGATACACAAACTTATCTTAGAACCTGGCTCTGATATCAAAATGATATGAACTCCACCAACAATTGTGATGAAACCCGATAACAATGATGAAAACCAAGACTACGAATGATTGAAAACGCCACACCAAGAAATCAGGATCAAGGTGATAAGTTTGGAGCTTGAACGCCACAAGATTAACTTGATAAGTTCAAAGAGTTCTTTGAAGAACCAAGAGGAACACAAGACCTCACAAAGACAAATAAGCTTCTGAAATTTCAAATATGATATTAAAACTCGAAATAACCCCTCTATATACATGGAACAACCCTCCAAGAATAAGAAAAGTCATAACTACAGCTTTAAAAGCAACACAAATATTAATATAACAAGTCCCACGATTTTTAGGCCTCTTGGACTTCTAGAGGCAGCCAGAAATGACTAAATTCAACGTATTTCACGTACCCAGGCAAGACCAAGTTCATTCACCTATTTAATATTCTTGAAACTTAACAAATTCACGTCCTTTAATGGACAAACCATTCATCATATTTCTACGTGCTAATTAGCCTCTTCAATTGCCTTGATGACATGGACTAAGTCTTGAATATTATTTGAGCCCATCTTGATTTTTTTAGAATCAGCCCAATTCTCTTGGATTAGCCCATTTAGTGCTTCTTTGAAACGTTTGGCTCTAAGTCTTATAATTGGGCCACTAGGAAGTGACAAAGGGTCTTGTGCAAATTCAGCTCTATTCCCACTTGTATGATCAGCATGTCCAGCTCCTTGGTTTGCATCATGTGGTTTCTGTTTTGGACTGAAACCATTCCAATAGTGTCAATTTTCAGCCCTAGAGAAAAGAAACAAGGGAAAAGGCTATTGATAGGGCTAGGTTGTCCACTGGCTTGGATCAAGAATTGGGCCGGGTGTTACATCCTCCCCCTTATAAAAATTTCATTCTTCGAATTTGCTAGTACCTCAAGCAGAGCCTAAACACTTATCTGTCACATCCATTCCATGCTTATGTTAATCCTCGATCATATTGTCGAACCTAATGTTCCATGATTCTAATCCTCCAAAACTTTTAGCCCAGTACCTCACATATCTACTAATCCTTTAGGTGTGCACGTCAACACGCTTTGTGTTAACTGTCATACACTCCTAGTTCAATTCAAACATAAGAACATAAACCTTAAGAGTAGGGTTTGATTAAAAAACCTAATAATAATTCCCACCCAAATCTTTATCTAATTCCACCGAAAAAAAAAGGAACAAAATAGTAAATAACACTCTCCTCCTAAAAATAACAACCTTAAATAAATAGCAACGTAAAACTCTCCAAAGTTCGAGGCCTTAAAATCTTACACTTAATTTGTGAAGAAATCCAACTCTTAAGTTTATAGTACATCCATTTTAATCTCATATTACATCACCACCACTTCCTTAATGTCACATACTCCTTCTACTTCTACTATCTTTTACGTCAGGGTCCCTAAAACCTCTCTTTTCTAATAATCCTCAAACTTGAAATCTATAGCTTTGAGATTTAAGTCCTAAGTGATCTCAAGCCACAACTAATTTTCCAATCGTTACTAAGTTTACTTTCAACCCATCCATGCTTCTGTTGCGCACTCCTGATAACTTCGCTAAAATGTCTAAACCTAGTAGTCTAATCCATTTAAGCACCTACCAAGATGACTCTTACCACATTTTAATAGCAGGTGGACTTCTGCACACTCACTTATACTTTTAAATACTCTCTTTCATTCTTAGTTGCAATGATTAACCTTTGAGTACACATTTATGACTAATGACCACATGTTACCCATGCATCCAAAACCCACCAACTTGCACAAGAAAAATATTACCATATCTGATATGAACCCGCGGGAATGAAATCCCTTGAACCCACAATCAATTTGAAAACTCCCCAAGAAAGCCAAAATCAAGTCAATGAATGGAGAACCTAGACCCGTTGAAGAACCCGTCTCAAGAACCCAGATTATAAAGGAGGAACGCCACAAAGGTTGTGATTTACCTTTGATAAGTTCAAAAGTTCAATCAAGAACAAGAGGAGTAAAACTCAACTCACAATAAATAAATTCATCAAATTTCATAAACTTCATTAATTGATTAGAATGAGGCTACATAGAGTATTTAAAGAAAAACCTAATGAAACCCTAGCTTAAAATAAACCCCCATCTTCCAAAAGTGCCCCTGGATGAACAGTGTCGCGGCTACAGTGCCGCGCTACAGTAACTCTCGGCTACAGTAACCCTAACCCTAGTTCAATAAAATAATAACTTTCCCAACATGCCTTTGCATAGGCCCCCTTCAATACTTCCCATAATAAACTCAATTATTCTAAACTAATAACATAAGTTCTTTAAATGAATTAAATAAGTTGAAACCCTTCAAGAGCTCAAAGCCTTTAAGTCTTGTCGTTGCCCTCTTCCGTAGCCAATCAAATGAATTAAAACTGGATCTTCAACCTTCAAGCCCCATCTTGAATGTTGGGCTCTTGCTAAACTTGTCCCAAGTAGATTGCATCAATCCTTGCATTGTCTCCTTGATCTTCTTGGCCCATCTGGAAGTTGCAAATAATCTTTAAGACTAGGCCCATCTTGGTTCCCATCAATATCTTTGGGGTAAAATTTGATGCTAAAAAGAGTGATTTAAAAGAGTCTACCCACAACATACTTATCATAGTTTTACTTTGGAGTGATCCAAGAATCTTGGAAACCCATACACTAAGTTGAGCTCATGTGGTGGATAAGGTTGAGTAGTCATAACGTAGTGGTCGGAAGTCAAAGATGAAGCGGTGAAGTTAAGATCTTCTCGTATGCATCCAGCCAGTTAGAGAAAACTTATATAATGAAGCCACATTTAGGCACCAAAGGTGTGCTCCGCCAATTGACTATGGAAGAAATTGATTCGCAACTAGAATGGAAAGGTCAAAATGAAGTAGTTGGGTTCAAGATTAGTCATTCTATTAGAAACTCATAAATAAAGTTCTAACCTTTTGTAAAACAAATATATGTATATATATATATATATATATAGCCCGAAGATACTCTTGTTTAACACTAACTGAGTTGCCAAAAAATATAGAGGCCGGATTACAAAAAATAAATAAATGACGTATATAGGAAAATTACTTTTTTTCAAAGTCCAACTCTAAAAGTCTTTTTCCAAATTTTTTATTTTTTTTACGTAGAAACTTTTATGGACCATAACCTAATAATAAGGTAGGCTGCCATACGGATCAATTTGCAAGGAATTCACCGAAGGGCCAGCTCAAGGAGTGTAACGACCTCCCAACATCATAAGCTAGGCTATCATATGGACCATTTTGCCGCCACTGTGCTCCTCCACTGCGTACCCTTCTGTCTTGTGCCTCCTGCCAACCAGCGACCTCCCAACACCACCTGACATAGCCAACACATGGTTGCTACACACCCATGAAACACATAAACACGACACAACCACTATTTTGTTATCACAACCGTGAACTCCACCCTATATGAGCCTATGCACCACTTCCTCTTCCCGTTGACGCACTCATGTGTAACCCGACCAAAGGGATGCCAACAAGCCTTGCACCGTCCAAGCCAACCACCAGTTGCCCCACCGAGGAGAAACACCACTATGCCGCAAGCCATGTCAAACATGCCCCTGAAGATGAGAAAGTGCAAGCTCGCACCACATAGTAGTTGGCCACACAAGTTGCTCCACCACGAAGATGAGATGCTTCGTCTTGTTGCCCCATCACCAAGCTCAACCACGAAGAAGACTATGGAAGCCAAGCACCACAACCCTTGTGACATCCTATGTGTGAGCCTCCTCTCTCACTTTGTGTGGTATCTCTCTCTATGTTTGTAAATGATAATATTCCAAGGGGCAATGTCAATCTCGTTTGCTCAACACCTCTTATTTATTATATTGCTATGGTCTTTTGTTGTATGTTTAGAGTCCTAGTCAATAACTATGTTTTGATAACAATTTCGATATTAATGAACAAGGCTTCACCATATGGGTGAGCAAGAAATTATTCAGCCAAACTCAGCTTTTTAAGATGGTATCAAAAGCCATTGACTAATGTCATTATTTTCAAATGCCCGACGCCTCCTTCTCCTTCCTCCAAATCTCATATTGCTTTCCGTATTCCCTTCACCTGCCATTCTTTTTATAAAAAACTTTACCTGCATCATCTCCTACTTCTCTTCCCTTTTTTATCACAATTAAATAGACTCGTGAAAACTACTTATTGTGGAAGGTACAAGTTGTCCCTTCCCTCAAAGGTCTCCATCTTTTCGAGTATGTTAATGGCTAAAATCCATGCCCTCCTCAGGCTATCACCACACCCACCAATCAAACTATTCCCAATCAAGCTTACATGCAATGGATGCTGCAATACTAGCTAATTCTTAGTGCCCTGAGCTCCTATCTCTGAGATGGTGCTTACACATGTGACCAAAATGCTCACCATCTTGACAAGTTCGGAGTACACTAGAGTGGATGTTCATGTCCACCTCTAGTGCTTGCTTGATGAATTTGTACTACAAACTTGCAACTCTCAAGAAAGGCAGCTCTTCCATCTCAAATTATTTTCACAAATTTTCCAATTTGGTGGACACACTCACTGCTGCTGACTGCTGCTGATAAACCTCTTAATGACTTTGAACTGGTCTCCTTTCTGCTCACTGGACTTGGGCCTTGAGTATGACTCCTTCGTCACCTCAGTTTCCATACGAGTTGAACCCATATTTGTGAAGGATCTCTATAGCCACATGCTTGATCATGAGCTTCGACTTAAACATCACCAACCATTTGTTGGCCTCTCCTTTGTTGGTGCAAATTTCGTTGCTTGGAATGGTAACCCTCATTTAGGACATTCTTTTGCCCCTGGTGGTCGAGCTCTCCCTTCAATCCACATCGCTCTGCCCAAGGATGGTGGCATGGTCATGGAGCCCCATCTTCCTCCAGCTCTTAGCAAACATCTACCAAGTGTGTAATCATGCTAGCCTCACTGCCCTTCGCTACTACCACACAATTGATGAGACATATCAAAGTGAGGCCAATCTTGTTATGCAAGCTTACTTTTGAGCCCTGTTGCATCAATTAGATGGAAATTGGTACTTGAGATTTGGTGTTTCCCCCCACATTACACCTGATTTGGCTAATCTAATTGTCTAGGCAAAAGTGTAAGGTGGTTTCGGATCAGATTCGTATTGGTGATGGCTTTGGTTTTCCCATTAAACTTTTTGGTATAGCCTGGCTCTCTACACTCGAACTTTACTTTCCCATCACTTACCAAGAATGTACGACATGTTCAGAATGTACTTCTTACACTAATACCTTCTTTGAATTTCATCCTACTTGTTATTTTCTTGTGAAGGATCATCAGTCCACGTGGGCTGAGTAAAAATGGGCGTTACACTTTTATTTTGCCATTGAATGATGATCATCCCCCCTGTCTTTGTCGGTGAACGGTCCTCTCTTTCTCACTGGCACTCGTGACTAGGGCTGCAAATGGTCCGGTCCGGTCCGATCCGGTCCGACAATGGACCGAATATTTTCGGTCCATCACTTTTTTGGACCGGACTGATAGCTATTGGTCCGGTCCGATCCAGTCGGTCCGGCCTATTTTTTTTCTTTTTTATTTTATTAAATAATTAATAAAAAAATTATTTAAAATACTAAATTAAATTAAGTGACTTATTAATGTGGATTATGTAACATACTCAATAAAAAAATATTTAATATGGTCAATGATAATAAATTAGAAGAAAACTATATTATTAATTTATATAATTACTATATAATTAACTAATTGATATTATATATTAGTTAATTCATAGAATATTAACAAGTGTTAATAACATATTTAAAATTTTATATTGTTAATAGTGATAGGTTAGATGAATATATATATAAAATATTGTTAATTTATAGAATATTAATAAGTATTAATAACATATTTAAAATTTTATATTGTTAATTGTACAATTATTATATATAAAATATTATTTTTATTTTTCATTCGGTCCGGTCCGGTTTGAAAAACCCTGGACCGTGGACCAGACCGAAACTTTTTGGTCCTTTAAAATGTGGACCGGTCTCGGTCCAGTTTGGACCGAAACGGTTTGTCCGGTCGACCGGACCGTTTATCACCCCTACTCGTGACTTGGTCATCTAGCCCTCAAAGTCGTTCGTCGTATCCTATCTCAATTTTCTTTACCTGTCTCTTTAGATAGTCGTAGTTATTCTTGTCCTGCTTGTCATAGTTCTAAGAGTAATTAACTTTTTCTAAGTCTTGTAACCATGCTTCGGAATTTCTGGATTTACTTTGCAGTGATGTATGAGGCCTTCTCACATCTCTAATAAAATTATTATGTTTCCTTTTTGGATTCTTATAGTCGATATACATGGATTTACCCAATTTCTTGCAATGTCAAACTTATTTTTCTTCAATTTAAACCATATGTAGAATGTTTCTTCAATCACAAAATCAAATTGCTTTAATTTGATTGGGGTGGTGAATATCGGCCCTTATCCACTTTGCTTGCCTCTCTTGGTATCACCCATCGCCACTCCTATCCACATACACATTAACAAAATGGCTCCATTGAATGTAAGCATCATCACATTGTTGGAAATGGGCCTCGCTCTTTTACATCACAGTCATGTCCCTAAATTCGAATTATGCCTTGCAAATAGCCTGCTATCTCATAAATCGCATGCTCACCCCTCCAACACACCTCACCATTTCAAAAACTCATTCAAACCTTTCTTGACTACTCTATTCTATGTGTCTTTGGTTGTGCCTGTTGGCCGAATATTTGCCCTTACAACTGCCACAAACTTCAACCTCGATCATCCTGTTGTGTGTATCTTGGCTATAGCTTAAAACATAAAGGGTATAAATGCCTCGACACTTAATCTGGCATAACAATTATGTCTCATAATGTTCAATTTGAGGAGTCTCTCTTTCCATTTTAGTCTAGTCCCAGTCCTCCCCCACCTCTAATCACAATTCGCCTTCATACGAAATCTCCATTCTTGTGCTAAGACCCATTCCTCAGCATAAGCCTAGTGCAACAACTTTCTATGTGCTGGCCTAACACAACGACACACGACCTAGCCCCCAGTCACTTCAGCCATCAGTAGCCTTACCCACAACCCAACCATATACTTATTCTCCCTCACTAGTCACCCTTCCTACACAGCCATCTCGAACCGCCCTTTTCTAACCTCACTCCATCTCAACACCACATTATTACTAGATCCAAAAACTGCATCTCTAAACCCAAAACCTACACTGATGGCTCCATTCAATACCCACTTCCTAAAGTTCTGATTTCTAACCTCAACGTTTTCGATGTCGAACCCACCTACTACTATTCCACCGCCAAATCACCTGAGTGGCATGCTGCCATGAACGTTTAATTTGATGCCTTATTGAACAATGGAACTTGGTCACTAGTTCCACCCAATGTACGACAAAATGTAATTAAGTAAAAATAAGTGTTTCAAATCAAACGTAAAAGCTAATGGTGAGATTAAAAGGTACAAGGCCAGATTGGTGGCCAAGGGGTTCCTACAACAATCTGGAGTTAATTACTTGAGACATATAGTGTAGTTGTAAAACCTACCACAGAATGCATTGTTTTGTCCATTACTCTTTCTCATGGATGGCCTGTTAGGCAAATTGATATACAAAATGGCTTCTTGCATGGAACTCTGTTAGAGTTAGAGGAGGTATACATGTCTTGACCTTTAGTGTATTACACCCACAATTTCCTAATCATGTTTGCAAATTACACAAGGCTCTCTATGGCCTCAAACATGCTCCTCATGTCTGGGCTTCAAATTTGAGTAGTTAGTTAATTTAGCTTGGTTTCCATGGTTTTCAGTATGACACTTCATTATTCATTTGCACTACGAACAACATCTCAGTGTATATTCTAATTTATGTTGATGATATCTTGATTACAAGTTCAAGTAAGCTTGCCATTGATGATTTGTTAAATGCTTTACAACATGATTTCGCTATTAAAGATTTGGGTCCTTTACAGTTATTTCTGGGTATTGAGGCCATATCCAACAATGGTGGCATTCTTTTATCTCAATCCTGCTATATTCTCAACATTCTTCATTGTCCAAATCTAGTGTTTCATGCTCTTTTGAAGCATGTTGAGATTGATTGGCAGTGAGTTCTTACTGAATTGTTCGTTGGAGGACTGAGTGGCTTGCCTTGGTTTGGTGGTGACTCTGGGCATCCAAGTGCTTGAGAGTATGAGTTCACCTTGTAGAGTTTGAGGTTAGAGAGAGATAGAATACTTCCACGAACCTCCCGTAGTAATCGGCAAGTCCAAGAAAGCTTCTGATCTCGTGAATTGTCGGGGCACGTTGCCAGTTTACCACCTTGTGGGGGTCTACTGCAACTCCAACCTTGGAGATCACATGCCGAAGAAACTTTTCTTCCTATCTCCAAAACTCACACTTGTTGAGTTTTGCATACAATTGATGTTGTGACGCCCCAAGCCTCCGCTTGTGGCTCGGTGAAGAACCATGGTGTCAGGGAGTGTATACCTGTTTACGCCCAAACTAGTACGTTGTGTTATAGTATAGTTCAGGTGTCGATCCAGAGGGAGTCGGAAGAAACACAACAAGACGCAAGTTTAAAAGAAAAGATCAAATTATAATATGACAAGAATCTGAAAATTCTACCTAAAGCACGTAATTAAAATGACATTATGGCGCGAATAAGAAGGCAAGTAAAGCTTTGGGCTTCCATCAACCTGATCCAATACTCTGACTTTTTCAATCCAAACGATATACACAATTAAGAATTATAGCACCAAATTCCTAATTGGAAGATATGACATTATGTTCATCTACTTTCTCAAATTTAATTCTCGAATCTATTCTCCCTCTACAAATCACAGTTTTCATATATATATATATATATAAATGAATATAAGATCTAGAGACGACACTATGTTCACAAACAATAATGCAGCAAAAGATCACATCAATGGCATGAAAAGTCTGTTTAAGTCAATCGTATATTCATAATCTTATAGCTCAACAAAATCAAACCATAGCAAGATTTAATATAATTGTCTCAAACTTATAATATACAAAACAATAGATAATTGAATCCTAAAATCTTAAACCATAAAGCTTAATCTATGAATTGAAATAAAGTCAAAATATTTTCACTGATCGATTTCCGTCCTAGGCTTTACCTAAAATTTAGTTCTCCATAGAAGAACTAAAAAAATAAAATAGTGTTTTTCTCTTCTCTTGATCTGTGCCTCCTCCCCTAAAAAATTCTCCAATTTTGTGCTAATGGTATGCTTATATAGGGTAGGAAAGAAACCCAAATGTCTTCATTATTCCCACACAAAAAATTGCTTAAATTTTAGGACTCATCTTGGTAACCACGTACATGCTTTAGGATTTCAAATTTAGAAATCCTTATTAGAAACAAATATGTATCCCTTTAAGATAGCTTTCCAACAAATTCAGAATCACATCAATCCAATATGTGAATAGAAAGTTACGATTAAAATACTAAAGTATATCCCGACTATCTCCTAGTGCATTTTGGACTCTGACTTTTTCTCTTGATTTGAATTACTCTTAGTTGCTCACCCGTTGGTGAAATGGGTTAAAGCCATAAACAATTTCAAATGGTGAAAACTTAGTTGCAGAATATATACTTCTATTGTAAGCAAATTTAACATGTGGCAAACAATCTTCCCATGTGATATGAACCTGTGGGAATGAATTCCCTTTAACCCACAATCAATTTGAAAACTCCCCAAGAAAGTCAAAATCAAGTCAATGGATGGAGAACCTAGACCCGATGAGAACTCGTTTCAAGAACCTAGATTATATTAAAATCTAGATCCATTGAAGAACCCGTCTCAAGAACCCAGATTACAAAGGAGGAACGCCACAAAGGTTGTGATTTACCTTTGATAAGTTCAAAAGTTCAATCAACCATCATCACCATTAGCTTCACCGACATCCCTAAGCCCTACCCTATCAATCTCGGATTTTCAACTTTTGTTCAACTTTTGCTGTCCTTTCAAATGCTTCAAAGACTCATGATCTATGTGAATCACAAACTCCTTTGGCCATAGATAGTGTTGCCAATTTTCCAAAGCCCTCGCTAAGGCATACATCTCCTTATCATAAGCAGGGTAATTTAGGGCTGCCCCACTCAACTTTTCACTGAAATAAGCAATTGGACTGCCTTCTTGCATCAAAACAGCTCCAATACCTATGCCTGAAGCATCACACTCAATTTCAAAAGTTTTAGCAAAGTTAGATAAAACAAGCAAAGGCGCATTAGTTAACTTTTCTTTGATTAGACTAAATGCCTTTTCTTGTTCTTTTCCCCACTTAAACGGCACATTTTTCTTGATGACTTCAGTAAGAGAGGCAGCTAAGCTACTAAAATCACGCACAAACCGTCTATAGAAGCTCGACGTGGCTGACTGTTGCAGGCGTTGACCACTCTTGGATTGCCTTCACCTTTTCGTTAAACCGAAAGGCATCACTAACCACTCATACAAACCATATTTAGTCTTAAAAGCAGTTTTCCATTCATCACCTTCTTTCATCCTAATCTGATGATATCCACACTTAAGATCAATTTTTGTAAAGACACAAAAACCATGCAATTCATCCAGCATATCATCTAGTCTAGGAATGGGATGAGGATACTTTACCGTTATGTTGTTAATGGCTCGGCAGTCAACACACATCCTCCATGTTCCATCCTTCTTAGGAACTAACAGCACCGGAACCGCACAATGACTCATACTTTCACGCACAAACCCCTTCTCCAATAATTCACTTACTTGCCTCTGAAGTTCATTGGTCTCCTCAGGATTACTCCTATAAGCAGGTCGATTTGGAATTGATGCACCAGGTATGAAATCAATTTGATGTTCAATCCCTCGGATTGGAGGTAAACCATAAGGTACCTCTTTAGGAAGGACATCTTCAAACTCCTGCAAAAGAGAAACAATATTGCTCGGCAAAGCACTGACGAGATCATTAGCGCATAAAAGAGTCTCCTTGTACATGAGTACAATAAGAGGCTGGTGTGAAAATAATGCTCTCTTGATCTCACTTTTTTTTGTAATGTAATTGAATTTTTCCTCTCTTGCTCTCACTATAGCCGAAATCCTCTCTTTCTTTTTCATTCTGATCAATATTTTTCTCTCCTTTTTTTTTAAAGTCTTTTTTTTTTCCAGTTTCGGCCTTCCTTTCCTTTTCCTTTTTTTTTTTCATTCGAACTTTGTAACTTTAATTGGTCCTCCCTGACCTGTTTTGGAGTTAATGGCACAAGAGTAATAGGTTGTCTATTAAGAGTGAAGGAATACTTATTTGTGAATCCATCATGCGTAACGCTCAGATCATACTGCCATGGTCTTCCCAACAGTAAATGGCATGCGTGCATAGGAACCACATTACAAAGCACCTCATCCTCATATTTGCCAATGGATAATACCACCAACACTTGTCTTGTCACCTTGATTTCCCCACATTCATTCAACCACTGAAGCCGGTAAGATTGAGGATGTTTCAAGGTAGTTAAAGCCAATTTCTCCACCAAATAACTGCTGGCTACATTTGTGCAACTCCCACCATCGATAATGACACTGCAAACTTTGTTTTTTACAAAGCACCGAGTATGAAACAAGTTCTCCCTTTGGTTACTTTCTTCCTCCTTAACCTGCACATTGAGAACTCGCATTGCAACCAATAAATTTCCAACCACAGCATTTTGCTCATTGTCAGCATCCTCCATAGATGGCATATCATCATTATCTACTTCTTTCTCATTTTTTGACTCAAGCTCTCCTTGGGTATTTATCACCATCACCCTCTTGTTTACATACTGGCTGGCTAGATGTCCGCCCCTGACATTTAAAACACTTAATATCACGTGTTTTAGAACTTAATGATATAAACCCGCGGGAATGAATTCCCTCGAACCCACAATCAATTTGAAAATTCCCCAAGAAAGCCAAAATCAAGTTAATGGATGGAGAACCTAGACCCGATGAGAACTCGTTTCAATCACCTAGATTATATTAAAATCTAGACCTGTTGAATAACTCGTCTCAAGAACCCAGATTATAAAGGAGGAACGCCACAAAGGTTGTGATTTACCTTTGATAAGTTCAAAAATTCAATCACGAACAAGAGGAGTAAAACTCAACTCACAATGAATAAATTCATCAAATTTTATAAACTTCATAAAACTTCTGAAAATGAGGCTACAAAGAGTATTTAAACCAAAACTTAATTAAAACACTAGATAAAATAAAACCCCATCTTCCAAAAATACCCCTGAGTGAACAGTGTCGCGGCTACAGTACAGTGCTACAGTAACCCTAACCCTAGTTCAATAAAATAATAACTTTCCCAACATGCCCTTACATAGGCATAAACCCAATTATTCTAAGCAAATAAAATATGTCCTTGAAATTAATTAAATAAGTTGAAAGTCTTCAAGTGTCCAAAGCCTATAAGTCATGTTGTTGCCTTTTCCATAGCTTATGAAATGAATCAAAGCATAATCTTCATCGTTTAAGCCCTTGAACTTGTATTTGGCCCATCTGGAACTTGCAACATATCTTTAAGATTAGGCCCACCTTGATTCCCATCATTCCCACTCTCCTCAAAAGGATTTGACCTCGAATCTCCACCTGGATCAAAGGAAAAAATGTTAGTAACATTATCATTGTTTTCATATGCATTGTCATTAACTTGTTCAAGAATTTGAGAACATCCATCCAAGCTACTCCTGTTGTCAACAGATAAAGACATTAAATCTAAAGGAGTAAATAGATTAAGTCTACAAACAATTTTAAAAGGAGAATATAAAGTGGTACTATGCATGGTCCTGTTATATGCAAACTCTATAAATCCATCCATAACCACAAAAATAGAATTTCTACTCCTTTCTTTCCTAGGCAGCCCCAAAACAAAGTCTATTGTGTAGACTCACTAGGAATAGGTAAGGGCGTATGCAACCTTTGTGGCAAAAGTATAAATTTGGCCTTTTCTACATGTAATGCACCTGCCACAAATACAATTGACATCTATCTTCATCTTAGACCAACATAAATGTTCATGCAAAATGTCTAATATTTTCTAGACACCAGAATGACTATTCCAAATATATGCAAACTGAATGAAAGGCAAATGATAGTCCCACAAACGTTCATGCAACAAGTCAATGTATGGCAAATGATACTCCCACAAACAGTCCTGAAACACACCTAAAGTTTTTTTTACAGCACAATGACCACTCCAATTATATGAAAACACGATGAATGGCAAGCAATACTCCCTTACGTGTTTACACTCGAATAATAGCACTTCACTCGTGTTTCACTCTTAATTGGCTTTTTCCAGATAATAGTCTCACACTCTCTCGCCTTTTACCTCAATAGTTTTCTCGCTCAAGTTCTTTAAGAACTAGTTGAACTAAATCAAGACAATACAACCTTGTATTATTCCAACCAGTAATATAGATCCAAGAAACAAGGAATGAATAAAAAGACACGAGACTCAAGGAATTTATACGAGGGAAAGAGTAATTATAAAACAAGACACCAACTAGCAAGTTGTATTCAGCTCCTATGACGATAATAACTCAATCAACAAATACTTTATTTCTCTTTGTTGTAACTATGTAACAACTTTGAATATCCTACCTTCTATTTTCTTCTTCTTCTTCTTTCAGTTTTTTTTTTTCGAATTTTCTTTTCTTTTCTTTTCTCTAATTCAACCACAAACAGCAATATTCAATTGTGAAAACCAAACACTTGAATTCAAACACACAAGCATGGACAATGAAGTAGAAGATAATCAATGGAACGGCACTCCAAGCAACAGATAAACTTAGAGATGCAGGGAAACCCTAGAATTTTGAAACCCTAGGTGATGCAAATTTCAGCCAAACCCAAAATCCTAAGAATTTCGGCAGCCTACTTTTTGTTTCTAAATTTTTTTTTTTGGCAACCTTAGAACAATGAAGCCCTAGAATTAAATTAAATGATGCTAAAATTAAAAGATAGAATCAGACCTGATTGGAAACTTGGCTCTGATACCAAATGATATAAACCCGCAGGAATGAATTCCCTTGAACCCACAATCAATTTGAAAACTCCCCAAGAAAGCCAAAATCAAGTCAATGGATGGAGAACCTAAACCCGATGAGAACTCGTTTCAATCACCTAGATTATATTAAAATCTAGACCCGTTGAAGAACTCGTCTCAAGAACCCAAATTATAAAGGAGGAACGCCACAAAGGTTGTGATTTACCTTTGATAAGTTCAAAAGTTCAATCAACCACCATCACCATTAGCTTCACCGACATCCCTAAGCCCTACCCTATCAATCTCGGATTTTCGTTTGCACCCGTTCAAAAGTGAATTTTTGAGACCCACGGCCACAGTGCATTTGGCACTATTTTGTTGCTGCGTTGCCGCTTCTAGCACCTTCGTGATCTTTCAAAAATTATAATATTGCATTGTAAGTATTTTTTCTCGAAGAACTTTTGAGATTTAAATGTATTTTCGCTCTAATTCTTATTTACTGTGAATTGGTTGGTTGTGCCGGACTGAGTCCGAAGAGTAAGGGGGTTGGTTGGATTGGATGATGGAGTTGTTTGAATGATTGATTTATGCTATGAAATTTGTTGGCTGTTTCGGATTTAAATATTGGTGTTTTGAGTTTGACGTTGGTCATGGTGGATATTGGTGATTGTTTTAGGAAGTGGTGATATATTTTGGGATTATGAGGGTTTTAAGTTTTGAGAAATTAAGATAGATTATTTTAGAAACTTAGGCTTAAATATGGAAATCCGTGATTGATTGAAAACTTACGAAAATTGTGTGATTATTTTTATAGGTGACGATTTTTAGTCGACTCGACATTTTTTAGGAAAATTCTGAAAAGCTAAGAAGTCCAGGTAAGCGGGGTTCATATACTAGTTTTGCATAAAAGAAATAAAATGAGGTTGACTTTGAAAATAAACGTGTTTGTTTTTTAAAAGAAATGATCTGAAAACAACCTCAGATGTTTATTCTGCATATACATAAATTCAACATAAGAGAAAGTGTTTTCTGTCATGACTGGTGTAGACATGAGCTAGTTTTGTGCACTTTATTTCTGAACTATGTAAAAGAGCGAGTAAGAAATTTTAAAAATTTTGTTATGAACAAATAAGAATATTTTGTTTATGTTTATCTCGAACATGTGAAATGATCTGAAACTTTTCAGTGTTTTGTTTTGATATGATGTGTCATCTGAAAACCTTGGCATGAAGTTCTGATTCTGTATATGATTGTAATCGAATTTTCGATAAAATCTGTTCTGTTTCTGTTAAGGCCCAGCCACGGGTATAATGGTGATTTATAACCCTACCACGGGGGTGAAACATGGAATATGACCCAGCCACGGATATAATGGTGGTTTATAACCCTACCACGGGGGTTAAACATGGTTTTGTCCCGATGTGATGCTAAGAGATGATTTAATTATAATGTTTCAGTTTGGAAATGCCAACGGATCTTCTTTTTGGAATAAATTTATTTTTCTGAAAATTTCGCTTTTATGTTTTTGGTACAAAGTTTTGTTTTTGCATTCTGAAAGTAAATGCTTTGTTCGGCTTATCAAATGTTATAAATGCTCATGTTTACGTGCTAGTATATGCTTTCTGCTTACTGAGTTGTTGATAACTCACCCCCTTATCTCTCCATAATATTTCAGATGACATTGATGGTTCAGTTGAGGATCAGTATTAGAGTTTATGGAGAAGATTAGCAGTGAATGGTTGTTGGGTATCTCGTGGTATTAGTGTTGATGTTGGAAGTTATTTATATTTCTTAAGTTTGCCTCAATGGATTTAGACGGTTTATGGAGACTTATGTTGATGTTTCATTATTTCTAGTTTGTTATTTGAGACATGAAGAATAGTTGATTTTATTTGAGTTGCTGGATTGAAAATTAGATAGATGAGTTTATATGGTTTATTTAATTAAAGTATTTACGTTTGATTTGAGGTTTGGGAAAATATATATTCTTGAATTTGGAAGTACTCTAGTCTTGTTAGAGTTGATTATTAGGTTATATGAGTTAACTCTCAGGACCCTCGGAGATGGGGCGTTACAAGACGAGTTTAGCAAGAGCCCAACATTTAAGATGGGCTTAAAGGATGAAGATTCAGTTTTGATTCATTTGATAAGTTACAGAAAGGGCAACAACATAATTTAAAGGCTTTGGCCACTTGAAAGCTTTCAACTTATTTAATTCATTTAAATGACTTATTATTAGTTTAGAATAATTGAGTTTATTATGGGAATGACTTAAGGGGGCCTATGCAAGGGCATGTTGGGAAATTTATTATTTTGTTGAACTAGGGTTTCAAGAAGTACTGTAGCGAATTAGGGATTCAAAAGTACTGTAGCCAAGTTACTGTAGCGACGTATTGTAGCCGTGACACTATTCACTCAGGAGTATTTTTAGAAGATGGGGCATTAATTTGGTTTGGGTTTTAATTAGGTTAGGGTTTTAATTAGGTTTTGGTTTAAATACTCTTTGTAGCCTCATTTTAACAAGTTTATGAAATTTGATGAATTTATTCTTTGTGAGTTAAGATTATCTCCTCTTGTTCTTGATTGAACTTTTGAACTTATCAAAGGTAAATCACAACTTTTGTGGCGTTCCTCCTTTGTAATCTGGGTTCTTGAGACGAGTTCTTCAAAGGGTCTAAGTTTTAATATAATCTAGATTCTTGAAACGAGTTCTCATCGGGTCTAGGTTCTCCATCCATTGACTTGATTTTGGCTTTCTTGAGGAGTTTTCAAATTGATTGTAGGTTTAAGGGATTTCTTTCCCGCGGGTTCATATCAAGTGAGATATTGTCCCACTTCAAGGTCCTTTAAATAGAGTGAAAATGTCAGATGTCCTTTCTGACTTATCACTATATCCATATATGCTTAGATATGAGTCTTTCATCCTCGTCAGATCATACTGCAAAATGACAGAGATAGGTGACCAGGGCATGGTCCTCAAGCCCTCCGTTCTGCAAACCTCAATTCTCCTTTGAATGAGGATCCTCCATGTGGTGTCGGGCATACTTATGGGTCCTGACGACATGACCTGTCAAGCCTTCATCTTTAATTGTGGAGCCACTCCGGATGTGACCTTTCAGATAGAGTGTGGGCTTCTGCGCTTGTTACTAACACTTCTCCGAACTCTTTCGTGTTATCCTGGAAAGTTTCCATGACTGGTTGTGTTAGTCGGTCTATAGTTCCTCTTTAGCGAGTAATCATTTCTTGCCTTGGGTGGTTAGTACGTAACTCGCCCAGCCCATCCATCCCTCCAGCTCCTCATTCTTGTCTTTACAGGAGATGAATTTTCTAGCTTATCTACTGTGGCCGAGTTCCTCATCTCTTCCTCGCTCTGGGACATGTCAGTCGGATTCTCACGTGGTGCCTGCTCGCCCAAACGTTGTATTAGCTGCACTAGTGTCTCCCACTGCTGGTTCGTAAGACCATTGGTGTGCTCCTCGTCTTTGCATTTTTTTCAACTCCACGAATGGTCTATCCCCTTTCATGTAAGGTACCATCACACAATTCATTATAAATTTCTAAATAGAATGAATTTATGCATAAGTTTCATGTTAGTTGTATGAAACATGCATTGCAATATTTACAAAAAATCACGATATTTTTAGGAGTCGTGCATTAAAATATTTTATGAAATGTCATGATTTTTTGTCAGACGAGATGGTAACTCTCTCGAGTCAAAACTGTGGTCTCTCGGTTGGCAAGGACACTGAGGTTAAGTACGAGTCGCGAAGCTTGGGATTGCTCGTTACAAAGTCATATGCATTGTAGTTACCCATGATTCGGCAAACAAAGTAGGGTTTGCATATGACCATGAGAAAGGAGAGATCGTAGTGCACGCGATAATAAATGGAATTGGTTGGTAAGATGGCTTTCACATTTAGTTTTGGACATGGGGTCCGAGAAATGAGTTTGTTTTGTGATGCTTTGGGCACTAGGTGCTTGGTAATACTAGTTATGGTGAACTATGTTTATATTAATTGGAGGTTGGCACCTCGATATGTATGATTCATTCTTTTATTTTGAATTCATCATTTAACATTCATCATCATGTCTTGCATTTATAGTTGCTATCTTGGGTTATAATTTTATGAGATTTTCTCGAATCTTATAGTGATAATCACACTATGGTTTCGCTCCTTGAAATCGTGGGCTTTAATGCAGATGTAGGAAATGTGGCAAGATATGAGGAGGAGGAGCCAATGCAACCTAAGGAGTAGCTTCGGGTGTCAATCCCCATTAAGATGTAGAGATTTTGTAATATTTTGTTGTTATTTGATTTGGGCGATCAACAGCTTATGGTCTGTAATATTTCTAACAAGGGTGTTGGATAATATTATTGTTTGGCGAGTTTAACATATTTCTCTGGTACTCATATTTCTAGTTATGACCTGTTTCTTATCTTTTTTCTATTGTGACTAATTGTACATGTATGCTAGGTATACAAACATACAATATTCAGATCATAAGGGGTGTTTGCTCGTGTGGTGAGTATCCTAACTTCTCGGGCTTTTGCCAAATCCCAACCAGGAGCAAGGGGCACCACAGTAAGTCGATTGGATATGCGGCATTACCAATTTCATATGTTACATCAGTGTGTATTTGCCTTAGTAATTGGGCAAGGTCTTTTGGGTAGGTCATTGTTTGGGTCACGGTTTGGACCTCTGTGAGTGTCTGGGCTTGCTTTGGGCTTCTAGGCTAGTATCTATCCCATATTATCTCTACCCCACTCCAAATTCCTAGAAACTCATATACCAAAACCTTTAAGGGCTAACAGGCCCAATCTTCTTCTAACTTAGACCGAAATATTTTCATAAGAAAGGAAAACATTTTTAAAGAAAAATCCTACCTTATAATATTTTTTAAGGAAAGAAATATTTTATATAAAGTCTGTAGAAAAATGAAGAATGTATGATTGAAAACCTATGTTAGTATATGTTTTCAATATGAGTAATTCTTACACAATATTTGACTCATTTTGTTTTTATGTGTGCCCCACCCAGGAATGAAATGAGGATGAAGTGTCAGGACAGACATGGCACAAGGAATAGGTGACAGAAGTGATGGGAACCAAGATGGACCTAGTCTTAAAGATCATTTGCAACTTCCAGATGGACCAAGAAGATCAAGGAGACAATGCAAGGATTGATGCAATCCACTTGAGACATGTTTTGCAAGAGCCCAACATTCAAGATGAGGCTTGAAGGATGAAGATCCAGTTTTAATTCATTTGATTAGCTACGGAAGAGGGCAACGACAAGACTTAAAGGCTTTGAGCTCTTGAAGGGTTTCAACTTATTTAATTCATTTAAAGAACTTATGTTATTAGTTTAGATTAATTGAGTTTATTATGGAAAGTATTGAAGGGGGCCTATGCAAGGGCATGTTGGGAAAATTATTATTTTATTGAACTAGCGTTAGGGTTACTGTAGCCGAGAGTTACTGTAGCGCGACACTGTAGCCACGACACTGTTCATCCAGGGGCACTTTTGGAAGGTGGGGGTTTATTTTGGCTAGGGTTTCATTAGGTTTTGCTTTAAATACTCTATGTAGCCTCATTCTAATCAGATTATGAAGTTTATGAAATTTGATGAATTTATTCATTATGAGTTGAGTTTATCTCCTCTTGTTCTTAATTGAACTTTTGAACTTATCAAAGGTAAATCACAACCTTTGTGGCGTTCCTCCTTTGTAATCTGGGTTCTTGAGACGGGTTCTTCAACGGGTCTAGATTTTAATATAATCTAGGTTCTTGACACGAGTTCTCATCGGGTCTAGGTTCTCCATCCATTGACTTGATTTTGACTTTCTTGGGGAGTTTTCAAATTGACTGTGGGTTCAAGGGATTTATGTTCCTGTGGGTTCATATCATTTGTTATTCAGAGCAAGGTTTCCAATCAGGTCTGATTCTATCTTTTAATTCTTGCATCCTTAAATTAATTCTAGGGCTTCATTGTTCTGGGGTTTCCAAAAAAAAAAACTAGAAACAAAAAGTAGGCTGCCGAAATTGTTAGGGTTTTGGGTTTGGCTGAAATTTGCATCACCTAGGGTTTCAAAATTCTAGGGTTTCCTGCATCTCTAAGTTTATCTGTTGCTTAGAGTGCCATTCCTTTGATTCTCTTCTACTTCATTGTCGTGCTTGAATTCAATTGCTTGATCTTCACAATTGAATATTGCTGTTTGTGATTGAATTAGAGAAAAGAAAAGAAAAGAAATGAAAAGAAAAGAAAAAAAAATTGAAAAAAAAACAAGAAGAAGAAGAAGAGGAAGAAGAAGAAGAAAAGAGAAGGTAATTCAAAGTTGCTACATAGTTTCAATAAAGAGAAATAAAATATTTGTGGATTGAGCTTTTATCATCATAGGAGCAGATTACATCTTTCTAGTTGGTATCTTGTTTTATAATTACTCTTTCCCTCGTATAAATTCCTTGAGTCTCGTGTCATTTTATTCATTCCTTGTTTCTTTGATCTATATTACTGGTTGGAATAATACAAGGTTGTATTGTCTTGATTTAGTTCAACTAGTTCTTAAAGAACTTGAGTGGGAAAACTATTGAGGTAAAAGGTAAGAGAGTGTGAGACAATTATCGGAAAAAAAGCCATTAAGAGTGAAACACGAGTGGAGTGTCATTATTTGAGTGTAAACACGTAAGGGGAGTGTGTGAGCTTTTTCACTAACATTCTTTTTGTGCAGCATATTATGATGTCTCATAGAAGTGACTTTTCACCAAAGGGGATGGCAGATAACTCATCCTTTGTGTTGCAAGCCATGCAACAACAGTTTGAGCGATGAACTTGGTGTTAGGTGAAGTGAGGGAAAGTATGGATAATCAAGAAGCAGTGATTAGAAATTTGCAAGGTAAGAGAGATAGAAGGCATGGAGGAGGCCTTAGGGCAAACTCAGGGGGTCGAGATAGAGTAGATATGAACCTTGGGAGCATCAAAATGAAAATACCATCATTCCAAGGTAGAACTAACCCTGAAGTTTATTTAGAGTGGGAGAAAAGAATAGAGTTGGTGTTTGATTGTCATAATTATTATGAGTTGAATAAGGTGAAGTTGGCTGTAATTGAGTTCACTGATTATGCGATTATTTGGTGGGATCAATTAGTATCCAATAGGAGGAAGAATCTTGAGAGGCCTGTAGAAACATGGAGAGAGTTGAAAGCTATCATGAGGCGGAGATTTATACCTAGCCACTACTATAGAGACCTCTACCAAAAACTACAAAATCTTATACAGGGGTCTAGGAGTGTAGAGGATTATCATAAGGAGATGAAGGTGGCTATGATTCGGGCCAATGTAGTGGAGGATCGGGAGGCCACGATGACAAGATTTTTGAGTGGGTTGAATAGGGAGATAGCCAATGTAGTTGAGTTGCAACATTATAAGGAGGTAGAAGATATGGTACACATGGCTATGAAGGTGGAGAGACGGCTAAAAGGAAGGGGTACATCAAGGTATACTTCGGTTTCTAGTACTCATTGGAAACCAAAGTGGGACAAAAATGATCAAGCTGTAGCAAAGGGGAAGACCGAACCACCAAAGGGAAAAGATTTGGGTGAGGTTGAAATCTCAAGAAAAATAGAGAATGAGTTGAAAAACAATTGTGAGGCCGAAAGTTCAAAAAAAGAGGAGACTGAAAGAAAAACAGAGAGTGAAAAGAACAAAGAGAGTGAGAGGAAAAAAGAGAATGAAGCCGAAACATCAAAAGAAAGAGAGAGAGAAAAAGAAAATAGAGAGGTGCTTGAGAGTCAAGAAAAAAGAGTGGAGCCACAAGAGAAAAAAGAAAGAGAGATTGTAGAGAGAAATAAAAAGACAAAAGTGAGTTTTTATGCTAAGGCAAGCTTTTATACTAATGAATTTAATGACTCTTTGTCTTGTGTTGTTGTTTCTTTGTTGCAGGCATATAAGGTCATGATTCCTAGCGGTGTGTTTAGTGGATTGCCACCTATTAGAGAAATAGAGCACTACATTGATTTTGTACTAGGTGCGACAATTCCTAACCGACCTTTCTTGGAAAAATATGAGTCAATGACACACTTATAGGGACAAGGTAAGTTGTTAACTATAATGCGTGCTAAGCGGGAGGATTGTATTGAGACTTTTTCTCATGTATTCAAATACACGCAAGGTATGGAAACTTTTGTGGTTGATGCTTTAGCAAGAAGGTATGTACGTATCTTCATTTTAGATGCAAAATTGTTGAAACTTGAATATGATAAGAAATTGCATGCTAATGATTATGACTTTGCTAGTGTGTATGGAACATGTGAGAAAGTATCGTTTGGTAAATTCTATAAACTAGATTGGTACTTGTATAGAAAGAATAGATTTTGTATACCTACTAGTTTTATGCGTAACTTGCTTGTGTGTGATGGACATGGTGGTTTGTAGGGTAACCATGGTGTAAGGAAGACTTTTGTTGTGTTGCATGAACATTTGTGAGAATATCATTTGCCTTTCAGTGACGTGTTGCATGAATGTTTGTGGAAGTATCAATTGTCATTCATTGAAGTGTTACATGAACGTTTGTGGAAGTATAATTTGTCATTCATTGATGTATTGCACGAACGCTTGTGGGAGTATCATTTGCCATACATTGACGTGTTGCACGATCGTTTGCGGGAGTATCATTTGTATTTCATTGAGTTTGCATATAATTGGAGTGGTCATTCTGGTGAAAATAAGATTTCAGACATGTTGCATAAACGTTTATGGGAGTATCATTTGCCATTCATTGACTTGTTGCATGAACGTTTATGGGAGTATCATTTGTCAGTCATTGAGTTTGCAT
This sequence comes from Juglans mandshurica, assembly GCA_022457165.1. NCBI lineage: Eukaryota > Viridiplantae > Streptophyta > Magnoliopsida > Fagales > Juglandaceae > Juglans > Juglans mandshurica. The sequence continues at coordinate 14,751,040 of CM039630.1, read as the reverse complement.
ATTGGAGTGGTCATTTTGGTTCGAGGAAGACTTTAGATGTGCTTCATGAACATTTGTGATAGTATTGTTTGCCATTCATTGAGTTTACATATGATTGGAGTGTTCATGCCACTACTAAATTTTCACCAATTGAAATTGTTTATAGACTTAATCAATTTCCTCCTTTAGATTTAAAGTCTTCACCAGATGATGATAAGGGTAGCTTGGATGGACTATTCCAAATTCTTGAACAAATTAATGAAAATGCATATCTAATGGATCTTCAATGTAAGTATCATGTTTCTACTATTTTCAATGTTACTAACCACTTTCCCTTTGATCCAGGTGGAGATTCGAGGTCGAATCCTTTTGAGGAGAGGGGGAATGATGGGAACCAAGATGGACCTAGTCTTAAAGATCATTTGCAACTTCCAGATGGGCCAAGAAGATCAAGGAGACAATGCAAGGATTGATGCAATCCACTTGAGACATGTTTTGCAAGAGCCCAACATTCAAGATGGGGCTTGAAGGATGAAGATCCAGTTTTAATTCATTTGATTAGCTACGGAAGAGGGCAACGACAAGACTTAAAGGCTTTGAGCTCTTGAAAGGTTTCAACTTATTTAATTCATTTAAATGATATGAACCCGCGGGAATGAAATCCCTTGAACCCACAGTCAATTTGAAAACTCCCCAAGAAAGCCAAAATCAAGTCAATGGATGGAGAACCTAGACCCGATGAGAACTCGTTTCAAGAACCTAGATTATATTAAAATCTAGATCCGTTGAAGAACCCGTCTCAAGAACCCAGATTACAAAGGAGGAACGCCACAAAGGTTGTGATTTACCTTTGATAAGTTCAAAAGTTCAATTAAGAACAAGAGGAGTAAAACTCAACTCACAATGAATAAATTCATCAAATTTCATAAATTTCATAAACTGATTAGAATGAGGCTACATAGAGTATTTAAAGAAAAACCTAATGAAACCCTAGCTTAAAATAAACCCCCATCTTCCAAAAGTGCCCCTGGATGAACAGTATCGCGGCTACAGTGCCGCGCTACAGTAGCTTGGCTACAGTAACCCTAACCCTAGTTCAATAAAATAATAACTTTCCCAACATGCCCTTGCATAGGTCCCCTTAAGTGCTTTCCATAATAAACTCAATTATTCTAAACTAATAACATAAGTTCTTTAAATGAATTAAATAAGTTGAAACCTTTCAAGAGCTCAAAGCCTTTAAGTCTTGTCGTTGCCCTCTTCCGTAGCTAATCAAATGAATTAAAATTGGATCTTCATCCTTCAAGCCCCATCTTGAATGTTGGGCTCTTGCTAAACTTGTCCCAAGTGGATTGCATCAATCCTTGCATTGTCTCCTTGATCTTCTTGGTCCATCTGGAAGTTGCAAATGATCTTTAAGACTAGGCCCATCTTGGTTCCCATCATTTAAAGAACTTATGTTATTAGTTTAGAATAATTGAGTTTATTATGGGAAGTATTGAAGGGGGCCTATGCAAGGGCATGTTGGAAAAGTTATTATTTTATTGAACTAGCGTTAGGGTTACTGTAGCCGAGAGTTACTGTAGCGCGGCACTGTAGCCGCGACACTGTTCATCCAGGGGCACTTTTGGAAGGTGGGGGGTTTATTTTGGTTAGGGTTTCATTAGGTTTTGCTTTAAATACTCTATGTAGCCTCATTCTAATCAGATTATGAAGTTTATGAAATTTGATGAATTTATTCGTTGTGAGTTGAGTTTATCTCCTCTTGTTCTTAATTGAACTTTTGAACTTATCAAAGGTAAATCACAACCTTTGTGGCGTTCCTCCTTTGTAATCTGGGTTCTTGAGACGGGTTCTTCAACGGGTCTAGATTTTAATATAATCTAGGTTCTTGAAACGAGTTCTCATCGGGTCTAGGTTCTCCATCCATTGACTTGATTTTGGCTTTCTTGGGGAGTTTTCAAATTGACTGTGGGTTCAAGGGATTTATGTTCCCGCGGGTTCATATCAAGAAGCCTATGCATGCTTTATGTAACGTGTAAACTAATGTGATAGGAACCAATGTGGGCCTACTCTTAAAGATCCTTTGCAAGTTCCAGATGGGCCAATTACAAGATCAAGGGCCAAGAAGATCAAGGAAGCAATGCAAGGATTGGTGCAATCCACTTGGGATGAAGCCAATAAGAGCCCAACACTGAAGATGGGTCTGAAAGAAGAAGAACCAGCTTTGATCCACTTTATTCAAGCTGTGGAAGACATGACTTAGAGATAAGGCCTATTGTTATTGGAGGCTTCCAATTTAGTTAAATGATTTATTTTATTAGTTTAGAATAAGTGGGCATGAAGATGCTTGGCTCACATGTCTTATTTCTTATGAACTATGTTTTTGGGAAGGCCTTGTATTTTGGCCAATGGCTTATTTGAAAAGTTACATTTTAGGAACTAGGGTTTCATCAATTGATTGTAGGGGTTACTGTAGCCGCGCGTACTGTAGCCGGTACTGTTCATCAAGGGTAATTTTGGGTAAAATGGGCTTTATTTTGGCTAGGATTTTGATTAGGTTTGGGTTTAAAAACTCATTGTAGCCTCATTTGAGAGATCAGACAATATTAAATTTTATTTGTGAGTTGAGTTTTCTCCTCTTGAACTTATCAAAGGTAAATCACAACATTTGTGGCGTTCCTCCTTTGTAATCTGGGTTCTTGAGACGAGTTCTTCAACAGGTCTAGATTTTAATATAATCTAGGTACTTGAAACGAGTTCTCATCGGGTCTAGATTCTCCATCCTTGACTTGATTTTTGGCTTTCTTGGGGAGTTTTCAAATTGATTGTGGGTTCAAGGGAATTCATTCCCACGGGTTCATATCATAATGTCTTGTAAAATGACTTCGTAATTTAATATAACAAATCCCACTGCAAATTGTCTTTTAATTTTCAAATCGGGTTTCAAGTATGGAACCTTTTATATCATGGGGAGAAAAGGAAGCTCACTTGTTCATTATGGATCGACCTTCGAAGCTACTGAATCCCGAAGCTACTTAATCCCAAAGCTACTGAATCCCAAAGCTAAGGTTCTCAAATCCTTGGTTGAGTGATGCACAACTACTGCTGAGCTTGCTAGTATATGAAGGGGACTTGTTGAGATTCTGATTTCTTCGACACTTGTGCCCCATGTGACGTCTCCAAATTTTGCTTGCGATTTGGTGGAGCCTGAAGCGTCGGAACATACAACACAAGGTTACCTTCTCGTTCATAACAAATAAAAATGCAATGCACCTAGTATGCATCTAAATAATATGCAATGATTCTGCCCAACATATTCAGTCAAAGATACTCAGACATCATAATGGTTACGCCAGGAGTACCAAGTAATACTTCAACAATCAGAATGATTACGCCATGAGCATTTGCGTAGAGGTATTCTAACAATCAAAATGATTCCGCCAGAAGTACCTTGCGTGAATTATTATCAATGGAGATACTTGGACAATCATAATGATTACGCCACAAGTATCCCATATATGATTGATTGAGAAAATACTAATTTTCATTACATACTCTGTACTCGAGACATGATGTGATATGAAACGAAATGATAGATGATATGACATAACGTAACATAACATGTACGTGTGATGAATGACATGACATAACATAAAACAGATAAATATTTCATGACATGTAACGTGTAATTGATACACATTTGTTATATGACGTAACGTGTAACAAATATACATTTTGTGACATGGCTTTATATAACATGTATAATAGCATAAAGAACATGAATGATGATTTTCTTACCACCACACATACACAATATCCTGAAAGTAAGTTAGAGGCGAACTTACCCATACATAAACATGTACTTGAAATAAATCGTAGCATGACATAATGTGAAATTTATTATAAGCATAATAAGGGTGAGTTTGGATGTTGAAGTTAGTTGAGTTGAGTTGAGTTGAGTTGAGATGATAAAATATTGTTAGAATATTATTTTTTAATATTATTATATTTTAGAATTTGAAAAAGTTGAATTGTTTATTATATTTTATGTTGGAATTTGAAAAAGTTGTAATGATGAGTTGAGATAAGTTGAGAGTAGTTAAGCTTCCAAACGAAGCCTAAATATGGATAATGGTTTCTTACCACCATACATACCCAAGTATCCTAAAAGTAAGTTAGAGACTAACTTACAGTGATTGAAGCGTAACGAAACTTAAACGTGAGAAACAAGAACTGTAAGGAGACATTTCCAAAGGTTTGAAACTTCTTACTAGTATACTTAGAAAAACAAAATTACTGACTTAAAGTAAAATTATCATTTTACCCTCTACTTGTGGAAGAATGACCATTTTTTACCCATAATTTAAGGATTTCACATCCTAGCTCCAAAACTCACCAAAATTTACACTCCTCATGTAAATTATGTCCTAAACCCAAATATCAATTTAGAAAATTTAGATCAAATCACAAGTATGTGAACCAAGAATAGGCCGAAACATCAAAAGTGCTAAACCCTTTATTTTTGTTGCAATTCTTTCAAACCCCATCTTTCATGCTAAAATCGAACGTGCAACATACAAAGTCACATCATATGCTTCAATAACATGCTAGAATAAACTCCAAAACTTATATGTTCAAAGTCATAACTTCCTTCACGCCAAAATATCAAGTTTTTGGTCCACAAAGAACGACCCATGATGTTCATGGTCTATCCTTTTTTCAAAACAACTCCAAAAATTCATAAACATCCTCTAAATATGTTCATAAAACAATCCTAAGGACTATCATGATTTAAAAAATTAAACTAAAACCACAAAAGTCACAAAATGACATTCAACACAATTGGTTTGTATGTATACTCTAAAACCAAGTACTATATATGATTTTATTTTTGATCAACCTACTAGATCCAAGTTTTCCATGAAGTAAGCCATCAAGAAAAAATATCACATGCTTCATTTTCAAGTCCTAAAACAGATCTAAGCATCAAACCTAAGATCAGATGGCAAAAATTGCATAGAAACACAAATCCATCAATGAACCTCAAGTATAAGACCTAACCAAACCTTTGCATGCATAAAATTCATATTCTCAAGATCAACACCTTAAATATTCAAAAGAAAATTCTAACACAGATCAAAGTCCTAAGAGTGAAATATGTGAATATCAAAGTCATTGGAGCATATTAACTTGCAACTCCCAGTTTACAACTTTCTAGATCCATGTAAAACTCTTATAAAAAACTTTTAACATTTAATGAATCTTCATCAAACTTTCATATTAAAATGTTAAATACAAACCATAAAAATATCATACCAAGATCTTGCCAAGAACTTCATAAAAAAAATTGAAGAATCACACATTGTCCTGTTTATCGCCCAGTATGACCTTTACATACTTAAACAGACTTTTCTCAAATACAAACCTCATGAAAAATTACACAAAATATTCCAATTGAAACTAAACTCAAAGAGAAAGAACTTATATGAAGAGAGTTTCCTGAGAATATACTTACAATGGCTTCGAAAAAATGAAGCAAGAATCGCCAGAAAACTTTTCAAAAAGTTCCTTTTGAGTCTTCTCCAAGAAAGTGAATGGAAAGTGATGAAATGGTGAAGGGGAGCTATGGAAGACTTATATACGAGGAGGGGATGGCTTAGTGGCCAAGCTAAGTCAATTTGATGGGAGCTTGGTCAGCCAAAAGTGGTGAAACTCGTGTGCCACATAGCCCATGGTTTTCAGCTAAGGAAGCTTCCATGTGAAGGGTGGTTTTGGGGTTGCTTTTTGGCCTCCCATCCGAGCACTATTTGGGTTGACAAGTTAGCCATAGGACAACCTTGGGAGGTGGGGTAAACTTCCTCAAGAAGCCTTTCATATGTGGATGTTTTCGGTGGGCCTAAACCAATTAGGCCTCATTTGGGGTTTCAATTTTTATCAAGTCCAAATATAGTTTTTCTTGGCCCAATGATAATACTATGGTATAAAAGAATGGAGAAGGGTGTAATGACATGAATTTGAATGGTTAATAGCATGTGAAAGTGATTAAACACAAAGTTAAAATTGGCTTCATTTAGGGTTTAGGGTGATCATTTGGGGGGAAACTATTTAGGGTTTGGGGTTTCAATTGGATCCCATATGCTTGGAATTTTACTATGGATGAAACCCTCTTTGTTTGGCACAAAATGAATAGTTGGATGGAATAGTGTTTGGCTTAGTTGGCATAATCACAAAGCTTGATTTTTCCTTCATTTCCTTCACATTTCCATCTCATGGTTCCTCTTAATACTAAGTGTCCTACACTATTAATGTGGCTAAGATCCTGCCAAGTGTTCAAATTTAACTTCTCTAGATTGATTTGGACATTTCACGCTGTGATCTGAAAATAATTGGACTGTGTGTCACATGGCACTTAAATAGGAGTCACTATGCACTTCGAAAATGGTGAAAATAACTTTGCACCATAAAATCCTAAATAATTCAATGAAACTAGGAGTGTACTCTACTTCGCAAAATCCAACTCCTAAGTTCCTCAAACAAATGAAAACGCATTTGTAAACAATTGTTGTCCGAAAAATGAAAATTGTTTTATTGTGCTATAAAATTCTAAATATTAGTATCTCAAATATATAAAAATTTGTTTCTAACACTCCAAAAACTGATTATGTTGACAGATTCAATCCTACGCGATTGCTTGATTCGTTTGACATTTTTGGGTTTTTTACGATGTTTCTAAAACCTAAAGAAATTCATCCACTGAATTCCTGACGGATTATTATCCCCCAACTATGACAAGGGTGTTTGGTAGATCGGTAGAGGTTTCTTAAATAGTTGGAAAATTTTTTAGTTCCTTTCCTTTGTGGCCCCATTGCTCAGTTTTTCGATTATTTTGTACTTATTCTTCTTTTCCTAGGGTCTACATTTGCTTGCAAGATGAGTGGCCAGGCACGAATACTCACTTGTCAAAGAACCTACCTCATCTTGGTTGTTTGTCTGTGAGATGGTGGCACCACAATGGCTGCTGAAGGTGAAAGAAAAAAGGAGTATATAGACAACAACACCTGTGTTTTATCCTGTTTGAGATTCAGTCATTGTGCAATATTTTTAGGATTAATACCACGTGTTATGAAAAGCTTTGAATTAGCCCTCTCTGCAACAAATTACTTCCATCCTAAATAACCGAAGCCACGTATCATGTTGTAAGGTTGCTACTTGTATTTAATATTTAATATTTAATATTAATTTAATATTTAATATTTAATATTAATATTAAAATTTAATATTAAAAAAGAGAAGTAATTAGATTGAAAAATCATAAATATTGATTTAGTCCTTCTACAATGACTCTTCAAATATAACTAACGATCCTAAATTACTATAGTTCAAAGTTTTATAAATATCTTTTTGGCTAGTCTAAATGCAGGAATTTTAACTAAAAAAAAAAACTAAAATCTAGACTGACTTGAGAATGGCATTGCCAATGCCCTAAGGCGCTCAGTCGCCAGCTGGTTGGTCGCCTCGCTATTGGCCGCTGGCTACTTGGTCGCTTGATATCGACCGCCGACTGCTTGGTTGCATGGTATTGGTCACCAACGACGCGATCACCTGTCGTCCATTGCTTGGGCCTTGGCTCATGTGATCGAAGCCCGATTCCCAACAAATATGAGTAGGCATGTCAATTCTAAAAAAATAATACTAAATACAAATTGATAAATGTTAAATAAGTATTTTATGAAAAAATAGATTTTACTAATAAATAATAATTTTTAATATTATTTTTAGACAAGATTTTTTTTAGAAAAATTTGTATGTAATTTATCTATTTAAAATTTATACAAATCATTTCTCATCTTCAAAATGCTTGTTTTTAACATACAAATTATAAGATGAAATCACCAATACAATGCATCTTTTGTTGATTCCCAACGCAAATAAGGCATTGTTTGATTACGTAGTTTATATAAGATGAGATAAGATGTTTTGTTGAAAGTTAAATAAAATATTATTATAATATAACTTTTTAATATAACTATTATTTTAAAATTTGAAATATTTGAATTGTTTATTATATTTTATTTAAAAATTTAAAAAAATTATAATAATTATATGAGATGAGATAGTTTAACAAAATCATCCCTAAATGTTTCAATCAGTTCACACAAAAGATCCTTAGAAGAGTAGAAATTTTTTTTTTTTTTTTTGACAAAAGGTAAAGTAGAATCTAGAAGCTCTAAGATCTTAAAAAAAAAAAACAAATTTAGAAACACAAAGCAGCTCTCAAATTTCAATGAATACTTTTATTTCCAGAAGATGAAGGGATATTTGACTAGATGTAAAAAGGAATAATTCCTTTCGTATCAAGAAATATATCCTTTCCATTTCCATCAAAATCCAACTAAAACAGTATATTTCTTTTTTTTTCTTTTTTTTTCTTTTTTTTTTTAACTGAGAATATTTCGAAAATCTATTTCCAAATCCCAAAGTCATCATCAATGACAGCTTTATCTTTATAAAAAAGAAAATTATGAGTTCTGATTTAACGATTCAACCGAAAGGTACTAGATTTAAATCTTTCATCCTATTATTGATGCTTTAAATGAGATTTTTTTTTTTCCAAAGAGTAAATATCGTGACTTTCACCCATAAATTGTATGGTGTGCACTCTCATATATCTTTTTTAAAAAAATAAATAAATATAAAACTCATATAAAAAATATCATTTTTAATGATTGATTCCAAACTTGCACAGCCAAAAATATCTATTATCTTTGTACCCATATTTATACCCACGTCTGCTATTGTTACGTTATTCTGACTATAAAATACAAAAATAGAAGAAGATAAAGACACCAAGATGAAAATGCTTTCGATTAGCATGAGAGTAATCATTCTTAAACTCAAAAGTTAAGGGTGAATAGGAACCACCGCAAGCAATCGGAACCGGCTGCCGAATTTTGGAACCGATTGAAACTAATGGAAAACTGGTCGATCGGTGGCTCAAAACGTTAGAAACCACGTCGGCCGGTTCAATTCTAGTTGGATCGACTGATATAATATATATTTATTTTATTTTTATCCATCCCCCTTCCCTTCTTCTTCATCTCTCTCACCCCGTCTCTCTGAGTCTCTCACATCAATCTTCTCCCTCTGCTGGTCCCTCTCTCTCTCATCTCTCAAACTTGTTGTTCTGCATCCACCCATCTCTCTCTCTCATCTCACCGAGCTCTCACTCTATTCTCTCCTCCATTCGGTCCCTTTCCATTGGTGATCACATCGTCTTGAAATTGTCTCTCTAGCCTGAAATCGATTTCTCGTTGGTGTCCTGTAACCTGTAATATACAGAAGACAGTTTAGCTTGGCATTTGATGTTTGATCTATAGTTTTCTTATTATTTGATATTTAACTTGTTTATCTATGTATGTATAGGCATTTCAAAGTTTTAAAGAAAATGTTTCGGACCGTGAACAACCCGAGAGCTATTTCCCACTATGAGTGAGCTACGCTCGGTTTAGTATCTTTTTTTGCATGTGAAAATCTAAAACTAAGATTATTGTGAATATGTTGTAACTGTGTTGTGATGTTGTTTTGATATAAATTGTGGAAAGATGATGAACTAAAATCTAGACGTTAGAGTTTTAGACTTATGATATTTGCCATGTTGCAAACTAGCTATTGTGTAAAAAAATTAGATTATTGTTCATTGAATATGTTGTTGTGATTTTGTTGTGTAGTTATTTTGATGTAAATTGTGGAAAGATGAGTGAACTAAAATCTAGATTTTAGAGTCTTACACTTGTCATGTTTGCCATGTTGCAAGGTGCAAATGAACTACTATGTAATTGTGGTATGTGGTTTTCTGTTTTGTTTGTTAATTGCTTTTCTTGTTTGTAATTATTTTTGTATTACACATGTTAGATAGATTTTTTGTTAACTCCAATTGATGTTGACTTAAATGAACTAACCATTAACTTGGACAATGATTTGAGAGATACCCAAACATCAAGACCCCTAGTGCCCTACCCGTAACACTTGTTCACTTCTAAGAAACGGAAGGGGAATGATCCGTTAGTTGTTTGGGACCATCTTACGAAGGTGGAGGGTTGTCTTGTGGATTAGTGTAAGGCTAAGTGTAAACTATTGTGGCAAGATATATGCTTGTCATTCAAAGAGGAATGAAACTTCAACCAGCAAAACCATTTGCCTTTATATCCCAAAAATCCTCATAAACATAGACTTTTGGATAGGTAAAAAAAAATATTGGTGGATGAGGCAACACCCAAGGAGTGGGCTAAAGATAACGTTGGTAGTATGATGAGGACTCTTGTAACCCACATGTATAGTAAAAAGGTTGTGAGGTTGGCAATTGTAGAGTTGGTAATTACAGATAAGTTGCCATTTGGAATTGTCAAAGGGCAAGGCTTTAAAGAAGCTGTGCTAGTATTTTGAATCTCAGTTTATGTTGCGGCACGATTGCAAGAGATTGTATAAAATTGTTTATATTAGAAAAGGGAAAGTTCAAAAAGTTGTTTAAAGATGGTGGCATGAGGATTTTATTGATTATCGATACATGAACATAGATACAAAATCTTAATTATATATGTCTAACCGCACATTTCATTGATTGGGATTGGAAATTACACAAAAAATCATTAATTTTTTGTTTAATTCCTAATAATCGAGGGTAGACTATTGGGAGGTATATTGAATCCTGCCTCCTTGATTGGCATTGAGAGGATATTTACTATAACCGTTGATTATGCGAGCTCAAATAATTTTGTAATTTCATATTTGAGACAATTTTTTACAGATAATGTTTTGGGAGGAAAGTACGTACATTGAGATGTTGTGCTCATATTTTGAATCTTATTGTGAATGAGGGTTTGAAGAAGTGTGATGATGTCATCACAATGGTTAGAAATGTTGTTAGATATGTGCACTCATCCCCCCTGCAAGATTATATAAGTTTAATAGATGTGCAAAAAAAGAGAAAATTCATTGTAAGAAAACATTGTCTCTTGACATACTAACTCGATGGAACTTAACATGCATGATGTTGGAGGTGACCGAGAACTTCGAGAAGACTTTTAGGCATATGAAGAGTGAAGATTATAATTTACTCTCTAACTTTGGTGATGGACACATGGGGACTCCTAAAGCTTAGGAGTGGGAGTGCGGGTATTTGTAAGGTTTTTGAAAATGTTTTATGATATCATTACGAGATTTTCTGGGTCTTTAACTAACACTAGTTTTCAAAAAAATTATTACTCCAAAAAGAGCTTATTAGGCTGAGTTAGAGTGTTAATCATTATTTGATGAGGATGACCACAAGCATGAGAATAAAATATGATAAATATTGGGGGTCATTAGATAGGTTTAACTTGTTGATGTTGATTGTAGCTATGCTTGATCCACGTAGCAAGTTAGGACTTCTTAGTTTCCACTTGAAAAAAACTCATGATGAGACTCGGGCAGAATAGTTGGTGTTGAGTGTGACGTAGTTATTAGCAGATTTGTATAAGGAGTATAATGCTATATTTGGTTCTACCACGACTATCCGAGAACATGTGCCCCCTCTGACATTTACACATGGATGATGGTGATGCTGATGCAGAGACACGATGGTACATTGAGTGGGATCAAGCATTATCCACCTTGGATCTGTAGCTGCCAAAACAGAGATTGATCAATATTTATTAGATGGTTGCGAGGCCTGGACCCTATCTTTTGACTTTTTGATTTGGTGGAAACTTAATGAGGCTAACTATCTTATACTTGAGAGGATTGCACAAGACTTGTTGGCCATGCTTGTTTCCATCGTTGCATCCAACTCAACATTTAATATACGAGTTTGTGTGCTTGATCATTTTCAGAATTCATTGGCTCTGAAAATCGTTGAGACTTTTATTTGTACACAAACTTGGTTGAGAGATTTGTCGACACTAGTTGATAATTGAGAGTCCATGGATAATGTGGAGAGCTTCTTGGTGGAGTGTAATGCTTTCGTATTTATTCAATATTCATTTGCTTTTATAATTTAATCTTAGTATTTTTTACCACCAAATTCACTAATTTTTGTTATTTTATTCTTATTTATGTTTCTATATAGAGCTGGGTGCATAATCAAATGTCACAACCATTGAAGATTGAAAGCTGATGCAGCAAGAGTGAAGAATCAAGAATAATTGAAGATTATTTATCTTATATTTTCTAATTGCATTGGTGCTTAGAAAAAAATGTTTATATTTGTAGTGTGTATTAAACATTTAGTGGAGTTGTTTTTATTTTTTTTAGTTATCTAGTATAGAATAATAGTAACATGTAGTTATACTATTTTATTATTTCTAATTTGTTTTTTTAACCTAACATTACAAATGACTTTTAAAAATTAAAATGAAACTTAAATATTAAAAATAGTTTTTAAAATGCCACTACATCAAATTAGGATTTTAATTGGACCCCAAAATAGTCTAGAAATAGGTTTTAGAAAAACAGCCCAAAAAAGCACCCGAAAAGCCCAAAACTGACCTTCCAAACCGGCGAACCAACCAAAACCGGTCTGGCAAGTTTTCCCCCACTTTGTTGGCTGGTTCGATCAGTTTCGAGGGTTTTCCCCGATGAAAACTCATTTCAAGAACCTAGATTATATTAAAATCTAGACCCATTGAAAAACACGTCTCAAGAACCCAGATTACAAATGAGGAACGCCACAAAGGTTGTGATTTACCTTTGATAAGTTCAAAAGTTCAATTAAGAACAAGAGGAGTAAAACTCAACTCACAATGAATAAATTTATCAAATTTCATAAACTTCATCGTTTAAGCCCTTGAACTTGTATTTGGCCCATCTGGAACTTGCAACATATCTTTAAGACTAGGCCCACCTTGGTTCCCATCATTCCCCCTCTCCTCAAAAGGATTCGACCTCGAATCTCCACATGGATCAAAGGGAAAAATGTTAGTAACATTATCATTGATTTCATATGCATTGTCATTAATTTGTTCAAGAATTTGAGAACATCCATCCAAGCTACTCCTGTTGTCAACAGATAAAGACATTAAATCTAAAGGAGTAAATAGAATAAGTCTATAAAAAATTTTAAAAGGAGAATATAAAGTGGTAGTATGCATGATCCTGTTATATGCAAACTCTATAAATCCATCTATAACCACAAAAATAGAATTTATACTCCTTTCTTTCCTAGGCAGCCTAAAACAAAGTCCATAGATATGTCTACACATGACTCACTAGAAATAGGTAAGGGCGTATGCAACCCATATGGCAAAAGTATAAATTTGGCCTTTCTGCATATAATGCACCTACCACAAATATAATTGACATCTCTCTTTATCTTAGACCAACATAAATGTTCATGCAAAATGTCTAATATTTTCTTGACATCAGAATGATTACTCCAAATATATGCAAACTCAATGAAGGGCAAATGATAGTCCCACAAACCTTCATGCAACAGGTCAATGTATGGCAAATGATACTCCCACAAACGTTCATGCAACATGTTAATGAATGAAAAATGATACTTCCACAAATATTCATGCAGCACATCAATGAATGACAATTGATACTTCCACAAACATTCCTGCAACACGTCATTGAAAGGCAAATGATACTCCCACAAACATTCATGCAACACATCAATGAATGACAATTGATACTTCCACAAACGTTCATGCAACACGTCATTGAAAAGCAAATGATATTCCCACAAACGTTCATGCAACACAACAAAAGTCTTTCTTGCACCATGGTTACCCAACAAACCACCATGTCCATCACACACAAGCAACTTACGCATAAAACTAGTAGGTACACAAAATCTATTCTTTCTAAACAAGTACCAATCTAGTTTATAGAACTTACCAAACAATGCTTTCTCACATGTTCCATACACACTAGCAAAGTCATCATCATTAGCATGCAATTCCTTATCAGATTCAAGTTTCAACAATTTTGCATCTAAAAGGAAGATAAGTACATACCTTCTTGCTAAAGCATCAACCATAAAAGCTTCCATACTTTGTGTATTTGAATACATGAGGAAAAGTCTCAATACAATCCTCCCGCTTAGCACGCATTATAGTCAACCACTTACCTTGTCCCTTTAAGTGTGTCAATGACTCATGTTCTTCCAAGAAAGGTCGGTTAGGAATTGTTGCACCTGGCACAAAATCAATGTAGTGCTCTATCTCCCTAATGGGTGGCAATTCACTAAATACACAACTTGGAAACACGACCTCATATCCCTGCAACAAAGAGACAACAATACTAGCCAAACATACGTCAAGTTCGTTAGGATTAAGACTTGCCTTAGCATAAAAACTTACTTTTCTCTTTGTTTTTCTCTCACTTTCATCACACTCTCTTTTCTTTCCACTCTCTTTTTCTTTTTCACTCTCTTTTTCCCTTTCACACTCTTTTTTCTTTTCACTCTCTTTTTTCCTGTCACTCTCTTTTTCTTCATCTTTTTTTGTACTCTTGACCTCACAATTATTTTTCAACTCATTCTCTCTTGTGCTTGAGGTCTTATTCTCACCATCTTCTTTTTTCTCTCTCATTTTTCTCTCTTTCTCCATTTCGGTCTCACTATTTCTTTTCTTCTCAATCTCATCTCCACTCTTGCTTTTCAGCTCAATCTCACTTTCACTCTCACCGTCACTCTTGCTTTTCAGCTCATTCTCACTTTTACTATTGCTTGTTTGCTCAATCTCCTTTTCACTTTTTCTTTTTTGATCACTGTCATTTTTACTCTTTCTTTTTTGAGCAACCTCATTTTTCAATTTCAATTGGTCTCCATGGACATGTGTTGGTGTTAAAGGAGCAAGTTTGATTATTTTTCCATCCTTTTCAAAAATGTACATGTTCCTTATCCCACCACGAATCACCTTCCTATCAAACTGCCACGGCTTCCCCAACAAAATATGGCCAGCATGTATAGGCACTACATCACAAAGGACCATATCATGGTAATTTCCAATTGAAAAAGAAACTAGCACTTGCTTATTTACCCTAACCTCTCCACAATCACTCAACCACTGCAACATGTATGGCCTAGGGTGTTTCAGGATAGGTAAATTCAATTTCTCAACTAAAGTAGTGCTAGCCAAATTAATACAACTCCTCAAATCAACGATCATACTACATACCTTATTGTTGCTGTGGCATCTAGTATGAAAAATGTTCTCACTCTGCTGCTCTATATCATCCATCTTAACTTTTGTATTGAGTGCATGGCTGGTAACAAGAGAATCACCATAGTCTTCATTCTCATACCCATTTTCAACACTAAACTCAGGATGCCTCCTATCTCTCCTGCCATGAAGATTTCTAATTACTGCATCTTGATGATCCATCCTATCCCTCACTTCACCCAACACCAAGTTCAACTTCTCAAACTGTTATTGCATGGCTTGCAAGAGAAGGGATGAGTTATGTACCATCCCCTTTCGTGATGAGTCACTCCTATGAGACATCATAATGTGCTGCACAAAAAGAATGTTAGTGGAAAACCTCACACACTCCCTTACGTGTTTACACTCGAATAATGGCACTCCACTCGTGTTTCACTCTTAATTGGCTTTTTCCAAATAATAGTCTCGCTCTCTTGCCTTTTACCTCAATAGTTTTATCGCTCAAGTTCTTTAAGAACTAGTTGAACTAAATCAAGACAATACAACCTTGTATTATTATTCCAACCAGTAATACAGATCCAAGAAACAATGAAGGAATAAAATGACATGAGACTCAATGAATTTATACGAGAGAAAGAGTAATTATAAAACAAGATACTAACTAGAAAGATGTATTCAACTCCTATGATGATAAAAGCTCAATCAACAAATACTTTATTTCTCTTTGTTGTAACTATGTAGCAACTTTGAATACGCCACCTTCTCTTTTTTTCTTCTTCTACTTTCTTTTTTTTTTTTAATTTTTTTTTTCCTTTCCTTTCCTTTCTTTTTTTTCACTAATTCAACCACATACAGCAATATTCAATTGTAAAAACCAAGTAATTGAATTCAAATACACAAGCATGGACAATGAAGTAGAAGATAATCAATAGAACGACACTCCAAGCAATTGACAAACTTAGAAATGCAGGAAAACCCTAGAGTTTTGAAACCCTAGGTGATGCAAATTTCAGCCAAAGCCAAAACCCTAAGAATTTCGGTAGCCTACTTTTTATTTCTATTTTTTTTTTTTTGCAACCCTAGAACAATGAAGCGCTAGAATTAAATTTAAGGATGCTAGAATTAAAAGATAGAATCAGACCTGATTGAAAACCTTACTCTGAATACCAAACGATATGAACCCGTGGGAATGGAATCCCTTGAACCCACAATCAATTTGAAAACTCCCCAAGAAATCCAAAATCAAGTCAATGGATGGAGAACTTAGACCCGATGAAAACTCGTTTCAAGAACCTAGATTATATTAAAATCTAGACCCATTGAAGAACACGTCTCAAGAACCCAGATTACAAAGGAGGAACGCCACAAAGGTTGTGATTTACCTTTGATAAGTTCAAAAGTTCAATTACGAACAAGAGGAGTAAAACTCAACTCACAATGAATAAATTCATCAAATTTCATAAACTTCATCGTTTAAGCCCTTGAACTTGTATTTGGCCCATCTGGAACTTGCAACATATCTTTAAGATTAGGCCCACCTTGGTTCCCATCAACTTGTCTTTCATTTGTCATAGTTTGGTACCCACTATTGAGCCTTGTGAGTTAGGGTTAATGAATCTTAGTAGATTTCATTTTCGCCTGTAGTTCGAGTTGTAAAATCCATACATAAGGAAGGCACACTGGTACACTACTGGAGTGTACATCCTGGCAATGCAATAGGATAAACATATGGTACCCGTCTTATAGCCATAATATAGGCCGTTAGGTATCTTAACATATATTGTCTTATCATATCATAGTTATAAATTTCAAATAAAATCGTAATCTTTCTTAAAATGTTAGGGTACATGTTTCCTCACATAAAATCATGACATTTCATAAATATTTTTATACATATCTTTTCACATAAAATCGTGAATTTTCATAAATATTTTGATGAATAATTCTTCATATAAAATCATAATTTTTTATAAAATATCTTGATGCATGTCATGCAGCTAATATGAAACTTTTGCATAAAATTATGGCATTTATAAATCTATCATGACAGTCAAAAATAATTTCTTTCATGACTTCAGTATGTAAAAATGGGCTTCCAATGGATGGTGTATATGCATAATACTTTTTATAAAAGACATGTCGTTTACCGTACTTACGTGTCATAGAAATGGCATGGGGACTCCTTAACCCGTCCATGATGATCGGCACATGGTAAGACTCAGGCACCCTAAAATCACAATCACCACCAACCCACACCATTCAAACTCGTAATCTCAAAACCATAGTGTAAAAGATAATCCATAAACATAATGGAGAAGGTATATATTATTTTAATGTAGAAAAGGGGGAAGTAACATAATGTGCCAAGCATAATCTTACAGCATACTCACAAACATTTACCCAACATTCCTAGTATAGTCTTAGGAGGTAACCTACCTTATTAATATTGAAATACTATGGTGGCTTTGGCACTGCTCTCTCTCCATCACACCTTAAAGTCACTTTCTTTCTTTAAAGACCCCAACTCCAAAGAAGATCCAACACTTTACAATCTCAAAAGTGAGATTTTATCCATTGTCCAAAACCTTTTATAGGGTGGGACTGGCAAGTTTCCTCCTGACGTTCTTCTGACTACTGATATGCATGAATAGGAGACCTTTGATCTCGTCCATCCATTCGTCCTTTGCATACTTAATGTCAACAATCATACACTTTGGGGGTTCAATTCAACAATAGGCTTGACTAAAGCCTAACTAATTTCACCCAAATTCTTATCTTAACTCTCCACATAAAATAGTAAATAAAACCCTCCACATAAAATAATAACCTCAAATAAATGAGGACGGCTATACAGTAGCCTCTACACCGCAATCTATCAGTTTTTTTTTTCCTGTCATCTCCCCATTCCCCCATAATCCCATTCCATCCTAATCCCATTTACCCATTACGTCTCTCTCTCTCTCTCTCTCTCTCTCTCTCTCTCTCTCTCTCTCACACACACACAAACACACACTCAGATCTGCTTCCTCTATCTAACGAAGCCTGAGATCATGATGGCGAGATAGTCTACTGCCACGTTGGTTCTACCGAGATCCTCGAACTTAGGGAGGGAGGGAGAAAATATCCTCAGTTTCGAAAGGGAGTGTTTTTCTCTCAGAGAGGGAGAGAGCGTAATGGGGAGGAAGGGGTAAAATTAAACCGTGAGTTGGCAATGATGGACATGGTTTGTCTTAGGTGTGCATTGTGCTTCTAGTAAACCGGTTGTGGAGAAGAGTTTCTCCAATTAAATATTAGCATAAAGCTCTCCAATGTTCGGAGCCTTTAATCTTACATAATGCACGAAGGAATCCAACTCTTACCTTTATAGTGCGTCTAACTTCCGTTTGAATTCAGAGATAAGATGAGATGAGTTGAGATGGTTTGTAAATAGTAGTGAGATTTGTGAGTTAAAATTTATGAATAATAATGAATAGTAGTGAGATGAGTTAAGATGATCTCAACTCACATCTCAATCAAACTCCAAAAGTCAAGTGGGACCCTCCTATTGGGTTTGCTTGCTCATTAAACCTATAATATGTTTGTCTAATGCATACACGTACTTAAATCAATCATCTTCTCCTTGTAAGCCTTAAATCTTCGCACCTTCAAACATATTGGTAGCCTTCCCCGTAAGCCTCTGACGCTGTCTGTTTCTTGGGTAACCTCTCTCTCTTTTTCTCTCCATGTCAAGCCCTCTTTCTATCTCTCAGTTTCTCTGATCTTTTCTCTCTCTCCCCTGTAAACTCTCTCTCTATCCGTGCGATATCTCTCTCCTGAGCCAATAATTAGCATCTTTTAGGTTGGAATATATTGAGAGCATCATGGGTTGGAGATATTGAGTGTAAAACTTGTTAGTTGTGGGTTTAGGTGGGGTATAATGGTATATGAATTTAAGATAGTTGGGCCATGAAAAGTTAGAATAGTTTTTGGAAACTAGCTAAACGTTCGTGAAATCGAAGTTGGAAATATTAATACTAGGTTTATAGTTTTAACATCAATATTATGGAGTCAGTGCGACTTTAGGATTACGAGGACTTGAGGTTATCGAAATAGGGGTTATTTAATGTATATTATTTTAATTACAAAGTACGTGTTTAATTAAAAATTGATGTAGTTATGTGCCTATTTTATAGGTAATCAACTTCATCCAAGAAATACACGTACCTAAGTCATGAATGAATGACTTTTTACTACCATGATAGATTTATAAATGTCTGGATGTTATGCAAAAGTTTCATGTTAGTTGCATGATGCATGCATCAAGATATTTCTAAAAGATTTATGCAAATGGTCATGCATCAAAATATTTATGAAAAATCATGATTTTATTTGAAGAGATAGGGCATCAAAATTTTTATGAAAGGTCATGATTTTATGTGAGAAAACATGTATCACAACATTTTAAGAAAAATTACTATTTTATTTGAAATATATGAAAGGATAAGACACAATTTCATTGAAATCTATGCCTATGATATGATAATACAAGATATGATAAAAAAGTATACATGTATGATTATGATGAAAGTATGAATGTTAAGATACGTAACGATCTATACTATGATATGAAGACGATACCATATGTTTAAGGGACATATTCCATTGCCAGGATGTACACGCTGGTAGTGCACCAATGCATCTTCCTTATGTACGAATTCCACAACTTGTGGCCATGAGGGAAATCGAAATCTACTAAGATTCATTAACCCTAACTCACGAAGGTCAACAGTGGATACTGGCCTATAACAAGTGAAAGACAAGTTAAGGCATTTCATGCATATCCCAGGTTCAAGTTCATATTATTTACGTATGTAACTATGATTATGCATGTTTTCCAATAAACTCTATGTTAATATTATGTTTAATGCATGATAGAGCTCCCGGATAGGACTTGGCCCAAGGAGACAAGGTAAAGGCAGAGGCTTAGAGAGTTTATGACATGCGCTAAGTTTTATGGTTTTCATTTTAATAAGGCTTACATCCAATGATTGAGTCCAATACAAACCATTAATCCATCATAATAAATTATGGGCACGTGGCCTATCCGAAATTACCCGATAAACGTTAATTATGTTTCCATAAATATTGGCCCTTTAATATCATCTACAATCACTTTACTAGCCTTAAAATAAAATTTTGGCCCTATGGGTCTAATTAAAATCTCCTCCTCAACCTCAATAAATAATAGCTCGTGGCTTATGTAATGATTATGCCCAAAGAATAAAGCAGAAGTTGTAGCACAGCTTTGCAGTGTCGATTCCACAGATAGACAAATTTAAAGAATAGCAAAAGGAACAAAGAAACTAAAGAAAAATATGAAATGATTAATGGAGGACAAAAATTAATTTCAAATGCAAATTAAAGTGAAACAAAGTGACTAACCAAAAAAGTACTCAAATTTGATGAACAATAAAATGTCGGGAATCCCTTGCACAAATATGGTATTTTAATTATTCTTAATTCATTGAATAATTCAATTGCGAACTCAATTCCCAAAATTCACAATCGAAAGGTATAGATTTATAAACCAAGATTAAATCAAATGTAACCCTATAAAAATCATTCACCACTTTTAAAATATGTAAATTATTATCACTATTGAGAAAATCTAACGACGATAATATACTCAAGAAGCGATATTGCAGCAAAAAATTAAATCAATATATATAAATAATTGATTCAAACATAATCAAAGTGCTAATACATTCAATAGAAAAAGCATGATTGAATCCATAAACAGAATCAATTCTATGATTATTTGTAGAAGAAAAAATAGACAATGAATTGAGAATGATAAAAGAAAAGAGTTTTAGTAATTGAAAATCAAATACATAAATAAAAAATAAATTAAAAATATCATCTAATGTGCAAGTTCATTCCTACCCCTACTTGAGAATTTAGTTACCCATAAATATAATGGACAATAAAAATCTCAAGAGAAAAATAAAGCAAACGACGGCCATGGAAATTAATTTCATCTCCCCCTCTTTAGAACTGATCCATCTCCCCTTTATGAACTCCCAATTTCGAACTAATGAACTGCTTATATAGGGTGGGAAAAAAATCCCTAATGTCTTCATATCTCCGCATACAAAATCTCTTAAATTTTATGACTCATCTTGGCAGCCATGTAAGCACTTCAAGAGTTCGAATTTAGAAATCCTTATCAGATACAACTTTGTAAACCTTTAAGATAGCTTTCCAACTCATTAAGATTTGCATCAATCCGATGTTGGACCGGAAAGTTATGATCAAAATACTAAAGTATGTATAGGCTGTCTTCTAGCGAATTTCAGACTGACCTTTTCTCTTGATCCGAATTACTCTCAAACCTCATTATTATCCTTATTTGAAGAGTCCTACACTCGTTGAAAGTTCTTAGGTTGTTTCAACATCTTGCTCACTTGAAAGTCCTTTGAAGTTGACTGGGTTTGGACTTGCTCTTTTATAGACTCTGAAATTAAACATAAAAATCTGTTCAGGAGTATACTAAAGATAATAGAAATTCAATTCAAGAATACATATTAATTCCTATGATTTTTATTCAAATTTTAACATTTTAGTCCAATAATAGGATATTTAGAGTGCACTTTGATACACTCATCACACCCCCCAACTTGCTTATTGCTAGACCCCATCAATTTTCATGCCAAAATGACGAAGGAGACCAAATAAAATCACACACAAAGGCCACCAAGTCACACTTTCCAGATTCACATATCAAAACAATCTTAGGAATTCAATAACCCTATCACAAGCAATCCACCTATAGCAATCCATAGAATGTGTGTTTGTGTTCCAAACTATATCTATCTAACCAGAAGCCCTGACACATGCAATATCAAGAACATCTCAAGCGAAATGCTCAACTCCATAACTCACGGGTATATAAGTGTTTCGTGTGAGTATTCTCCTATGGAGTTGACAATGGGTGTATACATACTCTCATGGGAAATTAGGCGATTATGTACAAGCAACAAATAAACATTGATTTTATAATAAGAACACTAACAAATGATACTTCCACCACTCTTTCCAAAAGCTTACTTAGAATCAGAACGGTCAATACAAAAGGTTATAACGTGGCTTAGGTTCGGGACTATATGAAAAAAATAATGAAAAAGTTTCAAAAACTTCCAAGTACATACAAAGTGAATCTTATTAAACCTCTCAATAAACCACATTTCTCACTTGATGTACTCTTTAACCTTTCAAATCATCGAATAATGCCTCATTTTCTTTATTTTTTATAATTTGGTGAACAATTATGTCACCCTGATATTTTGCTATTTCTACCCAGACTTGGTATTTTTGCCTTTGAAGCTCACTCACTTCAACACCTTGTAACTCATTTTTTTTCCCTTCTCTCTCTCCTTTTTTTTATTCTATGCAAAAAAAAAAAAAAAAGAATTCCACATCTAGTACACACTTGGAAGTAACAAGGGTAGAGAAAATCAGTGTCTAGGTTATACTCCAATGTGGAGAGGTATGGATAACGTGGCCATATGAAAAGAGAAATGTGCATGTGTTTATTGGTTCAAAGTTGGCTACTAGGGATCTATGATGGAAATGGTTAGCTTGAAAGGCTCAAACGTTAATCCTAAATTGACCTTCATCATATTCCAAGTATATCTACCATCTTACCACAAATCATGTAATGATATTCTCAAAAGAAGTGCCCAATTCAATAAATCAATAAACGTTTATCACAATTTACAGCATTTGTAGGCTCTCAATTATCTCCAAAGCTCACATGAATTCTTAAGCAAAAAAGTTCTCTAGCTACATGTGTCAAACCATCATCTTAACACAAAACTTGGATGAGTGTATTAGGGGTTCTGTGAATGCTTCAGCAAAAAATGATTATGGTGGGTTTGGTGAATTCACAAAAATGGCGATGAATGAAAATGAGTACACATGTGAAAAGGATGCACGTCTGATACAAAATCAAAAAAAAATCTGACACATGAAAATATGCCAGAGTTCCAACAAGTATTTTAAATACTAAATTTGCATCACCACCCCCCAACTTAAATGAAACATTGTCCTCAATGTTTAAGACTCAAAATTGAATGGGAAGTAACTAAAAAGTGTAGAATACACCTGATGAGTGACGTGGGTAGCTCGCTAAATACCAAAGATGGTATAACCTGAAATGACAAAATGACACTAACCTGCAAACAAAAATAAAGAAAACAACAGCAAACAAAAAGGAAAAAAATAAGAAAATAAGAGAAAACAAAACAAACAAAACAAATAAGAAAAACATACATGCGTGGTGTAGTCAAGGTTGATAGACCGGATCCACAAGTGGAATGGCTTCCACTTCCGGAACTTGCCTATCAAATTAATACTTTAAGACATTGATCATTTACTTTAAAGATCCGACCATCCATAGGATCCTCTATTTCTACCACCCCATTTGCAAAAATATTCTTCACTACAAAAGAGTCGGTCCACCTAGACCGAAGTTTTCCTGGGTGCTTATGGAGTCTAGAATCATATAACAACACTCGATCATTAGGCTTAAACATATTCCTAACAATATTTTAATCATGAAACGCTTTCCTTTTAGCCTTATAGATTGTAGAGTTCTCATAACTATCATTTCCCAACTCCTCTAACTCGCTCAACTGAAATTTCTTAAGCCTACCCGCATTCAATTTCGAAAAAATACTAATACGAGAAGTGTCACCTAGGCCGAGAAATGCATGCTTTAAACCTGCGGGCGGCGGTTTCAATTCCAATTTGGGACTCTCCACGCTTAAAGGAATTTGTTTTTCACTTTTCTTATGCAAGTCCTCAAATTTGGGTTGCCAAGCCTGTGTTCCATAATCATGAGTTTCATAAAAAATAACACAAATATCAAGAACATCAGATGAATCACTAATAGTATTAAACTCAGAATTAATAAGGAAATATTCAAGGGGATCAGAATCATGAGTTGTGTGAACTCACTTGTCTATGAGTGTGTCAATCATATATGTTTGTTGGCACTCATCATCCTCCCTAGGCTGCCTACTGATGTGGAATATTTTGACCTCCATGGTCATGTTTCCAAAAGATAGTTTCATTAGCTCATTCCTGCAGTTTATAAGTGTATTAGCCGTAGTAAGGAAATGTCTACCTAATATGAGAGGAATCTTAGAGTCAGACTCAACAACCGACTGAGTATCCAAAATTAAAAAATCAACAGGGTAGTAAAACTTGTCAATTTGGAAAAACATTCTCAACTATCCCTCTCGGTTTATTAACTGAACGGTCAACCAATTAAAGTACAACAGAAGTGGGCTTAATTTCACTCAAAACAAGCTGCAAATAAATGGAATAAGGCATCAAATTTACAATAGCTCCTAAATCTAGCAAGGTTTGCCCAAACTCATGATTCCCAATATTACATGCAATGGTTGGATAACCAGGATCCTTGTACGTAGGAGAAATTCGCTGCTCAATTAGAGCACTAACTTGCTCTGTTAGAAATGTTGTCTTCTTAACATGGTGCTTCTTCTTAACTATACACAAATCATTGAGAACTTTTGCATAAGTAGGAACTTATTTAATAACATGCAAAAAAGGAAGATTGATCTTTATCTGCCTTAGGTTCTCCAAGATTTCATTGCTAGAATCCAAATTTCGCATACCAGATTTTAAAGCTCGAGGAAATTGTACATTAACTGGGCTCTTGATTACCTCAACTTCCTTTGGCAACTCAACACTGCTATTGCTTTGTTCCTCTTCAACATTCTTTGGCTTATCAGTTGTTGGGATGTGTAAGGACTTACCACTTCATGTCACAATGACCTTAACCTCCTTCAAATTTCCTTAAGCTATATGTTGGCCTTAGGGTGTAGATTGAGCTTGAAAAGAGAACTTGCCACGCTCATTCACACTCAAAGAGCTCATCAATTTGGACACTTGGCTCTTTATCTCCTTATTTTCTTCAACAACCTGCATAATCAAATATTCAAACTTTTGATTAGTTTTACCACGTGCCTCAATAAAAGCTTGCAAAGTATCTTCTAAGGAGTTCGTAGAAGAGGAAGATGCATGATATGGTGTAGGATAAGATCTAGGGGTTCTGCAGGCAGCTGGTTTTCAGATTTCCAACTAAAATTGGGGTGATTGTGCTACCCCAGATTATAGGTATCAGAGAAAGGTGTAAAATGCTTATTGTACATACTTAAGGCATTACATTGTTCCTCATACATCTCTCTCATCTCAGCAAATGTAGAACACTCTTGGGCAAGGTGATCTATCTCGCCACACACAAAATATGATCCAAAAGACTCTGCATGATTAGTCACGTGTGTTGGCTTTAAGTCCTTAGTCTTTAACACATCTAACTCCATAGTGAGCATCTTAACCTTAACTTTTAGGTTATCCTCTTCCCTGAGATGGTAAATTCCACCGCCATTTGGATTTCCAGTAGGTCATGACTTATTTGTGCTCTCCGTAGTACTAGGTCTAGTCCAAGTGTGAGCTTTTTCAGCTAGCTCATTGAGGTATTCTGTGGCCTCATCAGGATCTTTCTATAAGAACTCATCATTACACATCATCTCCACAATTTGGCGCTCTCTAGGTGTAAGTCCCTCATAAAAATAGCTCACTAAGCGCGAATTCTCATACCTATGGTGATCACACATACTCAACAATTCCTTAAATCTCTCTCAAGACTGATACAAAGTCTCACTACCCTTTTATGCAAATGTAGAGATTTATCTTTTTAAAGCATTGGTCTTATGTTGAGGAAAGTATTTACAGAAAATATAAATATCACACTAATGTATACAACATCCCCACCACACTCAATACATTGAGTGAAAAAAAAAAAAAAAAAAAAAATTTGCCTGGGATGGCGCAGTGTGTGGCTGCTCCCCAGCAATTCTCAAGTATTTATTAAAGAAGACCTGAGTCATCTCATTCCATGACCCAATAGATTGTGGTCTCAGTGAGTATAACCAACTCTTAGCTCTATCCTTCAAAAAGAAATGAAATAACTTAAGTCTCACAACGTCATCAGTTGCATTTTGACTATGAACAGTCGCAACTACTTCCTCAAACTCCCTAATGTGCACATATGGATTTTTATTTTCCAAGCCATGAAAAGTAGGGAGTAACTGTATCATCCCTATCATCCCTGTTTTAAAATCCAGTTGGCGAGTATTAGCTGGAAACATGATGCATCATCGTGTGGCTATGAGTGTAGGGCGGAGGTAATCCTGAAGAGTTCTAGTGGGTTGATCTTCGTGTTCACTCATTTCTTCGGGATTAGATTGATCGTCAAATAAAGGATTTAAAAGTTTGATTCTAACTTTAGCACAGGCCTACAAGCAAATCTACCAAAGGCGTCTCTATATCTGTGCATGTGTGGTAACAAAATACTAAAACAAAAATACAAAAAGAAAGAAAAAATATGTAGCAAGGTAAAAGAGTGAACGAAGTTACCGCCTTTACAAACTGTTGAAAATAAAAACTATCTACCAATTCTTCTACCGTTTCCCCGGCAACAGTGCCAAAATTTGATTAAGCCCAAAGAGTAACACGGTAGTTGTAGCACAGCTTTGGGGTGTCAATTCCACAGATAGACAAATTAAAAGAATAGCAGAAGGAACAAAGAAACTAAGGAAAAATAAGAAATGATTAATGGAGAACAAAGATTAATTTTAAATGCAAATTAAAGTGAAGCAAAGTGACTAATGGAAAAAATACTCAAATTTGATGAACAGTAAAGCGTCGGGAATCCCTTGTACAAATCTGGTATTTTAATTATTCTTAATTCATTGAATAACTTAATTGGGAACTCAATTCCCAAAATCTCCAATCGGAATATATAGATTTATAAACTAAGATTAAATCAAATGTAACCCTTTGAAAATCATTCACCACTTTTAAAATATGTAAATTATTATCACTATTGAGAAAATCTAACGACGTCAATATACTCAGGAAGTGATATTGCAGCAAAGAATTAAATCAATATAGATAAATAATTGATCCAAACATAATAAAAAAACTAATCCATTCAATAGAAAAAGCATGACTAAATCCATATACAGAATAAATTCTATGATTATTTTGAGAAGAAAACATCAACAATGAATTGAGAATGATAAAAAAAAAAAAGAGTTTTAGTAATTGAAAATAAAACAAATAAATCAAAAATAAATTAAAAATACCATCTAATGTGCAAGTTCATCCCTAGCCCTACTTGAGAATTTAGTTACCCATAATTATAATGGACAACAAAAATATCTAGAGAAAAATAAAGCAAACGACGGGCATGAAAATTAATTTCGTCTCCCCCTCTTCAGAACTGAGTCATCTTCCCTTTATTAACTCTCAATTTCGTGCTAATGAAATTCTTATATAGGGTAGGAAAAAAATCCTAATGTCTTTATATTCCTGAATACAAAATCGCTTAAATTTTAGGACTCATCTTGGAAGTCATATACGTGCTTCAAGAGTTCGAATTTAGAAATTGTTATTAGAGAAAACTTTGTAACCCTTTAAGATATCTTTCTAACACATCAAGAATCGCATCAATCTGATATTTGAACAAAAATGTATGATCAAAATACTAAGGTATGTACAAGTTGTCTTCTAGCGAATTTCGGACTGACTTTTTCTCTTGATCCGAATTACTCTCAAACCCCATCATTATCCTTATTTGAAGAGTCCTACATTGGTTGAAAGTTCTTAGGTTGTTCCAACGTCTTGGTCACTTGAAAATCCTTTGAATTTGACTGGATTTGGACTTGCTCTTTTATAGACTCTGAAATTAAATATAAAAATCTGCTCAGGAGTATCCCAAAATAAATAGAAACTCAATTCAAGAATACATATTAATTCATATGATTTTTATTTACATTTTAGTATTTTAGTCCAATAATTGTATATTTAGAGTGCACTTTCATACACTCATCATGTAACATGACCCATTAAACTTAATTTAGACTCAACAAAATTATTCATATTTCATCTCTATTAATTTCTAGTCAGGGTGTTATAGTTTCGGTTTTCAGCCCTACCAGACGTGTTATAACAATTAGAAAAATCATTAAGTATTTTCTAAGAAAAAAATCTTTCAAATTTTTACTCGAATTTGAGAGCCATAAAAAAAAGTTATATAATATCTATTTAATATTGAGTATCGCCCAAAAAAGCTCTTCAAGAACTACCACTTCACTTCCTATATACCCAAATTCAAATTTGGATATAATCTGGAGACGATCTGGATCCGATCACATCACAAACTTTCATAGAAAATGATTCTTTTACAATTCTCTTACAATGATTTTACTCTTATGTAAAATTGAGGATAGACATATAAAATGGAGAATTTTTTAATTGAAGAGGCATGATTGTTTTGGTTGATTGTAAAATGTATTGTAAAGTAATTGCAAAACTTTAGAAGGTATGTCGTAGTTTTGAATTCCGTTATATTCTGGTTGAAATTTTTCGTTCTAGTGTAGTATCTGATACACTATATATTTTCATTCTGCTTCAACTTTTTAATAAAAAGATTGTAATTTTTTGACTTTAAGGGGTCGTTTGCATTCAAAGCCCACATCAACTCATCTCAACTCATTTCATCTCATTATTACAACTTTTTCAAACTTCTATATAAAATATAATAAACAATTCAACTTTTTCAAATCCCAAAATAATTTTTCCAAATTCCCACACAAAATATAATAAATAATTCAACTTCTATTCTACTATTTATAAACCATCTCAACCCATCTCAACTCATCTCTGAATCCAAACCACTCCTAAATGAAATTTTTGTAAATTTCAAATCTAGATGGTTATTTTAAAATCTAAAAGTCATTTATATAATTTTTATTTTTTTTAATTTTAAATATGTCCACTCTCATTCTCTCAATCTATCTTTAAATTTTATTTTTAATAATTTTTCCGTTCTTTTTTTCTTTATTTTTTTTTATTTTTTGTGTATCTCTCCATATATATAGAGTTTATTTCGAAACGATAAATCAAAATGCAACAGTATCGAAATATTTGTTTCAATGATTAAATCAGTATGATCACGCTAACAAAATTTACAACATTGATGGTCACTCAAACTTTCAATGCATCATATTTTTATAAGAAGATGCGGACACAATTCATCAGAATTTGAGAATTACCTAATAATTACTTTGATTGAAAAATATCAAAGAAACAATTCTAATAAAATTATAATGAGTTACTTTATTTTCAATCCGACGCGTAGAGTATACTATTTGTCTAATTTAATTTGTAAAATTTGAATTGTAAAATTTAAATTTAAAAATATTTCTTTCAAATTAAACTATGCAATGTTAATATCTCACTAGATATAGTATTTAAGTAATGTTAGATATAGTTGTGAAGTTTGCAAATAGTTATTCAATTTTTTCAATAAATAATGAGATTTATTATTAAAATATTAATTTAAAGTTCATAAAAATTGCATCACGCTTATCCAAATATCATTTTCAATTACAATACATTTCCACGGCGATCTAGGCAGTTCCGACATGGAAGCAGAGGATGCAAGTTGTGTGACGGGGTCCAGGCACTTGCTCCCTACACTTACCATATAAATACTCCCGAAACGGTTATCGCTTATCCCAATGTCGGAGTGGGATTAACCAGACCTGGTTCATTGATATATTTATCCTCGTCCTCCACTGATTCGGGTATTATCCAACACATAATATTTTGTATAATTTATGTTATAGAATAAAGATAATATATGTTATAGAATAAAGATAATATATTTTTATAGAATAATGTTAATTTTATAAAATATTTTATAAAAATATTTTTTATTTTAAATATTATTATATAAAATATTATATAAAATATCGTGAGTTTATCATTTTTCTTATTATTAATATGGAGAGTCGGAGACACCTTTATATTGTTCACAAGTCCACGGGGTAATATCTATCTCACTCTCCCTCCCCCCACCCCCCTCGTCTCTCTCTCTCTCTCTCTCTCTCTCTCTCTCTCGGTGAAAGCTGAAAGCCTTCGAAGATTGACTTCTGGAGCTGCTAGACTTAAAAAGAAAAAGACCCAGATCTCCTGTCTCTAATTTTCCTGGTAAATATTATTGAATACTTTCATGGTGTGCTTTGTTCTTCTTTTTTTTTTTTTTCCGGATCTGCGAAATTTGGAAGCTGTTTCAGACAATTCTTAATCTGTTTATTTCATAAATCTGTTTTGTAGTTTTGTTTTCTTCCTGTATCTTCTGGATATGCTTCTTTTGGACTGTTTGAGATAACATGCGTTTATTAAGCAAAAAAAAAAAAGTTTAGAGTTACATACATGCGTTTTTCTTAGATCTCCACTGCTAGAGGCTAGTCTTTTTTCTTTAATATTATTTTCTCTTGTTTGTTTTGATTCATTTCTCTCTAGGACAATTTAAACTTTTTTCACCAATTTTCCTGGAAAATTGCTGGGATTTTTTTTCTGGGTAACCCAGTTTGTCTGTGTAGCACTTTACTGCAGTCATATGCTGAGATCTGACTTTCCACTGGACGATGGGCCTGAATATAAAATACCCAGTGCTTCTGTAACACCCCCTTTTTTTAATGGGCGTTGAATTATCCTTTCATATATTTTTAAAGGACTCAATTTGTTCAGAACCGTATTGAAAACACGAGTCATCAGCTTGTGATTCTTATGGATCTTTTAATTCTTTTCTTAAATATCGATTTGTGTTGGCCGAAGATAGTTCATAGAAGATGGTGCAAAATTCTATCTTTATGGATCTTGTATTAAGAGTGCTTGGCGAAAAATCTATAGTTTTGTACAGTTTTCGCTTTGCTGTTCAATGTTATAGAGTTCAAGTGAGTTATATTTTTCTGATTAAATATGTTCGTTGAAACGGGAACTTGGCCCGACTCTTACTTTGTTTCGATCTTCTATTTCAGCAGACTTAACAGGTGTGAAGGTTACCCAAATTGAGTCACTTCTGAGTAACATCAGTTTCCAGTACTAAAAAACTAACAGGAGTTGAGGGTTGTTTGACAAGTACAATCGTTTTGATAAAGTTCCATCTTAGATCCCTGTGAATTGAGGATTTATTTTGGTGTTTTCTTTAGGGAGAGGATGATGATGTTCGAGGATATGGGGCTTTGTTCTGATATGGATTTCATATCTGCCCCTGTTGGGGGAGGAGAGGCAGCTGCCCTGCCACCTGAACCAGAAGCAATGATGGATGATGATTATACTGATGAAGAGGTAGATGTAGATGAGCTTGAGAGGAGGATGTGGAGGGACAAAATGCGCCTCAAACGGCTCAAAGAACAGAATAAATGTAAGGAAGGAATAGATATGGCAAAGCAGCGGCAGTCCCAAGAACAGGCAAGGAGGAAGAAGATGTCGAGGGCACAAGATGGAATCTTGAAATACATGCTGAAGATGATGGAAGTTTGTAAAGCTCAAGGCTTTGTTTATGGGATTATTCCTGAGAAGGGAAAGCCTGTGACTGGGGCATCTGACAATCTTCGCGAGTGGTGGAAGGATAAAGTCAGGTTTGATCGTAATGGTCCAGCTGCCATAACGAAGTACCAAGCAGATAATGCAATCCCAGGCAAGAATGATGGCTGTAATTCAATTGGTCCAACCCCTCACACCTTGCAAGAGCTTCAAGACACCACCCTTGGTTCTCTCTTATCAGCACTCATGCAGCATTGTGACCCCCCTCAGAGACGGTTTCCCTTGGAGAAAGCTGTCCCCCCACCATGGTGGCCCACTGGTAATGAGGATTGGTGGCCTCAACTTGGTTTGCCAAAGGACCAAGGCCCTCCTCCTTACAAGAAGCCTCATGACTTGAAGAAAGCATGGAAGGTGGGAGTTCTCACAGCAGTTATCAAGCATATATCTCCCGATATTGCCAAGATACGCAAGCTTGTGAGGCAGTCTAAGTGCTTGCAGGACAAGATGACAGCCAAGGAAAGTGCTACCTGGCTTGCCATCATCAACCAGGAGGAGACCTTGGCCCGAGAGCTTTACCCTGATTCCTGTCCCCCATTATCTTCTGGTGTTGGGAGTGGATCTCTGGTCATCAATGATTGCAGCGAGTATGATGTTGAAGGGGCTGAGGATGAGCCAAACTTTGATGTTCCAGAGCAAAAGCCCGAGAATCTTCATTTGTCGAGTATGGGGATGGAGAGAATGAGGGAAAGGCTGTCAGTTCAACAACCACCTTATCCATTTAAGGGGGAAAGCAGCACAAATTTAGATTTCATTCAGAAGAGGAAGGCGTCCAGTGATTTGAACGTGATAATGGAGCAGAAAATATATACATGCGAGTTCCTTCAGTGTCCTTACCGCGAAGTCCGCCTAGGTTTTCATGACAGGACTTCTAGGGACAATCATCAATTGACCTGTCCATATAGAAGTCCTTCAGAGTTTGGAGGATCAAATATTCATGTTAATGAGGTTAAGCCGGTTATCCTCCCTCAATCCTTTGTTCAACCCAAGCCAGCTCCTTCATCGGTTAACTCTACTCAACCTTCATTCGAGTTATCAGGGCTTGGAGTTCCTGAAGATGGGCAAAAAATGATCAGCGAGCTCATGTCAATCTACGACACCAACATCCAAGGCAACAGGAATTTAATTTCCAATAACAAAGCGGTCATAGAGAATCAAAATCTTCATCAGCTGAAAAATCAACCTCAACAGGACATTTACTTCCATGGTCAAGGGGTTGTGATGGAAGGAAAGTTCTTTGAAGAATCCAACACGCACAATTGTCATCAAATGTACTCGCATGAAGAAAGTCAATTTGACCGTTTTAAGGTTCCGAATTCTCCCTTTGAGACCAACCATGGTAACAATAATTTCCAGATGTTCGGGTCTCCATTTGATTTGGCCTCCTTCGACTATAAAGAGGATCTACAAGGAGTAGCGCTGGATACATTGCCAAAACAGCCAGATATTTCTATCTGGTACCAGTGATAGCCTCTATGAGTCTGTTTCAGGATGAAAAACTGTCAGTTGAAGAAGGCTTCCTTATCTAAAACTGTTGTTACAGTTGTTATATTTGCCTTCAAATGTTTGCCTTCAAATGTGACCAATTTGTAAGATTAGCAGTCCTTCAAGGGCCTAATAAAGAAGTAGATAGGGTCCCATAAACTCTACCCTGTTGTTAATTATTTGTATGACTGTCATATAAATAATTTAGGTGCATGTTTTTTCGTTTTCCTACTTGGTTTGAATCCAATCCCCCCAATCACGATATGAAATCTAATTGTCTTTTACTGTAGTTGGTACATTTTGTTATTGAATAGCTATTTGTTGAATGCAAATTGCAATGAATCATTTGTTGCTTATATCCTCCGTTTATGTAAGAATAAGGCCAATTTTTGGCAGATTCCCAATTGCATAAACCATCTTTATCTTAAAGTTTGTGTGGTGGGGTCTGTTCAAGGTTGGCTCCAAATGCTGTTTAGAGTCTGCAGTCAATATAGGCGGCCAGTTGTCAACACTGTTCTGCTGGTTCAGAAGATAAGACTTTCCACTTTCATGGCCCCATGACCCAGAAAAAATGTAAAATGTAAATATAAAAAAACCTTTTCCCAAACCGCAAATTCACGAAGAATAATGATAGGGATGTTATTTTTTATTTTTTTAATTAATAATTAAAAAAGTGATTAATAATAATATTATATATTTTTTTAATTTTTTTAATAATTAAAGATGTTAAAAAATATTTAAAAATTAATAATAATAAAATAAAAATTTCAAATAAATTAATAAAAATAATAAAAAAATAATAACCTTGTCATTATCCTTCCACGAAAAGAACCAATCTGCTCCGCTTCCTTTGAAAGATGACAAAGGAAAAGACTCTATTCGTCTGCGTGGAAAGCATTTCATTTCCTCACGTTTCTCTTCCGCTTTTATTTATTTTTCATGTTTTGGGTTTTTTGGCTGTGTTAAAGACTTTGAATTGGTCAAACGTCTCTTGCTCTAAAAGGATCGTTTGTGGAATCCAGTGAACCCAATTCTAAGCATTCTCATTCGATTATTCTTATTGAATTAGTTAAAAGTTAAATCTAATGAGAATTTAGTTATTAGGTCACAAAATTACTCACATTAAATTAGCTATATTCCAAATATAGCTACAGTAATTTGGAATACACTATTCATTCTTTAAATCCATTTTATATTATTTCTTTCTCTCTCTATTTAATATCAATTATTTTTCTCTCCATTTTAAATGACAATTGAAAAAATATAATTAGAATACAATTACTAATTAATATATAATATTATGAATAGTAAAATATGATAAAATAAAATAAATTCATAATTAAAAAAATTAAAAAATTTTCAAAATTATTAATTACTCATTACTATATAATGAATAAATGGATAATTCAATGTAGAGATTTGATGTGAATAGTCAAAGTTAAATTCATTTTATATTATTTTATTATCATATAATGAAAAAATGACTATTCCAATGTAGAAACTTATGAGAATGTAATAGCTAAATGCTAAATTCATCTTACATTCATAAAAAATGTACTTTAACTTTAGCTAATCTAATAAGAGTGCTCTAAGGAAGTCCAGACTCCTAACGAAGGATTGTTAAGAGTATTGATACATCACACTATATTTTTATAATATAGTTACTAATAATATTATAATTTTAATAATATTTCTATAAAGTAATATTATTTTTCTAAAATATTTTATAAAAATATCTCCATTTAACATATTGTTATAAAATGTATTGTAAAAAATGTAATGTATAAATCATTTTGGGTTTGCATATGGCTTTGCTCCCTTTTTATTTGGATTTCTGCGGCATCCTTAATGAGTGGATTGAATTGATACAGCTTGGATGGATGCCCACAAAGACTGGAAATTATAGCTGCGTTGTTCATAAATGATATGAACCCGCGGGAACAAGATTACCTTGAACCTACAATCAATTTGAAAACTCTCCAAAAAAGTCAAAATCAAGTCAATGGATGGAGAATCTAGACTCGATGAAAACTCGTTCCAAGAACTTAGATTATATTAAAATCTAGATCCGTTGAAAAACACGTCTCAAGAACCCAGATTACAAAAGAGGAACGCCACAAAGGTTGTGATTTACCTTTGATAAGTTCAAAAGTTCAATTAAGAATAAGAGGAGTAAAACTCAACTCACAGTGAATAAATTCATCAAATTTCATAAACTTCATAAATTTCTGAAAATGAGGCTACAAAGAGTATTTAAACCAAAACCTAATTAAAACTCTAGATAAAATAAAACCCCATCTTCCAAAAATACCCCTGAGTGAACAGTGTCGCGGCTACAGTAACTCGGCTATAGTAACCCTAACCCTAGTTCAATAAAATAATAACTTTCCCAACATGCCCTTACATAGGTATAAACCCAATTATTCTAAGCAAATAAAATAGGTCCTTGAAATTAATTAAATAAGTTGAAAGCCTTCAAGTGTCCAAAGCCTGTAAGTCAAGTTGTTGCCCTTTCCCTAGCTTATGAAATGAATCAAAGCATAATCTTCATCGTTTAAGCCCTTAAACTTGTATTTGACCCATCTGGAACTTGCAACATATCTTTAAGACTAGGCCCACCTTAGTTCCCATAATTCTCCCTCTCCTCAAAAGGATTCGACCCTCCTCAAAAGGATTCGACCTCGAATCTCCACCTGGATCAAAGGAAAAAATGTTAGTAACATCATCATTGATTTCATATGCATTGTTTTTAATTTGTTCAAGAATTTGAGAACATTCATCCAAGCTACTCCTGTTGTCAACAGATAAAGACATTAAATCTAAAGGAGTAAATAGATTAAGTCTATAAACAATTTCAAAAGGAGAATATAAAGTGGTAGTATGCATGGTCCTGTTATATGCAAACTCTATAAATCCATCTATAACCACAAAAATAGAATTTCTACTCATTTCTTTCCTAGGCAGCCCCAAAACAAAATCCATAGATATGTCTACACATGACTCATTAGGAATAGGTAAGGGCATATGCAACCCATGTGGCAAAAGTATAAATTTGGTCTTTCTGCATGTAATGCACCTACCACAAATACAATTGACATCTCTCTTCATCTTAGACCAACATAAATGTTCATGCAAAATATCTAATATTTTCTTGACACCAAAATGACTACCCCAAATATATGCAAACTCAATGAAGGGCAAATGATAGAGTCCCACAAACGTTCATACAACAGGTCAATGTATGGCAAATGATACTCCCACAAACGTTCATACAACATGTTAATGGATGACAAATGATACTTCCACAAACATTCATGCAGCACATCAATGAATGACAATTGATACTTCCACAAACGTTCATGCAACACGTCATTGAAAGGCAAATGATACTCCCACAAACATTCATGCAACACATCAATGAATGATAATTGATACTTCCACAAACGTTCATGCAACACGTCGTTGAAAGGTAAATGATATTCCCACAAACGTTCATGCAACACAACAAAAGTTTTTCTTACACCATGGTTACCCAACAAACCACCATGTCCATCACACACAAGCAACTTACGCATAAAACTAGTAGGTACACAAAATCTATTCTTTCTAAACAAGTACCAATCAAGTTTATAGAACTTACCAAACGATGCTTTCTCACATGTTCCATACACACTAGCAAAGTCATCATCATTAGCATGCAATTCCTTATCAGATTCAAGTTTCAACAATTTTGCATCTAAAATGAATATAAGTGTACATACCTTCTTGCTAAAAGCATCAACCACAAAAGTTTTCATACCTTGTGTGTATTTGAAAACATGAGGAAAAGTCTCAATACAATCCTTTCGCTTAGCACGCATTATAGTCAACAACTTACCTTGTCCCTTTAAGTGTGTGTCAATGACTCATGTTCTTCCAAGAAAGGTCGGTTAGGAATTGTTGCACCTGACACAAAATTAATGTAGTGCTCTATTTCCCTAATGGGTGGCAATCCACTAAATACACTACTTGGAAACACGACCTCATATCTCTGCAACAAAGAGACAACAATACTAGGCAAACATACGTCAAGTTCGTTAGGATTAAGACTTGCCTTAGCATAAAAACTCACTTTTCTCTTTGTTTTTCTCTCACTTTCTTCACACTCTCTTTTCTTTCCACTCTCCTTTTCTTTTTCACTCTCTTTTTCCCTTTCACACTCTTTTTCTTTTCACTTTTTTTTTTCTGTCACTCTCTTTTTCTTCATCTTTTTTTGTATTCTCGACCTCACAATTATTTTTCAACTCATTCTCTCTTGTGCTTGAGGTCTTATTCTCACCCTCTTCTTTTTTCTCTCTTTCTCCATTTCAGTCTCACTATTTCTTTTCTTCTCAATCTCATCTTCACTCTTGCTTTTCAGCTCAATCTCACTTTCACTCTCACCGTCACTCTTTCTTTTCAGCTCATTCTCACTTTCACTCTTGCTTGTTTGCTCAATCTCCTTTTCACTTTTTCTTTTTTGATCACTTTCATTTTCACTCTTTCTTTTTTGAGCAACCTCACTTTTCAATTTCAATTGGTCCCCATGGACATGTGTTGGAGTTAAAGGAGCAAGTTTGATTGTTTTTCCATCCTTTTCAAAACTGTACATGTTCCTTAACCCATCACGAATCACCTTCCTATCAAACTGCCACGGCTTCTCCAACAAAATATGGCCAGGATGCATAGGCACTACATCACAAAGGACCATATCATGGTAATTTCCAATTGAAAAAGAAACTAGCACTTGCTTATTTACCCTAACCTCCCCACAATCACTCAACCACTGCAGCATGTATGGCCTAGGGTGTTTCAGGATAGGTAAATTCCATTTCTCAACTAAAGTAGTGCTAGCCAAATTAATACAACTCCTCAAATCAATGACCATACTACATACCTTGTTGTTGATGTGGCATCTAGTATGAAAAAGGTTCTCACTCTGCTGCTCTGTATCATTCATCTTAGTTGGTGTATTGAGTGCACGCCTAGCAACAAGAGACTCACCATACTCTTCTTTCTCATACACATTCTCAATACTAGGCTCATGTCACCTCCTACTTCTCTCACTTTGCAAATTTCTAATCACTGCTTATTGATTATCCATCCTATCCCTCACTTCACCCAATACCAAGTTCAACCGCTCAAACTGTTATTGCATGGCTTGCAACACAAAAGATGAGTTATCTGCCACACCTTTTAGTGATGAGTCACTTCTATGAGACATCATAATATGTTGCACAAAAAGAATGTTAGTGAAAAACCTCACACACTCCCTTACGTGTTTACACTCAAATAATGGTACTCCACTCGTGTTTCACTCTTAATGGCATTTTCCCGATAATAGTCTCACACCCTCTTGCCTTTTACCTCAATAGTTTTCCCGCTCAAGTTCTTTAAGAACTAGTTCAACTAAATCAAGACAATACAACCTTGTATTATTCCAACCAGTAATATAGATCAAATAAATAAGGAATGAATAAAATGACACGAGACTCAAGGAATTTATACGAGGGAAAGAGTAACTATAAAACAAGATACCAACTAGAAAGATGTAATCTGCTCCTATGATGATAAAAGCTCAATTAACAAATACTTTCTTTCTCTTTGTTGAAACTATGTAGCAACTTTGAATATGCTACATTCTCTTTTCTTCTTCTTCTTCCTCCTCTTCTTCTTCTTCTTTTTATTTATTTATTTATTTATTTATTTTTCAATTTTTTTTTTATTTTATTTTATTTTCTTTTCTTTTATTTTCTCTAATTCAATCACAAATAGCAATATTCAATTGTGAAAATTAAGCAATTGAATTCTAGCACGACAATGAAGTAGGAGAGAATCAATGGAACGACATTCCAAGCAACAAATAAACTTAGAGATGCAGGAAACCCTAGAATTTTGAAACCCTAGGTGATGCAAATTTCAGCCAAACCCAAAATCCAATGAAGCTCTAGAATTAAATTAAAGGATACTATAATTAAAAGATATAATCAGATCTGATTGAAAATCTTGCTCTGAATACCAAATGATATGAACCCGCGGAAACGAGATTCCCTTGAACCCACAATCAATTTGAAAACTCCCCAAGAAAGCCAAAATCAAGTCCATGGATGGAGAACCTAGACCCGATGAAAACTCGTTTCAAGAACCTAGATTATATTAAAATCTAGACCCGTTGAAGAACACGTCTCAAGAACCCAGATTACAAAGGAGGAACGCCACAAAGGTTGTGATTTACCTTTGATAAGTTCAAAAGTTCAATTAAGAACAAGAGGAGTAAAACTCAACTCACAATGAATAAATTCATTAAATTTCATAAACTTCATAAACTTCTGAAAATGAGGTTACAAAGAGTATTTAAACCAAAACCTAATTAAAACCCTAGATAAAATAAAACCCCATCTTCCAAAAATACCCCCGAGTGAACAGTGTCGCGTCTACAGTACGACGCTACAGTAACTCGGCTACAGTAACCCTAACCCTAGTTCAATAAAATAATAACTTTCCCAACATGCCCTTACATAGGCATAAACCCATTTATTCTAAGCAAATAAAATAGGTCCTTGAAATTAATTAAATAAGTTGAAAGCCTTCAAATGTCCAAAGCCTATAAGTCAAGTTGTTGCCTTTTCCCTAGCTTATGAAATGAATCGAAGCATAATCTTCATCGTTTATGCCCTTGAACTTGTATTTGGCCCATTTGGAACTTGCAACATATCTTTAAGATTAGGTCCACCTTGGTTCCCATCAATACGAGCTTTACTTTTAAATTTACAATGTTCATTGTAAAAATATTTAAAGAAAAAAAAGAGTCATCTTCCTAATACGATAAATGTCATTTAAATGCTTATAAATATATATCTTAATATTTATATGAATGAATATAGATAAACTTTGACGAAAGATTCACGAAAGATTTGAAAATAAAGTCATGACTAATGAGGAAAAATATAAATTATTTACTTTGTTATACAAATTCATATATTATTTATATTACAAACAAATTTTTTCAATCTAATTTCAATAAGTTCAAATTTATAATTTATCTATTTTTTTTTTTTGATAAACATAACAATTTCATTCCAATTTCATAAAAAATCCTTACATGACAACATGATCAAGCCACATGGCATGACCAGCAAACTCAGGGATAGCACCCCACCACATTTGAACATCCAATACATTCCATGCGTACCTAGCTAAACAATGAACCACACCATTACCTTCTCGATATAAGTGCTCGATGATAACTTCCTGGAAAAGGCACATTAGACTCTTTACCTCCATAATTAAATTACCGTTAAAAGATGAAGACTCCTGGGTAGCTTTCAATTCTTGAACAATCAGTAAACAGTCAGACTCAACAATTAATTTAGGGATGCCCAATGGAAGACACATTTGCAATCCCCAAAATACAGCAAGTAACTCAATGGTAGATGGTTCATTCACTGCAGGTTCAGCGACAGTTGCTGCCATCACCAACCTTGCCATTGCTATCACGTAAAACCATTCCAATTACAGCCTTTTTATACTTTGTATAGACTGCCCATCAACATTGAGCTTCAGAAAATCAGAAGGAGGTGATATCCACTTGCACAGGTTCTTCCCCTGCAGCATTAGAAACCTTTAAAATTGAGAAATATTTGTACAAAGATATAACCATATTTGATGCAGCATAGGGTGTGATGTTCTCACTTTCCATCTTCAACTTATTCCTTCGATACCACATGCCCCAATACAGTACAAACAGGAGGGTAAAATCTGCTTCACTGCCAGTAGTTAACACACCTTTCAGCTTTTATCATGTTGGAGCCTTAAACCTATTTGCTATGAACCCGCGGGAATAAAATCCCTTGAACCCACAGTCAATTTGAAAACTCCCCAAGAAAGCCAAAATCAAGTCAGTGAATGGAGAACCTAGACCCGATGAGAACTCATTAAAAGAACCTAGATTATATTAAAATCTAGACCCGTTGAAGAACCCGTCTCAAGAACCCAGATTGTAAAGGAGGAACGCCACAAAGGTTGTGATTTACCTTTGATAAGTTCAAAAGTTTAATTAAGAACAAGAGGAGTAAAACTCAACTCACAATGAATAAATTCATCAAATTTCATAAACTTCATAAACTTATGAAAATGAGGCTACAAAGAGTATTTAAACCAAAACCTAATTAAAACCCTAAATAAAATAAAACCCCATCTTCTAAAAATACCACTGAGTGAACAGTACCACGGCTACAGTATGGGGCTACAGTAACTCGGCTACATTA
Source organism: Juglans mandshurica (assembly GCA_022457165.1). Classification (NCBI taxonomy): domain Eukaryota; kingdom Viridiplantae; phylum Streptophyta; class Magnoliopsida; order Fagales; family Juglandaceae; genus Juglans; species Juglans mandshurica. Next base: position 14,709,621 of record CM039630.1, on the reverse strand, counting down.
ACCCTAACCCTAGTTCAATAAAATAATAACTTTCCCAACATGCCCTTACATAGGCATAAACCCAATTATTCTAAGCAAATGAAATAGGTCCTTGAAAGTAATTAAATAAGTTGAAAGCCTTCAAGTGTCTAAAGCCTATAAGTCATGTTGTTGCCTTTTCCATAGCCTATGAAATGAATCAAAGCATAATCTTCATCGTTTAAGCCCTTGAACTTGTATTTGACCCATCTGGAACTTGCAACATATCTTTAAGACTAGGCCCACCTTGGTTCCCATCATTCCCCCTCTCCTAAAAAGGATTCGACCTCGAATCTCCACCTGGATCAAAGGGAAAAATGTTAGTAACATTATCACTGATTTCATATGCATTGTCATTAATTTGTTCAAGAATTTGAGCCCGCGGGAATAAATCCCTTGAACCCACAGTCAATTTGAAAACTCTCCAAGAAAGCTAAAATCAAGTCAGTGAATGGAGAACCTAGACCCGATGAGAAATCGTTTCAAGAACCTAGATTATATTAAAATCTAGACCCGTTGAAGAACCCGTCTCAAGAACCCATATTATAAAGGAGGAACGCCACAAAGGTTGTGATTTACCTTTGATAAGTTCAAAAGTTCAATTAAGAACAAGATGAGTAAAACTCAACTCACAATGAATAAATTCATCAAATTTCATAAACTTCATAAACTTCTTAAAATGAGGCTACCAAGAGTATTTAAACCAAAACCTAATTAAAACCCTAGATAAAATAAAACCCCATCTTCCAAAAATACCCCTGAGTGAACAGTACCACGGCTACAGTATGGCGCTACAGTAACTCGGCTACAGTAACCCTAACCCTAGTTCAATAAAATAATAACTTTCCCAACATGCCCTTACATAGGCATAAACCCAATTATTCTAAGCAAATAAAATAGGTCCTTGAAATTAATTAAATAAGTTGAAAGCCTTAAGTGTCCAAAGCTTATAAGTCATGTTGTTGCCCTTTCCATAGCTTATGAAATGAATCAAAGCATAATCTTCATCGTTTAAGCCCTTGAACTTGTATTTGGCTCGTCTGGAACTTACAACATATCTTTAATACTAGACCCACCTTGGTTCCCATCACTATTGGACCAAACCGCTGCCACATCCCACTTAACTAAGGACAGTAGTGACAGAACAACAATGCATGAGTAACATCTTCATCCCTTTCTCTACAGAAACAACAGCCTCCTTCCACTTCAATTTATCTCATTTAAATGACATAATCTTGGCATAATATATATATATATATATATATATATATATATATATATATATATAGTAGCTAGTTACTAATGCGAATGTACAAAAACAATAGAGATAACAATACACATTACACGCCAATTCAAGAAAATTATTAGAATTATTCTTCAAGAAACACAATAATACAAAGATAAACGAATACTTGGAACAAGGATTGGCATTTGGCAAGCAAAAACTGTATCCAATTTTTCTTTTTCTCATAAACCGAAAGCGATTTCAAACACTTGAGCTCCTCTGTACCTCCATGCATTTGTCTTCGAATTACATTGCACAATTCATACTTAGTAATCCCAAGTAGTACCATTGAAACCAGTTCATGTATCTCCTCACCATAAATTTGTTGCTCTTCATTTTTCTTGGATGTCATGTACTCTTATAGAGTGTAATACTCTTGAGCGGTGCTATACTGTTGTTTGAGTAGAACCACTCCATTTGACCGCTAGGTCAAATTGGTCTATTTTTTTTTTTAACTTTTTAATTTATATTTTTTTATCATTTTAAAATATTTAAAAAAAAATATAAAAAAATATCAATATACTAATAGTCACTTCTTTAACAATTAAGTAAATAAAAAAATTAAAAAAAAAACATGAAGTGTAAAAAATGATGGGACAAATTGAGTGGGCAAAATAGCATTTTTCAATACTCTTTTGGAGAGGAACCAACAGAATCTTGAATTGTTCGTGCAATAGGATAATTCACCTCGTTTTCAACTTCTTCATGATCCATTGCTCCAATAGCATAATCAATATATTCTGCACCAACACCCATCCATATATAGCGCTATCACTCCCACAAAAGATCACAATCTCATCCCATGCCAATTGTCAATAACTTTGCTTCGATATGTACTACTAGTTACTTTGGTATTGGGAGAAAAACCGTATTGAGATAACCACGGTGAGATTTCGAGAAAATCTCAGTAAGTTAACTCATGACAGCAACTAATAATGCAAGTATTGGCGATGACTATGATAAAATGATTTCAAAGTAAATAACCGGAAGATCAAACATACTGAGGCGTCAACTTACGAGCAAATAAAGTATTCATAAACCACATAAAGGTTACCTTATCACTATTTCGTATTGAGCACCTTCCTTTCTAGCAGAAGGGAAAAATTTCAAACATATGTAAGTGCAAATTAACAATGAGACACTTGAACCTTTTGTTTATAGATAGTATTAAGATATAATTTAAATAATTAAATTTATCAATTTCTATCATTGTAAAGTTTAAAACAAGTTATAATTTAACATGATATCAGAAGAGAGATCTTAAGCAATAGACATCATCACATATAGTATAACACACTAAAGACCAAAAGAAATAACAAAACGGCAGAGAAAAGAGGGCAAAGAAGTTATTTTGGGATGTGTGGATTAAGGGTGCACACAATATTGTTAATTTATTATATATAATAAGAAAAAAATCCGAAGAGATTATGATTAGTTAATATATTATCACACATTTGTTAAAGACTTGCTCCAAACGATCATTAATATATCTTGGCTGACTTTGCAGCATATATATGTTTTCTTAAAAGTACTGTTGGTTAATGATGAGGTTGTCCACTTTGTGACCTTGCTTCTAATTATTATTTATTATAATTTAGACCTTATAAGCAACCTACCCATATATAACAGCCTGAAGCTGAGGCCCCGCTGACTATCTTACTTTTAAAGTTAGTGTATGATACGCGGGCAGTGAACTTGAATAAACCATACACATCATGACCTCTAGGATATAGAATAATGTTACTTGTGCCGACAAATGGGTCTCGATAACTTTCTTTTTTTTTTTATTTTGTTTATTTAGTGATTAAAAAAGTATTTCTAAATGATGTTGTGATTTTTTTATTTTTTTAAATGTGTAAAGGTATACCAAATGGCCTTGTCGGGACCCATCCTCGTGGGTGTAGCACAACTCCTAGGATATATAATATAGCTACTGGATTGTTAAGATATAAAATAAATAATAAAATCCATCTCTTCCCATTAGCTTAAACTTTTTGGATAATTGGTGATTTTACATGGTATCAGAGTAGAGGTCCTAAGTTCGAACCCTGACTCTACACTCTACCCTATTTAATTAAATATTCCACATGTTGGGGTTACCCATTAAGGAAGAGTCTGGCCCACACGTGAAAGTGAGTGTTAAGATATAAAATAAATAATAAAATCTACCTCTTCCCATCAGTTTAAACTTTTGAAATAAATGGTGATTTCACACGGATCCGTCCTGCCCAATACATCATGTGGGATATGATGTCCTACATGTATAGATATGGAGCACGTGTCTCAAACCTAACGGATCCAATTTTAACATGATACTGATCCAAGCTTAACTCTATATATATATATATATATATATATATATATATATATATAAAAGGTTGATATATATATGTTTTACTAGAATTTTGAGTATAAATACAAAAACAACTAGCGATTTCAATGGATTCTTAAGAGCTTAGTATCTATGTGTTCAACAAGTCACAAATTCTATTTATAGGGCCAATTAATACTGATAGACGAGTGGAGCTACAAAATTCTGTATCGATAGTGTGAGTCATGCACCATGCATCACGAATTTAAAAATATGGTGGAATGTTAGAATCTTAAATTCCTCTAACCCCCACCTGGGTTGCTTACTTTGTGAATATTTTTCTAAAACTTCTATAAATAAAAGCCAAACAAAAATACACAAAACTAAAATAAGGTCCAAAATATTTTGAAAACTCAAAATATGTGTACAAGAATGAAAAAAAAAATGCATAACAAAATATAAGTAAACAGTAAATAGAAAAAAATACATTGTTTTTGTTGAAAATATATAGAATATTATAGGGCAATTGTAGGGACCTCAACCTTCACATTTTCTACCTTAAATATATATTATAAATAAATTATTTTCCAAGAAAAAAATAGCACGTGCGGGTAATTTATTAGCACGTGTTATTCTATCAAACTTTGCCGAGTAAGAGATGTTCCTCAACCTCTACAATTCATTTATAATGGGTACAATTTTATTTACCAAAAGTCGTCATTGTAGAAGTTTGGTCCGTGTAGAAGTTCATTGGGCAAGAATGTTTGAGATCAACGCTACTCCGTTATTTCAAACTTCACGGCCTCCTTGTTTTTGTGTTTACTTTTCTTTGACAGTTCAATATTTGGATGTAAATATTCTGAGAACATTTTAGAGATCGAACCTCCATATCGTTTTCCATGAAGTCTACATTTTTTCTGACCAGTCCCTTCCGAAAAAAAATGAGATTTGTTGTAGTGACTTTTATACTTGAAGTTGTCATAATAAAATTATCTGCCTACAAAATGATTTTAATATTAGATATAAACAAGACGACTCCCATCTAATTATGGGACTAAAATGATTAAAAAAGTGGTAAATCATTTTGCTAAAGACTAGCTCCAAATGAGTTGTATATTTGGCTGACTTTGCAGCATCATTTTTAAAGTGTTGTTTGATTATCTGATGAGCTGGTTGTCACTTTAATTTCTGACCTTGCTAAAATATTTATATTAATTTGGCCCATAGTCGACGACCCATCAATCTAGCCTTCCCCACAAAAGTAATACAAAATTAAGGTCCTTCCTTGAGAGGTGAGGTTTTCTCTCTTCGAAGATAGAGGAGAGTCTCTTAGGCTGGGGATCCTTGTCTGAAGAGGTGAAGATGGCTGAAGAATTAACAAAGCATTGGGAAGGCTTTAGACTTACAGAGAAGGAGAGTGCATAATTCAAGGTGGAGTCACCACCTTCAACAAGGCTAAGGAAAGAGGACAGTCATGCTTATTTGCCATGATCATTGCAGACAAACTCGTTAACCGAGAAACATTCAAGATGACTATGTCAAAGATTTGGAACACGTTAGGATGGATAGACTTCTCTGATATGGGGGAGAACAAGTTTTTGATAGAGTTTCAAAAGGAAGAGGATAGACAGAAGATCATCCAAGGGAGGCCTTGGTCCTTCGATAGATGGTTGGTGTGCCTCCAGGAGTTTGAGGGTGATGTATCTCTGGATGACACTCCTTTCAACAAGGAAGTTTTATGGCTGCAAGTGCATAACATGCCTCTAGCATACATGACAAAAGAAGTTGGACTGCAGGTTGGGAAATGTGCAGGGAAAGTTTTAGATGTCATTGTTGATCAATGGGGGATTGGATGGGAGAAGTTCATGAGAATTAAAATAGAAGTGGAACTCACCAATGCCTTGGCTAGAGGTACTTTTTTAAATTTTGATGGCAAACAAGTTTGGTTGCAATTTAAGTATGAGGGGTTACCACCTTTCTGCTTTAAGTGTGGTGTTATTAAACATGTTAAAAAGCTTTGCCCGATTTTGACTCCTGCCAATAGTGATGAAATAGAAGCACAACAGTATGGGCCATGGTTGTGTGTTGTTGCAGTTTCTCATAATAAAAACAATCAAAAGAGGTTTGGTGGTGGAGAAGATAGAGAAGAGAAGATCCTTGGAAATTCATGGCAGAAAGGGCTGAGGGGAGCTGAAGATGCCCCAAAAGGAAAGGCCTCTTTGCAGGAGCAATTTTAGGAAGTTAATAAGGAGAGTAGTACTCATATGGTAAGTGATGTTAATTTGTTAGAGGAGCATAATGTGGAGGAGTGTGAGGAAATTAAGAGAGGATATGAGGCAGGTTTGGGAGGGCTGGGAAAGGAAACTATTTTCAAAATTGAGGAGTTACCTATCAATAGCGAGGTCAATCTTGCCAAACCAGAAGCAACTACTGAAAAGGAAAGTGTCAAAATTTTGGCACCAGCTTCTACTCGAGATCAGCAGAAGATTAAAGAGGGTGCCACATCAGCAGTTTCCACGTTGGCATCACACATTAATGATCTGGATCAGTTTTTGACAGATCAGGCCCTCATTTTGGAACAATAAAAAATGAGTTACTTGGAAAAGAAGAGCTAGAGACAGATTATTTTATGAGCATGCCTCTGAGAATAAGAATCAAATGGGTAAATGTGATGAAACAAAAAGGAAATTTGGAGATGCAAAGGAGGAGATCTCTGATCTTAATGGTCTCAAGAAACAAAAGGCAGAAGAATTGGAGGATATGGAAACTAATGTTATTGATCTGGTGGAGGCTGTTGTTCAGCCCCACCAACAGCAATGAGTTGCTTAAGTTGGAACTGCCGAGGGCTTGGGAACCCATGGACAGTTAGAGAACTTCACCTTTTGGTGAAGAATAAGGTCCCAAATTTTGTTTTCCTGATGGAGACGAAATGTAGAAGAAACAAGGTTGAGAGAATTAAGAAGTTACTTAACAAGGAGAACAATTTTATAGTAGACTGTAGAGGTTTGAGTGGAGGTTTGACATTCTTATGGAAGAAAGAAGTGGATGCAGTCTTGGAATCCTATACTCAGCATCACATCTCTTTAAGAATTAAGAATTCACTGGATGGGAAGACATGGATTTTAACTGGGTTTTATGGTGATCCAATTACTGCTAAGAGGCAGGGCAGCTGGCAACTGCTTAGAAGGTTAAAGCCAGCTAATGACTTGGGGTGGCTCTGTGTTGGGGACTTTAATGAAATTGTCTCTACTAATGGGAAATATGGAGGAATGATAAGACCATATAGACAGATGGAAAGTTTCAGAAAGGCTTTGGAGGAATGTGAACTAAGTGACATGGGCTTTGTGGGGAACAAGAATACCTGGTCTAACAATCGATATGGGGATGAGTTCACTAAAGAGAGGCTAGACAGAGGCTTATGCAATGCAATTTGGGCTGATTGGAATCCTAGAGCAGTGGTCCTTTCTTTGGCTGCTCTTAATTCTGATCATTGTCCAACTCTTATCTCTAAGGATAACTCCCAGCAAGATATCAGTAATCATACCAAACCTTTCAGGTATGAATTGAGTTGGGCCCAAAGAGAAGCTTGTAAAAAGTTGATTGCTGAAGAATGGTCAAGGCCAAGACTAGCTTCTAATAAGCTAAATTCTGTTACTGAAGGACTGAAGAGATGTTAGGTTAAGCTGCAACAGTGGAGCAAACAGGGAATGAGCGGCACTAAGAAGGAAGTAAAGCACAAACTGGCTCAAATCAATATTCTACAGAAATGCAATCAGTGACATATGAATGATAGAATAGAAGTTTTGAAGAGAGAAGTTGATAAACTATTGGAAGAGGAGGAGAACCTTAAATGGAAGCAGAGGGCAAAGCAGAAATGGCTTAAAGAGGGTGATAGGAATACCAAGTACTTTCACCAATGTGCTTCTCAGTGGAGGAAAGTTAATAGAGTGAGCAAACTTTTTGACGACACTGGCTAGGAAATAACCAATGAAGCAACAATTTGCTAGGAATTTCAATATTTCTACTAGGATCTTTTCACTACATCTTGTCCCTAGAACATTGATGGATTGATGGGAACCAAGATGGGCCTAGTCTTAAAGATCATTTGCAACTTCCAGATGGGCCAAGAAGATCAAGGAGACAATGCAAAGGATTGATGCAATCCACTTGGGACAAGTTTAGCAAGAGTCCAACATTCAAGATGGGGCTTGAAGGATGAAGATCCAGTTTTTATTCATTTGATTAGCTACGGAAGGGGGCAACAACAAAACTTAAAGGCTTTGGGCACTTGAAGGGTTTCAACTTATTTAATTCATTTAAAGAACTTATTTTATTTGTTTAGAATAATTGAGTTTATTATGGGAAGCACTTAAGGGGGCCTATGCAAGGCCATGTTGGGAAAATTATTATTTTATTGAATTAGGGTTAGGGTTACTGTAGCGTGACACTGTAGCCGCAGCACTGTTCATTCAGGGGCACTTTGGGAAGATGGGGGTTTATTTTGGTTAGGGTTTCATTAGGTTTTGTTTTAAATACTTTATGTAGTGTCATTCTAATCAGTTTTTATGAAGCTTATGAAATTTGATGAATTTATTCATTGTGAGTTGAGTTTTACTCCTCTTGTTCTTAATTGAACTTTTGAACTTATCAAAGGTAAATCACAACCTTTGTGGCGTTCCTCATTTGTAATCTGGATTCTTGAGACGTGTTCTTCAACGGGTCTATATTTTAACATAATCTAAGTTCTTGAAACGAGTTCTTATCGGGTCTATGATGGGAACCAAGACGGACCTAGTCTTAAAGATCATTTGCACCTTCCAGATGGACCAAGAAGATCAAGGAGACAATGCAAGGATGATCATTTGCACCTTCCAGATGGGCCAAGAAGATCAAGGAGACAATGCAAGAATTGATGCAATCCACTTAGGACAAGTTTAGCAAGAGCCCAACATTCAAGATGGGGCTTCAAGGATGAAGATCCAATTTTAATTCATTTGATTTGCTACGGAAGAGGGCAACGACAAGACTTAAAGGCTTTGAGCTCTTGAAGGGTTTCAACTTATTTAATTCATTTAAAGAACTTATGTTATTAGTTTAGAATAATTGAGTTTATTATGGGAAGCACTTAAGGGGGCCTATGCAAGGGCATGTTGGGAAAGTTATTATTTTATTGAACTAGGGTTAGGGTTACTGTAGCCGAGTTACTGTAGCGCGGCACTGTAGCCGCGGGTCTGTTCATCCAGGGGCACTTTTGGAAGATGGGGGTTTAGTTTGGCTAGGGTTTCATTAGGTTTTGCTTTAAATACTCTATGTAGCCTCATTCTAATCAGTTTATGAAATTTATGAAATTTGATGAATTTATTCGTTGTGAGTTGAGTTTTACTCCTCTTGTTCTTAATTGAACTTTTAAAATTATCAAAGGTAAGTTCAAGAACCTTTGTGGCGTTCCTCCTCTGTAATATGGGTTCTTAAGACGGGTTCTTCAACGGGTTTAGATTTTAATATAATCTAGGTTCTTGAAACGGGTTCTCATCGGGTCTAGATTCTCCATCCTTTGACTTGATTTTGGCTTTCTTGGAGAGTTTTCAAATTGATTGTGGGTTCAAGGGATTCCTTTCCCGCGGGTTCATATCATTTGGTATCAGAGCCAGGTTTCCAATCAGGTCTGATTCTATCTTTTAATTTTAGCATCCTTTAATTTAATTCTAGGGCATCATTGTTCTAGGGTTGCCAAAAAAAAAATAGAAACAAAAAGTAGGCTGCCGAAATTCTTAGGATTTTGGGTTTGGCTGAAATTTGCATCACCTAGGGTTTCAAAATTCTAGGGTTTCCTTGCATCTCTAAGTTTATCTGTTGTTTGGAGTGCCGTTCCATTGATTATCTTCTACTTCGTTGTCGTGCTTGAATTCAATTGCTTGATTTTCACAATTGAATATTGCTATTTGTGATTGAATTAAAGAAGAGAAAAGAAAGGAAAAGAAAAAAAAAATCGAAAAAAAAAAGAGAGAAGAAGAAGAAGAAGAAAAGAAAAAGGTAGCATATTCAAAGGTTGTTATATAGTTACAAAAATGAGAAAGAAAGAATTTGGTGAGGATGAGGAAGGCTTAACATTTGAAGTTGGATTGGGTGGACATAGAGGAGTTAGGCATGGAAGAACCTTGGAAGCATCAAAGGTAGAGTAGATAAGAACCTCGGAAGCATCAAAATGAAAATACCGTCATTCCAAGGTAGAACTGACACTGAAATTTATTTAGAGTGGGAGAAAAGAATAGAGTTGGTGTTTGATTGTCATATTTACTATGAGGAGAAGAAGATGAAGTTGGCTGTAATTGAGTTCACTGATTATGTGATTATTTGGTGGGATCAATTAGTATGCAATAGGAGGAGGAATTTTGAGAGGCCTGTAGAAACATGGAGAGAGTTGAAAGCAATCATGAGGCGGAGATTTGTACCTAGCCACTACTATAGAGACCTCTACCAAAAACTACAAAATCTTACACATGAGTCTAGGAGTTTAGAGGATTACCATAAGGAGATGGAGGTGTCTATGATTCGGGCTAATGTAGTGGAGGATCAGGAGGCCACGATGACAAGATTTTTGAGTGGGTTGAATAGGGAGATAGCCAATGTAGTTGAGTTGCAACATTATAAGGAGGTAGAGGACATGGTGCACATGGCTATGAAGGTGGAGAGACGGCTAAAAGGAAATGGTACATCAAAGTATACTTTGGTTTCTAATACTCCTTGGAAACCAAAGTGGGACAAAAATGATCAAGTTGCAACAAAGGGGAAGATCGAACCACCTAAGGGAAATGATTTGGGTGAGGCTGAAACCCCAAGAAAAATGATTTGGGTAACCTTAGTGTAAGGAAGACTTTTGTTGTGTTGCATGAATGTTTGTGGGAATATCATTTGCCATTCAAAGACGTGTTACACGAACGTTTGTGGAAGTATCATTTGTCATTCATTGATGTATTGCACGAACGTTTATGGGAGTATCATTTGCTATACATTGACATGTTGCACGAACGTTTGCGGGAGTATCATTTGTATTTCATTGAGTTTGCATATAATTGGAGTGGTAATTCTTGTGAAAATAAGATTTCAGACATGTTGCATGAACGTTTATGGGAGTATTATTTGCCATTCGTTGACTTGTTGCATGAACGTTTGCGGGAGTATCATTTGCCATTCATTGAGTTTGCATATTGGAGTGGTCATTTTGGTTCGAGGAAGACTTTAGATGTGCTTCATGAACATTTGTGGGAGTATTGTTTGCCATTTATTGAGTTTACATATGATTAGAGTGTTCATGCCACTACTAAATTTTCACCAATTGAAATTGTTTATAGACTTAATCAATTTCCTCCTTTAGATTTAAAGTCTTCACCAGTTGATGATATGGGTAGCTTGGATGTACTATTCCAAATTCAATGTTACTAACCACTTTTCCTTTGATCCTGGTGGAGATTCAAGGTCAAATCCTTTTGAGGAGTGGGGGAATGATGGGAACGAAAATGAGCATAGTCTTAAAGATCGTTTGCAACTTTCAGATGGCCAAGAAGATCAAGGAGACAATGCAAGGATTGATGCAATCCACTTGGGACAAGTTTAGCAAGAGCCCAACATTCAAGATGGGGCTTGAAGGATGAAGATCCAGTTTTAATTCATTTGATTAGCTATGGAAGAGGGCAACGACAAGACTTAAAGGCTTTGAGCTCTTGAAGCGTTTCAACTTATTTAATTCATTTAAAAAACTTATGTTATTAGTTTAGAATAATTGAGTTTATTATGGGAAGCACTTAAGGGGGGCCTATGCAAGGGCATGTTGGGAAAGTTATTATTTTATTGAACTAGGGTTAGGGTTACTTTAGCCGAGTTACTGTAGCGCGGCACTGTTCATCCAGGGGCACTTTTGGAAGATGGGGCTTTATTTTGGGCTAGGGTTTCATTAGGTTTTGCTTTATACTCTATGTAGCCTCATTCTTATTAGTTTATGAAGTTTATGAAATTTGATGATTTTATTCATTGTGAGTTAGGTTTATCTTCTCCTGTTCTTAATTGAACTTTTGAACTTATCAAAGGTAAATCACAACCTTTGTGGCGTTCCTCCTTTGTAATCTGGGTTCTTGAGATGGGTTCTTCAACGGTTCTAGATTTTAATATAATCTAGGTTCTTGAAACGAGTTCTCTTCGGGTCTAGGTTCTCCATCCATTGACTTGATTTTGGCTTTCTTGGGGAGTTTTCAAATTGACTGTGGGTTCAAGGGATTCCATTCCCGCGGGTTCATATCAAACACTCCATTAAGCTCTTCTCATTTGGCATGTCTATAATGAAAACCCATCAATTGAAATCTGGACATAGGATTGGCATTTGGAAAAAGATTAGCAACTTGTTGTAGAATGGTTATAGCTATTGTTATTTTCTATTTATACTATTTTCTATTTACAATTGTTTTATTGTCTAATTTTTTTTTTTTTTGGTTTCCCTACAGTTGCAAGTTCACAGCCATTACAGCCAAGATAACCAAACACAATGATTTCTGGGATTCCATAGCTGCCCCAATATATTTTCCACGTATATTTTTGGAAGAATTCTTGCAAGTTGTAGTTTTTGTAAATATTTTGGTGGCAATGATAGCTTGGCAAGTTATATTTTTTGGAAGAAAGAATTACAAGTTGAAAATTGTAATTTTTTGTTTTTCTTTCTTGTGAAGGAAGCTTGCAAGAGGACTATTTAAATTGTTGTAATTACTTTTGTGGGAAGAAAGCATGACACACAAATAAAATTGTGTGGGAAGAAACATATGCTAGTTATAGGTTCATTTTGAGTTGTTGTGATAATTAAGTTTTGTAAGTTTGTAAGCTTGGTTTTCAGGATAGTTGTAATTATTTTGTGGGATATTGACGTGAGTTAGTCTTCCAGTTTTGGCTTTTGGTGTACGTGAGTTAAGACTACCAGTTTTGGCTTTTGGTGTACGTGAGTTAAGTCTACATGTTTTGGCTCTTCATTTCAATTTGTTTTGAAGGAAATGAATTCTGAATGTGGGTGATGGACGTGAGTTGTTACTCTATCAGTTTTGGGTGGTTGGTGTACGTGAGTTAGTCCTCTAATTATAGGCAGCGGGTTCGTGAGTTCGTTTGGCATGTTTTGACTTTTACATTTTATCTGTTTTTAAACTGAACCTGAATAGATGAGTAAATCCATCATAATGACCAAAAACTAGACATTCTACAAGCATCTAAATTCACATCAAACTGGAATTTATACATTCTGTACATAGAACTGGAAATCAGGTTCCAAAAGTTATTTTACACTTCAACTACAAACTCAGTTTACAATCTAAATTCACAGCAAACTGGAATTTAATCATTATGCACATAGAAACTGGACTCCAAATTTCCAAATGCTATTTTACACTTCAACTACAAATTCAGGAATTTAATCATTCTGTACATTGAAACTGGACTCCAAATTTCCAAAAGCTATTTTACACTTCAACTACAAATTCAGTTTACAAGTATCTAAATTCACAGCAAATGGGAATTTAGCCATTTTGTACATAGAAACTGGAAATCAGGTTCCAAAAGCTATTTTACATTTCAACTACAAATTCAGTTCTCTAAGCTTTTTACAACACTTACACTACAAATTCAGACTATGATTTATATCAGAAAACTCTAATATAGCCAGGGTAGCATGCGTGAACGCCTTAGGAGAGCTTCTCTCTCAAGAAGGACCAACTCCTTTTTTCGAACCTCCTCATTTTTACTGGATAGTTCCATCTCTCTCTTCTCGATCTCATCTACTATTTTACGGAGCTGAATCTCCCTCTTTTCGACATCGACGGGTCTCTTCTCGAGCTCTTCCTCCTTCCTTAAGAGTTGAATTTCTTTTTCTTGTAGCTCCAAGTCTTTGTGTTGATTACTATCAACCTACTTGAAATATTTGCAATATGGTAATCCCTAATATTTAACACATATAAAAAATTGTTAGGTACGTAATATTAATCAATATATTATTTAAACCTTACATTAGAAGAGTACTACTATTTACCTTTGTGTTGTACTTTGGACACCCTAAGAAGGGTTGTCCTGGATTTCTTTTAGTATTTGAATATCTCAATGTAGTTTCAATATTACAGAAGCACGATAGTTTCGCTGACGGTGAAGAAGACAGTGATGATAAGGACATTCTCATGCAACAGTTTTTCGTTTCTTGTATCAAGAATGTGAAACAATCTGCTGCTAAGAAACTCTCTTTGACTACTCACAAGAAGTTAATGAGGCTGACAGCTACAAGTTTTGATGAATTTGAAAACATATCAAGTATTCTTTTTCTTTCCAAGGATAAACAAAAGAGGGAAATCCAAGATTTTCAAGCACCTAAACAAGCACTTCCATAACGAGAGCACAAGCCTGAGCAGCTAGTGAACAAAATTGGCAGCTACTTTTATAGCTTACCAATTGATAGTTTACAATAAGGAAAAAGGCTTCATTTAGAAGGTAAAGAGGCAACAGGCACCAGAAAACTATAGGATTTGATTTTTCTGAACCCACAAACCATTCACATCTTCAAAAGAAAACCCACAACCTCAACATTCAAGGTCAAAACAACCGTGAGTCCATGACTTATTCCAAGTGAATAAGCATAGAGCACAAATCAACCCCACAAAGAGCAACAAATAGCAAAGTTGAAAGTCAAAAGTAGAAAAACATAGCCTTCTCTACCAGATATTTGCAACCAATGAAATATAGATTCAGTAACCTTATTAGAACCTAAAAAGGTTATTCAAATCTCAAGCAACCAATACTTGTATTATACCAAATTAAATATCTGAAATCTGGCACAATACACTACTTGACAGAACCGAAATCCACAAAATTAGGCCGACAGGTGAATCGCCAAAATTCTCAAAGATCAATTCGAAGTTTCCCAACAATAAATCCTCTTAAGGGGTTCTCCCGCGGGTTCATATCATGTACAAACTTCGACAAGAAATAAGCAAAAAAAAGAAAATAGCAATCAGTAATACAAAGATAGAGAACCTGAAAACCCTAACAGTTTGTAGATAAAAAAAATCACACATTTCGTAGATAAAAAAATCTTTCGGGAAAATTATGGAATGTTAAAAGGAAATATACCCATTTAAATAGGACCTTAGATTTGTGGTAGTAGACGTTAGGGTTTGAAGCTGCGTGCCGGAAGTGGAGCTGTGTGCCAGAAGTGGAGCTGTGTTCCCGAACTAAACGAAAGTTAGGATTTTTCGCGATGAAGGGGAAGGAAAGTTAGGGTTTTTCGGGATAGAAAAGTAGGATTTTTCGGGATGAAGGGGAAGGAGGTATCGAAGGGAGGCCGTAACAGGCGGCTTTGAGTGGAGGGACGTGGCTTCGAGGGGTCAAAGAAAAAGGCCTCGTGAGGAGCAGAGAGGGAGCAGAGAAGGAGGGAGGAAGAAGAATGGCAGAGATGGGTTTCATGTTTCGGTTGGATGAGGGAAACGAGGCTGAAAGAAGAGAAATGAGGGAAACGGATAAATCGAAGACTTCAAAACGCAGTGTTTCATTTAATTGCCACATCAGCAGCCGCTTGCGCGGCGCTTCCCCCAGGCGACTGAGTATAGTGTTTTTCTATATATATATATATATATATGACTTATATGACTGTTCATCTAGGTTCCATCCCTGGAACCTGGGTATAATCAGACTAGAACCCGAGTTTCAAACCTGGGCCGGAACCCGGACCCTAAATTTACAACCCGGTACCCGATTTTTTATTTTTATTTTTATTTTTTTTCCGATATAATCATAATATTGTTGGGACTAACCCATCACAATGCTTTGGCAAGCAACGTAGATTTTGGTTGCATTATGTTTATACATGCACTCATGACCCATCTATGTTTATTCAATCCAGTACTACACAATTCATAATGCATAGAGTAATTGTCAAAATTAGCTAAAAAGGTTAGACTTGTGCCTGACTCACATATCCACTCTCCTCGTGAAGGAGCTGGGCGGGACGGAGAGAAGGGCCCAAAATCAGACTTGGGCGAATACTTTCCTTCGAGTTTGGGGTCCAAAATCATCTCAGATTTTTTCATATTTTACAGGTGTGGCCTGACCCAGTCCAACATTTATTGCTCGTTCTTGGGGGCGGTTCCGATCAAAAGGGCGCCTGCCAGTGATGAGTTCATAAAGGAAAACACCATAGCTCCAGACATCGATTTTTTATGTAAGATGCTCAGTTTGTACAATATTATGATTGTAACAAAAAAAAAAGAGGTTACTGGATTGTAAATCCGGGTTCTGGGTTTAAAATCCGGTACCGGACCGGGTGTACCCGAGTTTTGTAACCCCTGACTGGGTCGGGAAAAAATTCTATCTGAATAAACAGTCATATATATATATATGCATTGTTTGTTTATAAGAAGATACTAATTTCATAAAGAAAACCAATTATAGCTGCATCTCAGCAGTTACATTCTCTTCTAGCTACCATACATGCATGTTGAGCCAATTTCCCCCCACGATCTATGTGCACCACCTCATGTTACAGAAACTAGAATAAGTCCATTCGAATGAATATCTCTCACCAAACAAATCGCATCACTCTCTAGAATCTAGCCCTCAATACTCATATGATATACCATCTGCGCCCTCGAAGCATTGCCAGTGTTTCTATTGCCCCTGCTTCATTCGCTTCATTTTCATTTATACTCGCTGCAATGAAGATTTGGCCATGATAATTCCTCAAAGCCACACCAACTCCACCTTGCACTTGTGAGAAAACATTGCTCGATCCACATTCAGTTTCAAAAAACTATAGGGAGGATGTTTCCATTGGATTCTGCCTACCCACTTTTACTTCACATGGAGGGACCCACCCAACAGGAACAGTCAGACGATTGAAGAGAAAAAAGAAAGAGATGAAGATAAAGATAGGGACTCTGTGTATGTGGTGTGGATGAAACCGAGAAGGAAAAAAAGAGAGAAATTGCTAGAGGTGAAATGGAGGAGAGAACAAACAAGAGGGGATTTGCATTCATGGAGGTGAAATCCATAGAGAAAGAAAGAAGCAGCAGACAGAGATGGGTCCATTGTGGAGAGAAAAAGAATGAAAAATTTTACCGTTTAAACGCACAAAACACATTAAACAATTATATTTAAAAATGAAGGGTATTTTCATAAAAGCACAATAGACATAGACGTACATATATGTACAAGCACAGTAGCACCAATGCATTTAGGCTTGGTTTGGATAGGTAGTTCAAATGAGATGAGATAAGATGTTTTGAATAGTAGTAAGATTTTTAGAGTTAAGATGAGATGAGATAGTTTGTAAAAGAGGCAAAGTTTCTCAACAAAGAAGGAATCAAGCCTCCACCAATGAAAAACTACTTTGCACGTACTCTGAGAAAACAAAAGAATATCCCTCCAGCTTAGCATAGTTTGTTAGGATCATTTCTTTTTGTCTTTTTGCACAAATAGCTTTTATTCTAGAACAATGTAGAATAGGTGTAGGTTGGTTATTCTTTCTCTTTTTTGATTGGCTGAAATGGTATTGCTCAAAGGATATATGTACTGAGGCTGTGTACAGATTCCACTTTTGAATGAGAATCATAATTTTTCTCTCCAATCCTTATTCATTTCCTTTCATTCTTTATCTTCAACATGGTATCAGAGACCACAGGTTCCGAAACCTAAGGTCTTTCACCTCCTTTCATTTCAGTCATTTCTTCATACAGCTTCGCTGCATTATAACTCTCATTTCATTTCTTCACAATGAAGAAATCTACTACCATCTCACCTTCTGAAGATCCAAAGAGTCATTTCTATTTACATTACAGTGACAGTTCCAACACTGTGGTGATTGTTCCACCTCTTTCTGGCCAAAATTATCTCTCATGGAATCGATCATTTACCTTGGCCATCTCTATCAAAAACAAGCTGGGCTTTCTTGATGGAAGCGTACCTACACCAAATATGACCGACCCTTTGTATATCCCCTGTTTGCGTTGCAACAACCTTATTTTGTCTTGGCCACTCAACTTGATTTCGAAGTAGATAGCATCAAACGTGCTCTACATCAACTCAGCAAAGGAGGTGTGGGAAAAGCTGAAAACCTGTTTCGCTCAGCCTGATAACGTGCACATCTATCAACTCCAGCAACAACTCAGCTCTACTTTTCAAGGGAACCAAACTGTAAGTGAGTATTTCACTCAACTTAATGGGATTTAGGAAGAAATGCATAACTATAGACCTGTCCCGTGTTGCACATGTGGATTATGTACTTGCCAAGCCCTTAAATCAGTTGGTGATGTTCAAGAGACAGATTATGTGTTTATGTTTCTTATGGGATTAAATGATTCATATGAGCACATTAGAGGTCAGATCATCTTGATGAGTCCTATGCCTTCTCTAGACAAAACCTTTTCCCTAGTTTTACAGGAGGAAAGACAAAGACAGACCAGAAATTTAACAGTGCGTTCCCCTGAGGATTCGGCACTAGCAGTCTATAGTAATCAAACAAAAAGAAAGGAGAAATCTGATCTTAGCTGCTTTCATTGTGGGAAGCCTGGACATACTAAGGAAAAATGCTATAGGCTTATAGGATTCCCCACCCAATTTTAAGTTCACTAAAGCTAAGCTGAACCATGGTAGTGAGAATTTTTCTTCTCCACATTCAGCAAACCAGGTTTCCTCTCAAAATCAGGAAAGGGGACTACAGGAGAATCCTCAGTTGAACTTATCTCAGCTCACTTGTAATGACTTAGGTTCTATTCAGACCACTACTTAGCCTCAAAAATTGTCCACTGAAAATAATCCTTCCCCTGTTGCATACTCCAACATGGCTGGTATAATTTCCTTTCCCACTCACATTTCTATTAATCATAATGCATCTGTTTTTTATACTCATCAACACAATTGCTTGTCTGTTATGCATAAATCATTTCCTAGTATTGCCAATGTACCTTGGATTGTCAATACTGGTGCTACAGACCATATGGTCTATTCCACCTCCTTCTTTAGCTCTATCACGTGCTCCACCAAGGCATTTGTCAAATTACCAAATGGATCTCATGTTGAAGCAACTCACATTGGCACCGTGCACCTCTCAAACAACATTATACTTACTGGTGTCCTTTGCATACCTTATTTTTCCTTTAACCTCCTTTCAGCTAGCAAGCTCACTCATGAATCCTCTCTATGTGTTGTTTTCTTGGGTGAATTTCGTTTCATACAGGTCTTATCTTCATGGATGACGATTGGGCTTGCTAAGATCTAGCGTGTTCTTTATTTCCTTCTTCCCAGCACCCTCCAAAACAAAGCTGTCAATCAAGCAACTTCTAACAACTTGAAAGTTTTTCCTCTTTCCTCTCTGCAGTGCTGTGACACAACAAGATTTCAACCTTTGGCATCTTAGACTAGGGCATTTGTCTGATCAGAAACTTAGATCAATTCAGTCTATTTCCTTAGATGCTAAATGTAATGATTCTTCAGATTGTAATGTTTGTCACTTAGCAAAACAGAAACGAACTTCCTTTGAATCAAGCAGCTCTTGCACTTTTTCCAATCTTGATTTAATACATTGAGACATTTGGGGATCTTACTCTCAATCATCTCTACAAGGCCATCACTATTTCCTCACCATTGTCGATGATCATAGTCGAGTAACTTGGGTGCTTTTAATGAAATTCAAATCTGAAACCAAATAGCTTCTACAGAATTTCATTCTCATGGCACAAACTCAATTCAATTCCAAAATAAAGAAAATAAGGACAGATAATGGAATAGAATTTCACATGCCTATTTTTTATAATTCTCATGGCATTCAACATAAAAAAATCCTGTGTTTACACACCACAACAAAATGCAGTTGTGGAGAGAAAACATCAGCATCTTTTTAATGTTACCCGAGCACTTCTTTTTCAAGCTTCTCTTCCAACAAAGTTTTGGGGAGATGCCATCTTGACAGCAACTATAGAACTCAAGATTTTTTTTTTCCTCACCACCTTCTTACAACTATTTGAGAGTCTTTGGGTGCCTTTGCTTTATGTCAACCCTTAAACACAACAAAACCAAATTTGACCCTAGAGCTATGAGGTGCATTTTTATAGGTTACTCCGCTAGTGTCAAAGGGTATAAAGTCTATAGTTTAGATAACCATACCACATTTATTTCACGTGACAGTACCTTTATTGAGTCCACCTTTCCTTTTCTTTCCTCAAATTCTATTCAATCTTCCTCTCAATTTGATTTTGTTATTCCACCAGCATTGTCAGACTTTAATTCTCCTCTCATCACAACTGATTCCTCTACCAATTTTTCAAACCTGTCAGTACAACCTCTAGCTCCCTCTAATCTTCCTTCTAATTCCCCCGTTTAATTGATTCAAACCTCACAACACCAGAATCTGATTCTCCCACACCCGGTCCAGCTTTAGAGCAAAATTCAACCATTGTTCCAAGGAGATCAAATCGACTGAGAAGTACTCCATCCCATTTACAAAATTATCATTGTACTCCATCCCATTTACAAAATTATCATTGATGGGAACCAAGGTGGGCCTAGTTTTAAAGCTATGTTGCAAGTTCCAGATGGGCCAAATACAAGTTCAAGGGCTTAAACGAGGTAGATTATGCTTTGATTCATTTCATAAGCTATGGAAATGGCAACAACTTGACTTATAGGCTTTGGACACTTGAAGGCTTTCAACTTATTCAATTAATAAGGACCTATTTTATTTGCTTAGAATAATTGGGTTTATGCCTATGTAAGGGCATGTTGGGAGAGTTATTATTTTATTGAACTAGGGTTAGGGTTACTGTAGCCGCGGCACTGTTTACTCAGTGGTATTTTTGAAAGATGCGGTTTTATTTTATCTAGGGTTTTCATTAGGTTTTTGCTTTAAATGCTTTATGTAGCCTTATTCTAATCAGTTTATGAAGTTTATGAAATTTGATGAATTTATTCATTGTGAGTTGAGTTTACTCCTCTTGTTCTTAATTGAACTTTTGAACTTATCAAAGGTAAATCACAACCTTTGTGGCGTTCCTCCCTTTGTAATCTGGCTTCTTGAGACGGGTTCTTCAACGAGTCTAGATTTTAATATAATCTAGGTTCTTGAAACGAGTTCTCATCGGGTCTAGGTTCTCCATTCACTGACTTGATTTTGGCTTTCTTGGGGAGCTTTCAAATTGACTGTGGGTTCAGGAATTCTGTTCCCGCAGGTTCATATCTTTTGGTATTCAGAGCAAGGTTTCTAATCAGGTCTGATTCTATCTTTTATTTCTTGCATATTTAATTCTAGGGCATCATAGTTCTAGGGTTGCCAAACAAAAAAAAAATAGAAATAAAAAGTAGGCTGCCGAAATTCTTAGGGTTTTGGGTTTGGCTGAAATTTGTATCACCTAGGGTTTCAAAATTCTAGGGTTTCCTGTATCTCTAAGTTTGTCAATTGCTTTGAGTGTGGTTGCATTGATTCTCTCTTCTACTTCATTGTCCATGCTTGTGTGTTTGAATTCAATTGTTTGGTTTTCACAATTGAATATTGCTGTTTGTGGTTGAATTAGAGAAAAGAAAAAGAAAGGAAAGGAAAAGAAAAGAAAAGAAAAGAAAAGAAAATTCGGAAAAAAAAAAAAAACAGAAAGAAGAAGAAGAAAAGAGAAGGTGGTGTATTCAAAGTTGCTACATAGCTACAACAAAGAGAAAGAAAGAGTTTGTTCATTGAGCTTTTATCATCATAGGAGCTTAATACATCTTTCTAGTTGGTATCTTGTTTTATAACTCTTTCCCTCGTATAAATTCCTTGAGTCTCATGTCATTTTATTCCTTCATTGTTTCTTGGATCTATATTACTGGTTGAAATAATACAAGGTTGTATTGTCTTGATTTAGTTTAACTAGTTCTCAAAGAACTTGAGCGAGAAAACTATTGAATGAAACACGAGTTGAGTGCCATTATTTGAGTGTAAACACGTAAAGGAGTGTGTGAGTTTTTTCACTAACATTCTTTTTGTGCAGCATATTATGATGTCTCATAGAAGTAACTCATCACCAAAAGGTGTGGCAGATAACGCATCTTTTGTGCTGCAAGCCATTCAACAACAGTTTGAGCGGTTGAACTTGATGTTGGGTGAAGTGAGAGATATGATGGATAATCAAGAAGCAGTAATTAGAAATCTGCAAGATGAGAGAGGTAGGAGGCGACATGAGCCTAGTATTGAGAATGAGTATGAGAAAGAAGAGTATGGTGAGTCTCTTGTTGCTAGGCGTGCATTCAATACACAAACTAAGATGAATGGTACAGAGCAGCAGAGTGAGAACGTTTTTCATACTAGATGCCACATCAACAAGGTATGTAGTATGGTCATTGATTTGTGGAGTTGTATTAATTTGGCTAGCAACTACTTTAGTTGAGAAATTGAATTTACGTACCTTGAAACACTCTAGACCATACATGTTGCAGTGGTTGAGTGATTGTGGGGAGGTTAGGGTAAATAAGCAAGTGCTGGTTTCTTTTTCAATTGGAAAATACTAGGATCTGGTCGTTTGTGATGTTGTGCCAATGCATCCTGGTCATATTTTGTTAGGGAAGCCATGGCGGTATTGATGGGAACCAAGATGGGCCATCAATCCTTAAAGATCATTTACAACTTCCAGATGGGCCAAAAAGATCAATGAGACAATGCAAGGATTGATGCAATCCACTTGGGACAAGTTTAACAAGAGCCCAACATCCAAGATGAGGCTTGAAGGATGAAGATCCAGTTTTAATTCATTTGATTAGCTACGGAAGAGAGCAACGACAAGACTTAAAGGCTTTGAGCTCTTGAAGGGTTTCAACTTATTTAATTCATTTAAAGAACTTATGTTATTAGTTTAGAATAATTGAGTTTATTATGGGATGCACTTAAGGGGGCCTATGCAAGGGCATGTTGGGAAAGTTATTGTTTTATTGAACTAGGGTTAGGGTTACTGTAGCTGAGTTACTGTAGCACGACACTGTAGCCGCGACACTGTTCATCCAAGGGCACTATTGGAAGATGGGGGTTTATTTTGGCTAGGGTTTCATTAAGTTTTGTTTTAAATACTCTATGTAGCCTTATTCTAACCAATTTATGAAGTTTATGAAATTTGACGAATTTATTCATTGTGAGTTGAGTTTTACTCCTCTTGTTCTTGGTTGAACTTTTGAACTTATCAAAGGTAAATCACAACCTTTGTGGCGTTCCTCCTTTATAATCTGGGTTCTTGAGACGGGTTCTTCAACGGGTCTAGATTTTAATATAATCTAAGTTCTTGAAACAAGTTCTCATCGGGTCTAAATTCTCCATCCATTGACTTGATTTTGGTTTTCTTGAGGAGTTTTCAAATTGACTGTGGGTTCAAGAGAATCCATTCCCGCAGGTTCATAAGAGATAAGACATGTGAGCCAAGCATCTTCAAGCCCACTTATTCTAAACTTATAAAATAAATTATTTAACCAAACTGGAAGCCTCAAATAACAATAGGCCGTATCTCTAAGTCATGTCTTCCACGACTTGAATCAAGTGGATCAAAATTGGTTCTTCTTCTTTCAGACCCATCGTGTTGGGCTCTTTCTGGCTTCATCCCAAGTGGATTGCACCAATCCTTACATTGCTTCCTTGATCTTCTTGGCCCTTGATCTTGTAGTTGGCCCATCTGGAACTTGCAAAGGATCTTTATGTGTTGGTCCACCGTGGTTCCTATCATTCCCCTCTCCTCAAAAGAATTCGACCTCGAATTTTCACCTACATTAAAAGGAGAAAGATCAGAAACATTGAAAGTTGCAAAAACTTTATACTCACCTGGAAGATCCACTTTATATGCATTGTCATTAATTTTCTTAAAGAATTTCGAAAGGTCCATCTCCTCGAGGATGCAACTTAGTTCTTCTATGGGCTGGAAATCTTTCATTCTTTTGGGCAATTTGAAGCCGTACCCTTTCATGTAGTGACTTCACCAACTCCACCTTCTTTTGTCCATCCAAACTACTCCTGTCATCAACAGGTAAAGACATCAAATCCAAAGGAGTAAGTGGATTAAATCAATAAACAATTTCAAAAGGAGAGAGTATGAAGTAGTAGTATGCATCGTCCTATTATATGCAAACTCTATAAATGACAAACAATCCTCCCAAGTTTTTAAATTCTTATGAACAACAGTGCGTAAAAGCTGAGTTAAAGTCCTATTAACTACTTCAGTCTGACCATCAGTCTGCGGATGACAAGTAGTGGAAAATAAGAGCTTAGTACCCAATATCCCCCACAACACCTTCCAAAAGTAGCTAAGGAATTTAACATCCCTATCAGAAACAATACTCCTAGGTACACCATGGAGTCGCACTATCTCCCGGAAAAACAAGTCAGCTATTTTTGTGGCATCATCTGTTTTATGGCATGGAATGAAATGTGTCATCTTACTAAATCTATCCACAACCACAAAAATAGAATCTCTACCCCTTTTGGTCCTAGGCAGCCCCAAGATAAAGTCCATCGATATGTCTACCAATGGCTCACTAGGAACGGGTAATGGTGTATACAACCCATGTGGCAAAACCTTAGATTTGGTCTTTCTACATGTAATGCACCTTCCACAAATACGGTTAACATCTCTCTTCATCTTAGGCCAAAAGAAATGTTCATGCAAAATGTCTAAAGTTTTCTTGACACCAAAGTGTCCCATTAATCCCCCACCATGTGCCTCACGCACCAATAACTCACGCATAGAACAATTTGGCAGACAAATTTTGCTTTCTTTAAACAAATAACCATCATGCTTGTAAAACTTACCAAATGCTGCCAAGTCTCTAATGCACGAACAAGAGCATAAAGCTCTTTGTCATAAGTAGGGTACTTCAGGGATGCCCCACTTAACTTTTCACTGAAGTAGGCTATGAGCCGCCTATCTTGCATCAAAACGGCTCCATTCCCTATTCCTGAGACATCACATTCAATCTCAAAAGCTTTGTTAAAATCAGGTAATGCTAACACAGGTGCAAAGCACAACCTTTCTTTAATAGTGGCAAAAGCATTCTCTTGATTAGCCCCCCAATGAAACCCAACATTCTTTTTAATTACCTCAGTGAGTGGTGCAGCAATGATGCTGAAGTCTTTAACAAAACGCCGATAAAAACTAGCTAAGCCATGAAAGCTTCTTACCTCAGTGATGCTTTTTGGCGTTGGCCACTCCTTGATTGCCTTGACTTTCTCTTCATCCACCTTAATACCCTTTGTACTAACAACATAACCAAGAAAAACAACTTTTTCCATGCAAAAGGTACATTTCTTCAAATTAGCATACAACTTTTCACATCTCAACACATCAAACACATATCTCAAATGCTCAATATGTTCATTTAAGTTCTTGTTGTACACTAAGATATCATCAAAATACACAGCTACAAACTTGCCTATGAATGTACGTAGGATATGGTTCATTAATCTCATGAAAGTACTGGGCGCATTTGTAAGTCCAAATGGCATAACCAACCATTCATAAAGCCCATATTTAGTCTTAAAAACAGTTTTCCATTCATCACCCTCTTTCATTCTAATTTGATGGTACCCACTTTTAAGATCAATTTTACTGAAAATACATGAGCCATGCAATTCATCAAGCATATCATCCAATCTAGGAATGGGATGGCGATATTTTACCGTGATATTGTTGACCGCCCTGCAATCAATGTACATCCTCCACGTCCCATCCTTCTTTGGCACTAGTAGCACTGGTACTGCACAAGGGCTCATGCTCTCTCTCACGTACCCCTTGCTCATCAAATCCTCAACTTGCCACTGAAGCTCCTTTGTCTCCTCTGGATTACTTCTATAGGCTGGTCGGTTTGTAATAGCAGCCTCGGGCACAAAATCAATCTGGTGCTCAATGCCTCTAATGGGTGGCAACTCATTTGGCATCTCCTTCGGGAATACATCCTCAAACTCCTTGATGGGAACCAAGGAGGGCCTAGTCTTAAAGATATGTTGCAAGTTCCAGATGGGCCAAATACAAGTTCAAGGGCTTAAACGATGAAGATTATGCTTTGATTCATTTAATAAGCTATGGAAAGGGCAACAACTTGACTTATAGGCTTTGGACACTTGAAGGCTTTCAACTTATTTAATTAATTTCAAGGACCTATTTTATTTGCTTAGAATAATTGGGTTTATGCCTATGTAAAGGCATATTAGGAAAGTTATTATTTTATTGAACTAGGGTTAGGGTTACTGTAGCCGAGTTACTGTAGCACCGTACTGTAGCCGCGGCACTGTTCACTCAGGGGTATTTTTGGAAGATGGGGTTTTATTTTATCTAGGGTTTTCATTAGGTTTTTGCTTTAAATACTCTATGTAGCCTCATTCTAATGAGATTATGAAGTTTATGAAATTTGATGAATTTATAACGTTTTTCATACTAGATGCCACATCAACAACAAGGTATGTAGTATGGTCATTGATTTGAGGAGTTGTATTAATTTGGCTAGCACTACTTTAGTTGAGAATTTGAATTTACGTACCTTGAAACACCCTAGACCATACATGTTGCAATGGTTGAGTGATTGTGGGGAGGTTAGGGTAAATAAGCAAGTGCTAGTTTCTTTTTCAATTGGAAAATATCAGGATATGGTCCTTTGTGATGTTGTGCCTATGCATGCTGGTCATATTTTGTTAGGGAAGCCATGGCAGTATGATAGGAATGTGATCCATGATGGGTTAAGGAACATGTACAGTTTTGAAAATGATGGAAAAACAATCAAACTTGCTCCTTTAACTGGAACACATGTCCATGGGGACCAATTGAAATTGAAAAGTGAGGTTGTTCAAAAAAGAAAGAGTGAAAATGAGAGTGATCAAAAAAGAAAAAGTGAAAGTGAGAATGAGCTGAAAAGCAAGAGTGAAGGTGAGAGTGAAAGTGAGAATGAGTTGAAAAGCAAGAGTGAAGGTGAGAGTGAAAGTGAGATTGAGCTGAAAAGCAAGAGTGAAGATGAGATTGAGAAGAAAAGAAATAGTGAGACCGAAATGGAGAAAGAGAAAAAAATGAGAGAGAAAAAAGAAGAGGGTGAGAATAAGACCTCAAGCACAAGGGAGAATGAGTTGAAAAAAAATTGTGAGGTCGAGAGTACAAAAAAAGAGAGTGACAGAAAAAAAGAGAGTGAAAAGAAAAAAGAGTGTGAAAGGAAAAAAGAGAGTGAAAAAGAAAAAGAGAGTGGAAAGAAAAGAGAGTGTGAAGAAAGTGAGAGAAAAACAAAGAGAAAAGTGAGTTTTTATGCTAAGGCAAGTCTTAATCCTAACGAACTTGACATATGTTTGCCTAGTATTGTTGTCTCTTTGTTGCAGGGATATGAGGTCGTATTTCCAAGTGGTGTATTTAGTGGATTGCCACCCATTAGGGAGATAGAGCACTACATTGATTTTGTGCCAGGTGCAACAATTCCTAACCGACCTTTCTTGGAAGAACATGAGTCATTGACACACTTAAAGGGAAAATGTAAGTTGTTGACTATAATGTGTGCTAAGCGGGAGGATTGTATTGAGACTTTTCCTCATGTATTTAAAATACACACAAGGTATGAAAACTTTTGTGGTTGATGCTTTAGCAAGAAGGTATGTACTTATCTTCATTTTAGATGCAAAATTGTTGAAAGTTGAATATGATAAGGAATTGCATGCTAATGATTATGACTTTGCTAGTGTGTATGGAACATGTGAGAAATCATCGTTTGGTAAGTTCTATAAACTAGAATGGTACTTGTATAGAAAGAATAGATTTTGTGTACCTACTAGTTTTATGCGTAAGTTGCTTGTGTGTGATAGACATGGTGGTTTGTTGGGTAACCATGGTGTAAGGAAGACTTTTGTTGTGTTGCATGAACGTTTATGGGAATATCATTTGCCTTTCAATGACGTGTTGCATGAACGTTTGTGGAAGTATCAATTGTCATTCATTGATGTGCTGCATGAATGTTTGTGGAAGTATCATTTACCATACATTGACCTGTTGGATGAACGTTTTTGGGACTATCATTTGCCCTTCATTGAGTTTGCATATATTTGGAGTAGTCATTCTGGTGTCAAAACAATATTAGACATTTGTGGTAGGTGCATTACATGCAGAAAGGCCAAATTTATACTTTTGCCACATGGGTTGCATACGCCCTTACCTATTCCTAGTGAGTCATGTGTAGACATATCTATGGACTTTGTTTTGGGGCTGTCTAGGAAAGAAAGGAGTAGAAATTCTATTTTTGTGGTTATGGATGGATTTATTGAGTTTGCATATAACAGGACCATGCATACTACCACTTTATATTCTCCTTTTGAAATTGTTTATAGACTTAATCTATTTACTCCTTTAGATTTAATGTCTTTATCTGTTGACAACAGGAGTAGCTTGGATGGATGTTATCAAATTCTTAAACAAATTAATGACAATGCATATGAAATCAATGATAATGTTACTAATATTTTTCCCTTTGATCCAGGTGGAGATTCGAGGTCGAATCCTTTTGAGGAGAGGGGGAAT
The DNA here is from genome assembly GCA_022457165.1 of Juglans mandshurica. NCBI lineage: Eukaryota > Viridiplantae > Streptophyta > Magnoliopsida > Fagales > Juglandaceae > Juglans > Juglans mandshurica. The sequence goes on along the minus strand of CM039630.1, from coordinate 14,681,462 downwards.
GATGGGAACCAAGGAGGGCCTAGTCTTAAAGATATGTTGCAAGTTCCAGATGGGCCAAATACAAGTTCAAGGGCTTAAACGATGAAGATTATGCTTTGATTCATTTAATAAGCTATGGAAAGGGCAACAACTTGACTTATAGGCTTTGGACACTTGAAGGCTTTCAACTTATTTAATTAATTTCAAGGACCTATTTTATTTGCTTAGAATAATTGGGTTTATGCCTATGTAAAGGCATATTAGGAAAGTTGGCTTTGGACACTTGAAGGCTTTCAACTTATTTAATTAATTTCAAGGACCTATTTTATTTGCTTAGAATAATTGGGTTTATGCCTATGTAAAGGCATATTAGGAAAGTTGGCTTTGGACACTTGAAGGCTTTCAACTTATTTAATTAATTTCAAGGACCTATTTTATTTGCTTAGAATAATTGGGTTTATGCCTATGTAAAGGCATATTAGGAAAGTTATTATTTTATTGAACTAGGGTTAGGGTTACTGTAGCCGAGTTACTGTAGCACCGTACTGTAGCCGCGGCACTGTTCACTCAGGGGTATTTTTGGAAGATGGGGTTTTATTTTATCTAGGGTTTTCATTAGGTTTTTGCTTTAAATACTCTATGTAGCCTCATTCTAATGAGATTATGAAGTTTATGAAATTTGATGAATTTATTCATTGTGAGTTGAGTTTATCTCCTCTTGTTTTCTTTTGATGTTTCGGTCTCATTCTCTTTTTTCCTCTCAATCTCTTTGTTCTTTTCACTCTCTATTTTTCTTTCACTCTCCTCTTTTTTTGAACTCTCAGCCTTACAATTGTTTTTCAACTCATTCTCTCTTTTTCTTGAGGTTTCAGCCTTACCCAAATCATTTCCCTTAGGTGGTTTGGTCTTCTCATTTGTTACAACTTGATCATTTTTGTCCCACTTTGGTTTCCAAGGAGTACTAGAAACCGAAGTATACCTTGATGTACCCTTTCCTTTTAGCCACCTCTCCACCTTCATAGCCATGTGCACCATATCCTCTACCTCTACATAATGTTGCAACTCAACTACATTGGCTATCTCCCTATTCAACCCACTCAAAAATCTTCTCATAGTGCCCTCCTGATCTTCCACTACATTAGCCCGAATCATAGCCACCTCCATCTCCTTATAGTAATCCTCTACACTCCTAGACCCTTGTGTAAGATTTTGTAGTTTTTGGTAGAGGTCTCAATAGTAGTGGCTAGGTACAAATTTCTGCCTCATGATAGCTTTCAACTCTCTCCATGTTTCTACAGGCCTCTCAAGATTCCTTCTCCGATTGGTCACTAATTGATCCCACCAAATAGTAGCATAATCAGTGAACTCAATTACAGCCAACTTCACCTTCTTCTCCTCAGATTAATTATGACAATCAAACACCAACTCTATTCTTTTCTCCCACTCTAAATAAACTTCAGGGTCAGTTCTACCTTGGAATGATGGTATTTTCATTTTGATGCTCTCAAGGTTCTTATCTACTCTATCTCGACCCCCCTTGGCCCATCTGGAACTTGCAACATATCTTTAAGACTAGACACACCTTGGTTCCCATCATTCCCCCTCTCCTCAAAAGGGAAAAATGTTAGTAACATTATCATTTATTTCATATGTATTGTCATTAATTTGTTCAAGAATTTGAGAACATCCAACCAAGCTACTCCTGTTGTCAACAGATAAAGACATTAAATCTAAAGGAGTAAATAGATTAAGTCTTCAAACAATTTCAATAGGAGAATATAAAGTGATAGTATGTATGATCCTGTTATATGCAAACTCTATAAATTCATCCATAACCACAAAAATAGAATTTCTACTCATTTCTTTCCTAGGCAGCCCCAAAACAAAGTCCATAGATATGTCTACACATGACTCACTAGGAATAGGTAAGGGCGTATGCCACCCATGTGGCAAAAGTATAAATTTGGCCTTTCTGCACGTAATGCACCTGCCACAAATACAATTGACATCTCTCTTCATCTTAGACCAACATAAATGTTCATGTAAAATGTCTAATATTTTCTTGACACCAGAATGACTACTCCAAATATATGCAAACTCAATGAAGAGCAAATGATAGTCCCACAAACGTTCATGCAACAGGTCAATGTATGGCAAATGATACTCCCACAAACGTTCCTGAAAGATACTTAAAGTTTTTTTTACAACACTATGACCACTCCAATTATATGAAAACTCGATGAATGGCAAGCAATACTCCCACAAACGTTCATGCAACATGTTAATGAATGACAAATGATACTTTCACAAACGTTCATGTAACACTTCAATGAAAGGCAAATGATACTCCCACAAACATTCATGCAACACATCAATGAATGACAATTGATACTTCCACAAACGTTCGTGCAACACGTCATTAAAAGGCAAATGATATTCCCACAAACGTTCATACAACACAACAAAAGTCTTCCTTACACCATAGTTACCCAACAAACCACCATGTCCATCACACACAAGCAACTTACGCATAAAACTAGTAGGTACACAAAATCTACGCTTTCTATACAAGTACCAATCTAGTTTATAGAACTTACCAAACGATGCTTTCTCACATGTTCCATACACACTAGCAAAGTCATAATCATTAGCATTCAATTCCTTATCATATTCAAGTTTCAACAATTTTGCATCTAAAATGAAGATAAGTACATACCTTCTTGCTAAAGCATCAACCACAAAAGTTTGCATACCTTGTGTGTATTTGAATACATGAGGAAAAGTCTCAATACAATCCTCTCGCTTAGCATGCATTATAGTCAACAACTTAAACCCTTTAAGTGTGTCAATAACTCATGTTCTTCCAAGAAAGGTCGGTTAGGAATTGTTGCACCTGACACAAAATCAACGTAATGCTCTATCTCCCTAATGGCTGGCAATCCACTAAATACACCACTTGGAAACACGACCTCATCTCCCTGCAACAAAGAGACAACAATACTAGGCAAACATACATCAAGTTCGTTAGGATTAAGACTTGCCTTAGCATAAAAACTCACTTTTCTCTTTGTTTTTCTCTCACTTTCTTCACACTCTCTTTTCTTTCCACTCTCTTGTTCTTTTGCACTCTCTGTTTTCCTTTCATACTTTTTTTTCTTTTCACTCTCTTTTTTTCTGTCACTCTCTTTTTCTTCATCTTTTTTTGTACTCCCGACCTCACAATTATTTTTCAACTCATTCTCTCTTGTGCTTGAGGTCTTATTCTCACCCTCTTCTTTTTTCTCTCTCATTTTTCTCTCTTTCTCCATTTCGGTCTCACTATTTCTTTTTTTCTCAATCTCATCTTCACTCTTGCTTTTCAGCTCAATCTCACTGTCACTCTTGCTTTTCAGCTCATTCTCACTTTCACTCTTGCTTGTTTGCTCAATCCCTTTTTCACTTTTTTTTTTTATTACTGTCATTTTCACTCTTTCTTTTTTGAGCAACCTCACTTTTCAATTTCAATTGGTCCCCATGGACATCATGTGTTGGAGTTAAAGGAGCAAGTTTGATTGTTTTTCCATCCTTTTCAAAACTGTACATGTTTCTTAACCCATCACGAATCACCTTCCTATCAAACTGCCACGGCTTCCCCAACAAAATTCGGCCAGCATGCATAGACACTACATCACAAAGGACCATATCATGGTAATTTCCAATTGAAAAAGAAACTAGCACTTGCTTATTTACCTTAACCTCCCCATAATCACTCAACCACTGTAACATGTATATGGCCTAGGGTGTTTCAGGATAGGTAAATTCAATTTCTGAACTAAAGTAGTGCTAGCCAAATTAATACAACTCCTCAAATCAACGATCATACTACATACCTTGTTGTTAATGTGGCATCTAGTATGAAAAATGTTCTCACTATGCTGCTCTATATCATCCATCTTAACTTTCGTATTGAGTGCATGGCTGGTAACAAGAGAATCTGATATGAACCCGCGGGAATGAAATCCCTTGAACCCACAGTCAATTTGAAAACTCCCCAAGAAAGCCAAAATCAAGTCAATGAATGGAGAACTTAGACCCGATGAGAACTCGTTTCAAGAACCTAGATTATATTAAAATCTAGACCCGTTGAAAAACCCGTCTCAAGAACCCAGATTACAAATGGAGAAACGCCACAAAGGTTGTGATTTATACCTTTGTGGCGTTCAATAAAGAACAAGAGGAGTAAAACTTAACTCACAATGAATAAATTCATCAATTTTCATAAACTTCATAAACTGATTAGAATGAGGCTACATAGAGTATTTAAAGCAAAACCAAATGAAACCCTAGCCAAAATAAACCCTCATTTTCCAAAAGTGCCCCTGGATGAATAGTGTCGCGGCTACAGTGTTGCGCTACAGTAACTCGGCTACAGTAACCCTAACCCTAGTTCAATAAAATAATAACTTTCCCAACATGCCATTGCATAGGCCCCCTTAAATGCTTCCCATAATAAACTCAATTATTCTAAACTAATAACATAAGTTCCTTAAATGAATTAAATAAGTTGAAACCCTTCAAGAGCTCAAAGCCTTTAAGTCTTGTCGTTGCCCTCTTCCGTAGCTAATCAAATGAATTAAACTGGATCTTCGTCCTTCAAGCCCCATCTTGATTGTTGGGATCTTGCTATAACTTGTCCCAAGTGTCCCAAGCTACCTTAAATGTTTCACACATGGAAATTCTCTGGAATTCATCAAGAGATACTGACATGAAAATGGCATTTAGACTTTTATTGTTCCAATTATAGTTGCTTGATTGTTCTTTGGTCCATTTTTCTACAGGTATTATGGGTCTTCTCCTTCCTGATTCCACGATTAGCCAGACTTTCTCATCAAGCGATTTTAGAAATGCTCTCATTCTTACCTTCCAGTAGGCATAGTTATCACCATCGAAATTTGGTGGTGATGATAGTGACGCCATGATCTTCTAGGGGAACGGATCTCACTCAGTTTGAGTGAACCACACTCTGATACCAATTGAAATTACTTGAGTACCCATAATTATGCACGTTAATGCTAAACAGAAATTGTTAGCTTGGATTAGTAACCAAAATAAAATATTAAGAGCATTAACACAATAATTTGGTTACAAAGGGAAACCTTTTGAAGAACTCCTCAAAGGTAAAACCCTATAGGGCAACCAAACCCAAGAAAGCCAATTTTATCAATTGAGAGTATTACAAGTAAAACGTTTACAAAACCTTTGTAACTCGACACGTTTACCCAAGACACGCGACCCGCTTGTCTTATACCACAGTAGGTAGTCAGAACCTCTGACACTCTCCAATCTTTGTCTTTCCTACTGGAACTCCAGTAGTTGAACTTGAACACAACAACTCCCCCTTGAAGTATGCTCTCACTCAATCTCACGGATTGAGTCTTTTCGGAAAATCTGTCTCTCAAGAATTTTCTCTTACACGATCTCTTGAAGTTCTACCCAGATCTTCAAGCTCTCAAATACTTGTGAGTATGTGCAGTTCAAGTGTCCTCGGTCGATTCCCCTATAAATAGACAATGCTGTCATTGATTTGGAGAAGGATTCTGCTGACATGTTTATCCAGAATCCCAGTCATGTTGCTAACTATTTGCGAACATCTCGAACTGGATCACTTCTTCTGAATTATCTTGCATTCAAGTCTGTTTTAGTTTCTTCAATAAAGCTTGCATCTTTATCTTTTCAACTGAGCATACAAAAGACTCTTGTTGACTCTTATCTTATAATACAAATAAGATTTGATAAGAGTTACAATTCAAATACTTATCTTTATCGGATCACTGCAGTCCTAGAGTCCAATTAAGATTACATTTCTTCCTAACAGCACACGCATCTGATCTTATCCAAGCATAAATTACATTTACAAATTGAGGCTCCCTTCATTGCACTTAGATCACATACGGAATCAAAGATTTAGATACAGGCAAGTGTACTTTAGATCATGCTGTGAAAATAAAATAAATGTAATCTTTTTTAACTATATTAATTTCTATATTTGATGTCCTGAAAACAAAACCAGGCCAAAATATAATTGTGTTTGCTAGACGTACTATAAAACTAACATGTGATCGAAAAGTTCATCATGAATTGAATCTTATATCTGTGAGGTTTCCGAATAATATGAACCTGAACCTCCAAGAAAGCCAATGTTGCGTCTATTCCACTTTAAAATTCAACCATTCTATTAGTTCGGGTCGATGTTTTAAACAGGGCCGGCTCAATAGGTTTGGGGCGGCTAAGATTTTTATTTGAGGTTTTTTTTAAAGTAAAATTAAAAAAAATTATTTTAATTTTAATTTTAATTTTTACATTCAAAAATAGAAGATTATTAGAACATTGTCGATTTAGAGAGGATTTTATCAAATATAATTTTATAAAACGTGCTTTAGACTCTTAGGGGCCATTTGGAAACACAATTGTTCTCAAATATTCTCAAATTCAACTTTTTCTCTTTCATTTATCAAAATTCAATAAAACATTTTAACTCAAACGCCTTAAAAGAGTCCTAAAATCAATTATAATCATTATTGTCAATAAAATTCTATAAATAACCTACATATTTGGGAAAAAGTAGGCCATTACCTTTTCAAAGGATCAAACCAAAAAAAAAAATTATGAACACTCGAAAATTAGATTTTGCTATTTATAATTTGTACATTATATATTAATTTAATAATGACAAAAGAGAAGTGTATTATTAGAATGAGAGTACTTGAAATAATTATTATGTGGGATACTTTTAATAGTGACATAACGTCTATTTAATACTTTTGAGGTTCTCTTATTGGGCAAATTAATTTTTTTAATTAGATATTTTTCTTTTAAAAAAATTATATTTAGACCTTTTTGGGGGGCCTTCTTCTAGTAGGGGCCTTGGGCAATTGCCTACTTCACCTAATGGAAGAGCTGCCCTAGTTTTAAACTTAACTATTAAACTTGTGAAGTTATGGTTGGTGTTGATGAAATACACGGTAATAAAATAAAAATTAAAATGAAATTAAATTTGAAACGAAACTATTTTAGATTGAGGCACAGAAATCCCACTCTTTTTAAAGAGATTCAAGTCATTTGCGGTGTACAAGATTTCAAATGATCCACTACAAGAAATATGTCCTTTACCGGCGATTCATAAATCGCTGCAAAAAAATTCGCTGCCAATGGACATTATTGACAGCGATTTTATACTCACCGCATGTTTTAATAGGAAACGATACAGGACAACAGTTAATTTGTTAATTGCGGCGATTGTGAATGTTTTAGCAACGACTTTGGGCGCTGCAAAATGTTTTAACTCGTTGCGACAACAAAATTTATGCCGGGATTGATTCTGGGGCGGCAAAAGACGAAAATACATAAATTTCCCCCCAAACATTTTCGCCCCACGGCCTGTTCTTCTCCACTTCGACGATACCAAAGAAATACGAAAAACCCACTCGCCAAACACCAAACCTACCTTCCACCTCCTACTTATGCCGACGGTCACTCCTTTTTGCGACGAGCTCCCCTATACTTTGATGTTCCTCCATGGACAGCTCACCTGCAACTTAAAGTTCCTCCTACCCCAGTTTACATGCTGATTTCTGACTTCCCCGACGGTATCGGTTCAATATTTCGAGTCGTTTCCTGCCCCTTGAATTACATTGGGAAATAGTGCCTCCATATTTGGCTGGGAACTAAGTTCTTGGGCATCTATTTTGCGAACGACCGAGGCTGATTTTTAGGGAATAAATTCCCTTTCAGGTATATTTTTGGGGTCTAATTTTTCTATCAGAGAAACCTTCCCAAATTTCTTGCAGTGCTTCATAGGTTTTTTGTTTGTTTCTACAATAGTTTTTTGTCACTGTCAATCTGATTCCCATGTTCTTGCTTGAGGTTTAATTTTTGTATATCTGCCTTATGCGTACGTGGAGGTCTAAGCTGTGGATATTACTATAATGCAGCGATTCGTGGGTGATATTCTTGCAAAAACAGAGCCTTTTTTGTTGCAGCGTTTATGGCCCTTTACAAGTAGCTTCTAATATGTAATTAGAAGATTTCTGTGAATAATGTTGCGTTGTTTGAATGTGCATTTCTTAGAGTTTTGTGGGAATTGTTTTGCTGATCATGAATTATTGTACGTTAACTCCTTTCCTTGGGCACCAATAAAGAATAAATGCCTTTTTAGAAAACCCATTAGATTTTCTGTTTTTGATATATACAAATACTTAGATCCATCATCCCTCTCAGTTCTGTATGGTATATTGATCATGTATAACTATCAAAAATAGAAATAATGCCTTGTGAACAATCAGAGTAGATCAGAAAACATAAAAGTGTGGAACTTTTCTTGCAGAAAGTAATATTGACATTGATTCGTCATGAATCTTATGAAGATCCTTCGTTTCTAGTTAAGGCCGTGATTGATATGAACCCGCGGGAATGGAATCCCTTGAACCCACAGTCAATTTGAAAACTATCCAAGAAAGCCAAAATTAAGTCAAATGGATGGAGAACCTAGACCCGATGAGAACTCGTTTCAAGAACCTAAATTATATTAAAATCTAGACCCGTTAAAGAACCCGTCTCAAAAACCAAGATTACAAAGGAGGAACGCCACAAAGGTTGTGATTTACCTTTGATAAGTTCAAAAGTTCAATTAAGAACAAGCGGAGATAAACTTAACTCACAATGAATAAATTCATCAAATTTTATAAACTTCATAAACTTCTGAAAATGAGGCTACAAAAAATATTTAAATCAAAACCTAATTAAAACCCTAGATAAAATAAAACCCCATCTTCCAAGAATACCCCTGAGTGAACAGTGCTGCGGCTACAGTACGGTGCTACAGTAACTCGGCTACAGTAACTCGGCTACAGTAACCCTAACCCTAGTTCAATAAAATAATAACTTTCCCAACATGCCCTTACATAGGCATAAACCCAATTATTTTAAGCAAATAAAATAGGTCCTTGAAATTAATTAAATAAGTTGAGCCTTCAAGAGTCCAAAGCCTATAAGTCATGTTGTTGCCCTTTCCATAGCTTATGAAATGAATCAAAGCATAATCTTCATCGTTTAAGCCCTTAAACTTGTATTTGGCCCATCTAGAACTTGCAACATATCTTTAAGACTAGGCCCACCTAGTGATGGGAACCACGATGGGCTTAGTCTTAAAGATTATTTGCAACTTCCAGATGGGCCAAGAAGATCAAGGAGACAATGCAAGGACAGATGCAATCCACTTGGGACAAGTTTAGCAAGAGCTCAACATTCAGGATGGGGCTTGAAGGATGAAGATCCAGTTTTAATTCATTTTATTAGCTACGGAAGAGGGCAACGACAAGACTTAATGGTTTTGAGCTCTTGAAGGGTTTCAACTTATTTAATTCATTTAAAGAACTTATATTATTAGTTTAGAATAATTGAGTTTATTACGGGAAGCACTTAAGGGGGCCTATGCAAGGGCATGTTGGGAAAATTATTATTTTATTGAACTAGGGTTAGGGTTACTGTAGCTGAGTTACTGTAGCGAGGAACTGTAGCCGTGGCACTGTTCATCTAGGGGTACTTTTGGAATATGGGGGTTTATTTTGGCTAGGGTTTCATTAGATTTTGCTTTAAATACTCTATGTAGCCTCATTCTAATCTGTTTATGAAGTTTATTAAATTTGATAAATTTATTCATTGTGAGTTGAGTTTTATTCCTCTTGTTCTTGATTGAACTTTTGAACTTATCAAAGGTAAATCACAACCTTTGTGGCGTTCCTCCTTTATAATCTGGGTTCTTGAAACGGGTCTAGATTTTAATATAATCTAGGTTCTTGAAACGAGGTTCTCCATCCATTGACTTGATTTTGGCTTTCTTGGAGAGTTTTCAAATTGATTGTGGGTTCAAGGATATTTCATTCCCACGGGTTCATATCAGGCTGCAGTTAGGGAAGATTGATTTAGATATTTGGCTGAATTTCATTGTTTTTCTTCCAATTCTTCTTTCTGTTTGCATGCATGCATTCTACCCATTAGACTATACTAGCTAAAATATTCAAGAGTTAATTAATTAGGTTTAGAACTAGACACTAGATCTTTGTGGTCAACACGATTACTTAATGCAAGCTGTTTAATTGATAATTGGTGTGAAGAAGTAGAAGTTCCTAGTTAAATAAGATGAAACAGTTCATATGAATATTGGTAGTGCAATATTGTAATAAATAACTAACTTCGACAAGCTTGCATTAAGAAATGAATTGTCCAACTTGATCATGTTGACTTTCATTTTAAGCTGAATTTGAGATCAGTTTTAAGTGACAGGATCATTCAACTTAATGTTTCTACCCATATAAACATTTTAAGTAGCATTAGGATAAATATACAATCTTTAATACCCATAATATTTATCTATATTTCTCTTATTAATTGAGATTGTAAAATGCAAAAAAGACCTAGATCCTTGATGATAAATTTCCTTCTACCCACAATTAATGGGCTAAAATGGAGGATTATAAGCTTATTTTAATGAAATGTAACTCTTTTGTGCCTTAAAACTGTCACAATGTCTCAAAGATGGATTTTCATCATGAATAAAGTCTCTCTCTCTCTCTCTCCTTTTTTTGTTGCCTCTGTCTTTCTCTCATCAATCCTTTTTTTCTTACGGGCTTCTTCATTTAGGTAGTACTAGATGTGATGCAATATTGAGAGAGGTACACTTAACTGGTGGTGCACATAACAATATTTTTATTGTTCATAATATAAATTGAATAAAAAGCAATGCTACTCTTTATTGTTAATTTTTCATGCTTTGTCACACCAAATTATGTGACACATTTTAAGTAGCTTCCTTGAAAGCCACTGTATTGATTACATTTTAAGTAGCAGCTTCACTACAAGAAAAAGGTCCTTTACCATGCATGAAATAGCTTCACACCAACTGTATTGAAACAGTTCATATGAATATACTAAGGTGCAATAATGTAATAAATACCTATTCTATATATATAACCTTTATATTGGAATTAGGTGTAGAGACACACAGATTGCAGCACCTGGTATCTGACTTCTACTTTTTTCAAAATGACAATTAACTGGCCTAAAACTAGTTGCTTATCATATATATATGCAGGTTATTGAGAAGATCTTCTGTTTTAAATACAGTGGTTTGAATCATGTTTTTGACTATGTTTAACCCTTTATGACTATGTGTTAAACTAGTGGAGATGTGATGGGAACCAAGATGGGCCTAGTCTTAAATATCATTTGCAACTTCCAGATAGGCCAAGAAGATCAAGGAGACAATGCAAGGATTGATGCAATCCACTTGGGACAAGTTTAGCAAGAGCCCAACATTCAAGATGGGGCTTGAAGGATGAAGATCCAGTTTTAATTCATTTGATTAGCTACGGAAGAGGGCAACGACAAGACTTAAAGGCTTTGAGCTCTTGAAGGGTTTGAACTTATTTAATTCATTTAAAGAACTTATGTTATTAGTTTAGAATAATTGAGTTTATTATGGAAAGCACTTAAGGGGGCCTATGCAAGGGCATGCTGGAAAAATTATTATTTTATTGAACTAGGGTTAGGGTTACTGTAGCCGAGTTACTGTAGCGCAGTACTGTTCATCCAGGGGCACTTTTGGAAGATGGGGGTTTATTTTGGGCTAGTGTTTCAATAGGTTTTGCTTTAAATACTCTATGTAGCCTCATTCTAATTAGTTTATGAAGTTTATGAAATTTGATGAATTTATTCATTGTGAGTTGTGATTATCTCCTCTTGTTTTTAATTGAACGTTTGAACTTATCAAAAGTAAATCACAACCTTTGTAATCTGGGTTCTTGAGACGGGTTCTTCAACGGGTCTAGATTTTAATATAATCTAGGTTCTTGAAACGAGTTCTCATCGGATCTAGGTTCTCCATCCATTGACTTGATTTTGGCTTTCTTGGGGAGTTTTCAAATTGACTGTGGGTTCAAGGGATTTCATTCCCGCGGGTTCATATCAAGATGAGTTTGTATTATTTTTAGCACTTTTCTGATATGATAATACCCTATGTAAGCAGCCGAGGATTTTATTCAAACTAGTAGGGAAATTAGAATTTCCTGGTCTGTCGAGAGGTACTCTTGCTGTTTTTGCTATGCTTTCACACAAAAATGATGTGAATTCTTAGGTTTTCTTCAAATCTAGTATGCTTGGGATATGTAGTTCAGATTGTGGTTAAATGAGGGATGTTTAAGAGCATGAATCTACCAAAACTGCTAGCTGTCCATGGCAGTGCAGAAAATTCGGCATTGCATTCTGTTTTGCTTCTTCAACCAATCCATTTCATCCCCATTTTTTATTTGCATCTTTTGCTCAAACAAAGTTATTTGTTTGTATCCAAAGATTGAAAATAAGGGACAAGTACCAGCCATCTTGTGAGCTTTATTAGTTCATTTAATTTTGGTAACAACAAGTTACTAACAAGTTGTCAAATGCCATTTCAATAGTGAAATTTGCAGATTTTTTATACTTCCTTGCTCTCTTCCATTTCTAAGTCAATTCCTATCATTTGTACATTCTTAACCCACGATCTTCATTTATCTTTCATGTCTGAAAGATCAATGGCCTTTATTGGACAGCAAGCATGCTATTAGTCATTTTCATGAATTCCTTTAGAATGCTTGAAATGAGGAGTTTCATAGTTTTGGCTTAGTGCTAAGTATGGAGAGAAGTTAAATGGGTTGAGGTTGTGCTTTGCAGTTGATTTTCGCTAAGTGAAGAGTAGCTAAGGAAAGTGCTTTGTATTTATTGTATTTGATAGGATTTTATTATAAATATGGCTCTATACATGGAAGGTACATACTGAATTGGTGTGTTGTCATGTAATAGTACTCCATATAACACAAACTCATTTAACTTGGTTGCTAGTAGAGCATGCAGCTCAATAATGATGCCTTTCTCTTGAGGTGTTAATTGGCCCCTCTTGAGACCAGGCCTGAGATAATTCACCCACCTTAGCCTGCAGCTCTTGCCACTCCTGTTCAGACCTGCAAAATACCAAAAGAAAAAAAGGAAGCTGGAAAAATCATCAAACTATGCTGGAAGCATTGTCTGTAGACCTGACTTGCTTCTGCCAGTATATTAAAAAGCATTATATTATGGGAAAGTTTACAATGGCTGCTTCTATTAGAAACATAGTTTTGTCTTTGAATTGGTTGAAGTACTTGAGAGTATAGTGCCTTTATGAAATAGTCGGGAGTGATCCTTTTTCTTCTGACAAACGGCTAGTGTCAGAAGAAAAGTTATTTATGTACTCATATATATATAGGAGTTCATATATTATATTGACTATAAAATGAACTATTGCCCTTCAGATCTGTCTAGTAAATACATTTCATTGATTAATTTCCATGCAAATCTGTTAAACACATGCACCAGCTTAATATATATTATTACTATTACATTAGTTTTTTCCTTCCCTTCTTTTTTTTTTTTTTTTTTGTTTGAATATGATAATGCACTTCCATTCATTAAGAAACATTACGAAGTTTTCCTCAGATAACCTTATTCACAATTTACTCAGGCCTCCTCAGTCCAATATTGAAATTCATTCTATCATAAAGGAAATTTATATAATATATGTGCAACCCGGCCCTTTGCCTTCCCTCTTCACAAACTTGATCTGCCCATTCCTGAAAGCTTTCTCAGGTTCATCTTGGCTTGCCTGATTGGTTCTATAATAATACCCCAAGGCAGAAATAACCTATGCTTAGCAACAGATACTCCTATCTTATCACTGTATACCAGTTCTTTGGTTATATGTTTTAATTACATATGATAAAATGTAAGTATTCTTCAACTGAAAATAAATGACCAGCTGATTTTTTTCATCTTCCATTCATTTATCATCCTCTCATTATTCCATAGGCAGATATTAAATGTTTGAGAAATGTTTTTGTTATTTTCCACTTGTTAATCAATCATCTAATACCATATAATGATGAGTGGATATGATGATAAATTATGGTTTATTACATAAGGGGAAAATATCTTCTTTTCCAAAATATACACATTTCCTAATCAATAAGTTTTTCATCAAGTTGACAATGCTTAATCACCTGATGAGTTTCACACCCAGGCTCGTGTTCTGTTTTAGTCAAGTTTTAGGATCAAAACTATGAATGAGTTTCATATATCTAAGTGGTGATAAATGGCTCAAACGGAGTAAAATATTCTCAAACATATTAGTATGTTTGCACGAACATGCATAGCTAATACATACATGTAACACCCCCTTCCTGTAGGCTAGTAGTGCCACGTATTTTCCATAAAAATAATCCGGTAATAGATCTCATAATTTCATAATTGAAAAATTGAACTTTTATTATGCGGAAAAATGTCTAATAAAACTGTCTCCCAAACATTAAATGAAATAACTGAAATAAATTCATATCATAAAGACATGTTTTATTTTAGAAAGTCTGAACTAAAATAAAATGCTCCTTCTACTCCTGGCCTGCCTGCTCGTAATCCTCATCATCACCTGGGTGGTTAAAACATGAAAACAAACTAAAATGAGTCGATGCTCAGTAAGAAATCTATCACAACGTAAACATAATAAACACAAGATTTTCATAACAACTTCCATGCTGAGCTTAAAATCATGTCTGTTCATACTGATGCTTATGCTATGTATGACTGATTTAACTGAATTAACTGACTGATTTATCTAACTTATCGACTGGCCAACACACTTAACCCTGTGTGCAAGGTTGTGCACCGGCCCCACATCCCGCTGCAGCAAGGGGAACTGCTGATAGTATTCTAGCATACTATGGTGGACCACGACTAGGTTCATGGCTTGCACACCACCCTGAACTAAACTGAACTGCATTGGTACCATGCATCTGAATGACCATCTTATTAACTGATCTGATCTTATCTTACACTTGAATTTAAGATGACTTATGTGTCTTATACACATGAGATACATGACATACTACATACATAATCATAAATTTTGAATCTGAACAAGATGCGAAATGACATGATCGTATGCTATGCTGGATGACATGCTTTCATATTACATGAGCGGTTCATAAATAATGGCTATCAAAGAACTAACTTGAATAATACATACATATAAGCTAACTGTGATGATCCTAATTTATGATCAAATTTACTTACCTCGTTGCGTTTCTTCTTGAATAATACTTCGTAACTTGAGACCTATATTCAATAAATAACTATCACTAAACTGTTTGGAAATAAATAAATAACTACTAATATCTTACTTAACTAAATTCGGAAATTATAAAATATAGTCAACCCAATATTTCGTTTAATACTAAAATCAATAATTCATAGTATTTAAACTACTTAAAAATACTAATTTATAATGTAGTGGAAATACTCGAGCTATTTTAAAAATAAGTCATTAAAACTTAAATTCTTAAACTAAGTTTCATTTCTTAACATAATTATTTAATCTTATAAGAAACCTAATAAATTCCATTAAATTCTTAACCTAGTAATTTTATTAAATTCTTACCAAACTGATAAAAGGAAATATTAACTAAAATATTAGACTTAAAAGCATACTTTAAAATATATTTCCAATTCTTTAAACATTTTTATTAAAAAGAACCTTTAACTAGATATATTTATTTAATAACTCAACTAGTAATATTAAACTCAATATAAATCACTAAAACAATTATTGAAATAAAATAAGATCAAGTCTAACTTAAATTATAAGTTCAATTAAACATCATTACAATCTGTAAAAAGGTTAAAAAACTCTGGCCCATAAATATAATACTGCAAGAGCCCAATCAACAGAACCGGCTCATCACATGAACGCACAAGGGCTTAGGCCCGACGGCCCAAAAGACCCACGGATTCTTTCAAGAATCCGAAAACACGGCTAACTCAACACAAAGCAAAACAAAGTTTGAGAGAGGGAGAGTCTGTGATGGAGAAACTCACCGAGAGGGAGGGGCTGACTCGACGGCGCTGTGTTGCAGGGAGTGACCGGCGACGCGACTGGGGGGTCTCTATGGTGGTGCGACACCGAAGGAAGAGAGAGAGCGTGAGTTTAGAGAGAGAAACAGTGGGTCTGAAACAAAAAAAGAGAGAAAGAGGGGCTGTGGCGGTCTAGGCTTACCGAAAAAGAGTGGCTCAACGGGGGTTGCGGGTCGGCGGCTTCTGTGTCGTCGGAGAGGGGTTCGGCGCCTCAAGGGCTACCGAGGAGAAGGGCAACGGCACTGACTCGGGCAGAACTTACGGCTCAAACGAAAATGTTGAAACTCGGTATTTCAGAAACAAAGGATTCTCGCGGCTCACAAGTGTCTTCTCATATACGGGTAAGCATGTTTATAATGGTAGAGAATTAGAGAAACCCTAGAAGAGTAGAAACATGCACGTGCAAAAGAGTGGAGACGTGCATGTGTAGAGAAATACTCGGCACTAGAGTTAGTGTTCTACTAGGACGATAGCGAAAAACACCGAGAGAAACATACGGGTTGGGTGGTTAGGGTTTCAAAACAGAGGCTAACAACGTAATGAGGTTCGGTGACTAGAGGAAAAATTCAACTTTGAATTTCAAAACATGCCGTAAAATAATGAAACCCGATACACTTAGAAATTAAATAAAACTCTAGAAATTTTTAAATAACAACTATAATAGAAAAATATAGAGATAAAGTAAGTATAAAATCTGATAAAACTATAATCGTAATAATATAAATTCTAAAATAAAAAGTTTACTAGGAAATTACTCATATACCCTAAAAACAAGACTGGTATGTTACAAATCTCCCCCTCTAAAAGAAAATCTCGTCCTCGAGATGGAACGTACCTTGATTGAAATAAGTCAGGGTATTTCTCTCTCATGTCTTCTTCGTGTTCCCAAGTGGCTTCTCTCTCGCTGTGGTGACTCCAAAGTACCTTTACCATTGGAATGGTTCTATGTCGTAGCACTTGGGCCTTATGAGCTAATATTTTGACTGGAACTTCTTCATAGCTGAGGTCGTCTCGAATCTGAAGAGGCTCGTACTCCAAAACATGTGTAGGATCTAGGGCATACTTCCGTAGCATAGAGACATGAAACACGTTATGTACTGCTGATAAGTGAGGTGGAAGTGCTAGTCTGTAGGCTGCAGCACCTATTCTTTCTAAGATCTCAAAGGGGCCTATGTACCTCGGGCTTAGCTTCCCCTTCTTACCAAAACGCATTATCCATTTCATCGGTGCAACCTTCAAGAGTACTTTGTCTTCTATATCAAACTCTAATTCTCGTCGTCTCTGGTTTGCATATTTCTTCTGTCGCTCTTGTGCTATGGTGAGCTTCTTTCTGATAATTGATATTTTCTCACACATGTCTTGTATAATTTCTTGTCCCAAAATCCTCCGCTCTCCTACTTCATCCCAGTAGAGTGGTGACCTACATTTACGTTCATAGAGAACTTCATATGGCGCTGCCTGAATACTTTCCTGGTAGCTGTTATTATATGCAAACTCAATAAGGGGTAGATACTTAATCCAACTACCCTTAAATTCCATCACACACGCTCGGAGCATATCTTCTAGGATCTGAATTGTCCTCTCTGATTGACCATCTGTCTGAGGATGAAATGTCGTGCTGTAGGTCAATTGAGTTCCCAACTCCTTCTGTACCTTCCTCCAGAATACTGAAGTGAAACGGGTGTCTCTGTCAGAGATGATCTTAGATGGTATCCCATGCAATCTGACAATCTCTCTAACGTACAATTCTGCCAGTCTATCCACAGAGTACGTCATCTGAATGGGAATAAAATGGGCTGATTTTGATAGTCGATCAACAATCACCCATGCTGCATCTTGACCTCCTAGCGCTTTCGGGAACCCTGAAACAAAGTTCATCCCAATCTCATCCCAAGTCCACACTGGTATAGGGAGTGGCTGAAGTATACCTGAGGGTCTTTGATGCTTTGCCTTGACTTGTTGACATGTCAAACACTGTGCTACATAAGTCACTATCTCTCGCTTCATCCCACTCCACCAATAGTGTTGTTTCAGATCCCGATACATCTTTGTACTTCTTGGATGAACTGTGTAGAGTGAACGATGAGCTTCTCTCAAGATCAAATCTTTGATTACTCTATCATTGGGTACACATAATCTTCCTCTAAATCTCAAAGTGCCATCATCTGACACTAGAAAATCAGGTCTCTTACCCTCTGCTATCTCTTCTTTAACCTTCATAAATTCTGTATCACTTGCTTGAGCGACCTTAATTTGATCTAACAATGTTGAACCTAGGGTCAAACTACTCATCTTAGCTTGAGTGTCCTGGATTACCTCAATGCCAGCTCGCTCCATGTCTAGTAGTAAATGCTTCTGAGGAGTAAACATTGTAGCCAAAGTACTAGAGGATGACTTTCGACTAAGTGCATCTGCCACGACGTTTGCTTTACCAGGATGGTAGTTAATATTGCAGTCGTAGTCCTTCAGAAGTTCCAACCATCTCCGTTGTCTCATATTCAGCTCTTTTTGTGTGAAGAAATATTTCAGACTCTTATGATCGGTATAAATCTCGCATTTTTCACCATAAAGATAATGTCTCCATATCTTCAAGGCAAAAACCACTGCTGCAAGTTCTAGATCATGTGTCGGGTAATTCTGCTCATAACTCTTTAGCTGTCGGGAAGCATATGAAATAACCTTCCCATTCTGCATTAAAACACAACCTAAACCCTTTAGTGAAGCATCACTGTATATAACAAATCCTCCATCTCCTCCCGAAGGAACTGTAAGAACTGGTGCTGTCACTAATCTTTTCTTCAATTCTTGGAAGCTGTCTTCACAATCATCTGTCCATACAAACTTCTCATCCTTTCTTGTCAACTTTGTCGTCGGAGCTGCAATACTTGTAAAGCCTTCTATAAATCTTCTATAGTAACCAGCGAGGCCTAAGAAACTTCGTACCTCACTGTCGTTACTAGGCTTGACCCATTTTACCACTGCCTCAACCTTTGCTGGGTCCACTGAAATTCCATTTGCCGATACCACGTGTCCCAAAAAGGAAATCTCGTGCAACCAAAACTCGCATTTCTTAAATTTCGAATACAACTTCTTTTCTCTTAGTGTCTGAAGGGCAATCCTCAAATGCTCCTCATGTTCTGCACTACTCCGAGAATAAATAAGAATGTCATCGATAAAAACTATCACAAACTGGTCCAAATAATCCTTGAATACCCTGTTCATAAGATCCATGAAAGCTGCGGGGGCATTAGTTAGACCAAACGGCATAACGAGAAATTCATAGTGTCCATATCGTGTTCGAAAGGCCGTCTTCTGCACATCTGTCTCCTTAACTTTCAACTGGTGGTATCCCGATCGCAAATCTATCTTAGAAAAGACTTGGGCTCCCTGAAGTTGATCAAATAAGTCGTCTATCCGGGGTAGAGGGTATCTGTTCTTGATAGTTACTTTGTTTAACTCCCTGTAATCAATACATAAACGCATAGACCCATCCTTCTTCTTTATGAAAAGTACTGGAGCACCCCATGGAGAAACACTGGGGCGTATGAAACCTTTCTTTAGTAACTCTTGTAATTGATCCTTGAGTTCCCTTAACTCAACTGGAGCCATGCGGTAGGGAGCTTTAGATATAGGCGCCGTTCCTGGAGTGAGATCAATCACGAACTCAAAACTTCTCTATCCTAGGGTAACCCTGGAAGATCTTCAGGAAACACGTCTTTAAATTCTCTAACCACCTCTATGTCTTCCATCTTAAGTCCATCTTTTGGTGGTAAGATCAAACTCGCCAGGAATCCCATACACCCTTGCCTCAAAAGTCGGGTGGCCTGCAAAGCTGAGATTACACGAGGAGGGGAACTTCCTCGTACTGACTGAAAACTAAACTCCTCTCCATTTGCAGATTTAAAAACCACTCTCTTATTAAAGCAATCCACACAGGCATGGTTCCGGGATAACCAGTCCATTCCCAGAATCACATCAAATCCGGACATATTGAATATGATTAAGTCCGCAGGTAGAATCCTCCCTTGAATCTCTATCGGACATCCAATTAGCACAGAATCACAAATAATATGATCTCCCGAGGGCGTAGCAACAGACATACAAGATTCAGTGGTTCTGGTATCTTCTCAGTCAAAGGTGCATAATGATTTGAAATGAAAGAATGAGTAGCACCAGAGTCGAATAATATGGAGGCATGAAGTGAAAACAACGATAATGTGCCTAGATGAATGTCATAACAACTTAGAGCTATCAGGATTATGCAAGTTATTCATCATTCTATAAAGATATCTAAATTTTTAAGAAAACGAAAGGTACCTGTGACCACATCATTTGATGCCTCAGCATCAACAGGGGTAAGGGTATAAACCCTCGCTGTAGCCTGCGTCTTCTATCCTCCGTTCCTTCCCGGTTCCCCAGGTTTCTTAATTGGGCAGTCCCGAGCTAGATGGTTTGGCTTCCCGCACTTGAAACACACGTTCTGGCCATACATACACTTTCCCAAATGTCGTCTCCCGCATGTTGCACACGTGGGGTACGCTTGCCCTGCTGGTGGTTGCCTTTGACGATTCTCGACGTGAGGCCTCTTGTCCTTATGCAACACTACTTGGAGTTGCTGTTGTTGCTGGCGCTTCCTATTGTTGTTGTACTCAAAGCTTTCTTGGAGGTCTTCTTCAGCAATGGTAGCTCGGGTGACTAGCTCTGTGAAACTCCGAATCCTGAGAGTACGAACACGCTCTCGAATCCTACGATCCAATCCACGCTCAAATTTTTCAGCCTTCTTTTCCTCATCTGGAATTAAGTAACTAGCGAAACGAGAAAGCTCCATGAATGTCGCGGCATACTGTGCTACTGTCATTGATCCCTGAGTAAGGTCTATAAATTGGCGAGCTCTCGACTCCTGAAGAGTTTGTGGGAAAAAGTGATCCAGAAAGATTTTCTTGAAATGCTCCCAAGAAATGGGGACTGCTTCCCCTAATCCAGCTGAACCAAAGCCCGAGTTGACTTCCACCACTTGATTGCCATGTTAATCAAATGGTAAGTGGCATATTTCACATTCTGATCATCCGTGCAGTAGAGCACTTTGAAAATATGTTCCATACGCTCAATCCAGCTTTCTGCATCCATGGAATTCAATCTGCCATCGAAAGTAGGAGGATGTTGGCGAGAAAATTGATCCAAGGTACAACCGGCTTGTGGAGCTCTAGGCGCCATAAATTGGCCACTAACCATTGATTGAAAGAATTGGGTAGCAGCTGCGACCAGATGGTCCGGGTTATCATTCTGATTAGATCCAGAAGATCCCTCCCGGTTTGGGTGATTTCTAGTGCCGGGGGCCATGATCTACGTTAAAATATCATAATAACAATTATCTAGTATTTAACAAGAATGATAATGAAACAAACTACACTGATGGTTCTAACTAGTAAAAACCATAAAGTATTCAACCCAAAATAAAAACAAACCTGGATTACTAGCGAGCAGGCTAGGAGCATCCTAGGAAACTTTAACTAAAAATTTACAAATTTTTTTTTTTTTTTTTTTTGAAAAGTCTACAGAATCAACCTGACTCTGATACCAAATTGTAACACCCATTTCCCGTAGGCTAGGAGTGCCAGGTATTTTCCATAAAAATAATCCGGTAATAGATCCCATAATTTCATAATTGAAAAATTGAACTTTTATTATGCGGAAAAATGTCTAATAAAACTGTCTCCCAAACATTAAATGAAATAACTGAAATAAATTCATGTCATAAAGACATGTTTTATTTTAGAAAGTCTGAACTAAAATAAAATGCTCCTTCTACTCCTGGCCTGCCTGCTCGTAATCCTCATCATCACCTGGGTGGTTAAAACATGAAAACAAACTAAAATGAGTCGATGACTCAGTAAGAAATCTATCACAACGTAAACATAATAAACATAAGATTTTCATAACAACTTCCATGCTGAGCTTAAAATCATGTATGTTCATACTGATGCTTATGCTATGTATGACTGATTTAACTGAGTTAACTGACTGATTTATCTGACTGGCCAGCACACTTAACCCTGTGTGCAAGGTTGTGCACCGGCCCCACATCCCGCTGCAGCAAGGGGAACCGCTGATAGTATTCTAGCATACTATGGTGGACCACGACTAGGTTCATGGCTTGCACACCACCCTGAACTGAACTGAACTGCATTGGTACCATGCATCTGAATGGCCATCTTATTAACTGATCTGATCTTATCTTACACTTGAATTTAAGATGGCTTATGTGTCTTATACACATGAGATACATGACATACTACATACATAATCATAAATTTTGAATCTGAACATGATGCGAAATGACATGATCGTATGCTATACTGGATGACATGCTTTCATATTACATGAGCGGTTCATAAATAATGGCTATCAAAGAACTGGCTTGAATAATACATACATATAAGCTAACTGTGATGATCCTAATTTATGATCAAATTTACTTACCTCGTTGCGTTTCTTCTTGAATAATACTTCGTAACTTGAGACCTATATTCAATAAATAACTATCACTAAACTGTTTGGAAATAAATAAACAACTACTAATATCTTACTTAACTAAATTCGGAAATTATAAAATATAGTCAACCCAATATTTCGTTTAAGACTAAAATCAATAATTCATAGTATTTAAACTACTTAAAAATACTAATTTATAATGTAGTGGAAATACTCGAGCTATTTTAAAAATAAGTCATTAAAACTTAAATTCTTAAACTAAGTTTCATTTCTTAACATAATTATTTAATCTTATAAGAAACCTAATAAATTCCATTAAATTCTTAACTTAGTAATTTTATTAAATTCTTACCAAACTGATAAAAGGAAATATTAACTAAAATATTAGACTTAAAAGCATACTTTAAAATATATTTCCAATTCTTTAAACATTTTTATTAAAAAGAACCTTTAACTGGATATATTTATTTAATAACTCAACTAGTAATATTAAACTCAATATAAATCACTAAAACAATTATTGAAATAAAATAAGATCAAGTCTAACTTAAATTATAAGTTCAATTAAACATCATTATAATCTGTAAAAAGGTTAAAAAACTCTGGCCCATAAATATAATACTGCAAGAGCCCAATCAATAGAACCGGCTCATCACACGAACGCACAAAGGGCTTAGGCCCGACGGCCCAAAAGACCCACGGATTCTTTCAAGAATCCGAAAACACGGCTAACTCAACACAAAGCAAAACAGAGTTTGAGAGAGGGAGAGTCTGCGATGGAGAAACTCACCGAGAGGGAGGGGCTGACTCGACGGCGCTGGGTTGCAGGGAGTGACCGGCGACGTGACTGGGGGGTCTCTATGGTGGTGCGACACCGAAGGAAGAGAGAGAGCGTGAGTTTAGAGAGAGAAACAGTGGGTCTGAAACAAAAAAAGAGAGAAAGAGGGGCTATGGCGGTCTAGGCTTACCGAAAAAGAGTGGCTCGACGGGGGTTGCGGGTCGGCGGCTTCTGTGTCGTCGGAGAGGGGTTCGGCGCCACAAGGGGGCTACCGAGGAGAAGGGCAACGGCACTGACTCGGGCAGAACTTACGGCTCAAACGAAAATGTTGAAACTCGGTATTTCAGAAACAGAGGATTCTCGCGGCTCACAAGTGTCTTCTCATATACGGGTAAGCATGTTTATGATGGTAGAGAATTAGAGAAACCCTATAAGAGTAGAAACGTGCACGTGCAAAAGAGTGGAGACGTGCATGTGTAGAGAAATACTCGGCACTAGAGTTAGTGTTCTACTAGGACGATAGCGAAAAACACCGAGAGAAACATACGGGTTGGGTGGTTAGGGTTTCAAAACAGAGGCTAACAACGTGGTGAGGTTCGGTGACTAGAGGAAAAATTCAACTTTGAATTTCAAAACATGCCGTAAAATAATGAAACCCGATACACTTAGAAATTAAATAAAACTCTAGAAATTTTTAAATAACAACTATAATAGAAAAATATAGAGATAAAGTAAGTATAAAATCTGATAAAACTATAATCGTAATAATATAAATTCTAAAATAAAAAGTTTACTAGGAAATTACTCATATACCCTAAAAACAAGACTGGTATGTTACAATACATCAGAGTCAACTGTGTTGTGCGTGCGCAGACACAAAGACAACCATCAAACCAAATCGATTTGAAACTCATCAGTAACATGTTACTGATCAGTACCTTGAGGTTAGTGTACACTAACCTCAAGGTACTTATATGCAGAAAATAGGTTTGATAAAAGTTGAGGAAAATTGAAAAGCACAACCCTCCCATATTCTTTAGGTTTCTAGTTTCTTTAGTGTAACAGTAGCAAGGTTTGAGTCTTGGAGATCCACTCACTCACATAGAGGTCTCTTAACTACCTGCCAATCAGTAAAAAAATGCAAAACTAAGTGACTAGAGTGAGGCTGTATACAAGTGCTCGACAGAACATTAGTGTTGTTTCCAGACAAAAGGCATCACAGGAAACATATATAATATGATAACTAGATGTGGGATAGGGATTTGTAAAATTCACCAAGATTGTAGAAACTTAAGCCAATATATATTTTTGTACATCATAAAGAAGTCATAGATATTAGAAACAGCACAATAACTGTCGGATTGTGCTCTTTGTCATATCAAATATTAATATACAAATTGAACTCTTTGAGCTATCATTGTAAACTCAGATGGCCATCGGTACAGAGGAAATTGTTGTCCACAGAATTCTGAGAGATGATTAACTGGTGAACCTTTTTCAAATTCACCATTTTTAGTGCAACTTTTTGCTATTCTCTATTAATCCTTTATCATTGAGTTGAATTAGCTTTATCATTGGGTTCCTTTGGTAGATTCAAACCTTGTTTATGCTTTACAAATGTGTGTGCATTATTTGCCATGCTTTTATTCATGACCTTAGACATTTATATCCATTGTTTCAGGAAGTATATTTCAAGCCTTAAACCTGCTAAAGCTGGCAAAATAGGGCCCCTCATTGATGAATTATTTGTTATTTGGCTTGGTTTCTTACATATCAGTTTTTACATCTCAGATATTTTACTTGCTTGGTGACACTTGTTATTAGTCTTTACATCATTTGTAAGTTTGGTGCAATTGCTTTTTTGAGCAAGAACATACAATTTTTGCTTAGAGCTAGTTTTGGTTGAAATTTTGAGTTCACTTGGTACCTCATGTCACCTCTTGAGGTTGAGATGGAGGGATTGAATAAAGGAAGAGAAAATGAAAAATAAGAGGTTGAAATGTTAAAAGAACAGAGAATTAAATCTACTGATTTATTTCAATGTGATTGTTGGCAAGACAAGAAAATAAAATCTACAAAAGGCTAAGTTACATTAATTTTGTTGTTAATTGGCAAATTTTATTTGGCATTCTTGTGATACTCTTCAATGGTGCTCCCTGTAAATGTGTTTTTTTAAAGTACTTTGTTGTTAAGTTCAATGATCTTGTTCAACTCTGTTTTTTCCCTTTCAACAAGTCTGGGATTAGTTTTGGTGCAGTTCTTAGTATAGTTACTATAGATCTTGGGTTCTTTATTTAAGTTACTATAGACTGTGGATCTTTTTTGAGTATGTAAAAAGAATATTAGGGAAATCTATAGTGTAAGCTAAAATTGTGAAGCCTGCAAAACTTGGATGTGCATAATATTTTCTCTATACTGTTTTGTGCATTTTTTTTTATTTTCAGAAACATCTTTTCCAATACTCGCCGAAAATAATTTTTTCATAGCAGAAATATATTTGCGGCGACATGAAATCTCCAAAAATAGTTTTTTGCGGCAAAACTTACCCGCTAGAAATACTTCATAATGGCAATAATTTTAAATCGCTGCGAAAAATAATAAGCTATTTGCGGCGATTTATTAAGTTTTTGTGACGATACATATCGCGGGAAATAGTAGTTCTCAGCGATTTTAAAGGTAAACCGGAAGGCCATTTCTGTCGATTTTTTGAACATTTTTGGCAGACTAAAATCGCCAGAAATAGTAATTTTTTGTGGCGATCTTTGCCTGTCGCCGAAATTGATCAAAAATGGCTTTAGGATTGCGGCGAACCTGCAGCGATTTATAAATCGCCAAAAATGATCAAATGCAGCGATTCTGAAAGGTATTTGTGACGATTTTGAACTCATACATTCTCTTGATTTATCCAGTTTAGACTGCAATAGTCTAATTGAGTGTCGTATAGCTTGTACAAGTGATTGAGCTCAAAGCTCTGCTAAAAAAGTTGCATCTCTTTATCTGGAAAAATTCACAAAACTATCCGCACACTTTGCGTTTTTCTTTTTTCTATAAAACTTCTCTCTCGTACGTAAAAAGTCGGCAAAACTGAAGAAGCTATTAAGATGAGGTTTGGTTTTTCAGCTACGGATTTTTTTTTTCTTAGATATAACATGGAGCTTCCGTCATGCATATAAAATACACTTAGAAAGATGTTTTTAAAATCTAAACGTTAAAGGACTTTTTTTTTTACGGTTATGACACTTGAATTCCGAAATTAATATAGTATATTCAAGCCTTGCTCCAAAATATCCATTGAAAGAAAAATGAAGTTCAAATGTGCTTAGTGCATGTTTCGTACTATGGTGGATAATATAACTTTTAGCTTAAGGTTTATAATTGTAGAGTTTAAGCATAGCTCTACAGTTATAAATTTATTTAATGTTTAGTAATCATGTCTAAAACACTTTTAAACATGTTACATTTTTTTTTTTGAAAAATATAAAAAATTATTTTTTGGAGTAGAAATGACACAAAAGGTCATTTGAAAATTGTAGTGTCTGCATGTGATAAGATCAAAGGGCAAAACTGTAATTATTTTAAAGTTGTATGTATGGGTGTAACCGGTTCGGTTTTAGACAAAATCTAGAACTGAACCGGTATATACCGGTTTTGTATTTTCAAAATCGATTACGCTCCGATTACCCTCCTAAACTGGTAACTCCAGTTTTATCGGTTTCTGGTCCGGTTTTCCGATTTTTTTTTAAATGTAAAAAATATATAATAAAGTATTACTTCTTATTATAAAATGTTATTAATAATTTAATATATATATTATGCTTAAAGCATATAATCAATTAAATTTTCATTTTTAAGATTAAACTTTTATTTTATAAATTATAACAACATTATCTTAAATATAATTATATTAATAACATATGATCAAATAAATTACAAATGTTCATATTTAAGATTAATATTTTATATTATTATTTATAAATTATAATATGAAATTTTTTCATATATGATATATAATTATATATATTATATATAAAAATTTAACATATAATTATATATTATATATAAATATTTTGTATAATCTATAAAATTAATTTATATATATATATTTTTTCCAACCGGTCCGGTTTGGCCCCGAAAACTACGGAACCGGAACCGGACTAGATTCGGTCGGTTTTCAGAAAATAGGAACCGGTTTTGAATCGGACCAACCGGTCTGGTTCGATCCGGACTAGTTTTCTGGTTTCCCGATTTAAATTTATACGATTGACAGTCTTTTTAAAAATTGAAACCACGTTTCGAGTTAGGTCTGGACCGGTTTTCTGGTTTCCCGATTTAAATTTATACCCCTAGTTGTATGGGTATTTTCTCCCATTGACAGTCTTTTTTAAAATTGAAACCATGTTTCGAGTTATTTGAAAAAACACGTTTGAGGATTTTTCTTAAACTTACTTTTTAGCTTATTCGAGATTAAAAATTACTTTAATATGTAATACTCAAACAGTCTGATTTTATCATTAAAGAATTTTTAACCTATTTAAATACTTTTTAAGACCCAAAATGACCTTTAGTTGGACATTTAAAACAAAAGAAACGGTAATGGCAACAAAATAGAATTAAAGCAACCACTAATAATGCTTTTTTTTTTAAAAAAAATTATTCAACTTAATGAGCACTCAATGACCAACAATTAAGGTCTCATTCACTTTCACAAAACTTATCAACTCATCTTATCTAATCATTACAACTTTTTTAAATTCTCACACAAAATAAAATAAACAATTCAACTATTTCAAATCCCAAAATAAAAATAATATTAAACAATATATATTCTAATAATATTTTATTCAACTTTTATCTCAACTCATCTAATCTCTACGAAAACAAACGAGGCCTAATTTAACTTAATGACCAATCTTAATAACTAAATGAACTTCAAATTCCACAATTATTGGACATTAAAAACAATGTTGCAAAATACTGTTTTTTTAATAATAAAAGTAATACAAATAAGATAAATACTTCGGAACAAAAAAAGATTATTATGCATCATAAATGTATGCTTTACATTGAACGTTCATTTAGTGAAACAATAGTTTTTATTCTAGAGTTAGTAGTACATAGTCTCAAATTTCAACTATACTTCTAAAGGGAAATAAAAAATTATTGCTTATGCATAACAGTCCAGGTGTTGATATGTACTTTACTAGCCAACCATGTTATGATCTTGTGTTAATCCTAGTTTCATGAGTAATTTACAAACAAGTCCAATTCTCATAGGACATGGCTCCACTCCCACACTCACATAGGTGAAATATGTCGATGGTGCTCTTGTAGTTCTAACACCCTAGTCAAAAGAGCAACAAATTTTTCATTAAGAGTTTTTTTTTTTAAAAAAAAAAAATAGCAAAAAACAAAACTCATCATCTAATCATTATAGGATAAATACACATTCCATAGGAGTGGAAAAACTACCAAATAAAGTAAATAGTGCATTTCTTATGACCACCAAATGATTCATTCTTCCTATTGAATTCAATTCTCAAGATCTCTAGGTTGGGTATCCTCATATGCGGTTCATGATTGTATGTACTTTAATCTTATTCCTCTCGATATATTCCGGACCCTATCTCTTATCAAGGCCTTTGTTAGTGGATGTGCTAAATTATCACATGATTTTACATAATTCACGTTAATGACATTACTACTCAAATAGGATCTAATAGTACTGTATTTTCTTTTTATTGGTCTGGATTTATTTTGTGATAGCAATTTTGTATTCTACCAATAGTAGCAGTACTATCACAATGAATTAATATGGGTGTAATTGGTTTTTCCTGTAAGGGAATTTCATATAATAAATCTCTCAACCAATTTGCTTCCCCACTTGCTGTAGCCAATGCTAGAAGCTCAGCTTCCATAGTTGAGTTAGCAATAATTGTTTGATAGACTTCCAACATATAGCACCACCATCCAAGGTAAAAATATAACCAGCAATAAATATATAATCACTGACAAGGCATTCCAATCGACATTGGTGAAGCCTTCAAGTACAGGAAGATAGTTTCTATTAAACAAGTCATAATATTTTGTATGGGATGAATATTTTATCATCTAATCAATTGCATACCAATGGTCTCTTCCAGACTTGGTAATAAATCTATTAATTATTCCTACTGCATAAGCAATGTCAGGTCTAGTACAATCAATCGCATAATGTAAACTACCAATCATGATAGAATATTCCTTTTGATTAATTACATCATTGTTGTCAATTTTAACAAAAAATAAATGAGTACTAAAATCAAATGGACTAGTGACATGCTGGCATCCATCATAGTTATATTTTTTTTAATATTTTCTCAAAATAGTGCGACTGCTAGGAAAAATATCATCACAAGATTTTGTGAATTTCATATCAAGGATAAAATTAGCCTCACAAAGATTTTTCATATCAAAATGGTAACTAAGAATGTTTTTTGTTTTAATTATAACATGCAAATTAAAATCAAATATCAATAATTCATCCACATATATGCTAATAATAACATGAAGATTATTTCAAGATTTATAATAGTACATTTATCACTCTCTTTTGGCTTATAGTCATTCTCGATCATGCAAAAGTTAAATTTCTCAATTACACACTGTAGCAACCCAACCCAGATATTATTAGGGATTGAACGCGAATAATTTTATCTTTCAATTTTTCATATTATTATACAATTATTTATTGTTATTTTTAGTATTATCAATTTTATCGGATATGCAAGCGCTAAAATCCTCATTTTAATACGAGAAAAGATATTTACAATCGTGAATTATGCAATCTTGAAAAAAGTGAATAAAATATACGACCCACATGAAAAAAAATTTAATTTTTTAATAGTGGACCCTACTCTTTTTCAAAGCGATTACGCGGCGTTTACGCATTTCACAATTGTATGTGGAATTACTCTTTTAATACTTCTCTTTCCTCATTATTTTCCCTTAGCTATTTTCCCTAGGGTATTTTCTTAATCTAAAAGATTTCGTATATTATAACCGTGGCACGTCTCTCGGTTTTGATTGAGTTGAAACACTTTCAGTTTTGTAGCCAAAATATTCACACGAATCAAAACCTACACTTCTTGATATACCCACGTAGCCCATGCACGTCTCTCTCTCACCCATGAAGATTTCCTACGTCAAAGGGTTTTCTACTTGGTAACCGACTTACACACTGTATTTATACTCTCCAATTCCCTCCCTCACGACGGCAAGCCACCATGTCTCATCCACGGGCGAGCAACAAATCGTAGACTCAAAATCCCCTGTTTTGCACCCATCATCATAACAGAGCACCCTTCTCTCACTCGCCGGAAGCTACCACCAAAGGGAACCACAACAACCCTCCACCACGGACGGTACAGAGGAAGCCGACGACGTTGCCACCCACGTAAGCCAATGTGGCACGTCCGCAGCCCCTGTTTTCTCATCGTCAAAACAGAGCACCACCGCGTTCAAGAGAAACCCACGAGTCTCCACTACGCCCAAGCAGCTATGGACAGCCCAGAAACTGCTGCTGCACCGAGCTTCACTGTCGAGAGATTTCGCTACCACCCAACGCACGGAGCAAACCAACCGAGGGTCAGTTTTCTAACATCAAAACAGAGCACAAGCCGAAACCCTGTTTGATCACCACCGTGCTCCGGAAACAGCCAGAATATACCCAGAAGATGTCGACAGTACAACCTCTCTGCCCTCCACGACGGGCGTTGAGCCCACCTCATTTTCTCTGTCTCTCTCTTCCTCTAACCGCACCGAACTCTCTCACGTTATTGTCTCTCTCTCTCTCTCTCATTGCTCTTCAGCCACCCTGCCACCGTTGACCTAGCCCAGCCACAAACACCGCCGCATCCCTTCTTTCGCACCGTCGCACGTTTCTTCTCTCACGGTAAGCTCTCTGTTTTGCCTCCGGTCGCACGACTTGTGTTTCACTTTCCTAAAAAAAAAGAGAAATGATACTTGAAGTCGTGAATATGCAAGTACTGTGTAGTCATTTTGAAAAAAGTGAATAAATATGAGACTTACGTAAAAAGAAATTAATTTTTTAATAATAGACCAAATTATTTTTGAAAGCGACTGCATGGCATTTGTAAATTCCACGACTGTATATAACATTACTCAAAGAAAATACCTAAACAGAATACGTTTTAAACTTGTATTTTATATAGGGTTTTGATTTTTAAGTTCGGCCTTGTTTTTAGGTTGGGCTTAATTCTAAGCTCAGCTTGTGTTTTAGATGGGCCTTTGTCTTTGGGCTGGGCTTGGACATATGTTTGAGTGAAGTTTATGTTAATTGATATTAATTTAGACTTGTATCTTATATTTATCTTAAATTTCATGTTAGGCTGGGTTTTATATATTTCAGAAAATTACTATAATATGTTAAGTTGTGCTTAGTTTTATATGAATAAATATGTTAATCTAGAAACTTTATTTTACGGAAAATATTTAAGGGTTTTAAATTAAATTATTAAGCATTAAATTATGATTAAACTATAGTAATACGAACTACATGTTTACACCAATTATTTTCATAAACTTAGATAAAAATATATATTTAATGATATTTGAAAGATTAGATATTATATTTGTATTTAAATTTCAGCAGAAAGTAGTAAATGTTTAATTTTATTTTCAACGCTTTAATCTGAATAAATCTATTTTATTCAACGAAATTATGCTATTTACTTTGATAGATTTTGCTATGATTATGTTACTAAGTTGTGAATTGGAAATAAAGAAATATGTTAAAGAATGTTTAAATGATATTTATTAGAGTTCTTGTAGTTTCTTATAATTATGTAAATTATATGAAATTAAACCTATTTTTAGAATTGAGGTTTTCAACATTTATTTTAATAGAATTGAATATAGCTCAAATATTCTACTAAGTTATAAATTTAAAGTGAAAATATGTTATTAATATTTAATTAATTATATGATATTTAGTATTCAATGATTTTGTATGAACCATAATATTTATTAAATTATTCTCTAGTATGTATTTAACTAAGTGGAATATTACGACACACCTTTTTTAAAATTTAGTGACATTTAATACTTTGTATTGGTGACGAGTTACGAAATGAGATTTAGGAAGCAGCGCAGCGAGGTAAGTAATTTGATTATGAATTAGGATTATCACTTGTTAGCTTAGATAAATTATTAATAAAGTCAATTCTTGAAAACCAATGTTTATGTATCTTGTATGTCATGATTATGCAAACATGTCATCCAACATCATACACGACAATGTCATTCTGTATCATGTTCAGATTCAGAAATTATTATCATGTACGTATTATGTCATGTGCATAAAATACGTAAGTTATCTTAAGTACAAGATAAGATCATATTAGTTTAATCAGATGGTCATCCAGATGCATGGTACTAATACAGTTTCAAGGTGGATGTGCAAGCCACAGACTCAAGTTTGGCCCACCATGGTATGCAATAATACTCTCAACAGCTCCTCTTGTGGCCACAGGACGTGGGACCAGTGCACAACCTTGCACACATGGTTAAGTGTGTTGGTCAATCAGATCAGTCAGTTAATTCAGATAAATCAATCATGCATAGCATAAGGATCAGTACGATCAAGCGTGATTTTTAGCTCTCAGCACGAAAGCTTTTATGAAAACTTTACGTTTTACGTTGTAATGAATTTCTTACGGAGTTTTCGACTCATATTAGTTTTATTTCATTTCTGTAAACCACTTAGGTCAAGATGATAATCAGTTTGAGTAGGCAGGCTAGACTTAAATGGAGCAACTGGATTTAGGTCCAGGCTTTATAAATTATTTATTTAGTCTGATTTAATTTTATATAAGATCGCTTTCTTGCTGGGTTATATTTTATGAAAAGTATGTGACACTCCTACCCTTAGGGAAGGGGGTGTTACACACACTTTGGTTTCTTGGCCAAATTCTACAAAGTCTTCACATTGATCTATATAAATTTCTTCATCAAGCTTTCCATTAAAAAAAGTTATTTTAACATCCATTTTATAAATTTTTAGATTACAGATTAATAATCTAATGGATGTTATTCTTGTAACAAGAGAAAAAAAACCAAAAAATCTAGGCCAAATTTTTGTTTAAAAAAGTTTTCGACAAGACTAGCTTTGGATTTTTCAACTATTCCATCCGATCTAAGTTTCTTTCTAAGGACCTATTTACACCCTATGGTTTCAGCTAAGATAAGAAACTTATGAATAGTAGTGAAAAAGTTTGTGAATAGTAGTGAAATAATTTGAGTTAATTATTTTATTAGGTTTTGGAAAAGGAGAGAGAAAAAGTAGAATAAAAATATTATAAAGTTAAAATATTGTTATAATATAATTTTTTTAATATAATTTTTGTGTTTTATTTAGAAGTTTGGAAAAGTTATAATGATTAAGTAATGATTAGAGGAAAAGGTTGGAGATTTCAAATTGAAAAATATTTATGCCCGAGTGATGTTTTAGAATGAGATTAGATGAGATAAGTTGAGATAGGTACCCAAATGAGGCCTTATGTTTTGAAATTTTTTCTTTATGACTTCAACTGGATATTTCTTGTATTCTAATCTTTGAACAAGCCACGATTTTCAAAAATTAAATTTACTGTCAAATTCTCATTCCCATTTTGAATCATCAAAGCATCTTGCCCTTTAACTTCCTCCATTAAGCGAATATGTGTGATTAAGGTCTCTAAGGATATCTCTTTTTATTTGTGGCTCATCGATTTTTGAAACTCCCTCCATAAAGTTGGTAGCTTTTCAATTAGTCCTGAAAATTGACATTATCGGTTCGGTTTTCTCATGGAACCGAGACCGACCGACTACCATAATTTGAGGGTAAAAACCGATCGAAACCGACCGGTGTTAAGGGTTGAAACCGGCAGGCTTCGGTCCGGCCAGTTTCCGGTCGGTTTGGGCTTTTTCTTGGGCCCTTTTTTTGGGCCTTTGTTCTATCCCAATTGGGCCAATTCAACAAATATTTTTGGGCTTTTTTTTTCTCATTTTATTATCCAAGTTCTTTTTGAGCTTTTTATGAGTTGATTTCATTTTAAATTTTAATAGTAATGTCATTTATAATCTTCTAATATTACTAACTAGCTATATTAATTATTACTTACTACTTATTACATAATTAAAAAAAAAATAACTTCACTAGATGTTTAGTATTACTTAATACATATTAAAAAAAATAAAAACAAAAACAAATTGTCTTAAGTATAGCAAAATGCAACTAAAAAATATAGCATAATTAAATGACAACAAATTGGATAGTTGCTACTTGCTACTTCAACTTCAAGCCGTCAACCTTCAATCTTCAATACTTGTCACGTTTGATTGTGTGCCCAACTCTATGTACAAATATTAATAATAAGAATAAAACATCAAATGTTAGTGAATTTGATTTATAAAAAATACTAAAATTAAATTACAATGAAAACAAAGAAAATATTACCTGATTCTACTATGAAGCTCTCTCCACCACATTATCCATAGCCTCTCGGAAATCAATGCTTGTTGTCGAATGTCTTAACTAATTTTGAATACAAATCAGTGCCTCAACGGTTCTCGGAGCCAATAAACTCCAAAAAGGGTCAAGCACACGACCTGTCATACTAAATGCTGACTCGGACGCAATCGTGGAAACAGGCATGGCCAATAAGTCTCTGACAATCCTCGCGAGTATATGATAGTTAGCCTCATTAATTTTCCACCAAGTCAAACGATGTGGAGAGTGCCTCAAAACCATCTGATAAATATCGATCTACTTCTGTTTTGGCAATATTAGATCCTATGGCGGAAGATGCTTTATACCACTCGTAGAAACATTTGGTCTCACGTTTGCCATCACCATCATTCATGGTTCTAGATGTCGGAGGGGGCACATGTTCTTGGGTACTCGTGGTGGAGCCGAATTCCGCATACAAATCTTTCAATACTTGTTTCACACTCGACACCAACTCCTCAGCACGAAACTCATCATGAACTTTCCTCAAGTGGAAAGTAAGAAGTCCTAACTTGTTTTGTGGATCAAGCACAACTGCAATTAACATGAACAAGTTCAGCCTATCTAATGACCCCCAATACTTATCATACTTTATTCTCATATTTATGGCCATACTCCTCAAGCAACTATTAGGACTCTCGCTCAACTCCATCAACTCATTTTGGAGATCGCAAATCTCCAAAAAACTGGTGTTGGCTATCACATATAAAGATCCAGAAAATTTATTATGGGCATAAACATCTCCAAAAATTTAACAAAAACCCTCACTGTCTCCCACCCCCTAGCTTTAGGAGGCCCCATGTGCCCAGACCCATGGCCATCATCAAAGTAAGAGAGGTAATTATAATCTTCACTCTCCATCTGCCTGAAAGCCTTCTCAAACTTCTCAGCTGCCTCCAACATCATATTAGTTGAGTTCCATCGTGTCTGTACATCAAGACACAACATTTTCTTACAATCAATTTTTTCTTTTTCAGCACATCTCTTAAACTTGTCTAATCTTGCGGGAGATGAACGCGCATATCTAACTGCATTTCTAACCATTGTGATAGCGTCATTACACTCCTTCAAACCCTCATTCACAATAAGATTCAATATATGAGCAAAATATTTCATGTGCATATACTTAACCCCCAACAAATTCCCACTCAAAAACTATTTCAAATATGAAATTGCAGTATCATTTGAACTTGCATTATCAACTGTCACATTAAATATTTTATCAATGCCCCAATCATACATGACTCAACATATCTCCCAATAGTTTCCCCTCGATGATTAGGGATTAAACAAAAGTTAATGATTTTTTTCTACAATTTCCAATCTTTATCAATGAAGTGTGCAGTTAGACACATATAATTCAA
This sequence comes from Juglans mandshurica, assembly GCA_022457165.1. Lineage (NCBI taxonomy): Eukaryota > Viridiplantae > Streptophyta > Magnoliopsida > Fagales > Juglandaceae > Juglans > Juglans mandshurica. The sequence continues at coordinate 14,645,299 of CM039630.1, read as the reverse complement.
ATTCTGTATTGATGTCCACGTATCGGTTGTCAACAAAATCCTCATGCCATCATTTTTTAACACTTTTTTAAGTTATCCATTTTCACTTTTATACAATTTCATACAATCTCTTGCTACTGTAACATGACATGGCACTTTAAACCGAGGTTAAAAGACCAACACACTTTTTTAAATCTCTGTCCTTCAACAACTCTAAATGGTAACTCATCGACAATTACCATCTCTGCAATCACCAACCTCACAACATCTTCACTATATTTGTGGGTTACAAGACTTCTTAACATCACTCTCTCCAACCCCTCAGGTGTTTTCTCACCTGTTAATATTTTTTGGTACCTATCCAAAAACCCACGTTTATGAGATTTTTTAGGATATGAAGGCAAATGGTTTTGCATTGTTGAAGTCTCATTCCTCTTTGAGTGGCAAGCATATGTCTTGCCACACAATAATTACATTTAGCCTTTGGATCATCTATAGCACAACCCTCCACCTTCGTAAAATGGTCCCAAACAATAGATGGATCATTCCCTTTTCGTTTCTTAGGTAATGGACAAGTAGTACTAGTAGGGGCACTAGGGGGTTTTGATGACTGGGTCTCCCTCACATCATCTCCCAAGTTAATGGTTGGTGTTGATGCATCAACATCAATCGGAGACGACGAAGAATCCATCTAATTATAAAACAAAACATAAATGTTACACGTTAATACTTAATACGTTATCACGTACATTATAAAACAACACAGTGATTAGTAATTTAGTATTACACAACAGCTAGTTTGCAACATAGCAGACATCACAAGTCTAAGACTTTAATCTAAGTTTAGTTCACTCATCACATTTCATGCTTTAAATTCATTGATTCAAAAATTGGTAAGAAAATAAAATTTCCAAACACAGCCCACAAGTCTATCATAGACACACACAAATTATCACACATTATCTGTCATAGTCACACTGTAAGCACTTCGGGCCTTCGGCATTGCTCCATCACACACAATAAAATGTCAGTCACAAACCACAATATTTTTTTTAAGGCAAAAACAGAGACTAAAGATTCGGTATTTCATCTTCCTCCCAAAAAATTCCTCAAGAAATTAACAATAACAACTAACAAAAAAATGGAACCCAGAAAAGATGAATTACAATTCTGAAAATATAAAACTTACAGTGGGTCCGTGGGATGTGGGCCATGTGGGTCTTCGGCGACAAGAGAGGAGACAGGGCTGTGGGTTGTCGGCGACGAGAGAGGAGAGAGGGATCGACGGGAAAGGCGAGTGTAATAGACTGATAGTGCATATCATGGAGAGGGAGAGGGAGATTGTAGGTCATTGACTCACTAGGTCCGGGGAGAGGGAGAGGGAGTCTGGGATTGGGAGTGGCTCACGAAGACGGAAGAACGAAGAAGTTACGAAATGAGGAAGGAGAAACCGGGGAGGGGGGGGGGGGATTCTAACCCTACCCAAAAACGACGCCGTTTGGTTTAGACCAAATGGTGTCATCTCACCATTATTTTTTTTCATAGGTTTAAGAACAAAACGATGTCGTTTCATGTGAAACGGCGTCGTTTTGTATAAGAAATATATTTTAAAAAAATATATAAGACGTCAGTCGGTTCTTCGGTTTAGACCGGGTCTGAACCGCAGACTGAACCGGCCGATGTCGGTTTTGTTAATTTGCTACCGCCGACTGACCGGTTCTCTGCGGATTTCAGATGGTTCCTGAATCCGGCGGTCGGTCCGGCCGGTTTGTGTACAGCCCTATTTTCAATGATTGATTAAGTGGAAATAATATGAAAATTAAGGGTTTTGGTTTAAAAATGTGCACATGTGCAAGGTCAAAATGGGAAATACATGTGCAAAAAGCCAATATCTGACCACTTACCTCACACACCCACTGGACACTTAGAGGAAAAAAGAGAAGAATGAATCCTCTCAAGCCCGTAAACCTTGCTGCTTTACATCTCAGGCTTCGCACCTTAGAGCCGCATGGAATTGGAAAGAGCAACAACCTGGAGAGAGAAACTAGCAGGAGCACTGGAGAGGGTGAGGAAGGAGAGATTAAAAGGGACCAAGGGACGTGTGAGAAAGGGGTGTGGGGGTTTTTTTGCAGAGTCCGAAAATCACTTTGAAAGTTCAGCTTCTAATTTTAGGGTTTTTTTGTTTTTCCTTTTCTCTGGATTGTGGATCAGTCTTTTTATTTGCTTAATAGCTTGTTTTTATACATGATGGAAGAGTAATTTCGTGACCTAGGCCAAGGGGAACCTTTGGGCAGTAGGGTTTTGAGTGGGAGTTTTGATTTCTTCTCAGTTTTAATTTGTATTCTCCCTGAATCTCTGTCATTCTTATAGACACCGGGATTAGGGTTTCTTTGTGTCTTCTTTGATCCATTGTTGATTGAAGGCAAGGTGGATGCTTAAGGGATGCAGACCCTAACAAGAGTTGTATGTTGATTGCCAGTTTGATGTGAAATTTGTTGAGATTATTCAGTAAATGTATTGTTAGAGTTATAATCATATACACTATCCAAATGCTTTTATCATGACTGAAATCGCGTTTGAAAGTCATTAAGGAATGCAAAACTCCCCTAGAACCCCTCTGTGTAAAGTAAACCGAAGCCTAGGTATTTTTTTTCTAAAAGCTTTTCAGAACATTGGTGTTGAGTTTTGAATTTGTCCATCTTTATCAATACAGAGAATTCAGTTTCTTTATTAATTTTAGTGTGCATCCAATCCATCACATTCGCATCTAGGATTCTCAGAAAAGAAGCAAAAACTATTTGCAACCCCTTGAGTCTTCTGGTATGAACAATCTGACGTACAAACTTGCCCAGTGACCATAAGATAGGTGCATATCTCATATCTCGCCTTCTTGCTTCATGTTATTCCAATAAACAATTGTATAGCACTAAATCTACTTTAATACCCGTGAAACGGACCTTTGGACTCTCTCATTATACACAAGTAAGACACATTCCGCACTTGGGAGGTATTTTAAAGGTGGAACCAAGTTTTTGGCGCCGTTGCCGAGGATTAAAGGCAAATTGCAGAGCTATTAGAACACTGTAGAGGAATGGTGGACTGAATGTGAACCTCTTCACACTTTGGTGATCTCTGACCTTAGCTTTCTCTGTTTTCCCTTTGATTATTGTGAATAACATTCTCTGTAAAAACTTACTAACATCATCATTTTTTTTACTGCCATCACTATACACCAAAGCTTGGTGTTAGTTGTGTATTGTTGTTGAGCATTTGCATGTTTGTTTGGAGTAGAGATCATTCTTCTCGATTGATCAGATCAGATTCTATGACGCACTTTGATTGTAAGTCACTTTCATTTGAGTCATCTTCTGAGAGTCTTAGTACCATGGCTGAAGAAGAACAAGATGGGAGGAGAGTGGGGAATCATAACAGGACTCTCAAAGATTATTTGCAACCTGCTAGGACTAGCTCACCCTCATGCATTATACAACCTCTTAATGCAAATAATTTTAATTTTAAACCTGGCATGATACCCCCTTATATCTCATTTCCATTGAATGGAGTCTGAGAACTCGTATTTGCACATCATAGAATTTGAGGAAGTTTGTTCAACTTTTATGGATCCAACTTGTGCTGAAGAAATGATTAGACTCAAGTTATTTTCCTTTTCATTAGAAGATAAAGCCAAGACCTGGCTAAATTCTTTGAGGCCTAGATCCATAAGAACATGGTAAGAGATGCAGACTGAGTTTTTAAAAAAGTTCTTTCCTATGCACAGAACCAATGCACTAAAGAGGCAGATCATGAATTTTGCCCAGTCATGGGATGTTTCAGATGCATATGTGATATGAACTCTACCAACAATTGTGATGAAACCCGATAACAATGATGGCTTGGAACCCCAAGATCTTATTGACAAGATTTGTTGAGCCTTGACCAGTCACCCAACTAGATGAAAACCAAGACTACGAAGGATTGAAAACGCCACACCAAGAAATCATAATCAAGGTGATAAGTTTGGAGCTTGAACGTCATAAGATTAACTTGATAAGTTCAAAGAGTCTTTGAAGAACCAAGAGGAACACAAGACCTCACAAAAACAAATAAGCTTATGAAATTTCAAATCTCATATTAAAACTCGAAATAACCCCTCTATATACTTGGAACAACCCTCCAAGAATAGGAAAAGTCATAACTACAGCTTTAAAAGCAACACAAATATTAACATAACAAGTCCCACGATTTTTAGGCCTCTTGGACTTCTAGAGGCAGCCAGAAATGACTAAATGACTAAATTCAATGTATTTCACGTACCCAGGCAAGAGACCAAGTTCATTCACCTATTTAATATTCTTGAAACTTAACAAATTCACATCCTTTAATGGACAGACCATTCATCATATTTCTACGTGCTAATTAGCCTCTTCAATTGCCTTGATGACATGGACTAAGTCTTGAATATTATTTGAGCCCATCTTGGTCTTTTTAGAATCAGCCCAATTCTCTTGGATTAGCCCATTTAGTGCTTTCTTGAAACGTTTGGCTCTAAGTCTTGTAATTGGGCCACTAGGAAGTGACAAAGGGTCTTGTTTAAATTCAGCTCCATTCCCACTTGTATGATCAGCATGTCCAGCTCCTTGGTTTGCATCAATATGATAGAACTGAACCTTTAAAAATAACTAGAGGGGGGAAATACAACTTGAGAGAGGTGGATGATTTGCATGCTAGAGTGTCTATGCTTACTAAGAAATTGGAAACCATAGATACAAAGAAAGTAAATGAAGTTCAAGTTATTCAGAAAATTCCAGAAAAGTGCAATATCTATGAAGAAATAGGGCAAGTCACTAGTGACTTCCCTACAATTCCAGCTTTTAAGGAAGTCCTTCTAGACCAATCTAACTCTGTTAATTTTATCTCCAAATCTTTTCCAGGTCCATTTTCCAACACGTACAATCCCAATTGGAGGAACCATCCAAATCTCAGCTGGAGGAATGAGCAATCAGCTCAACCCCCCCATTCATGCACCTAGTCCTTCTCAATATACATCCAATCCAAATTCAGCATCATTGGGGCCACCTCAATTTCCTACTGCAGCACATTTTGGTTAGAGGAGAAACCTTGAGGAAACTGTCCAGCAAATGGGAACAACCCTCTAGCAGTTCATGCAAGGGCAAGCAGCAATAAATACACAAAATGCTCAAACCTTTAATGACATTAGAGGGTCCTTGACCAAGATTTCTGCAACCTTGAGCATCCAAGAGAAAGGGAAATTCCCTGCCCAGCCCCAACCCAATCCTCAAGGTCAAATTCATCAAGTGTCAAAAATGGGGGAGGATTCTAACTTGAAGCAAGTAAAAGCTGTCACCACTTTAAGGAGTGGTAAAACTTTTGAAAACCTTACTCCTGAGAGGACAAGTGGTAAGGTTTCTAACTCTATACCTGTTCAAGTTGAGGAAACAACTCAACAATTACCAGCACCTTTCCCTACTAGGCTAACAGTTTCTCATAAAGAAAAAAATCAAGCTGAGATCTTAGAAGTGTTCAAACAAGTAAGGACCAATATACCCTTACTCGATGCCATTCAACAAATTCCCACTTATGCCAAGTTTTTAAAGGATCTGTTTACAATTAAGAGGAAGTTGAGTGTGAAGAAAAAATCATTTGCCACTGAGCAAGTTAGTGCCATAATTCAACACAACACACCTCCTAAATTTAAAGACCCTGGATCCCCTACTATTGCTTGCATCATTGGGAATTCAAAAATTGGCCATGCCTTACTAGACTTAGGATCTAGTGTCAATTTGTTGCCTTACACTGTATATGAGAAACTGGGGCTGGCAGAATTGAAATCAACCTCCATAACCTTGCAATCTGATAGGTTGATTAAAATACCAAGGGGAGTGGTGGAGGATGTTCTAGTTCAAGTTGATAAATTCTATTATCCTGTAGATTTTGTTGTCCTTGACATGAAGTTGTCTGTTAATTCAGTTTTTCAAGCCTCTGTAATTTTGGGAAGGCCATTTTTGGCTACTTCTAATGCCCTAATAAACTGTAGAAGTGGGGTTCTGAAACTCAGTTTTGGCAACATGACTCTGAAACTTAATATATTTAATCTGTGTAGACAACCTCAGGAAATGGAGGAGCCTCAGGAAGTGAATCTGTTGGAGGGCATCATTGTAGAATCTTTCCCTCTAATTACTGAAAATTTTGAAGAAGGTTTTGAAACACTAGAATCTGCTGACCAACCACAGCCTGTGTTTCATGTAGGACAATCAGCAGCATGGATGCTCAAGGTAGACAAGGAGCAAGTCCTAGCTTTGGACCTTAAACCCCCTACCCACAGAACTCAAGTATGTTTTTCTAGGACCTAATCACACTTTACTTGTAGTTATATCTTCTTGTCTAACTAATAGACAAGAAGAAAAGCTATTAAAGGTCCTTATAAAACATAAAAATGCCATAGGCTGGACTTTGGCTAACATTAAGGGCATAAACCCTTTTATTTGCACTCATAAGATTTACCAGGAGGAGGATTCCAAACCTTCTAGAGAAATGCAAAGAAGGCTTAATCCTTCAATGAAAGAAGTAGTTAAAAAGGGGGTCTTTAAACTATTGAATGTGGGTATTATTTACCCCATCTCTGAGAGTAGGTGCCCAATACAAGTGGTTCCAAAAAAATCTAGGCTGACTGTAATAAAAAATGAAGAGAATGAGTTAGTCCCCACAAGGGTAACTACAGGGTAGAGAATGTGCATTGACTATAGGAAGCTTAATGCTTCCACTAGGAAAGACCATTTTCCCTTGCCATTTCTTGACCAAGTCTTGGAGAAGTAGCTGGACATGCATTTTATTTTTTTCTAGATGGGTTTCTCAGGCTATTATCAAATTGAAATAGCACCTGAGGACCAAGAAAAAACTAATTTCACATGCCTATTTGGAACCTTGGCATTTAGAAGGAATCCTTTTGGGTTGTGTAACGCCCCAGCAACTTTTCAAAGGTGCATGCTTAGTATATTCAGTGATTTAATTGAAAATGGCTTAGAAGTCTTCATGGATAATTTCTCTATTTTTGGGAACAATTTTGAGAAATGTTTGATTAATTTGCAAGCTGCTTTGGCCAGGTGTGAAGAGAAAAACTTGCTGCTCAACTGAGAAAAATATCATTTTGTACTATCAAGGGGTATTGAAGTTGATAAATAAAAAATAGACCTGATTTCTAAGCTGCCCACACCTAAAACTATGAAGAACATTAGGTCATTTTTAGGACATGCTGGGTTTTATAGAAGATTTATACAAGGGTTCAGCACCATTTCTAAACCCTTGTGTAAATTACTTATGCATGAAACTGAGTTTGAGTGGACAACAGAACATCAAAAAGCTTTTGACTAGCTCAAACACAAACTCACTACAGCCCCTATAATGCAACCTCCAGACTGGTCCCTCCCTTTTGAAATCATGTGTGATGCCAGTGACTTTGCCATAGGAGCTGTCTTAGGCCAGCGTAGGGACAAACTATCTTTTGCTATTTACTATGCCAGTAAAACATTAACTGGAGCTCAGAAGAATTACTATAGGAAAAAAGAACTGCTGATATGAACCTGCGGGAATGGAATCCCTTGAACCCACAATCAATTTGAAAACTCCCCAAGAAAGCCAAAATCAAGTCAATGGATGGAGAACCTAGACCCGATGAGAACTCCTTTCAAGAACCTAGATTATATTAAAATCTAGACCCGTTGAAAAACCCGTCTCAAGAACCCAGATTATAAAGGAGGAACGCCACAAAGGTTGTGATTTACCTTTGATAAGCTCAATTTTCCATCAATTGCTGGGAAATGATCTCTAAAGTTCTAGAGAAATTTAGAACTTATATTTTAGGGTCACCTGTAGTTGTCTTTACAGACCATGCAGCCTTGAAATATTTGTTTACAAAAAAAGATGCTAAGCCAAGGCTGATTAGGTGGGTGCTGCTCTTGCAGGAATTCAATATCACAATTCAAGACACTAAGGGAGTGGAGAACGTGGTGGCTGACCACCTGTCTAGATTGACTGTCACTAAATCTGATTTATCTTTGCTAATTTCTGAATCTTTTCCTGATGAACAAATACTTTTAATTGAGAATACACCATGGTATGCTGACATTGTCAATTTCTTGGTAACAGGGAAAACGCCTCAACATTGGATTCCTCAGGATGTAAAAAGGTTCAAAGCAGAGGTAAAGTATTTTTTTTTTATGACGACCCTTACCTTTTCAAGTACTCTTCTGACCAAATAATCTGTAAGTGTGTCCCTGACAATGAGATATCTTCTGTCCTATCTGCTTGTCACAATGGGGCTTGTGGGGGCCACTTTTCTGCAAAGAAAACAGTGGCCAAAATCCTACAGTCTGGTTTGTATTGGCCCCATATGTTTAAGGATGTTTTTGAATTCTGCAAAAGGTGTGAGCCATGTCAAAAACTAGGAGGGATAACTAGGAGGAATATGGATGCCTTTGCACCCAATCTAGGTTTTGGAAATCTTTGATTGCTCGGGATTAGACTTCATGGGCCCAATTCCCCCATCCTTTGGGTATGCTTATATTTTGGTGGCTGTAGATTATGTGTCTAAATGGGTGGAAGCCATCCCTTGTAAAAAGAATGATCACCAAGTGGTGCTCAAATTCATAAAAGACAACATAGTATCCAGGTTTGGTATGCCCCGGGCCATCATCAATGATAATGGAACACACTTTTTTAACAAACCACTAGAATCACTTTTAAAGAAGTATGTGATCCTATCACCCACAAACCAATGGCCAAGTTGAATTAGCAAATAGGGAAATTAAGCATGTTCTTGAAAAAACTGTTAATCCCTCAAGAAAAGATTGGTCTATGAGATTGATTGATGCCTTGTGGGCATATAGAACTGCTTATAAGACTTACTTGGTATGTCCCATATAGGCTGGTTCATGGCAAAGCATGCCATCTCCCTGTAGAACTTGAGCACAAAGCTTACTGGGCAGTGAAAAAATTTAATTTTGACATGGAAAAAATTGGATATTTGAGAAGTTAGCCAAGGAACACATGAAGGTCTTACATGATAGAAGCATTGATATGAACCCGTGGGAATGAATCCCCTTGAACCCACAATCAATTTGAAAACTCCCCAAGAAAGCCAAAAAAATCAAGTCAAGGATGGAGAATCTAAACCCAATGAGAACCCGTTTCAAGAACATAGATTATATTAAAATCTAGACCCGTTGAAGAACCCGTCTCAAGAACCCAGATTACAAAGGAGGAACGCCACAAAGGTTGTGATTTACCTTTGATAAGTTCAAGAGTTCAATCAAGAACAAGAGGAGAAAACTCAACTCACAAATAAAATTCAATATTGTCTAATCTCTCAAATGAGGCAACAACGAGTTTTTAAACCCAAACCTGATCAAAACCCTAGCCAAAATAAAGCCCCTTTTACCCAAAATTACCCTTGATGAACAGTGCCGACTATAGTATGAGCGGCTGCAGTAACCCCTACAATAAATTGATGAAACCCTAATTCTTAAAAAGTAATTTTCCAAATAAGCCCTTGGCCAAAATACAAGGCCTTCCCAAAAACATAGTTCATAAGAAATAAGACATGTGAGCCAAGCATCTTCAAGCCCACTTATTCTAAACTAATAAAATAAATCATTTAACCAAACTGGAAGCCTCCAATAACAATAGTGATATGAACCCGCGGGAATGAAATCCCTTGAACCCACAGTCAATTTGAAAACTCCCCAAGAAAGCCAAAATCAAGTTAATGGATGGAGAACCTAGACCCGATGAGAACTCGTTTCAAGAACCTAGATTATATTAAAATCTAGACCCGTTGAACAACCCGTCTCAAGAACCCAGATTACAAAGGAGGAACGCCACAAAGGTTGTGATTTACCTTTGATAAGTTCAAAAGTTCAATTAAGAACAAGAGGAGTAAAACTCAACTCACAATGAATAAATTCATCAAATTTCATAAATTTCATTAAACTGATTAGAATGAGATTACATAGAGTATTTAAAGCAAAACCTAATGAAACCCTAGCCAAAATAAACCCCCACCTTCCAAAAGTGCCCCTGGATGAACAGTGTCGAGGCTACAGTGCCGCGCTACAGTAACTCTCGGCTACAGTAACCCTAACTCTAGTTCAATAAAATAATAACTTTTCCAACATGCCCATGCATAGGCCCCCTTCAATACTTCCCATAATAAACTCAATTATTCTAAACTAATAACATAAGTTTTTTAAATGAATTAAATAAGTTGAAACCCTTCAAGAGCTCAAATGAATTAAAACTGGATCTTCCTCCTTCAAGCCCCATCTTGAATGTTGGGCTCTTGCTAAACTTGTCCCAAGTAGATTGCAAATGATCTTTAAGACTACGCCCATCTTGGTTCCCATCAAATAGGCCGTATCTCTAAGTCATGTCTTCCACAGCTTGAATCAAGTGGATCAAAACTGGTTCTTCTTCTTTCAGACCCATCTTGAGTGTTGGGCTCTTGCTGGCTTCATCCCAAGTGGATTGCACCTATCCTTGCATTGCTTCCTTGATCTTCTTGGCCCTTGATCTTGTAATTGGCCCATCTGGAACTTGCAAAGAATCTTTAAGTGTAGGCCCACCTTGGTTCCTATCAAGCATTCTTAGAAGAAATTTTGAACCTAGTCAACAAGTCTTGCTGTACAATTCTAGGCTTCATCTGTTCCATGGAAAACTAAGATCTCGGTGGCATGGGCCATACCTATTAAAATCAGCTTCTCCTCATGGTGCCATAGAAATATCAAACCCTCAAAATGGTAATACTTTTGAGGTGAATGGTCAGAGACTGAAGCCATTCTTAGGGACTTATGCACCAGAAGTTTCATCCATCCCATTATAGGAACCAATTATCAACTGACTAAGTTCCTGCACAGACTGCAAGTGTTAATTACTTTATTTAGTTTTTGATTTCTTCTTCTTTCTTCCCTTTCTTTGCTCATTCCCTTTTACTGAAGCTTCTTTCTTCAAAACTATTCGCCTCATGATCTAACCAGATTGCATTGCAGGACATACTCATTTTTTTTACATCTTTCAAATGCTAAGTTCTGCTACCCAGGTAACATCTTTTCATTAACTCTTCTTCTTCATGCACACATTGAGGACAATGCTTTATTTCAGTTAGGAGGGGGTATTTGAAGTTTCATGTAAAAAAAAAAAAAATTCTGTCACAAGGAGAACAATTCTGGTGCTAGGATGAAACACTTCTTAGGAAAGACTAGAAGAGAACTGTCTGAATCATGAGTTCATAGATACACAAGAACTTTGAAGTGACTCCGTTGAGAAGATCCTATAATAAAGTCACACTTGAACAAAGGAAATATTGAAACACTTGCTTTGCAAACTGTTTCCTTTGCAAACTAGGACATCTGAGAAGTCACACTTTTTTCTACTAGGGTTATAAATAGTGCAGCTGGGCATACCTTAATGAACCACATCTTAATGGTTGTTTTGATTAAAAATAAAAGAGAAAAGGGACAAACAAGAGATCTATGTGTTTTTAGAAAAGGCTGCCTATCACCAGGGCTTTAGCAAGAAAAGAAATAAGGAAGCCTTTCAAAGTGTGATAGCGTGAAAGCCAACAAAATAAGTGACTTTGAATTAAGGACAAGGGTCATTCTTTATGATAGTTGTTACTGTAAGATAACCTGGTAGAAGATGGTGTGTAACTTTAATGACCTAGGAACTTCACTAATTACAGTTTGGGATGTGCAATTACATTATTGGTTTCCTTTGCATAAGTTTTTTTTTTTTTAATTTTTTTTATTACACGAAGTTTTGAAATGAGGAACAAATCTGAACTATGGAATTAATGACTTATGATTTTGACAAGTTCTCAGCTGGGAAAGCCTTTGAAGGGAGAACTGCTCATCTTTTTATCGCTCCTTTCTACGGGTCTACCGAAAAGATAGTTGGGGGTTGTGATTAAGTGGAAATAATATGAAAATTAAGGGTTTTGGTCTGAAAATGAGCACATATGCTTATTTACACAATAAGTTTACAATTAAGGCACCACAAGGTCAAAATGGGAAATACATGTGCAAAAAGCCAATATCTGACCACTTACCTCACACACCCACTGGACACTTAGAGGAAAAAAGAGAAGAATGAATCCTCTCAAGCCCGTAACCCTTGCTGCTTTGCATCTCAGGCTTCGCACCTTAGACCCGCATGGAATTGGAGAGAGCAACAACTTGGAGAGAGAAACCAGCAGGAGCACTAATGGGAACCAACATGGACCTAGTCTTAAAGATCCTTTGCAAGTTCCAGATGGGCCAATTACAAGGTCAAAAGCCAAGAAGATCAATGAGGCAATGCAATGATTGATGCAATCCACTTGTGACGAGTTCAGCAAGAGCCCAACATTCAAGATGGGCTTGAAGGATGAAGATCTAGTTTTGATTCATTTGATTAGTTATGGAAGAGAGCAACAACATGACTTAAAAGCTTTGGGCACTTGAAGGCTTTCAACTTGTTTAATTCATTTAAATAACTTATTTTATTAGTTTAGAATAATTGGGTCTATTATGGGAAGGACTTCAGGAAGGCCTATGCAAGAACATGTTGGGAAGTTATTATTTTATTGAACTAGGGTTAGGATTTTACTGTAGCGAGTATTGTAGACGCACTGTAGATGCGACATTATTCACACGAGGCATTTTGGAAGATGGAGATTTATTTTGGCTAGGGTTTTAATTAGGTTTTGCTTTAAATACTCTTTGTAGCCTCATTTTAAGAAATTTATAAAATTTGAAGAATTTTTTCATTGTGAGTTGAGTTTTACTCTTGTTCTTGATTGAATTTTTGAACTTATCAAAGGTAAATCATAACCTTTGTGGCGTTCCTCCTTGTAATTTGGATTCTTGAGACGGGTTCTTCAACGGGTCTAGATTTTAATATAATCTAGGTTCTTGAAATGAGTTCTCATTGGGTCAAGATTCTCCATCCATTGACTTGATTTTGGCTTTCTTGGGTGAGTTTTCAAATTGATTGTAGGTTCAAGAGATTTCATTCCCACGGGTTCATATCATTTGGTATTCAGAGTAAGGTTTCCAATCAGGTCTGATGCTATCTTTTAATTCTTGTAACTTTAAATTTAATTCTAGGGCTTCATTGTTCTAGAGTTGCCAATAAAAAAAGAAAAAAGAAATAAAAAGCAGGTTGTCGAAATTCTTAGAGTTTTTGGTTTGGCTGAAATTTGCATCACTTAGGGTTTCAAAATTCTAGAGTTTCTTGCATCTCTAAGTTTGTCAATTGCTTGAAGTGCTGTTTGTTTCTCATCTTCATTGTCAATTCTTGTGTGCTTGAATTCAATTGCTTGATTTTCACAATTGAATATTGCTGTTTGTGATTGAATTAGATAAAAGCAAAAAAAAGAAAAAAAAAGAAAATTCTAAAAAAAAAGAAGAAGAAGAAAATAAAAAGGTAGCATATTCAAATGTTGTTACATAGTTACAAAGAAAAGAAAGAAAGACATTTTTGTTGATTGAGCTTTATCATCAAAGGGGCTGAATACATATTTCTAGTTGGTATCTTGTTTTGTAATTACTCTTTCCTTCATATAAATTATTTGAGTCTCGTGTCATTTTATTACTTCCTTGTTTCTTGTTCTTCTTTCTTGGACCTAATTACTAGTTGGGATAAAACAAGGTTGCATTGTTTTAATTGAGTTCAATTAGTTCTTAAAGAACTTGAGTTGGAAAAGTCTTGAGGTAAAAGGCTTTGGTGTGAGACTATTATCGAATAAAAAAACCAATTAAGAGTGAAATATGAGTGGAGTGTTATTACTTGAGTGTAAACATGTAAGGGAATGTGTGAGATTTTTTTTTTTACCACTAATATTCTTTAGTGCAGCACTTTACAATGTCTCTCCGGAGTGGCTCTTCACCAAAGGGGATGACAGATAACTCATCTTTTGTGTTGCAAGCCATGCAACAACAGTTTGAGCGGTTGAACTTGGTGTTGGGTGAAGTGAGGGATAGTACGAATCATCAAGAAGCAACAATTAGAAATCTACAAGGTGGGAGAGATTGGAAGGCTACGTGAACCTAGAGTATTGAAAATGTGTATGAGAATGGAGAGTATGGTGAGGATGAGGACGACTTAACATCTGAAGTTGGATTGGGTAGACATGAAGGAGTTAGGCGTGGAAGAGGACTTGGGGAAAACCTAGGGGGTCGAGATGGAGTAGATAAGAATCTTGGGAGCATCAAAATGAAAATACCATCCTTTCACATAATCAGTTACATCAGTTAACCCTAGTTCAATAAAGTAATAACTTTCCTAACATGCCCTTGCATAGGCCCCCTTAAGTGCTTCCCATAATAAACTCAATTATTCTAAACTAATAACATAAGTTCTTTAAATGAATTAAATAAGTTGAAACCCTTCAAGAGCTCAAAGCCTTTAAGTCTTGTCGTTGCCCTCTTCCGTAGCTAATCAAATGAATTAAAATTGGATCTTCATCCTTCAAGCCCCATCTTGAATGTTGGGCTCTTGCTAAACTTGTCCCAAGTAGATTGCATCAATCCTTGCATTGTCTCCTTGATCTTCTTGGCCCATCTGGAAGTTGCAAATGATCTTTAAGACTAGGCCCATCTTGGTTCCCATCATTCCCCCTCTCCTCAAAAGGATTCGACCTCGAATCTCCACCTGGATCAAAGGGAAAATGGTTAGTAACATTGAAAATAGTAGAAACATGATACTTACCTTGAAGATCCATTAGATATGCATTTTCATTAATTTGTTCAAGAATTTGTTATAGTCCATCCAAGCTACCCATATCATCAACTGGTGAAGACTTTAAATCTAAAGGAGGAAATTGATTAAGTCTATAAATAATTTCAATTGGTGAAAATTTAGAAGTGGCATGAACACTCCAATCATATGTAAACTCAATGAATGACAAACAATACTCCCACAAATGTTCATGAAGCACATCTAAAGTCTTCCTCGAACCAAAATGACCACTCCAATATGCAAACTCAATAAATGACAAATGATACTCCCATAAACGTTCATGCAACAAGTCAATGAATGGCAAATGATACTCCCATAAACGTTCATGCAACATGTCTGAAATCTTATTTTCACCGGAATGACCACTCCAATTATATGCAAACCCAACGAAATACAAATAATACTCCCGCAAACGTTCATGCAACAAGTCAATGAATGGCAAATGATACTCCCATAAACGTTCATGCAACATGTCTGAAATCTTATTTTCACCAGAATGACCACTCCAATTATATGCAAACTCAATGAAATACAAATGATACTCCCGCAAACGATCGTGCAACACGTCAATGTATGACAAATGATGCATCCACAAACGTTTAAGTAATACGTCAATGAATGACAATTGATACTTCCACAAACGTTCATGCAACACGTCATTGAAAGGCAAATGATATTCCCACAAACGTTCATGCAACATAACAAAAGTCTTCTTTACACCATGGTTACCCAACAAACCACCATGTCCATCACACACAAGCAAGTTACGCATAAAACTAGTAGGTATACAAAATCTATTCTTTCTATACAAGTACCAATCTAGTTTATAGAACTTACCAAACGATACTTTCTCACATGTTCCATACACACTAGCAAAGTCATAATCATTAGCATGCAATTCCTTATCATATTCAAGTTTCAACAATTTTGCATCTAAAATGAAGATAAGTACATACCTTCTTGCTAAAGAATCAACCACAAAAGTTTCCATACCTTGTGTGTATTTGAATACATGAGGAAAAGTCTCAATACAATCCTCCCTCTTAGCACGCATTATAGTTAACAACTTACCTTGTCCCTTCAAGTGTGTCAAGGACTCATGTTCTTCAAAGAAAGGTTGGGTAGGGATTGTCGCACCTAGCACAAAATCTATGTAGTGCTCTATCTCCCTAATAGGTGGTAATCCACTAAACACACCGCTAGGAAACACGACCTCAAATCCCTGCAACAAAGAGACAACAATACTAGGCAAACATACGTCAAGTTCGTCAGGATTAAGACTTGCCTTAGCATAAAAATTCACTTTTCTCTTTGTTTTTCTCTCACTTTCTTCACACTCTCTTTTCTTTCTACTCTCTTTTTCTTTTTCACTCTCTTTTTCCATTTCACACTTTTTTCTTTTCACTCACTTTTTCTTCATCTTTTTTTGTACTCTCGACCTCACAATTATTTTTCAACTCATTATCTCTTGTGCTTGAGGTCTTATTCTCACCCTCTTCTTTTTTCTCTCTCATTTTTCTCTCTTTCTCCATTTCGGTCTCACTATTTCTTTTCTTCTCAATCTCATCTTCACTCTTACTTTTCAGCTCAATCTCACTTTCACTCTCACCTTCACTCTTGCTTTTCAGCTCATTCTCACTTTCACTCTTGCTTGTTTTCTCAATCTCCTTTTCACTTTTTCTTTTTTGATCACTCTCATTTTCACTCTTTCTTTTTTGAGCAACCTCACTTTTCAATTTCAATTGGTCTCCATGGACATGTGTTGGAGTTAAAGGAGCAAGTTTGATTGTTTTTCCATCATTTTCAAAACTGTACATGTTCCTTAACCTATCATGGATCACATTCCTATCATACTGCCATGGCTTCCCTAACAAAATATGACCAGCATGCATAGGCACAACATCACAAAGGACCATATCCTGATATTTCCCAATTGAAAAAGAAACTAGCACTTGCTTATTTACCCTAACCTCCCCACAATCACTCAACCACTGCAACATGTATGGTCTAGGGTGTTTCAAGGTACATAAATTCAATTTCTCAACTAAAGTAGTGCTAGCCAAATTAATACAACTCCTCAAATCAATGACCATATTACATACCTTGTTGTTGATATGGCATCTAGTATGAAAAACATTATCGCTCTGCTGCTCTGTATCATTCATCTTAATTTGTGTATTGAGTGCATGCCTAGCAACAAGAGACTCACCATACTCTTCTTTCTCATACCCATTCTCAATACTAGGCTCATGTCGCCTCCTACCTCTCTCACCTTGCAGATTTCTTATCACTTCTTCTTGATTATCCATCCTATCCCTCACTTCACCCAACACCAAGTTCAACCGCTCAAACTGTTGTTGCATGGCTTGCAACACAAAAGATGAGTTATCTGCCACACCGTTTGGTGATGAGTCACTTCTATGAGACATCATAATATGCTGCACAAAAAGAATGTTAGTGAAAAAGCTCACACACTTCCTTATGTGTTTACACTCAAATAATGACACTCCACTCGTGTTTCACTCTTAATGGCTCTTTTTCCGATAATATAGTCTCACACTCTCTTGTCTTTTTACCTCGAGAGTTTTCCCACTCAAGTTCTTTAAGAACTAGTTGAACTAAAATCAAGACAATACAACCTTGTATTATTCCAACCAGTAATATAGATCAAAGAAACAAGGAATGAATAAAATGACACGAGACTCAAGGAATTTATACGAGGGCAAGAGTAATTATAAAACAAGATGCCAACTAGAAAGATGTAATCTGCTCCTCTGATGATAAAAGCACAATCAACAAATATTTTCTTTCTCTTTGTTGAAACTATGTAGCAACTTTGAATTACCTTCCCTTTTCTTCTTCTTCTTCCTTTCTTCTTCTTTTTTTTTTTTTTTTGAATTTTCTTTTCTTTTCCTTTCTTTTCTTTTCTTTTCTTTTCTTTTCTCTAATTCAATCAGAAATAGCAATATTCAATTGTGAAGATCAAGCAATTGAATTCAAGCACGACAATGAAGTAGAAGAGAATCAATGGAACAGCACTCCAAGCAACAGATAAACTTAGAGATGCAGAAAACCCTAGAATTTTGAAAACCTAGGTGATGCAAATTTCAGCTAAACCCAAAATCCTAAGAATTTTGGAAACCTACTTTTTGTTTCTATTTTTTTTTTTTTTGGCAACCCTAGAACAATAAAGCCATAGAATTAAATTAAAGGATGCTAAAATTAAAAGATAGAATCAGACCTGATTGGAAACCTTGCTCTGAATACCAAATGATATGAACCCGCGGGAACATAAATCCCTTGAACCCACAGTCAATTTGAAAACTCCCCAAGAAAGCCAAAATCAAGTCAATGGATAGAGAACCTAGACCCGATGAGATCTCGTTTCAAGAACCTAGATTATATTAAAATCTAGACCCGTTGAAGAACCCATCTCAAGAACCCAGATTACAAAGGAGGAACGCCACAAAGGTTGTGATTTACCTTTGATAAGTTCAAAAGTTCAATTAAGAACAAAATGAGTAAAACTCAACTCACAATGAATAAATTCATCAAATTTCATAAACTTCATTAATTGATTAGAATGAGGCTACATAGAGTATTTAAAGAAAAACCTAATGAAACCCTAGCTTAAAATAAAACCCCATCTTCCAAAAGTGCCCCTGGATGAACAGTATCGCGGCTACAGTGCCGCGCTACAGTAACTCTGGGCTACAGTAATCCTAACCCTAGTTCAATAAAGTAATAACTTTCCTAACATGCCCTTGCATAGGCCCCCTTAAGTGTTTCCCATAATAAACTCAATTATTCTAAACTAATAACATAAGTTCTTTAAATGAATTAAATAAGTTGAAACCCTTCAAGAGCTCAAAGCCTTTAAGTCTTGTCGTTGCCCTCTTCCGTAGCTAATCAAATGAATTAAAACTGGATCTTTATCCTTCAAGCCCCATCTTGAATGTTGGGCTCTTGCTAAACTTGTCCCAAGTGGATTGCATCAATCCTTGCATTGTCTCCTTGATCTTCTTGCCCCATCTGGAAGTTGCAAATGATTTTTAAGACTAGGCCCATCTTGGTTCCCATCATTCCCCCTCTCCTCAAAAGGATTCGACCTCGAATCTCCACCTGGATCAAAGGGAAAGTGATTAGTAATATTGAAAATAGTAGAAACAGGATACTTACCTGGAAAATCCATTAGATATGCATTTTCATTAATTTGTTCAAGAATTTGGAATAGTCCATCCAAGCTACCCATATCATCAACTGGTGAAGACTTTAAATCTAAAGGAGGAAATTGATTAAGTCTATAAACAATTTCAATTAGTGAAAATTTAGTAGTGGCATGAACACTCCAATCATATGTAAACACAATGAATGACAAACAATACTCTCACAAATGTTCATGAAGAACATCCAAAGTCTTCCTAGAAGCAAAATGATCACTTCAATATGCAAACTCAATGAATGGCAAATGATACTCCCGCAAACGTTCATGCAACAAGTCAATGAATGGCAAATGATACTCCCATAAACGTTCATGCAACATGTTTGAATTCTTATTTTCACCAGAATGACCAGTTGATATGAACCCGCGGGAACGAAATCCCTTGAACCCACAGTCAATTTGAAAACTCCCCAAGAAAGTCAAAATCAAATCAATGGATAGAGAACCTAGACCCGATGAGAACTCGTTTCAAGAACCTTGATTATATTAAAATCTACACCCGTTGAAGAACCCGTCTCAAGAACCCTGATTATAAAGGAGGAACGTCACAAAGGTTGTGATTTACCTTTGATAAGTTCAAAAGTTCAATCAAGAACAAGAGGAGTAAAACTCAACTCACAATGAATAAATTCATCTAATTTCATAAACTGATTAGAATGAGGCTACATAGAGTATTTAAACCAAAACCTAATGAAATCCTAGCCAAAATAAACCTCCATCTTCCAAAAGTGCCCCTTGATGAACAGTGCCGCGGCTACAGTGCCACGCTACAGTAAAGTAGCCCTAACCCTAGTTCAATAAAATAATAACTTTCCCAACATGCCCTTGCATAGGCCCCCTTAAGTGCTCCCCATAATAAACTCAATTATTCTAAACTAGTAACATAAGTTCTTTAAATGAATTAAATAAGTTGAAACCTTTCGGGAGCTCAAAGCCTTTAAGTCTTGTCGTTGCCCTCTTCCGTAGCTAATCAAATGAATAAAAACTGGATCTTCATCCTTCAAGCCCCATCTTGAATGTTGGGCTTTTGCTAAACTTGTCCCAAGTGGATTGCATCAACCCTTGCATTGTCTCCTTGATCTTCTTGGCCCATCTGGAAGTTGCAAATGATCTTTAACACTAGGCCCATCCTGGTTCCCATCACCACTCCAATTATATGCAAATTCTATGAAATACAAATGATACTCCCGCAAATATTCGTGCAAAACATCAATGAATGACAAATGATACTTCCACAAACGTTCGTGTAACACGTCTTTGAATGGCAAATGATATTCCCACAAACATTCATGCAACACAACAGAAGTCTTCCTTACACCAAGGTTACCCAACAAACAACCATGTCCATCACACACAAGCAACTTACGCATAAAACTAGTAGGCACACAAAATCTATTCTCTCTAAACAAGTACCAATTTAGTTTATAGAACTTACCAAATGTTGCTTCTCACATGTTCCATACACACTAGCAAAGTCATCATCATTAGCATGCAATTTCTTATCATATTCAAGTCTCAACAATTCTGCATCTAAAATGAAGACAAGGACATACTTTCTTGCTAAAGCGTCAACAACAAAATTTTTCATACCTTGTGTGTATTTGAATACATGAGAAAAAGTCTCAATACAGTCTTCCCACCTAGCATGCATTCTAGTCAACAATTTACCTTGTCCCTTCAAGTATATCAAGGACTCATGTTATTCAAATAAAGGTTGGTTAGGAATTGTCGCACCTGGCACAAAATCAATGTAGTACTCTATATCCCTAATAGGTGGCAATCCACTAAACACACCGCTAGGAATCATGACCTTAAATCCCTGCAACAAAGAAACAAAAACACTAGGCAAAGAGTAGTTAAATTCATTAGTATAAAATTTTGCCTTAGCATAAAAACTCACTTTTGTCTTTCTATTTTTCTCTGCAACCTCTCTTTCTTTTTCCTCTTGTGGCTCCACTATTTTTTCTTGACCCTTAACCACATCTATATTTTCTTTTTTTCTCTCTTTCTTTTGATGTTTCGGCCTCGTTCTCTTTTTTCCTCTCAATCTCCTTGTTCTTTTCACTCTCTGTTTTTCTTTCACTCTCATTTTTTTTGAACTCTCAGCCTCACAATTATTTTTCAACTCATTCTCTCTTTTTCTTAAGGTTTTAGCCTCACCCAAATCATTTCCCTTAAGTGGTTCGGTCTTCCCCTTTGTTACAACTTGATAATTTTTGTCCCACTTAGGTTTCCAAAGAGTACTAGAAACCGAAGTATACCTTGATGTACCCTTTCCTTTTAGCCACCTCTCCACCTTCATAGCCATGTGCACCATATCCTCTACCTCCAAATAATGTTGCAAGTCAACTACATTGGCTATCTCCCTATTCAACCCACTCAAAAATCTTGTCATCGTGGCCTCCTGATCCTCCACTACATTAGCCCGAATCATAGCCACCTCCATCTCCTTATGGTAATCCTCTACACTCCTAGAACCTTGTGTAAGATTTTGTAGTTTTTGGTAGAGGTCTCTATAGTAGTGGCTAGGTACAAATCTCCGCCTCATGATTGCTTTCAACTCTCTCCATATTTCTACATGCCTCTCAAAATTCCTCCTCCTATTGGATACTAATTGATCCCACCAAATATCACATAATCAGTTAACTCAGTTAACCCTAGTTCAATAAAGTAATAACTTTCCTAACATGCCCTTGCATAGGCCCCCTTAAGTGCTTCCCCATAATAAACTCAATTATTCTAAACTAATAACATAAGTTCTTTAAATGAATTAAATAAGTTGAAACCCTTCAAGCGCTCAAAGCCTTTAAGTCTTGTCGTTGCCCTCTTCCGTAGCTAATCAAATGAATTAAAACTGGATCTTTATCCTTCAAGCCCCATCTTGAATGTTGGGCTCTTGCTAAACTTGTCCCAAGTGGATTGCATCAATCCTTGCATTGTCTCCTTGATCTTCTTGCCCCATCTGGAAGTTGCAAATGATTTTTAAGACTAGGCCCATCTTGGTTCCCATCATTCCCCCTCTCCTCAAAAGGATTCGACCTCGAATCTCCACCTGGATCAAAGGGAAAGTGATTAGTAATATTGAAAATAGTAGAAACAGGATACTTACCTGGAAAATCCATTAGATATGCATTTTCATTAATTTGTTCAAGAATTTGGAATAGTCCATCCAAGCTACCCATATCATCATCAACTGGTGAAGACTTTAAATCTAAAGGAGGAAATTGATTAAGTCTATAAACAATTTCAATTAGTGAAAATTTAGTAGTGGCATGAACACTCCAATCATATGTAAACACAATGAATGACAAACAATACTCTCACAAATGTTCATGAAGAACATCCAAAGTCTTCCTAGAAGCAAAATGATCACTTCAATATGCAAACTCAATGAATGGCAAATGATACTCCCGCAAACGTTCATGCAACAAGTCAATGAATGGCAAATGATACTCCCATAAACGTTCATGCAACATGTTTGAATTCTTATTTTCACCAGAATGACCAGTTGATATGAACCCGCGGGAACGAAATCCCTTGAACCCACAGTCAATTTGAAAACTCCCCAAGAAAGTCAAAATCAAATCAATGGATAGAGAACCTAGACCCGATGAGAACTCGTTTCAAGAACCTTGATTATATTAAAATCTACACCCGTTGAAGAACCCGTCTCAAGAACCCTGATTATAAAGGAGGAACGTCACAAAGGTTGTGATTTACCTTTGATAAGTTCAAAAGTTCAATCAAGAACAAGAGGAGTAAAACTCAACTCACAATGAATAAATTCATCTAATTTCATAAACTGAATAGAATGAGGCTACATAGAGTATTTAAACCAAAACCTAATGAAATCCTAGCCAAAATAAACCTCCATCTTCCAAAAGTGCCCCTGGATGAACAGTGTCGCGGCTACAGTGCCACGCTACAGTAAAGTAGCCCTAACCCTAGTTCAATAAAATAATAACTTTCCCAACATGCCCTTGCATAGGCCCCCTTAAGTGCTCCCCATAATAAACTCAATTATTCTAAACTAGTAACATAAGTTCTTTAAATGAATTAAATAAGTTGAAACCTTTCGGGAGCTCAAAGCCTTTAAGTCTTGTCGTTGCCCTCTTCCGTAGCTAATCAAATGAATAAAAACTGGATCTTCATCCTTCAAGCCCCATCTTGAATGTTGGGCTTTTGCTAAACTTGTCCCAAGTGGATTGCATCAACCCTTGCATTGTCTCCTTGATCTTCTTGGCCCATCTGGAAGTTGCAAATGATCTTTAAGACTAGGCCCATCCTGGTTCCCATCACCACTCCAATTATATGCAAATTCTATGAAATACAAATGATACTCCCGCAAATATTCGTGCAAAACATCAATGAATGACAAATGATACTTCCACAAACGTTCGTGTAACACGTCTTTGAATGGCAAATGATATTCCCACAAACATTCATGCAACACAACATAAGTCTTCCTTACACCAAGGTTACCCAACAAACAACCATGTCCATCACACACAAGCAACTTACGCATAAAACTAGTAGGCACACAAAATCTATTCTCTCTAAACAAGTACCAATTTAGTTTATAGAACTTACCAAATGTTGCTTCTCACATGTTCCATACACACTAGCAAAGTCATCATCATTAGCATGCAATTTCTTATCATATTCAAGTCTCAACAATTCTGCATCTAAAATGAAGACAAGGACATACTTTCTTGCTAAAGCGTCAACAACAAAATTTTTCATACCTTGTGTGTATTTGAATACATGAGAAAAAGTCTCAATACAGTCTTCCCACCTAGCATGCATTCTAGTCAACAATTTACCTTGTCCCTTCAAGTATATCAAGGACTCATGTTATTCAAATAAAGGTTGGTTAGGAATTGTCGCACCTGGCACAAAATCAATGTAGTACTCTATATCCCTAATAGGTGGCAATCCACTAAACACACCGCTAGGAATCATGACCTTAAATCCCTGCAACAAAGAAACAAAAACACTAGGCAAAGAGTAGTTAAATTCATTAGTATAAAATTTTGCCTTAGCATAAAAACTCACTTTTGTCTTTCTATTTTTCTCTGCAACCTCTCTTTCTTTTTCCTCTTGTGGCTCCACTATTTTTTCTTGACCCTTAACCACATCTATATTTTCTTTTTTTCTCTCTTTCTTTTGATGTTTCGGCCTCGTTCTCTTTTTTCCTCTCAATCTCCTTGTTCTTTTCACTCTCTGTTTTTCTTTCACTCTCATTTTTTTTGAACTCTCAGCCTCACAATTATTTTTCAACTCATTCTCTCTTTTTCTTAAGGTTTTAGCCTCACCCAAATCATTTCCCTTAAGTGGTTCGGTCTTCCCCTTTGTTACAACTTGATAATTTTTGTCCCACTTAGGTTTCCAAAGAGTACTAGAAACCGAAGTATACCTTGATGTACCCTTTCCTTTTAGCCACCTCTCCACCTTCATAGCCATGTGCACCATATCCTCTACCTCCAAATAATGTTGCAAGTCAACTACATTGGCTATCTCCCTATTCAACCCACTCAAAAATCTTGTCATCGTGGCCTCCTGATCCTCCACTACATTAGCCCGAATCATAGCCACCTCCATCTCCTTATGGTAATCCTCTACACTCCTAGAACCTTGTGTAAGATTTTGTAGTTTTTGGTAGAGGTCTCTATAGACTAGCTAGGTACAAATCTCCGCCTCATGATTGCTTTCAACTCTCTCCATATTTCTACATGCCTCTCAAAATTCCTCCTCCTATTGGATACTAATTGATCCCACCAAATATCACATAATCAGTTAACTCAGTTAACCCTAGTTCAATAAAGTAATAACTTTCCTAACATGCCCTTGCATAGGCCCCCTTAAGTGCTTCCCATAATAAACTCAATTATTCTAAACTAATAACATAAGTTCTTTAAATGAATTAAATAAGTTGAAACCCTTCAAGCGCTCAAAGCCTTTAAGTCTGTTCGTTGCCCTCTTCCGTAGCTAATCAAATGAATTAAAACTGGATCTTTATCCTTCAAGCCCCATCTTGAATGTTGGGCTCTTGCTAAACTTGTCCCAAGTGGATTGCATCAATCCTTGCATTGTCTCCTTGATCTTCTTGGCCCATCTGGAAGTTGCAAATGATCTTTAAGACTAGGCCCATCTTGGTTCCCATCATTCCCCCTCTCCTCAAAAGGATTCGACCTCGAATCTCCACCTGGATCAAAGGGAAAGTGATTAGTAATATTGAAAATAGTAGAAACAGGATACTTACCTGGAAAATCCATTAGATATGCATTTTCATTAATTTGTTCAAGAATTTGGAATAGTCCATCCAAGCTACCCATATCATCAACTGGTGAAGACTTTAAATCTAAAGGAGGAAATTGATTAAGTCTATAAACAATTTCAATTAGTGAAAATTTAGTAGTGGCATGAACACTCCAATCATATGTAAACACAATGAATGACAAACAATACTCTCACAAATGTTCATGAAGAACATCCAAAGTCTTCCTAGAAGCAAAATGATCACTTCAATATGCAAACTCAATGAATGGCAAATGATACTCCCGCAAACGTTCATGCAACAAGTCAATGAATGGCAAATGATACTCCCATAAACGTTCATGCAACATGTTTGAATTCTTATTTTCACCAGAATGACCAGTTGATATGAACCCGCGGGAACGAAATCCCTTGAACCCACAGTCAATTTGAAAACTCCCCAAGAAAGTCAAAATCAAATCAATGGATAGAGAACCTAGACCCGATGAGAACTCGTTTCAAGAACCTTGATTATATTAAAATCTACACCCGTTGAAGAACCTGTCTCAAGAACCCTGATTATAAAGGAGGAACGTCACAAAGGTTGTGATTTACCTTTGATAAGTTCAAAAGTTCAATCAAGAACAAGAGGAGTAAAACTCAACTCACAATGAATAAATTCATCTAATTTCATAAACTGAATAGAATGAGGCTACATAGAGTATTTAAACCAAAACCTAATGAAATCCTAGCCAAAATAAACCTCCATCTTCCAAAAGTGCCCCTGGATGAACAGTGTCGCGGCTACAGTGCCACGCTACAGTAAAGTAGCCCTAACCCTAGTTCAATAAAATAATAACTTTCCCAACATGCCCTTGCATAGGCCCCCTTAAGTGCTCCCCATAATAAACTCAATTATTCTAAACTAGTAACATAAGTTCTTTAAATGAATTAAATAAGTTGAAACCTTTCGGGAGCTCAAAGCCTTTAAGTCTTGTCGTTGCCCTCTTCCGTAGCTAATCAAATGAATAAAAACTGGATCTTCATCCTTCAAGCCCCATCTTGAATGTTGGGCTTTTGCTAAACTTGTCCCAAGTGGATTGCATCAACCCTTGCATTGTCTCCTTGATCTTCTTGGCCCATCTGGAAGTTGCAAATGATCTTTAAGACTAGGCCCATCCTGGTTCCCATCACCACTCCAATTATATGCAAATTCTATGAAATACAAATGATACTCCCGCAAATATTCGTGCAAAACATCAATGAATGACAAATGATACTTCCACAAACGTTCGTGTAACACGTCTTTGAATGGCAAATGATATTCCCACAAACATTCATGC
The DNA here is from genome assembly GCA_022457165.1 of Juglans mandshurica. Classification (NCBI taxonomy): domain Eukaryota; kingdom Viridiplantae; phylum Streptophyta; class Magnoliopsida; order Fagales; family Juglandaceae; genus Juglans; species Juglans mandshurica. The sequence goes on along the minus strand of CM039630.1, from coordinate 14,618,710 downwards.
AACACAACATAAGTCTTCCTTACACCAAGGTTACCCAACAAACAACCATGTCCATCACACACAAGCAACTTACGCATAAAACTAGTAGGCACACAAAATCTATTCTCTCTAAACAAGTACCAATTTAGTTTATAGAACTTACCAAATGTTGCTTCTCACATGTTCCATACACACTAGCAAAGTCATCATCATTAGCATGCAATTTCTTATCATATTCAAGTCTCAACAATTCTGCATCTAAAATGAAGACAAGGACATACTTTCTTGCTAAAGTGTCAACAACAAAATTTTTCATACCTTGTGTGTATTTGAATACATGAGAAAAAGTCTCAATACAGTCTTCCCACCTAGCATGCATTCTAGTCAACAATTTTGTGTAAAGAGTAGTTAAATTCATTAGTATAAAATTTTGCCTTAGCATAAAAACTCACTTTTGTCTTTCTATTTTTCTCTGCAACCTCTCTTTCTTTTTCCTCTTGTGGCTCCACTATTTTTTCTTGACTCTTAACCACATCTATATTTTCTTTTTTTCTCTCTTTCTTTTGATGTTTCGGCCTCGTTCTCTTTTTTCCTCTCAATCTCCTTGTTCTTTTCACTCTCTGTTTTTCTTTCACTCTCATTTTTTTTGAACTCTCAGCCTCACAATTATTTTTCAACTCATTCTCTCTTTTTCTTAAGGTTTTAGCCTCACCCAAATCATTTCCCTTAAGTGGTTCAGTCTTCCCCTTTGTTACAACTTGATAATTTTTGTCCCACTTAGGTTTCCAAAGAGTACTAGAAACCGAAGTATACCTTGATGTACCCTTTCCTTTTAGCCACCTCTCCACCTTCATAGCCATGTGCACCATATCCTCTACCTCCAAATAATGTTGCAAGTCAACTACATTGGCTATCTCCCTATTCAACCCACTCAAAAATCTTGTCATCGTGGCCTCCTGATCCTCCACTACATTAGCCCGAATCATAGCCACCTCCATCTCCTTATGGTAATCCTCTACACTCCTAGAACCTTGTGTAAGATTTTGTAGTTTTTGGTAGAGGTCTCTATAGTAGTGGCTAGGTACAAATCTCCGCCTCATGATTGCTTTCAACTCTCTCCATATTTCTACATGCCTCTCAAAATTCCTCCTCCTATTGGATACTAATTGATCCCACCAAATATCACATAATCAGTTAACTCAGTTAACCCTAGTTCAATAAAGTAATAACTTTTCCAACATGCCCTTGCATAGGCCCCCTTAAGTGCTTCCCATAATAAACTCAATTATTCTAAACTAATAACATAAGTTCTTTAAATGAATTAAATAAGTTGAAACCCTTCAAGCGCTCAAAGCCTTTAAGTCTTGTCGTTGCCCTCTTCAGTAACTAATCAAATGAATTAAAACTGGATCTTTATCCTTCAAGCCCCATCTTGAATGTTGGGCTCTTGCTAAACTTGTCCCAAGTGGATTGCATCGATCCTTGCATTGTCTCCTTGATCTTCTTGGCCCATCTGGAAGTTGCAAATGATCTTTAAGACTAGGCCCATCTTGGTTCCCATCAACATTGGTCTTGAGTTTTGAATTTGTCCATCTTTATCAATACAGAGAATTCAGTTTCTTTAGTTTTTTTACTAATTTTAATGTGCATCCAATCCATCTCATTCACATCTAGGATTCTCAAAAAGGAAAAAACTATTTGCAATCCATTGAGTCTTCTGGTATGAACAATTTGGCTTGCAAAGTTGCCCAATGACCGTAAGATAGTTGCACATCTCATATCTCACATTCTTGCTTCCTGTTATTCCATATCTACTTTAATCCCTATGAAATCGACCTTGAGACTCTCATTATACACAAGTAAGACACCTTCTGCACTTTGGAGGTATTTTAAAGGTGGAACCAATGATACCACAAACAATTAGATTTTCTCTAATATTGATGCCTTTAGATCTAACTTTTGTTACAATCATTTGAAAATCTTGCGCTTTATTCGCAAAAAAACTTTCCATCTACCATTTGATATCGAAAGAAATGATTTACCGCATATTCCTCTGCTCTAGCTCCTTCTGTATCACATTTACTTTGTAAACTTTCTAAATTTTCTTTGTAGATGTGTAAGTAATAATGTAGTAATCATAAAATAATAATTTTACACACAATCGTGAAATGTATAAACGCCGCATAATCGCTTTGGAAAAGAGTGAGACCACTATTAAAAAATTAATTTTTTTCATGTGGATCTCAAGTTAATTCGTTTTTCTTCAGACGATTATGCGGCGGTTGCACAATTTACGATTGTAAATATATTTTCTCATCATAAAAGTAATATGCAAGACAACTCAAAAGATAACATCGACAATTATACTCATCTTTTATGTATTTTCTACCTTTCCTCATGAGCTTTCACTTGTGCTTCAATCATGTTCTCGGTAGTGATCTTGCTAGGAATCTTTGCAGTGAAAACATAGGAGACATCATATTGACGACTTAGATTGAATAGCATCTTGCACAGCCATCTCTTGAAACGGAAGGGGCTTATTGATAGATCTCCAACAATTTTCATGGATTTTTCGGTTGTAGACTCCATATGAATTTGCTTAAAATTGTTGGTGAGATGCATAGTAATCAAATAAAATTTACAATGAAATTAAAATTTAAATGAAACTAGTCTGGACCGAGGCACAAAAATGTTGCTCTGTTTAAGCATATTCAGGTCCTCGGTGGCATACAAAGTTTCAAATGAGAACCGGTACAACAAACATCCTCTTGACTTGTCTCCTTTAGAATACAACAGCCAAAGTAATTTTTGTATAACTTGAAACAACTCTACACAAGTAGTTGAACCCAAAACTTCACAGAAGACAACACCTTTGTTTGTTTGGAAGATTCTTAAGAGTACTTTTTTCTTTTTCTATAAAACTTCTCTCTCGTACAATAGAACTCGTTTGGATAGTGAGATGAGATGAGATAAGATGATTTTATATTAGTTGAATAAATTATTGTTAGAATATTATTTTTTTAATATTATTATTATTTTGAAATTTGAAAAAGTTGAATTGTTTATTATATTTTGTGTGAGAATTTGAAAAAGTTGTAATGATGAGATGAGATGAGAGGAAATAAGATGAGATTGTTTCTGTATCCAAATGAGCCATAAAAATAGATAGAACTGAAGAAGATATTAAGATGAAGCTTGGATTTTTCGGTTAAGGAATTTTTGTTTTCTTATATATAACATGGAGCTTCCTTCGTGGATATAAAATACACTTTTTGTACAATGTTTTTAAAATCTAAACGTTGAAGGAGTTTTCTTTAACAGGTATGACACTTTAATTCCAAAATTAATATTGTATATATATATATATATATATTCAAGCCTTGCTCCAAAAATTCCAGAGAAAGAAAATTGAAGAAGTTCAAACGTCTTGGTTGGACATTTAAAACAAAATGAACAGTAACGGCAATAAAATAGAATTAAAGCAGCCACTAATAAAGTTTTAAAAAAAAACTGTATCAACTTAATTAGCACTTAATGACCAACAATTAATCTAACTTAAAGCTCAATCTTGATGCCTAAATAAATTTCAAATTCCACCATTATTGGACATTAAAAAACACAAAGTTAGAAAATACTATTTATTAAAAAAATTACTAACATTGGTGCGTTAGTGAAAAGACCAAAGCAAAACTATTTGGAAAATCGTTGTAACAACATGCCAGAATTTCTTTAGGGCATGCTTGATGAGTGAGATGAGATGAAAATTTTGTAAATAATAGTAAGATAGTGTGAGTAATAGTGCGATAGTTTGTCAATGTTTTATGAGACTCTAGGAAATGAGAGAAAAAAAGTTGAATAAAAAATATTATAAAGTTAAAATATTGTTATAATATAGTTTTTAATATTATTTTTATTTGGAGATTTGAAAAAGTTGAACTATTTTTTATTTGAAAGTTTGGAAAAGTTGTAATGATTAGTTTGAAAAAATTGTAATAATTAGTTTGAAAGTATTTGTATTTGAGTGATGTTTGGGAATAAGATGAAATGAGATTCGATGAGATGAGAATTTTAGGATGGAAACTTTTTCAAAATAAGCCCTTAGGCTTTAGGAATGTCATGAAAACCCCATAAAGGTCTCACGAAGTGACCAATTGTTTAGGTTTTAATCTGTCACCATAGTCAGTTTCTGGCACACTTAGGTGTTAGAAACATGATTTTATTTATTTGAGGTACTTAAGAGTGTAAGAATGACGGTCTGCACCATTAGTATTTGATGAATATTTAGGATTTTACGGCGCAATAAAATGATTTTCGTTTTCCAGACAATAGCTGTTTGAAAATGCATTGATTTGTTCAAAGCACTTAGGAGTTGAAATTCGTGAAATGAAGTGCACTCCTAGTTTTGTTGGATTATTTAAGATTTTATGGTGTAAATTTATTTTCACAATTTTCGGAGTGAATAGTAGCGTTTGTATTAGTGCCATGTGGTATGTAATCCAGTTGTTTTCCTATCACAGTGTGGAACGTCCAAATTAGTGTAGAGAAATTTTATTTGGAACTTGAAAATATCTTAGCCGCACTTGGTGAATATTATAGGACACTTGGCACCAAGAGGAACAATGAGATTGAAATGTGAAATTAAGGAAAATCAAGTTTTGTGATCATGTCACTAAGTTAAATACTATTCCATCCAACTATCTACTTTTGTACCAAACCAAAAACGGTTTCAACTCTAATGAAACTCCAAATATTTTGAATCAAATTAAAATCACAAATACCTTGTGGAAATCGAAACCCTAATTGGTTTCCCAAACCCTAAATAAGTCGAGTTTAGTTTAGTGTTTAATTACTTGATTAAATAACTTTTACATGCTATTTTAACCATTCAAATTCATGTTATTACACCCTTATCCATTATTTTATACAATAGTATTTTCACTAGGCCAAGAAAAATTGAATTTGGGCTTGATAGAAACCGAAACCCCAAACCAAACTCTATTGAAACCTCAAATGAGGCCCAATCGGTTTAGGCCCATTAAGACTCACTGAAATGCACCACCTATGCCATCTTCTTGGGAGACGTTTCTCCTCTGACATGAGTGTACTTTCCCTGCCCATATCAACCCTAAATAGTAGTTGTTGGGAGGGCAATGAGCCACCTCACCACCACCCCATCACATGGCAGCTTAAAGCCTTAAAGGCACAAAACCTTGTGCTATAGCCATGGTTTTGGGCATGGTTTTGGATGACAAAAAATACCAAAAAGTCACCCTCACATCCCCTCTCAAACCCTCCAGGAGTATATGAGTCGTCCATAGTTTGTCCCTTAGGCATTTGTCACTTTTGAAACACTTTCTTAAAGAGAACGGAATGGGAAAACTTCAGACTACTTTTCTGACCTTGCTTGCTTGAATTGTTTGAAGCCTTTTTAAGTATATGCTCATAAAAAATCTTTTCATTTAGTTGTTCCTCTTTGATTTTATTTTCCATTGGTATATTTTGTGGGATTTTTCTGGAGTTTTGGTTAGTGAAAAGTCTATTTAAGCATGCAAAGGTCATATTGGGCAATAATCTAGATAGTGTGTGATTTTTTTATTTTTTTATGATGTTCTTGGCAAGATTTTAGTCTGATCTTTTTAGCTTTTAGATTTAACATATTAACATGCAAGTTAGATTTAAATTTGTTGCATATTGAGAGTTTTTACTAAGAGTTTTGCAAGATATCAAAAAGTTGGAAACTAGACGTGTAAAAACAGTTTCTGTTTTGAGTAAGCTTAGATATTTTGTTATGAAAGCATGTTCCTATGGTTTTGATATCCACATATGTTATTCTTAGGACTGTGATCTATGTGTTAGGAAGTTATTTGGAAGATTTATGGTTGTGATCTTGAAGGAATGACTTTTTATGCATGTTAAGGTCCAGTTGAAACATAAACTTGAGGCTCATGGGTTGTGTTGTATTTCTATGCAATTTTTGCCATGAGATCTTGAATTGAATGTGAAGCAAATGATGTTTTTTATTAATGGTTTACTTCATGGCAAAAGTCAGATATAGTGGCTTGATCAAAGACCAAAACATGTGGAGTACGGTTTTGGAGAAAATGTTCAAACCGATTGAATTGGTTGACATTTTGGGATTTTTGTGATCTTTGACTTATTTATTCAAACATGATATTTCTTAGGATTGACTTATGATTATGTTAAGAGTATGTTTTTAAACTTTTAGAGTTCTTGGAATTGATTTGAAGAATGATAGACTAAGAACATCAAGGGATTGTACATTTTGGTCAAAAACTTGATGTTTTGGCATGAAGGGATTGTACATTTTGGTCAAAAACTTGATTGTACATTTTATGATACGTGTTTTTTAGTGTCCTATCATGATATTAAAGCATAGGATGTAATTTTTTTGTTACACGTTTCGGTTTTAGCATGAAAGATAGGGTTTGAAAAAATTTCAACAAAATAAAGGATTTTAGCATTTTTCATGTTTGGTCTATGCTTGGTTCTCATAGCCATGTTGTGTCTTAAATTCTTCTAATTAGATATTTCGATTTAGGACAAGATTTACATGATGAATGTAAATTTTAGTGAGTTTTGGAGTTAGGATATGAAATCCTTCAGTTAGAGGTAAAATGGTCATTTTCCCAAAAGTGGGTAAAATGATAATTTTATTTTGAATCAGTGATTTTATATTTTTAAATATACTACTAGTGAGGAGTTCTAATCTGTAGAGATGTCTCCTTACATTTTCTGTTGTTTGATGCTTAAATTCGTCACGCTTCAATCATTGTAAGTCTTTAACTTACTTTTAGGGTATCTATGTGTGTATGATGGTAAAAAACCATCACACTTCAAGCCACGTCATGTCACGAATATGGAGTTCGTCATGAAAAGCAATTTTTGTAGGGGCCAAAGTATGGGGTAATATCCAAATAGAACTCCGTTGTTCATATTGGAGTGTCTAAGCTGGTGTGAAATTCTCTGAGTTGACAAAGTACCATCAACAGGTTTCAAATGGGGCCAAAGTATTCTGGTCGTCAAAACGAAGTTAGGCACCAACGGTGTTGATGCCAAACCACTGCTATAATGTGATGCGATGCGGTATCGACAAGGGCACACTGCTCAAGGGGACTTGTGTAGCATCCACAATTCATGTTTACTTAAGCAGTTATTATGGGAATAAGATTCCAAGTTCATGTTTAGTTTCAAGTTCAGTTTAGTTTTAGTTCACGTTATGTTCATTTTCGAGTTCAGTTCAGTTTCAGTTCACATCATGTTATTTCACGTCCAGTTGCTGTCCATGTCAGTTGAGGTCATGTCAGCTCATGTCATATGAATTACCAAGATACGTCACGTTCACGCATGTTCACGCTAGCATTCATGTTTTTACTGTCATGCATGTATATGTACACTAATAGTTAAAGTTATTTGTTAACTTGCTGAAATTTATAATTAAATCTCATTTTGTAGTCCCAACTACCATCCCCTAGAATGGTAGATCATGTACCAAGTTCATGAGACGCGACAAATGGTTGATTGGAGGAGGTCGATTAGGCGACAACGCAATGACGTAATGCTCATCGCTTCAATGCTCCATTTTATCGATAATATTTTGGCTTCCTTGGCCGAGTTGCACAAGATACTAGCCTAGTATATTATATTAGTCTTTACATGTACTTAAGGCGCTCTGTCTTGAGTACTCGCGATGTTACAGATCTTTTGGACATATATTGTAACTTTTGAACGTCTATTATGTTAATTTTATAAAGTTTGTTTATGTTTTTGGGATATATTACTTCTGGTACATAGTATTGCTCAAAGAAGAAAAAATTATCCGTTGTAAATATTGCATATTGTTTGATGCATGCTAGGTGCATTGCATCTTTATTTGTTATGAACCGGGGGGAGGGGGGGGGGGATAGATAACCTTGTGTTGCAGATCTTTTGGGCGTCGCAATGTTAGTTTGCCCGCTTATTTTGCCTCCTGAGTTTGATCGCTCATGCATTTTAATTATTTTCTAATGATCAAAGAAGTAGTGTATTTGTGCATGTTTTCCAAATGTTTAAAGATGGTTACAAAATATTTGAAAGAAAAAGAAAAAAAGTGCAACTGCACTAGAGGCACGTCCGACAGTACATGCTGAGAGCAGAGTAGTAGTTGTATCATAGGCCATGCGCTTGGCAAACTTAGTTAAAATATATTCCCGGTAACTTTATCTATAACAAAAACTGATAATGTGACATTGTGAATACTGTTTCTTTTTCTTAAAATAAAAAAAGAGATAAGGATACAGAGACTCAATTCCCATACATTCGTACTATATAGGAAAGAAGGAAAGTGGCATCACGCTGCTTTGATCTTCCCTCTAATACAAAGATGTACAAAAACAAACGATAATATGATGATAAATGTTATTGTCATGATGCCAACGCCGAAGAGCCGTAACTGAAGAAGGAAGAAGATGACTAGGTTCGGTATAGGCATGTAGAAACTGGAACTGAAGTGAAGTGTGTGGAAGTGAAGGGTTCGAGAAGAGGCTACGTGTTTAAGTGAATATGGACGGTGTCGTATTGGGAGCATACGTTAGTTAAGGGCTAGTGGAAGAACGATGTCGCTGAGCTGCTGGAATGCCATACGGTGCGTTTTAGCAAACCTGATAAGGGGAGTTAAAATGCAATGTTTTTATTATTGTCTTATGGGTCTGTCTTGTAATACGAAGCGTTTGGCTTTAAAACCAAATGTTGTGTTTTGAAGTGAACCTACGTGAGTCTGTAAGTTGATTTCAAGTATTTTCTGTCAATTTTATTTCTTAGCCTGTCATGGTTAGTTTAACAAATATCAACCTTCATCAACATTCAGCATCCGTCCTCATTACATTCACAATCACAAGCAGGTCTTTAACAAGTGGTAGCAACAGCCGAACGATCCTACCATAATTCCATTCAAACAACCACAAAAATCAGACCCAAACACCCACCGAAATCTGACGCAAACACCCACAAAAATTTCATCCAAACAACCACCAGAATAAGACCTAAACACCCACAAAATTCCATCCAAACAGGCACCTAAATCAATCCCAAACACCCACAAAATCCCAACCAAACAGTCATCAAACCACGTTTTCTACCCATAAAATTAGTTCTACCTAGACAGACTTCATTTCACACTATCCTTCATTTCAAGACCGCCATACCATAAACCACCATGGCTGAAAACACTCGATCAACAAACCAACAACAACAACAAATTGGATGCCCTACAAGCTCAGATGGACCAAGCTAAATAGGAGCTCAGTGAGATTAAGACTGACGTTCAAGAAATTGAGGACATGCTACGTACCTTCTTCACCAGACAAAACAATCCTCCACCTCCACCTCCACCCCCACACAATCAATTCCAATTGGAATTTGAAAACCAAGACCCAAGAAGATTCAATTCCAAGGGTGTCAAACTAGAATTGCTTCATTTTTAAGGGTCCAACCCAGCTGCTTGGCTTTTTAAAACTAACCACTACTTTGATTTCTACCAAACCCCACTCCCTCATCGTTTGATGATGGCTTTTTACCACATGGAGGGAGATGCCCTTGTATGGTTCCAAGAAGCTGAAACTGGTGGATTATTCCGGGATTGGGAGATGTTTTCCAAGCCGTTACTCCTTCGCTTTGGTCCTACAACGTATGAAAATCCAATGGAGGCATTGACGAGGTTGAGGCAGTCCGGTACTGTGGTTGTTTACATGAGCCTGTTCAAGGCACTGTCCAATCGCTTGAGAGGTCTCTTAGACTCCCACAAGCTGAGTTGCTTTCTCAAATGCTTGAAAGATGACGTTTGCATCCCAATTTGTATGTTAAACCCTGTAAATTTAAATGCAGCATATGGGTTAGAAAAAATGCAAGAGGAGTATCTTTGTAGTACAAAAACATTCACTAAGTCTATGGGAGAGAGATCAAATGCTGTGGGAGGGGGAAATTCTTTCCAAGGCTCATACTCTCGGGTGAGGCTTATAACAAATGGAAAAATCCAACCCAGGGAGGGGGGGGGGGGGGGGGGGGGAAGGTACTAAACCTGTTTATTCAATGCAAATGGATGACAAACGTCGCAAGGGCTTATGCTACCATTGCGACGAGAAGTGGAACCCGTTGCATAAATGTAAAAGTCCAAAAATCTATTTGTTACAAGGAAGTGAGGATGGGAGTGATGAGGAGAAAGAGCTACCTAGTGATGAGAATGATGAAAGAACCCACCTAGAAACACTGTCCAGCAGCCAAGGAAAGCAAGTAAAAGCCTGAAATTTCCTTGGCTGCCATTGCTGGAACTCCCACATCAAGAACTATGCGTGTAGTTGGAAGTATTTGTGGTGAATAAGTGGTTATATTGTTGGACTTGGGTAGTTCACACAACTTTATAGACACGGCTGTGGTCTCATGATTAAAGCTGCCAGTGGATTACTCAGTTAATTTGAGGGTGCGCGTAGCCAATGGGCAAGGCCTGAGTAGTGAAGTAATCTGCAGAACAGTCCCTTTAAAAGTCCAAGGTAACTTGCTAAACCCGCCTCTTCATTTATTGGACCTTGTTGGTTGTGACATTGTGCTAGGCATGCAATGGTTAGAAACATTGGGCCCTATCACTTGGGATTTTTCAAAATCCCTTATGAGTTTTGTGTTGGATGGCAAAACTATTGAATTCAAGGGGTTAAAGTTAAACTCATCGGTAGTAGAGGATAGTGAAAAGTTGCTTAAGGCAACTATGACTACTGGGAAGGGTATTTTATTGCAAATCATGTGTGATGGGGTAACGGTAAAAAATTGTGGAAGTGTGGATGGGCAAATTTCTGATTTGTTAGAAGAGTTTGAGGGGGTATTCAGTAAACTCCAAGGGCTGCCACCACCCCGTAGCCATGACCACCATATAGTCCTCAAGGAGGGCACTCAACCAATTTCTAATATTACCGATACCCATATTACCAGAAAATCGAGATTGAGAAGATTGTGGTTGAATTATTGAAGTCTGGGGTGGTTAGGCCTAGTTCTAGTCCATTTTCATCCCCTGTGTTGCTGGTACATAAGGTCGATGGTAGTTGGTGGCTTTGCATGGACTATAGGGTACTTAATAAGGAAACGGTGAAGGCAAAGTTCCCTATTCCAGTTATAGACAAGCTGTTGGATGAGCTCTTTGATCGGTGATCTTTTCTAAGCTCGATTTATGATCGGGCTATCACCAAGTGAGAGTAGTACCTATTGACATCCCTAAAACAACATTCCGTACTCATGAGGGACATTATGAATTTTTGGTGATGTCTTTTGGTCTTACCAACGCTCCAGCCACATTTCAAGGGCTCATGAATGATGTTTTTAAACCTTTTTTGAGGAAATTTTTGCTAGTATTCTTTGAAGACATCCTAGTATATAGTAAGTCTCTAAAGGAGCTTGTGGGTCACCTAAGAGAGGTTTTAAAACATGCTGAAACAGCACTGCCTGTATGCAAAAAGGTCCAAGTGTCAGTTTGCGGTTGATGAAGTTGACTATTTGGGCCACATTATTAATGATAAGGGGGTAATGGTTGATCCTTTTAAGATTGTTTCTATGTTAGAGTGGCTCGAGCCTAAGAATGTGAAGGCCTTACGAGGATTCCTAAGTCTCATTGGATATTATCGAAAATTCATCCGGAATTATGGTCTCATTGCTGCTCCACTCACCTCATTACTCAAGAAAAATAATTTTTCTTGGAACTTGGAGGCCAGCAAGGCTTTTACAACCTTAAAGCAAGTTGTTTCACACTCACTAGTCCTTAAACTTCCTGATTTCAGCAAGTCATTTGTAATTGAGTGTGATGCTAGCGGAAAGGGGATAAGGGCAGTGTTAATGCAGTCTAGGAAACCTATTTATTTCCTAAGTCAGACCCTTAAGGGCAAGGCCTTGTTACTCTCGACGTATGAGAAGGAATTATTAGCTATTGTAATAGTGGTACAAAAGTGGAGACCATACCTTCTTGGACAACCTTTTATCATACAAACGGACCAGCAAGCCCTTAAGTTCTTGCTAGAACAGCGGGTGGGGACTGAGACACAACAAAAATGGATTACAAGCAATGGGTTATGATTTTTTTATTGAATACAAGAAATGTAAGGAAAATAAGGTGGCGGATGCCCTTTTAAGAAGGGAGGCGGAATTACAAGAGGCTGTTTGTTCAGCCATGATTTCAGTTCCTACGCCTATGTGGATTGAGGAGTTGAAGAAAAGTTACCTAGACTCTATGGAGTTGGCTAAGTTACTTAAAAATATGCACCAAAATTAGAACATTCCTAAAGGGTTTCCCTTACAACAAGGGTTGATTGTTAAGAAAGGGAGGTTGGTTGTGGCCCCGGATTCAGATTTTAAGCTTAAAGTTCTGCAGTACATTCACAACAACCCCCAGGGTGGTCACTCCGAGTATTTAAAAACATATCACAGGGCTAAACGTGATTTTTATTGGAAAGGGATGAAAAAAGACATCAAACAACTAGATAAATATGAAGCAACATGTCCATCAAGGTTGTTGCAACCCTTACCCATCCCCAATCAACCATGGACTGACATATCACTTGATTTCATTGACGGCTTGCCTAATTCTAAGGGATTCAGTGTTGTCTTTGTGGTGGTGGACCGCTTTTCAAAGTATGGCCATTTTTTAGCTTTGGCCCACCCCTACACAGCTCAAGTAGTAACGGATGAATTTATGAAGAATATCTTTAAGCTACACGGGTTTCCTAGGTCCATAGTGTTGGATAGAGACCCTATTTTCTTGAATTCCTTTTGGCAGGCTTTGTTTCACTCCCAAGGTTCCTCCCTTGACTAAAGCTCGGCCTACCATCTCCAAACCAATGGTCAGACCAAGGCACTTAACAAGGGTCTGGAATGCTACCTAAGATGCTATGTAGGGGTAAAGCCTAAGTCCTAGTTAGTTTGGCTACCTATGGCTTAGTTGTGGTATAGCTCCACTTATCACACATCAACAAAAATGATCCCTTTTAAAACCATATATGGGCATCCTCCCCCTACTCTACTATCCTATGTGCCATGAATAAGCACTAATGTCACAGCTAATCAGATTTTGAATGACAGGGACCAGGTGATACAACTGCTAAAAAACAATCTTAGTGAAGCAAGTAACCATATGAAACATTTTGCAGACAAGAAACGTACTGAGAGACGGTTTGACATAGGAGATTGGGTGTATTTGAAGCTATAGCCATACAGACAAAAAACCCTAGCTTTGCAACACAACCTTAAATTAGCCCCTAGATTTTATGGTCCATTTCAAGTTGAAGCTAGAGTGGGTTTAGTGGCTTACTGATTGAAGCTCCCAGAGTCCTCTAAGATCCACTCAACCTTTCACGTCTCGTGCTTGAAGAGAAAACTTGGCTCATAGGTGTAGATCTTTCCATCTCTGCCACCTACAGATAATATGGGAGAGTTAAAACTAGAACCAGAAAAAATACTTGAAAGGCACATGAGAAAACAAGGGGAAAGGGCAGTTACTGAAGTGCTTGTGAAATGGGTTGGATTGGCTGATGAGAACAGCAGCTGGGAACTCCTATGGCGTCTGAAGGACCTCTACCCACACCTTGTGGGCAAGGTGTTTTGATGGTGGAAGCTTTGTCATGATGTCGATGCCGAAGAGCCGTAACTGAAGAAGGAAGAAGATGACCAGTGTTCGGTGCAGGCATGTAGAAGCTGGAACTGAAGTGAAATGTGTGGAAGTGAAGGGTTCGAGAAGAGGCTAAGTGTTTAAGTGAATATGGACGGTGTCGTATTGGGAGCATATGTTAGTTAAGGGCTAGTGGAAGAACGACGTCGCTGAGTTGCTGGAATGCCATACGGTGCGTTTTAGCAAACCTGATATGGGGAGTTAAAACGCAGTGTTTTTATTATTGTCTTATGGGTCTGTCTTGTAATACGTATCGTTTGGCTTTAAAACCAAACGTTGCGTTTTGAAGTGAACCTGCGTGAGTCTGTAAGTTGATTTCAAGTATTGTCTGTCAGTTTTATTTCTTAGCCTGCTATGGTTAGTTTAACAAATAAGAGAGTTAGTTACATGTCCGAGAAATGAGGAATAAAGAGAATCAAAGAGAAGGAGAGAGGATTATCAAAGAATATTGTAGTAGTGAATTTTCTGTAAGGAGGTTTGGGAGCCCTCGAAGTACTCCCGTGACAATACAATTTCTTCTAGCCATTTTATCAAACACATACAGTGCGCTCTGCTTTTTCTTCTTGCATCAACCTTCATCAACATTCAACATCCGTCCTCATTACATTCACAACCACAAGCAGGTCTCTAACAGTTATTATGCTCATTAATTTATATCACTCATTTTGTTTCTTGATATGGTATCACAATGTGATGTTACATAGATTAATAAAAAAAATTAAAAATATAAACATAAAAGGTTAGAGGGAATCTAAGGTTTTATTCTTTTTCTTTTTGTATTTTCGGACGTCAGTTTATTTTGAATATATATTTTTAAAATTTTTTTAGTAAGTCGTGGTACTACGTCAAGGGGACAAAGTGAGTGATATAAATTAAGAGGTATAGTTAGGTTACTCTAATTAAATTTATCACTTGCCTAACCCAAAAAAAAAAAAAAAAAATCACAATAAGAAGATACGGAATATTGAAAGAAGAGACTAGTCTTCTCCACCTCAGTAGCCAATACATTTAGGAGCCTCTTTTTTTTTTTTGTTCATTAACTAAAATCCCGGGTATTTGATGTTTCTGATATATTATTATATTTATTAACATTTTACATGAATATAATAAGCTATTTATATTCATGTAAAATGTTAATTAAGCTATTTATTCAAAATAGCTATTTATTCAAAATATGCTAATTATTGACCGGGTGAAAAATCAATACAATAATATGCACTTCAATAAGCTGCCCAAGTGTCCATTGAATGTATATATATATATATATAGAAAAATGCTAAATGGCCCAATGAGTTTGCCTCCTCAATTTTATTATTTTAATTTGTTTTACTTAATGATTAAAGAAGTGACTATTAATGAAATTATGTATTTTCTTTTATTAATGCCACTAAAAAAGTGCATTTCATTTTTTTTTTATTTTTCTTTTCTTTTTTTCCATATATTTTTTTAATCATCATAAATATTTTTTAAAAAAATAAAAAATTTACAATATCATTAAAAAATACTTACTTAATCATTAAATAAAAAAAATTAAAAATAATTTCTAGAGAAATGCTTGGAACATTTTCGGAATCCCAAGCATTTATCTTTTTCTTAATGGCTGGGGAGGTTAAAAAAATATTTAAAAGAAAATCACAAAAAATAATAAAATAATTTCAACTACGATAAAGATTGGACGCCCGCTAGCAGTATATATATATATTTTTGGAAGGAAAAGTTGGCATGCAGCTTCCTTTACCTGTCCTTGAATGTGTTAACTTTGGAGACATGCAGCTGCAGGCTGCAGTCTGCACGTCTCCTAAGAGAGGACATCTTTGTCCTATGAATATATGAAGGAGAAGAAGTCTGTTCCTTTGTTTTTACCCTTTTTGTGTAAAGAAAAGTTCTTTTATTCAAATTGCGCACAAAGAGAGAAACACTCCTGGCTTGTTGCAAAGGGCAAGAGGGAAAACTTTTTGTGCTAAAAGAACATTAAATTATATTTTTTTATAAAAATATTAAGTATGTTTTTTAACTACAAATTATAACTTTATCTATTGATTTTGTGTGAATTTCAAATTTTCTATCCTTTTAATTTTTGATAATTTGATGCTCGAATCTTATAGGATGATGCTACAGCTCCCGTTGGGGGACCCGCTGAGAGCTCCCGTTAGAGTTATAGCATCTGTTTTGATGTGTTTTTTTTTTAAGTTATTTTTTATATAAATTTTTTTAATACTTTTAAATATTTTTTAAAAAATAAAATAAATTTAGAACATCATTAAAAACACTTCTTTAATTAGAAAGTAAAAAAAAAAAATCATTAAAAAATACTTCGTTAATCAAGAAGCAAAATATTTTTTAATAATTATAAACTTTTTTTTATTTTTTAAAAATATTAAAAATTATTAAAAAAATCTATATAAAAAATAACTTAAAAAAAACATATAAAAATAAATCCCGCTCTAGCATTATTCAATCTCGTAAGTGATATAAGTCTGTGACATATTTTAAATTAGAGATTCAAATACAACTTTCATAATTTAGACCTCGTACTACAAAACACCGAAGCGAGAAAATAAAGTCACCCACACATCCCAATGCGAAAGTTGTCTTCATTCGAGCTTCCTTTTTGCAAATAATAACAAACAAATCAGCTACCATACCTACCCCTCGAATCTGTTCCCTCAGCGCACCATTACTACTTTCCTTGAATATACGCTACTCATTAACATTGCTTCTGCTCCATTTCTCTACCTCCAAATTCCAGCCCCACTTTGTACTTCTACCCTTCCATTTTGGAAATCTATATCTAGTCTGCCATTGTTGGTTTGTTTCTTCTACGTCTTGTTGTTGGCAGTGTTGCTGTCTGCCACTCTCCCATCTTTAACTGAGCCGCTCAATGTTTAAAGATGTAGGCTTTTATGCGTAATCTTTCCTTCTCCTTCAATTCATTGTTGTCTCAGCAATGTTCAATTGTTTATTTCTTGTTTGACTTGCTTTGCTTTGCATTTTGTAAAAATGGGTTCCTTAATTTTGGCGATTCTTGAAATTTGGAAGTTCGATTTACCAAGACTCTCCTACTGGTTAGTGTTAGTAGCCATTGAGTTCTTCAATGCAAGTCTTTCGAGCTTTTAGCTTTGCAACTTGCAAAACTAGCACCGACTTCCACTCTTAGTTCGTAGTCCAATTTGTTACACTCTGTCTCTGTCTTTCTCTCTTTGAAGTTTTTCAGAGCTGGGTCTGTTTCAGAAGGAATGCAGGCAATCTGTTTGGCAATGTTGTTTTTGGTAGTAATTGCATTTGGAGAATCAGACATTGAAGCACTCTTGCAGCTCAAGAAGGGCTTTGTAAGTGAGCCCTCTGGGCAAGTCCTTGTTTCATGGGATTCTAAATCCTTGGATTCTAATGGGTGCCCTCGGAATTGGTACGGGATTGCTTGTAATGGTGGTCGAGTGACCTCAGTCACTGTTAATGATGTGGGCCTAGCCGGTGAGTTTAGGTTCTCAGCTATTACAGGCCTTAGCATGCTTAGCAGCTTATCAATTTCGAACAACCAGTTGACAGGGGCAATATCCAAGATCGATTCACTTCAGTCTCTTCAAAATTTGGATCTCTCATGCAATCTGTTTCATGGGTCTATACCCCCTGGATTAGTCAAATTGAAGAAGTTAGCACAACTGAATCTTTCTTCAAACCAATTCGAAGGCAATGTTCCTGATGGTTTTGGCAAACTCCAGCAGCTGAAGTATTTAGACTTGGGGGGAAATGATTTCTCTGGGGATATTATGCATCTTCTGTCCCAAATAGGTAGTGTGGTTCACGTTGACCTAAGCAGCAACCGGTTTTCTGGTTCTCTGGATCTGGGACTCGGAAGCTCTTCTTTCATTTCCACGATTCGATATTTAAATATTAGCCACAATCACTTGGTTGGAGAGCCCTTTGCTCACGACGGAATGCCATATTTTGACAGTTTAGAAGTGTTCGATGCTAGTGATAATCAGCTGGTGGGAACTGTACCTTCGTTTAATTTTGTGTTCTCTCTACGGATTCTTAGGCTTGGAAATAATCAGTTAAGAGGGTCTCTACCCGAAGCACTTTTGCAGGAGAGCTCAATGATCTTGTCTGAATTGGATCTTAGTCTTAACCAGCTCGAAGGTATTTTGACTTGATTGGCATTTTTTTTGGTATCTTGACTTGATGCTTTACCTTTTACATAAATTAATTAACATTATGTGTCTCCAAGATTTGTCCTTCTTTTAACTTTATGAAGAGTTCTTCGAACTAATTTCTTGTGTTCAATGTTCCTACATAACATTCCCATTTTAGTTGGCTTGTTAGTGTCTATGCATATCTGAGTATACAACTGCAATTGCATTTTCTTAGCATCAATCAATTATGTGGTAGAGGTAAGCAAAACAACTATCAGAGAAGCACTTCCTGTTGTACTTTTATCCTTCTAGTTTTTGTTGTCTTGATAACACACTTTTTAGTTATACCAATGCACGGGAATAATTAAAATAAAATATAAGAGGTGAGGAAGCAAAAGAGGTAAATGATGACGTGTCAATAACAACAATAAGATAGCTAACTTTTTTCTTTACTGGAAAAGCAAAAATAAAATGATAGAAAAAGTAAGTGAAGGAAAATCAAAGTGATAAGCAATGGGAAATCAATATCACTATGAGCTGAACAGTCTTATTTTTCCTCTATCGAATTAGTAAATCATGAATGGTATTAAATGATTGGAGACTATTTGTTATGTTTTACTTTTGGGCCAATCATTTAATGCCACATCAAGGGATGTTAAGAGGATGATGGTTAAAAGGATGATAAATAGAATTTTTCTTTTTTTAACTTTAATCTGGTGGGTTTATTGTGGTAATAAATACAATATAATGAAAGGTCTTTTAGCATATAAAAGGTTGGGCTAGGTCAATTAAGTAAAATGAAAAACAAAATGAAATGATGAGGTTTCTCAATAGAATACTAAAAGGATGTGCCAGGAATTATATGGGTAATAGGTTTTTTTATTGCTCCATCTGTCTTTCTGAAACCAGGCTAGAAACAAACTCCTACCCCTATGTTGCTTAATGAGGAAGGGCCTCTACGTGGTAGATCAACACAATAAGTTTACTATAAAATCCACCATTATATGTGCTAAGTCAAAGAAATTTATATTACAATGATCATCATGACCTCAACCGATGACCTTATGGACAAAAACAAGCTTTAAAAACCATCAATTTGAAATGCTTAAGCTATTGAGCCAACAATGTGTATCTACTACATCTTAACACTTACAGAATACTAGAATTAAAACAAGGAATCGGATGAAATAACATCTTATATCATTTTGCTGAAGTTGAAAGGATGGTTATTCTATATTATTATGATAGCAAGTAAGTTTTTGAGAATTATTATTGTTCTTCACAGTTGGTGTTCGTGGAAATGTGTCCTAGAAACCTCTTTTGCTGTTCAGTCCCTATATTGACATTTTATGTCAGCCCTGTTTGTTGGTGGAAAAATAAGCTTGTAAATTGTATGTCCAGGAATTTGCTTAAAGCATTTTTTTTTTCTTTTTCATTATTCTTATTGGATGGGTTGCTGGTAATATCTTTGGTACTCAGGCAACGTGAAGTTACACAAAACTTGTGTCATAATTCGATTCAAAATCATGTTGCATTGAATTGTCGGACTTAGTTGTGCCTTTGTGTTTACAAAGCCAACCAAATAGTGCAATGAAGTTGATCTGTATGTCATCTCAGTAGTTTAATTTTACTATGAAGATTAAAGTCATAGTTGTACAAGGGAAAGAGGATCTCATTCTTTGTTTGATTAAATTTAGGATTAGATTTTTGTTAGAAATACACTGGAGAGTGTATGCATCAGAATTTAATATGCCGGTACATAAAAAGAAAAAAAAAAAAGAACAGGAAAAATAGTCAAATTTTTTCAAGGTCTCAAGGAAATCTCAAACCGCATTTGAGCTTATACTCCAAAAGGACACCAAGGTTACAATAGGAGTTCCTTAAAGTCATTGTATAGGGCAAGAGCTTCTTCCTCTCAAGTAATGTAGAATCCCTTGTGCCACCTTTCTATACTCGATACAGATATTACAATTTAACTATTTCATCAAAGAATGGCTATTGTTGCTTAAATTTACCAAGCAAGAAGCTCATCATCGATGTCCGTTAGTATATTAAATATGTTCTAAACTCAATACTCATATTTCATGCTTCACAATGGCTGCTCTTGCACGACATGATAATGCGAAGTAATCCTAGACCCTAATGCAGTAACTCCTAGACTCTTTCAAGATGGTTTCTTCAGTTGTATAATGTATCATTTCTTTGTTCACATCGGTTGAGTATTTATAGCTTTCAGCTAATTTATATGGGTTTTGAAATTGAATTCTTTGCAACACTCTATCTTCCATTTTCCTTTGTGGTTAAAAATAAGTTGCATTATGGCAGGTCCCGTAGGAAGTATCACTTCTGCAAATTTAAAGAAGCTTAACTTATCTTCGAACAAACTGTCAGGATCCTTACCTGCCCAGGTAGGGCACTGTGCCATCATAGACCTGAGTAATAACATGCTCTCTGGTAGCTTGTCCAGAGTCCAAAGTTGGGGAAACTATGTGGAAGTCATTCGGTTAAGTTCAAACTCATTGTCAGGAAGCTTACCAAACCAAACTTCTCAATTCTTAAGGCTGACTTCGCTTGAGATATCGAAAAACTCATTAGTGGGTGCTCTCCCACCAGTATTGGGTACATATCCAGAACTTAAAGTGATCGATCTTAGCTTCAACCAGCTTAATGGGATCCTTCTCCCAAGCCTTTTCACCTCAACCAAACTGGCTAACCTTAACCTGTCAGGCAACAATTTCTCTGGGTCAATACCGTTTCAAGAAATTGGAAATATTACTTCCATAGATTCTGTCAAAGGCTTGAGCTTGATGTCTCTTGATCTGTCCAATAATTCGTTGAGTGGATATTTGCCTCTAGGGATAAGTAAGTTTCATAACTTGGTGTATCTTGACCTATCTCATAACAATTTGGAAGGTAGCATTCCTGATGACCTTCCGGGTAACTTGCAAGGTTTCAATGTGTCTTTCAATAATTTTTCTGGTGTTGTACCTGAACACCTAAGGCGGTTCCCTGATTCAGCATTCCATCCAGGAAATAATTTGCTCATCTTTCCTTATTCTCAATCATCTCCAAGAGATGTCACAAACAGGACTCCAAGCGAAGCCAGGTCTCATATGAAAAGTGTTATTAGAATTGCCCTGATTGCAGGCTTAGTTGGTGGCACTGCTGTGATATGTCTTTTGTGCATATTGATCTATTCTAGAACTCACTGGCAGGAACAGACGAGGTCCAGTTCAAAAGAAGATGATGCTAAGATAGGTATTTCAGAAGGGAGTTCCTGCATCTCTCATAGATCAGGACCCAACAAAAATGTGGACCCATCATTATCTTCACTCACATTTGATCAAGATATTTTTACATCATCCCAATTGGGATCTGGTAAAGATGTTGGGGAAACTTCATCAGTTGTAAAGAAGCACAAGGATGTTGGCCATCTAGAATCAGTGAAAAAAGGGGACGGAATATCTCCTCCTATGTCCCTCTTGTCATCTTCAAACCCATCACCTTCTAAAAAGCAACTACCTGAGAATCCTGGTGTGCTCAATGTTGTTTGTTCTCCTGAAAAATTAGCTGGGGATTTGCATCTCTTTGATGGTTCCTTTCTATTCACAGCAGAAGAACTTTCACGTGCTCCGGCAGAAGTAATTGGGAAGAGTTGTCATGGAACCTTGTATAAAGCTACACTTGACTCTGGCAATGTATTGGCAGTTAAATGGTTACAGGAGGGAATAGTAAAAGGACGGAAGGAATTTGCAAGGGAAGTAAAGAAACTTGGGAACATCAAACATCCAAATTTAGTTTCTCTGCAGGGTTACTACTGGGGCCCAAAGGAGCATGAGAAACTGATTATATCCAATTATTTCAGCGCTCAATCTCTTGCACTCTATCTTCATGGTAAGATTCTATTTACTTTGTTTGATACTACTATGCACATATCCTAGAATATTTTAGTCCACTTTTCTTCAGAAGTTCCTTGAAGTTTGATCAAGCCAAAGTGCAGTCCTAATCATCTGATGTGTCCAGCACCGGAATGTGCTGAACTCAAAGCTGACTTGCTGTTTAGCCTATGTGCTGTATTCTTTAAGGCAAATGGAAGAATTTATCTTCCAAAAATGAGCCATCATTCAGGTGGTTATATTGCGCAATCTGACTGGTGCTCAATCATTAGATATGAATGCTAGGACAATCAATTTTTATGCCACGTAATTATGGATCTTGGCCGAAAATCAATGATACTTGCATCACTCTCTATGAAGATCCTTTTAATTTAATTCTTTTTATCTATAAAGCTTTATATTAATTTCTTGTTATCTGGTCACCAATCCAAAAAACATTATATAGTGACTTGCTATTATTTGGTAGTCTTTATGGGCATAGTATATAGTATAAAGTTGTCTTGATAGTTTCCCGGGCAACAGACTATCTAGTGGAGCAATACTTGCTCTCTGCTGGTTTTAGGAACAGAAGTAAATATGTAATCCTAAACTAGATGATAGCCTTACAGCCTGGTTGGATAGATGCATTGATCTGAACTTGCAAGAGGATGAACTGACAATGATTATATTGTTAGTGAATACTCTATTATCGTTTGGGAAAGTGGATGGTTATCCAACATTATGAACGAGAAGATAGAGTGAATCAACAGGAACAAAGCTCCTTGAACATTGCTTCTGAGCTTGATCACTCTGCTATGAATAATTGAGGAAAAACTTGAAGAAACAAGGTTGCACATTTATTAGCCTTTTCTTTCTTAATAAACTTCTACATCTATTCAGTTGATTCAAGAGATGGCTAGCACATTTTATTTTTAATTTTAAGGGGAAAATATACAATCCACCTTAAACTAATAGACGGTTTACTCTAGCCCAACACAGATACATCGCAGCACACAACCATAAAAACTAATCGCACATTTGTCTAATAATGACCATTAAAATGAATGAAAATATGTGGAAATAGATAACATGGTATAATCCTAACCATCAAGTCTTAACAAAAGGTTCTTATTGCAAGTTTTTGGTAGTTTGTAACTACAATCTGTCAATGTCTAAGGATGCTTGGAGAATGAGATGAGATGAGAATTTTGTTAATAGTAGTAAGATGGTTTGTGAATAGTAGTGAGATAATTTGAGTGAAGTATTTATTGAGTTTTGGGAAATAAGAGAGAAAAAATTGAATAAAAAATATTATAAAGTTAAATATTGTTAATATTATTTTTGTTTTGTAATTTGAAAAAGTTGAATTGTTTTTTGTTTTTTATTTGAAAATTTGGGAAAATTGTAATGATTAGTTTGAAAGTGTTTGTGTTTGAATGTTGTTTGAGAAATAAATGAGATGAGATGGGATGGGATGAGATGAAACATGTTTCCAAACATCCCCTAAGGTGCAATGTAACCCTAGGGGTTGTCTCAAGTGGTAAATACCTTGGGTTAGGTGGTATGCTCCCTCCAGGTCTAAGGTTCAAATCTCCTTGGGTACAGACAATCCCTAGGGATCATCGGACTGGAGGATTTTCCTCTTGAATTACCCAATGTGCACTTGAGGAAAACTCCTTGCCTAGGATTTGTGCAACCCAAAGATTAGTCGGGAGACTGTTCCCGGACACCAGGTGGCAATAACAAAAAATGTCGAAGATGCAATGTGTACGCATATTTCCCCATATATTTTTTACCGTATTCATTGGTTTTCGTCCACCATATGTTTACATTCTCTAGTGAATTAACTAAACGTTACGACAAGCGAAATAACCATAGTACCCCTCCATAACTCTGGCCCTAAAGCTTTGCCATGTTAACATCTGCCATTGGCATTAGGCAGTTCATATGGTGTCGGTATCCTTAGTTGACTTCTGCTAACTTGTTTACTAGAGGAAACGTATTATTTGGATTGCACTATTTGTGATGACCACAGAAGATGATTATCTAGTGATAGAGATAAGGCAGCTCCAAAAATTTTTTATGATATTTTGTGTACAAATTCTTTTGGTTTCCTACAGTATCTGATAGAAGAATTATGTTGCATCCCCTTTATATATTCCACAGAGATGGGGCCAAGAAACCTGCCACCCTTGTCTCTTAGTGAGCGGCTTAGGGTTGCTGTAGATGTGGCCCGATGTCTGAGCTACCTGCATAATGAGAAGGCAATACCTCATGGAAACCTCAAATCCACCAACATTTTGTTAGAAACTCCTACTCTAAATGTGGTTGTTACTGATTACAGCCTGCACCGAATACTAACTCCAACTGGGACTGCCGAGCAAGTTCTGAATGCAGGTGCCCTTGGCTACAGCCCTCCTGAGTTTGCTAGCTCAAGTAAGCCATGCCCATCATTAACGAGTGATGTCTATGCATTTGGGGTTATCTTGTTGGAGCTTCTGACCGGTAGAAGTTCAGGGGAGATTGTTTCTGGGATCCCAGGTGTAGTTGATCTGACTGACTGGGTGAGGTTATTGGCAGCTGAGAATCGTTCTGGTGAGTGCTTTGACAGGCTGATTCTGGACAGGAACAGAGTGGAGCACCAACCTAGAGGTCTTGATCATATGCTACAGGTGGCTCTAAGATGCATCCTTCCTGCATCTGAGAGGCCCGACATGAAAAGAGTTTTTGAAGATCTCTTAATGTTAGTCTAGTGAATGATATCACCAGGAACAGAAGCTCTATTGCCTCTTTCATTATTTAACTTCTTTTGCCAATTATTTTTGTTAATGACAATTCTAGATAGAAATTGTAACAGCTTGAACGTAGGAAATAAAGTTAGGTTAATCATTCTTTCCAAACTCTTGGGAATGTAATTTAACTCTGAATTCTGGTGTGATTTTGTCAAGGAGATGCCTTGTGAGAGGTGTTATTGAGCTGCATAATTTATAGATCGATTTCTCCATACAATTTGATGCAAGATAATGATGATTAATTCTCATTTAATAGAAATGAACCCTCTGTTTTTGGTTGCCACCTTTTACGAATTTAGCTACATTTATATCACGTGTCTTTTTTCATACATGGCAAGTTATAAATACCTTTTATATCGTCTCATTTAGAAGAGATTTTCTGTGAACATTATTTACTCGATTCTGTGGACCCAATAATTATGTAGTTGTATTGTGCCCCAAAGATTATGGTAGAACAAATTATTGAGATGATGATTGACTAAACCATAACCTGTTCATGGGTTAAAAAAAAACTACGACAGATCAAATCCTGGAGTGAATCACTGCGTGAAGATGAAAATATTTTTGCCCTCTTCTGGTTACCAGATATACAAATACATTTTTCTGTTTATTTGAGAATTAGAGGCTGTTAATAAAATTTAGATATTCTCATTAGTTTAAGTTTCTGGGAGAATTGATTTCATCTGGTATCTGAGCAGATGTTGTAAGTTTGAACATGATTCTATAATTCACCAATTTAATTAAATATTCAATGTGTTGAACTCACTTATTAATAGAAATTATAGAATTCTAGTTCACACGGGAGAGTATTAATTTATAAAATATATCTCTGTATAAGCACAACAAAATCACAAGGACAGTGCTACAGTTACCGCTCAAACATCACGTTTGAGCTTCCCACTATACGTGGCTTGCCACGTTCTAAAATCTTTTTATTAAAAAAAAAAAAGACTTTGGAATGGTTTGGATTTAGATATGAGTTGAGATAGTTTGTGAATAATAAAATAAAAGTTGAATTATTTATTATATTTTGTGTGAGAATTTGAAAAAGTTGTTTTGAGATTTGAAAAAGTTGAATTATTTATTATATTTTGTGTGGAAATTTGAGAAAATTGTAATGATGAGATGAGATTAGTTGAGATGAGTTGAGGTGGGTTTTATGTGAGCTCATTATCTCCCACCCAACATCCCCCTCCCCTGCTCTTCATTTCGCCATCAGAAGTGAAAATCCCAAACTCGACGTTCATTTCCTCCGAGTCAGACGTCCGACCGTGTTTTAAAACCAAGAAAGCTAGTCACTTTCTTTCCAACGCTGTCTTCCGGCTCTCCTCCGTCCAACCTCCAATCCGTGAGATACATTTCCCTAATTTTTTTCGTCGTTCGGGATTTGTGTTTGATTGAGAGGGCAAAATCACCAAAAGGAGAGACCCATGTAGAGTTATCATCCGTTTTAGAGAAAGAACTACCCACGGTGATGTTACGACTAGTTTGAGCAATAGAAGAAATTGGGAAGAGCAGCAGCAAGTTAAAGAAAGTTGGAGGAAGAGCATAAGCCATTACCAAAAGCAATATTTGGCTTCGGACAATCGGAAAATGGTGGCTCAAGGTAAGTGTGACCGGTGGATGATGAGTAGCTTTTATTATATAGTAATGCAAATCAAACTCTTAAATTTCATGGTCAACATGAGGTTGGACTCCGGTGAACCATGGACAGGTGCCTTCTGCCTTTTTGAAATTTCAGGTAGAGGCTTTTGCTTTTAATTTTTGCATTGGTTAGATATTAGAATCATGTCCTAATATGATTTGTTTAAAAGTCAAATTTGTTTATGCGATTTGGGAATGTTGTCATGGTGACTGGTGGAAGAAACATGGGTCGTGTTGGAATAATTAACAACAGGGGGAAGCAAAAGGGAAGCACGGGATGGGTTTCTCAGAAGGTTGAAGAAGAAATGGTGCGAGCACGGGATGGGTTTCTCGGGATGGGTTTCTTAGAAGGTTGAAGACGAAATGGTGGATGCTCAAACGGGATGGGTTTCTCAATTTATTGAAGACGAAATGGTGGGTGCAAACACTTGAAGACGAAATGGTGCGGGATGGGTTCGTTTATTGAAGACGAAGAAGGAAGGTTGAAGATGAAATGCTCAACGGTTCGTTTGTTGAAGATGAAGAAGGAAGGTTGAAGATGAAATGCACAACAGGCAGCTTTAATTTTTAATTTTTAAACACTTACATCGTGGCCTTCCACGTCAATCGGAAAGGGGGAATGGGACATCTGAGCAGGGCGCATAGCATTTTCCAAATCAGAAACTGTTTCAACAGCATTTAAATGATTTCGGTAACAACTTTAGAGAAACAATTAACCCATTCAGAGCACAGGTTTGTGCAATGCAACAAGACGGAGCAGCGGCGGTGTCAAAAATAGGGAAAGGTCGAGATGCAGGGGCTACAAGACGGTAGCGCCGACACGAATGGCTACATCCACTCTGAATTAGGACTGTTCAACTGGGCCGGGTTTTTTCCCGGCCTGGTCCGAAACCCGGAAAACTGGGATCCGGTTCCGGGTTTCGACCCGGATTAAATCCGGGCCGAAATCCGGGTTAAAAAACCCGGATCTATCCGGCCCGGATACGGTTACAAATCCGGGTACCGGGTTTTAAACCCGGTACCCGGGTCTAAACGAAACCCCCCCCCCCGAGTTCTGTCTCTCTCGCAGTCTCGCTATCTCTCTCTCTCTCTCTCGTTACGAAAACCCTAAATCCTCAAATGGTCGACTCGACACCTACAACGGCGTCACCGTCCTCTGGGAACACGTTGTCACACAAAGGCAAGCTCAAACTTTCGAAACGGTCCTCTGGGAACACGTCTCGTTTAAGCATCCAAGCACATTCGAAACCTTAGCCATGGACGGAGATCATGGAGGATCTTATGGGCTTCGCCAACGGTCAAGGATTCTACCAAAAGACTGGGCGGGCCTGGAAAAGAGGGTACCTGCTTTATGGACCGCCGGGGACAGGGAAATCAAGCATGATCGCAGCCATGGCAAACTATCTGGGTTACGATATTTACGACTTGGAGCTGACCGAGGTGCATACCAACTCGGACCTGAGGAAGCTGCTGATGAAGACGAGCTCTAAGCTGCTGGCAACAATACGATGACGCTGTCGGGATTGTTGAATTTCACGGACGGATTATGGTCGTGCTGTGGGAGCGAGAGGATTTTCGTGTTCACCACAAACCACATCGAGAAGCTTCGTCATTGTTGAGGAGTGTTCACCACAAAAATATGGGTTCAACCCGGAATCCGGGTTTTGAAAAACCCGGATTTACCCGGGTTCCAACCCGGGTCTGACCCGGATCAATCCGGCCCGGGTTTCGGCCCGGATTTGAAACCCGGATCCGGATCCGGGTATACCCGGGTTCCCGGGTTGGAACCCGGATGAACAGTCCTACTCCGAATACCTTATCGAGGAAGAGGAAGGCTGAACACCTAGTAAAACCTCTCTCTCTCTCTCTCTCATGGCAGAGAAATCACTGCTATCACTCATATTTCCCAACATCCACCCAAGCTATAGTATTGAGCAATCTACTGCTGCCTCCAAAAATTCCAGCACATCAACTGCCTCTAGAAGAGCAACCACGTCACTTGCCTCATCGAATACCTCTCAAGAAGAATCTTCTGGAATCACCTAGACCAAGTTGGTGTCTACCTTCTGGGTATGGCTATTGTATTGTATTGTATTATGGCCGACACTTTTGTAACTAACTCTGCCAATTTATACTGTCATTTGTAATACACAGCAAGTGCTCGAGTATATTCCTAGGAGAAGGTTGTTAGATTATTTCTCTATATATATTCAATTCTGTACACAAAAAACTGCATGAAGAAATATACAAAAAGCTTTCCTTCTCTCTTTCCTCTTCTCTACATGGTACGAGAGCCCAAAATCGACTAACGTCTTTTTTTTTTCCTTACTTTAGATCTTGTTCTACTTGCCTCCAATGGCTGCTGATGATTCATCCTCTGATAAAGACCTCTGTCAAACTTAGTTCTGATAACTATTTACTGTAGCTTGCCCAAAATCATCCCCTATCTCCATGACCAAGAATTATATCACTTCATTGATGGCTCCACCCCTCCTCCTCCTCCTATTCTCCCCGTCTCATCACCCTCTCTGACTAGACCCTCTCCTCCTCAACAAAACCCAGCCTATCTTCAGTCGGGTTGCATTGATCAAATGCTTCTCCGTGCTCTTCTTTCATCCCTCACCGAACCAATCTTGGCCCAGGCTATTGCCTCTCGCACCTCTCGAGAACTCTGGATCACACTAGACACCATGTTCACCTCACAATCTCAAGCTAAAATCTTTCAAATCCTTCATCAACTCACTAACCTCAAAAAAGGTTCTCTATCGGTGACAGACTACTATAGAAAAGTTCATCGTCTCTCCGACACAATGACCGCTGCTGGTGAGCCGCTTCGTGACTATGAGGTGGTTTCTTACCTTCTTAATGGCTTCACCTCTGAATATGAATCATTTGTTACTTCTGTGACAACTCAAACCACTCCCATTAACTCATCTGAACTTTTTAATCTTCTGCTCACTTTCGAAAGCTGTGTATCCCTCACCACCATACAACACAGACTTCTCCCAACACCATCTGCTAATATCAATACTTCCTTTTCCTCTCAAAATTCAACCCGTGGAGGTCACAACACTTATCGTGGAGGTGGCCAAACTTGAGGAGGTCGCTTCTCATCCTCTCCCTCATTTCTGCTTCCCAAACCAACAAACCCACGTGCTAGGTCTGCACCAAAGTTGCCATGTAACTCTTCAGTGCTACCACAGATTTGACTAGGGCCTATCAATTTGAACCACGTTGATCTTTCTCTGCTAACTACACAAGCTCACCGCAGCTCACTGATAGACAGTGGTATCCCGACTCAGACGCAACAAACCACATCACTTTGAACCTTCACAACCTCAATATCTCAAGTGAACCGTACCTTGGATCTGAACAAGTTCAAGTTGGCAATGGTGCTGCCCTCCCAATTGCACACATTGGTGATTCTCAAATCTCTTCCTCAAACTCTGTTTTCTCCCTTCATAAACTACTCTGTGTTCCCCAAATCACCAAAAATTTAATTTCTGTCCAAAAATCCTGTCATGACAACTTTGCTTTCTTTGAGTTTCATGAATCTAATTTTCTTGTGAAGGACAAACAGACGGGCAAGTTGCTTCTCCAAGGCCCAACGCATAATGGCCTGTACATGTGTCCTCCAACCTCATTAACACCTACTCCTGTTGCCTTCATTGGTGTACGCACTACTCTCGCACAATGGCACTATCGACTTGGTCATCCCAACTTTCAACTTGTTTCCCGCATACTGCATGCAAAATGTTTACCTTTTATCCCATCTCAACATAAGTTTTTTGTTCAAATTGTCCTCTTGCCAAGGGTAGGCAATTATCTTTTCAATCTTCAAAGTACTCGGTCCTTAAGAACCACATTGTATTTAATTTTTGTGGATGTTTGGGTTCCATCCTCACATATATATCAAGAGGCGATTTTCGTTATCATATCTCATTTGTGGATGATTTTAGCCGCTTTACCTGGTTCTATCCCTTAGCCTCAAAGGGTGATGCAACCTCCATTTCTCTCATTTTTCAAAAATATGTTGAACGTCTCTTTAACACAAAAATTAAAAATATTCAAAGTGATTGGGGAGGGGAATTTCGACCCCTCACCCGTGTTCTCCACTCTCAAGGGACTTCTCATTGCCTCTCATGTCCCCACACCCACCAACAAAATGGTGTGGTTGAACGTAAGCATCGCCATATAATTGAAACGGGTCTTGCTCTTCTAGCAACGACCTCTCTCCGCTATAAATTTTGGGCTGATGCCTTCCAAACCGCAGCCCATCTCATCAATTTTCTCCCTTCTCCATCCCTCAAAAACAAATATCCCCACCTTCTTCTCTACAATAAAGAGCCCGATTATTCTTTTCTCAAAGTTTTTGATTCCGAGTGTTGGCCCAATCTTAGGCCCTATAATAATCACAAGACAACTTTTTGTTCCTTACCTTGTCTTTTTCTTGGTTACAGCCATATTCATGAAGGATACAAATGTCTAAGATTGTGGTGTTAATCGTTAGTTAATAGCACTGCTTTCAATTTGTGCTCCTTCACCTGATAAGAAACTAAATCTTTTGAAAGAAATAGTTGAAGAGCATGAGTTAGATTGGGATCCAGTGAAGACAAACTCTTCTTTCTAGACCATCGAGGATTATATATCTAACACTACAGAAGAGGGATGGTGTAACGCCCGTCCTTATGGTGGGACCTTTTATAAATATTTTTAGAAAAGACGACGGGAATTACCGTCCGATTTAAAACTTTTCACTTGCATACCCAGGGTGCAAGACTCCACGTTTATAAATTAAAATATGCTTTGACAATAAAAGAGGTTTATAGCGGAAAACATAAATCTTGAAATAAAAAGGTCTCTCGTACGTTTAAAATTCGTGTCTAGACTTTCGTACTCTTCCCCATGGGCCGTGTCTGTCCTGATCATGCAGTTCCTGTGAGGGGGAGGGACATGCATAAAACTAAAATGAGTCGAAGACTCATAAGCATTACTTCATACAGTTAAAATATAACAATATAGGTTTTCATTCATGCATTCATCATTCGTACATACTATTACGTGCATGCATACGTGTCATACGTGCGTTCATTTGAAAACGTCACTGGACGGGGTTTTGCTTTAATGGTCTTTCTTTTCGTGAAACGTGTCTCCCGTCAGTGGCTTCATTTTTTAAGAGCCACTGTACGGGATTTTACTGATGCAAACCAAGGAGCTGGACATGCTGATCATACAATGGAAACGGAGCTGAATTTGCACAAGACCCTTTGTCACTTCCTAGTGGCCCAATTACAAGAGTTAGAGCCAAACATTTCAAGGAAGCACTAAATGGGCTAATCCAAGAGAATTGGGCTGATTCTAAAAAGACCAAGATGAGCTCAAATAATATTCAAGACTTAGTCCATGTCATCAAGGCAATTGAAGAGGCTAATTAGCACGTAGAAATATGATGAATGGTCTGTCCATTAAAGGACGTGAATTTGTTAAGTTTCAAGAATATTAAATACGTGAAATACATTGAATTTAGTCATTTCTGGCTGCCTGTAAAAGTCCAAGAGGCCTAAAAATCGTGGGACTTGTTATGTTAATATTTGTGTTGCTTTTAAAGCTGTAGTTATGACTTTTCCTATTCTTGGAGGGTTGTTCCAAGTATATAGAGGGATTATTTCGAGTTTTAATATGATATTTGAAATTTCAGAAGCTTATTTGTCTTTGTGAGGTCTTGTGTTCCTCTTGGTTCTTCAAATAACTCTTTGAACTTATCAAGTTAATCTTGTGGTGTTCAAGCTCCAAACTTATCACCTTGATTCTGATTTATTGGTCTGGCGTTTTCAATCATTCGTAGTCTTGGTTTTCATCTAGTTGGGTGACTGGTCAAGGCTCAACAAATCTTGTCAATACGATCTTGGGGTTCCAAGCCATCATTGTTATCGGGTTTCATCACAATTGTTGGTGGAGTTCATATCATTTACTTTTAAAAGGCTTTCTTGTCGTCAAACATTTCCTCGTTAGTGCCTTCGTTTCTTAAAAAGTTCGTGCATTCGTGCGTTCGTACATCCATGCATACATCCATTCGTTCTTATCACTTTCATAGGCCAGTACACACTGTTACGCCTCGTGTGTTGGAGTTAGCGGTCTTCCTTTGGACCCGGATTCCACCCGTGGCCACGGGTTAGGAATCCCTTTCATAGGGGGCACCACTAGGTGCACTTCTGATGGGAACCAAGATGGGCCTAGTCTTAAAAATCATTTGCAACTTCCAGATGGGTCAAGAAGATCAAGGAGACAATGCAAGGATTGATGCAATCCACTTGGGACAACTTTAGCAAGAGTCCAACATTCAAGATGGGGCTTGAAGGATGAAGATCCAGTTTTAATTCTTTTGATTAGTTATGGAAGAGGGCAATGACAAAACTTAAAGACTTTGAGCTCTTGAAGGGTTACAACTTATTTAATTTAAAGAACTTATGTTATTAGTTTAGAATAATTGAGTTTATTATGGGAAGCACTTAAGGGGGCCTATGCAAGGGCATGTTGGGAAAGTTATTATTTTATTGAACTAGGGTTAGGGTTACTGTAGCCGAGTTACAATAGAGCGGCACTGTAGCCATGGCACAGTTCATCCAGGGGCACTTTTGGAAGATGGAGGTTTATTTTGGCTAGGGTTTAAATACTCTATGTTGCCTCATTCTAATCAGTTTATGAAGTTTATGAAATTTGATGAATTTATTCATTGTGAGTTGAGTTTTACTCCTCTTGTTCTTGATTGAACTTTTGAACTTATCAAAGGCAAATCACAACATTTGTGGCATTCCTCCTTTATATAATGTGGGTTCTTGAGACGGGTTCTTCAACGGGTCTAGATTTTAATATAATCTAGGTTCTTGAAACGAGTTCTCACCGGGTCTAGGTTCTCCATTCACTTACTTGATTTTGGCTTTCTTGGGAAGTTTTCAAATTGTCAGTGGGTTCAAGGGATTTCATTCCCGCGGGTTCATATCGTTTGGTATTCAGAGCAAGGTTTCCAATCAGGTCTAATTCTATCTTTTTATTTTAGCATCCTTTAATTTAATTCTAGGCTGTGTTTCCAAGTGGTGTATTTAGTGGATTGCCGCCCATTAGGGAGATAGAGCACTACATTGATTTTGTGCCAGGTGCAACAATTCCTAACCGACCTTTCTTGGAAGAACATGAGTCATTGACACACTTAAAGGGACAAGGTAAGTTGTTGACTATAATACGTGCTAAGCGGGAGGATCATATTGAGACTTTTCCTCATGTATTCCAATACAAACAAGGTATGGAAACACTTGTGGTTGATGCTTTAGCAAGAAGGTATGTACTTATCTTCATTTTAGATGCAAATTTGTTGAGACTTGAATATGATAAGGAATTGCATGCTAATGATGATGACTTTGCTAGTATGTATGGAACATGTGAGAAAGCATCTTTTGGTAAGTTTTATAAACTAGATTGGTACTTGTTTAGAAAGAATAGATTTTGTGTGCTTACTAGTTTTATGCGTAAGTTGCTTGTGTGTGATGGACATGGTGGTTTGTTGGGTAACCTTGGCGTAAGTTACTCATCTTATAATCACATTCTGACACATGATTCTGACCGATGGAATCACGCATCCCAATCCTAGATAATACGCTCGTCACTGCCTTCATGCACCTTAGCCCATACTAAATCCTCATTCCCATCCATACAAGACACATAGCTCTAAGCCAACTCTGAGGCTTAAGTACCGTGCAACAAGAGGAGAAAACTCAAGAACAAAGGAAGACTTAATTGAACTTATCAAAGGTAATCTAGGTTCTTGAGACGGGTTCTTCAACGGGTCTAGATTTTAATATAATCTAGATTCTTGAAATGAGTTCTCATCGGGTCTAGGATCTCCATTCACTGACTTGATTTTGGCTTTCTTGGGGAGTTTTTCAATTGACTATGGGTTCGAAGGATTTCATTCCCGCGGGTTCATATCAAATCCTATAGGGAGAGTTGTTCCAAAACTCACCAAGAGCCTAGCTCTGATTGAATCAGTGAAGCTATTCTCTCGACTTCAAAAGGTTGGGCTTCAACCTGAGAAGGTGGGGCATGGTTATAAAGGCGGGTTTCAAATCGGATCAATATATAGGGAATACCCCCTAGGGGTTGGCTCAAGTGGTAAAGGCCTTGGGCTTGGGGGTATGCTCCTCCAGGTCTAAAGTTCAAATCCCAAGGTGCACTTGCGGGAAGCTCCTTGCCGAGAGTCTGTGCACCCCCAAGATTAATCGGGACGGTATTCCTGGACACCTGTTTCCAATAAAAAAACATGTTCCGGGCTTGCAAGGGGTTCAAATTGACTGTGGGTTCAAGGGAATCTCGTTCCCGCGGGTTCATATCAGATTTGCTTACGTCATAAAGATGAAACATTCGTAAAAAAAAAGAAGCGTATGTAAGAAGGAAGGAGCAGGGTATTACAGATGGAATTTTGGTAGGTAAGAATTTTGCTCCTTAGTTACTTTATGTATTGCCACCTCGTTGGCCCTTTGATAGAGGAAGAGAAAGAAATCCTGATGGGAACCAAAGTGGGCCTAGTCTTAAAGATCTTTTGCAAGTTTCAGATGGGTCAATCACAAAATCAAGAGCCACGAAGATCAATGAGGCAATGCAATCCACTTGGGACTAGTCTAGCAAGAGCCCAACATTCAAGATGGACTTGAAGGATGAAGATCCAGTTTTGATTCATTTGATACAAGCTATGGAAAAGTGCAACAAAATGACTTAAAGGCTTTGGGCACTTGAAAGCTTTCAACTTGTTTAATTCATTTAAAGGACTTATTTATTATTAGTTTAGAATAATTAGATTCACTTTAAGGGGGCACCTATTCGAGGGCATGTTGGGAAAGTTAATATTTCTTATGAACTGGGGTTTTTGGAAAGGCCTTATTTTGGCTAATGTGTTATTTGAAAAGTTACTTTTTAGGAACTAGGATTTCAAGAGGTTACTGTAGCGTTACTGTAAGCGCGACACTGTAGCTGCGGCACTGTTCATCCAGGGTAATTTTGGGTAAAAAGGGCTTTATTATTAGGGTTTGATTAAGTTTTACTTTAAATACTCTTTGTAGCCTCATTTTAATAAGTTTATGAAATTTGATGAATTTATTTATTGTAAGTTGAGTTTATCTCTTCTTGTTCTTGATTGAACTTTTGAACTTATCACAGGTAAATCACAACTTTTGTGACGTTCCTCCGTGTAATCTTGGTTCTTGAGACAAGTTCTTCAACGGGTCTAAATTTTAATATAATCTAGGTCTTGAAACGAGTACTCATTGGGTCTAGGTTCTCCATCCATTGACTTGATTTTGGATTTCTTGGTGTGTTTTCCAATTGACTATGGGTTCGAAGGATTTCATTCCCGCGGGTTCATATCAAATCCTATAGGGAGAGTTGTTCCAGAACTCACCAAGAGCCTAGCTCTAATTGAATCAGTGAAGGTATTCTCTCGACTTCAAAAGGTTGGGCTTCAACCTGAGAAGGTGGGGCATGGTTATAAAGGCGGGTTTCAAATCGGATCAATATATAGGGAATACCCCCTAGGGGTTGGCTCAAGTGGTAAAGGCCTTGGGCTTGGGGGTATGCTCCCCCAGGTCTAAAGTTCAAATCCCCTTGGGTGCAAACAATCTCTAGGGACCATCGGACTGGTGGATTTTCTCCTTGAATTACCCAAGGTGCACTTGCGGGAAATTCCTTGCCGAGAGTCTGTGCACCCCCAGGATTAATCGGGACGGTATTCCTGGACACCTGTTTCCAATAAAAAAACATGTTCCGGGCTTGCAAGGCTGGTATTCGAGGAAATGACTGTGAGAGATAGGGCTTCTTGGGGCTCTATGAATGTAGGATATGTTGCTTGTAAAATGTCTATCAAATTCTTTTAAGGTGTTCTGAAAAATGGAGCTAGTAAATGAAAAGCCAGACTCAGTCACTTTGGTCAGCTTGCTTTTTACTTGTACTCCCCTTCTCAAAATCAACATTGGGGAGTCCATGCATTCCTACATCATCATAAACCACATCTCTCACTAGATGTCGCTTCAGGGACAACTCTCCTAGAAAGTTACCCCAAGTGTATATTGAGAGAGCTTTCCAAGTTATGATATATGGTCTGGAACAATTTGCAGTTTAGTCTAGAGCTAGACATCATGTTATTTGCCGGGATCTTGTCAGCTTGTAGCCACTTGGGTCTTGTCGATGAAGGGAAAAAGAGATTGATTATCAATCTCTTTGTTACAACTGTGTTTGCCCAAGGGTTTTATGGTAACAAAATAGTCAATAGCATAGGCCTTCTGAACGCAAAGTAATATCTTCAAGAAAAATACAGGGGTGGGTTTTTTCCAATTTTATATATCTGGGGTATTGGGTTATTAGCAGTTGGCCAAAGCAACACTATTACTGGTACTTATGCAGGGTAGTTTATAATGGAAGGTTTGGATGGTTTAGTGCTAAAACTGGCTTTGATGATAAATGGCCACCCAGTCGAAAATGGAAGTGTTCAGCCTCAATCTCCACCATCAACACAATGGTTTGGTTCAAAACCAGCAAAGAAACTCCGTCCCATTGCAGTTACATCAATTACTGATGGCTTGAAGAGGTTGTAAGTTTAAAAGCTAAAGCCATTGGAACTTACATACCATTTTAACGATTTTGTATTTGCCTTGATGACTAACAGTGAGTTTGATGCTAAACCAATGGTCATGCTTTGTGAAAGTATTCAACAAGAAAGATAACATTTATAAAACATTGCTTAGATGAAACTACCCAAGAGCTCATATTGGACCAAAGCCTACAACTAACATATATGTTGTTATTTCTGGATCTGATGAAAGGAGTATTCCTGGGAACACCATAGTTGTTCACATTGATGAAAGAAGTCCTTAAATGGACGAAGCCTTGATAGTAATTCAAGAGATTGTGCTAGTAAATGATGAGGAAATTAAGGAGTGGAAAATGAAGGATAGAAAGTTGATGGACATCTAACGAAAGGTTGAAAAGTTTGAGGAAATAGCGTATTTTAGGATTCGAGATGATGGGATACTAGATTATAAAAAATTACAAGGTGATTCTAGCAGATCTAGAAATAAAGGAGAACATTCTAAGAGAAGCATGCAATACGCCCTACACAACTCATCCTGGAAGCATAGAGATGTACAGGATTTGAAATGACACTTTTGGTGGGATGGAATGAAGAGAGACGTGGCGCAGTACGTTTATAAGTGTTTTGTTTCTCAATTATTGAAAGGAGAGCATTAGAGGCCAGCAAGATAATTTCAGCCTTTGCCAATTCTGGAATGGAAATGGCAGGACATTTCCATGGATTTCATACTAGGTTTGCCGAAGAATTCTATCGGAAAGAACTCTGTATGGGTTATCGTGGATAGATTGATGAAAAGTGCAAACTTTTTGCAAATCGCAAACACTAATTCAATTAGGCCTGCAACTCGATCTGCTACAGTCGGGTTCGCACCCAACACGACCCACTTAGGCTTGCTTTTAGTGACCCAGACCGACCCGGCTCGACCCGAAGAAAATAAAATAGGGTCGAGCCTGTATGACCTGGCCTTTAAGAACGTTGTTTATGACCTTTTAGAAACGACTTGTTCACATAAAAAAACTCATCCTTTTTTGCTTCTTTTGTCTTCTCTACATAGCAAACTCAAAAAACCTAGAAAGCACACGACCCCCAAACATCCAAGAACCAAAGAACCATAAAAAAAAAAAAAAAAGAACTCTAATCATCAAAGAGCTGCCGACAGAGATAGAGAGAAATGATGAAATCAAAGAACCGCATGGCCCACAAGAATGGCATTAGGAAACCAAGAAAGCACAGGCACACTTCCACGAAAGGGATGGATCCAAATTTTTTGAGAAATCAGAGGTATCCAAGAAAGCACAACAAGATGAATTGGTTCTGCAACCGAGGAAGAGTAAATCAATGAGGGTTGGGATTCTCCAGTTTAGATATTGTTGAAAACTTGAAATGGTTTTCAGATTTTAATGTGTTGAATTGTTTTTCAACCTTTTCAATTAAAAAAAAAAATAGCAAACTCAAAAGCATTTTTTATGAATTTCTTCTCTGCATAGCGAACCCAAAATTGCTTTTCACTAATACTTTCTTCCGACTTCTCAGTGGTTCTCTTTGCTTTATTTCTACCTTCTTCAATCTTTATATTGGACAGATGGGTCGACACAGATAAGCATGATGTGTCACCTCATATCCACTTGATTGCCATTTCCAGTGCCAAGAGCGCTCTCTCTTCCTCAACCTGTTGCCTACCCCGATTCTTCTACTTAAGCATTTCAATCTCCGATGTTCTGTCATGCCAGAGCTGGAGGTGTTGCAGTTGTGGGAGAACAACTTTACTGAGCACATTGCTCAGGGGCGGCTCTGGCTAGGGTATGAGAACAAAGTATACTTTTATACTCGAAAAGCTCGGACGGGTTGACACACAAAATACGAACCCGCTATTTTTCGGGTTGGAGACCCGCTCAGATTATAACCAGATAAAAGTCGGGTCGGGTCGGGTCGAGTGAGTCTCATTGGATCCGATGTGTGATCGGATCACATGCATAGCCCCAGATTCAATGGAGAAGTTGGGTAAGTTGTATGTCAAGAAAATAGTTCGTTTTCATGGAGTATCGGGGTTGATCATGTTGGACAAAGACACTTGATTTATATTGTGACGTCCCCAAACCTCCACTTGGGATGGAACAGAGACTTAGAGTGTCGGGACATACAACAAAAGGTTACATACTCCTGTTTATGACAGTTAATATGCAATGTATCCTAGAATGCAACTAACAGTATGCAATAATCGCAGCGGAATAAGGATGACGAAATAAAACTTATGCCAGAATGAACTAAAACATCTCAATAGCATTAATAATCATCGTAAGTTCGAATTTAAAGGTATCCTTAATATAATATACTTAAAATAACAAGTCTCCATGGTTAGATCAACTCTTTCATACGCTCTAAAGCACATAGAGATAAAGTTATGAACATCAAAATAAGGTATAATCTTCGATCGAGGTCCGACTCCTCTTCAATCAGTTGAATCTATCGATCCATCCTCGCCTGGTCCTGATACAACTTCTACCATTCCGGATGGAATGGTAATGGGACTACCATAGTGAGAATCATTGAAATCTTAGTAAGTTAAAAACCAACGTGCACAAAGATAAATTATGCATGATAAATGATAAATATGAAATGCATACTATGCAGAAAATCAATATTTGTATCCCATCCAAATTCCTCCACATTTTCAGAAAAAGCTATTTAATGCATATTTTCTTATAGAGAACATTTTTCAATTTAACTTTAAAAAATATAACACTTCATCATCACAGTTCATCATTCGCACTGAGAGTACCTGCTGGTGATCGTAGTCAATGCATTGGTCGTATAACATCATAACATATGCACCCACCAGCCTTAAGTACCATAAAAGTTTAACATCATCAACCCAGGGGTTACACTACTCCATTTTTACTCCCTCTAGAGTGGACAGAGGAGTTCAACTAGGATAATTTCTCATTCTAGCCTTTGGGACTGTGAAAAAAATTAAGTTTTCTTGCTATGATTGAAAATATTTTTTTTTTCATGACATGCATTAATAAGTATGCTTCATGTGAAAATGACAATTCTATATAATATGCTCAAATGATGAAAATTGCATATGTCACGTAAACAAGTAGTCATGTGCTCAATGTACCATTTAACATGATGTTTCAAGCTCAAATACATTTATATCATGAATGTGACATTTATCAATAAATCATAAATAAATTATCAAAGTGTAAGTTAGAGACCAACTTAAAAACTTTTCAAAGGTTTAGATAATCGATGCGGCTGTAATCAAAGTTATTCTAAGTTAGGATTTTTGAACCACTAAGGAAGATGTTCATAATCAAAAGGTTCAAAAATTTCAGTATTTACAAAACTGCCCCTATACTTTAGCAAAATTCCACTAGGCCCTAAATTTTCACTTTTTGCATATGAGCCCCAAAATTCACCAAATTCCACAAACCTTATATTTTCTATATTCTAAAATCATCTATGCCCTTAGAATTGAAAGATTCAAAGCACAACTATGTCAAACATACCCAACTCGTGGCTTTCATCCCTTTAAGGCCTATATGTGATTTCAATTTAAAAACTTCTATGGATGCATGTGTGCTTCAAATTCCCTCAAATGTAACCTTGAATACATCCTTAGAGACAATTTAAAACCTTAGGTTTAAGTCCTACAAGTTCATCCCAACACTTAAGCATGGATTAAGGCCAAATTACCACTAAAACATCCATTAAGCGTATGCATGATGTTCCTAGCTTTTCTTTACCATAGAAATACTTAGAACCTAATTAAATCATGAATTTTCATTCTTATCCCTGTCAAAAGGCTTTTCTAATTGCTCATTATTCAAGTCTAAGAAAATTAATCAAAACTTCATGAATTAAACTTAAACTAAGCAAAACTGAAACATGCTTGATGATCAACACAAGATATGGATTTGAAACCTATAATGGCATGCTTTCAACCTCAAATTTAAACCTTCAAAATTCGTCCTAAGACATTAATGAATCATATAAAATTATATTAAGACAGGTTATAGCTACAAATTCAACCCAAAACAATTTATGCATTCAATACTTCCCATTTAACCCGGTTTTGAACTTAGGATGGTAAACCTCAACTAAACTCAATTAAAATTCATTCCCCTGACATAAATTAATGCCTAACATGCTATTTTAATACTAAACAAAGATTAGGGCAATTTTACTTACAAAATGCGTGGCCCTTTGAGCTCCTAACACAACCTCTCCCAAGAACTCTCACAAACACACTCGGTTTCACTCTATTTGCACACTAAGGGATGCTCTTAAGACTCAAGAGAAGGCTTGGAGGAGTGGTGTGGGGGAAATGAGGAGGTGATGGAAGTATTTATAGGCTTCAAGGAGGCTGTGGGACATTGGATTTGGATGAAGAAAAGGCTTGGGATAGGTTGATGTGGGCATTGGAGTGTGGTGATGCAAGTTTCATCTTTTGTCATCACTTGTACAGGTGAATTGTGTTCAAACTCTTATCATTTCTACATTTTCAGGTGCTTCCTCATGTTATGTGGGTGCAGCTTCTGCCATGGTGCATAAATAAAAGCAAAATCTAAAGGATTGAATGGTGAGGTCAAGCCATAATGTCGTCGGGTAGGGTCTTCAAAGCTGGCCAGTTTTTGCTTACTTGTGTAACAGCCTGCTAGAAATTCTATTGACTTTAGGAACGTTTTGAAAACTCATAAGTTTTTTCAAATCAACCAATCACACAAGTTTTAGTCTGTCAACATAGTCAGTGTTATCACTCACTACGATGCTAGAAATATGAGTTTAATTATTTGAGATAGTTAGAAGTGTCAAAATGTGTTATAATCTCGATAAGCGCACCCAGTATAATGTTTTCAAAATCATAGTGTAGAATGTCCAAATTAGGTTAGAGAAGTTTCATTTGGACACTTGGCAAGATCTTAGCTACACATAATAAATAGTATTAGACACTTGGTCTTCAAACCCTTTTTAATTTGATTTCTAGCATTGTGTTTAATCACTTGATTAAATTGCTTCCACATGCTATTAGTTAATCAAATCATTGTTATGACATCATTATCCAACCTTTTAACCCTTGGAATTTTGATTGGGCCAAGAAAAATTAGATTTAGACTTGATAGCATCCCAAACCCTAACCAAACCCCATTTAAACCCCAAATTGAAGCCCACTTGGTTGAGGCCCACCAAGGCCCACGAATCTGGCCACCTTGGCAAAGCTTCTTGCAGAAGCTTCCTCTCCCACATGGCAGGCCATCCACTACCATTGGCTGTACCCAATAGTGCCTTGATGTGAAGGGGAAATCCACCTCATCAACCTCTATACCTCACAGCTGCTGCAGGAAGTCTTTGCTCCTCACTCCTCCGCTTTGTGTCACATAGCCACCAACAATCAATGGTCATTCAAGCCCATAACTTTCCCCTCCAGAAATCTAAAGTCGTGTAAGACACATTTCACTCCCTTTAATCACTTCTTCACCGTTCTTGGAAAAAAACTCAAAAGAGCTCTCTCGGGAAGATTTCTGGGACTACATGCGTGGAGATTTTCGATCATTTTTAAGTATTTTTGCACAATAACTCCTTAATAAAAGTTGTTCTTCTTTGAGTTTAGTTTCCGCAGATATCTTATTTGTCTCATTCCATGCTCATTTGTTTGGTCAAAAGTATTTTTAACCATGGAAAGGTCATTCTAGGCTTGAAACTGGAAGAGTATGTTATGTATTGACAATTTTGACCAAACTAATGGACATATCTTGGTCCGAAAATTTAATTGAGTGTTGTTAGCCTGTGTTTATGAATCTTCATTAAGGTTTTATTGCATGAATAAAGCTTTTGATGATAGCTTTCCCTAGATCTAGAAACTTGAAAACTGTAAGTGAAAAAACAGTTTTTGTTTTGAGAAAGTTTGAATATTTCATGGTTTAATCTTACTCCAAAGGCTTTGATATTTTTATGTGATGATCCTAAGCCTCTTATATACATGTTAGGATGTTATTTTGAAGATATTTAGTAATATTTTTAAAGATATGTTTTTTCTATGCAAGAGGATTTCGGTTAGGCCTAAGATTTGATGTTTCGGGTTAGATTAATATTTTATTGAGTTTTAGCCATATGGTTTTAAGTTTAATGGTTGGATCTTCTTTAGGACATATTTAAACCATGTGATGTTTTAGTTTGAAGATCACACGGCTTAAAAAGATCACGTATTTAAGCCATGGATCAAGAGATTGGTCAAAGTTAGTTGAGAGAAAAGTTTATGTTTTTGGATTAAGTGTAAAACCAAAAACTCCAAGTGTTATTTTGTGATTTTGGTGACTCTTGTTTTATCATTTAAAGCATGTTGGATCTTAGGATGATGTTATGAATATGTTAGAAGTAAGATTTGATTTTTTGGAATTCTTGGAGACTTTTTGATTAAGATCAAAACTTGTGATTCAAATGTTTGTTTTTAGTTAAAAAGTTTGGATCTTTTTACTAAAAAGTTTTGGGTTGATGATTAATAAGTTTTTGTTGGATGTTTTAAGTACGTTGATGGGAACCAAGATGGGCCTAGTCTTAAAGATCATTTGCAACTTCCAAATGGACCAAGAAGATCAAGGAGACAATGTAAGGATTGATGCAATCCACTTGGGACAAGTTTAGCAAGAGCCCAACATTCAAGATGGGGCTTGAAGGATGAAGATCCAGTTTTAATTCATTTGATTAGCTACGGAAGAGGGCAACGACAAGACTTAAAGGCTTTGAGCTCTTGAAGGGTTTCAACTTATTTAATTCATTTAAAGAACTTATGTTG
The DNA here is from genome assembly GCA_022457165.1 of Juglans mandshurica. NCBI lineage: Eukaryota > Viridiplantae > Streptophyta > Magnoliopsida > Fagales > Juglandaceae > Juglans > Juglans mandshurica. The sequence goes on along the minus strand of CM039630.1, from coordinate 14,575,168 downwards.
TTAGTTTAGAATAATTAAGTTTATTATGGGAAGCACTTAAGGGGGCCTATGCAAGGGCATGGTGGGAAAGTTATTATTTTATTGAACTAGGGTTAGGGTTACTGTAGCCGAGCTACTGTAGCGCGGCACTGTAGCCGTGATACTGTTCATCCAGGGGCACTTTTGGAAGATGGGGGTTTATTTTAAGCTAGGGTTTCATTAGGTTTTTCTTTAAATACTCTATGTAGTCTCATTCTAATCAGTTTATGAAATTTATGAAATTTGATGAATTTATTCATTGTGAGTTGAGTTTTACTCCTCTTGTTCTTAATTGAACTTTTGAACTTATCAAAGGTAAATCACAACCTTTGTGGCGTTCCTCCTTTGTAATCTGGGTTCTTGAGACGGGTTCTTCAACGGGTCTAGATTTTAATATAATCTAGGTTCTTGAAACGAGTTCTCATCGGGTCTAGGTTCTCCATCCATTGACTTGATTTTGGCTTTCTTGGGGAGTTTTCAAATTGACTGTGGGTTCAAGGGATTTCATTCCTGCGGGTTCATATCATACGTTTTTAAACTTAGGATATAAAGATCTTTATTACAAAAATTTGGTTTGATCATGAGTTTTGCAATTAGAAGAAGTGCGACAAAAATTAAGGGAAAAATCCTATGGATGTTTCGGCTATAGTGTGTTTTCCATAATTGTGTTTTGTTTTAAATTTTTCTGAGTTAATATTTGAGTTTAGGACAAAATTTAATTGAGGAATGTAAATTTTGGAAATGTTTAGAATTAGGATGTGAAATCCTTAAATTCGAGGTAAAATGGTCATTTTCCCACATCCTTAAATTAGGATGTGGGTTAAATGGTAATTTTACTCTAAGTTAGCTTGTTTTCATGCTTCTAATTGTCAGTGATTAAATTTCTAATTTTTAGAATCACTGTTTTCAATTCCTCGTGTTTCGCGCTTTATTCTCGTAGAACACGACGATCGAGGTCAGTTAGCTCTTAACTTACTATCAGTTTACTATGTATGTATGATGGGCAAGGAAACTACAATTTATGTCCATGCCATGTCATTACATATTTATCTATTACACCATCTATTCTGTCACGTATTGCTATAAGTTGCAAGTATGTCATGTTACGTTATGCCATCTATTACATGTATGCCATGTCATATGTTCACTGTTACACGTATGTCATGTCACGTAATATTCACTTTTACATGTTATGCTATGTTATGAAATGTTGTCTGTCACTTGTTATATCAAGTTACAAAATATTTTATGTTAAGTACCATGTCTTTCGGCTTACATTCATTACGTCTTCGTACAGTTAAGTTATTGTTAAATCAAGGTAACCCCATGAGATAAGAATATACAATCATAGTAACCTTATGAGATAAGAATACGCTATCATCTTAACCCTATGAGATAAAAATACGCTATTATGGTAACCCCATGAGATAAGACTACTCTTCATGGTGACTCCATGAGATGTCATTTATGTCATGTCACGTTAAGCTAAGTTTCAGTTTCAGTTCAAGTTATGTATGCTTACTTACGAGTTTGATTATGCATTCATATTTTTACTGCCATGCATGCATCATTAACCTGTGTGAAAGTTTCCTGTTAACTTGCTGAGATTTGTAATCAAATCTCACCGTGATAGTTCCAACTATCATTCCCCCCGAATGGTAGGCAATGTGTTAGGATTAGAGTAGGAGCGGACACTGGTAGACTGGAGGAGGTTGACTAGATGTCGTAGACGCGACGCAGAGCTTACAGCTTCCATAGCTCATATTTTTTGGACAGTATTCTGGCCTCGTTGATGAGTAACACGAGTTACTTGACGAACTGGCCCAATAGTATATTTTGATAATGTAAATATGGAGTCTATTCTCCCATGTTTTGGAATTACAATCTTCTGAGACCTGTACTGTAATTGTGGATGTTTATTTTGTTAAGTATGAATGGATTACGCTTTAATTAATTGGGATATTATAAGATTGGTGCATAGTATTGCTCAAAAAAAATATCCGCTGTGAATATTGCATAATCTAGGTGCATGTTAGAAATATTGTATCTTATATGTTATGAACGGGGGCAAGTAACCTTGTTTGTCTCATCTTTGTGGTCTCTTTTGCAGGTATGATGAACTTCATTTGGAGCCCTTTTTAGGTGGGGAAAGAGGGCTGGATTGGCTGTCATGTGATCATATATGAGCAAAAAATGGGAAGGAAGTAAAGAGATGGTGGTAGCCAAATGATACCTAGTGCCAATGCCAATCGATTTTGGCATTTCCTTGGGGGAAAATTGGTCAACATGCTTATGAGTGCTTGAGTGACTTTTTAGAGATTGGAGGGAAGGGGTGGTGGCGTGTGGAGATGGCTCAATGAAGAGCAGAAAATCTCTTGAAGCAACTAAGGGCATTCAATTTTGTTCCAACTAGATTTCCTTGGGAAATGGTTGGGTTTTGATTTGGTTTCTTGGAGGTATTGTAATACTTCGACTAAAAAGCCCGTTAATATTTAACCATTAGCTCCTTTAATCTTAGTTAGCGAGAGATTGCTATTATTGTTGGGAAAATTGTTTTTTGGGATTATTTTTAGCATGACAGTCACTTTTTTTTTTTAGTTAGAATTATTGGAAGGGTTCTAGTATTATGCTCTATGGCACCTATTCCTAGCCCATCACATCCTTAGTGATTGAGGGCCCTTAACTAAACACTCTTGTATTGACCCTAGATCCACCCATGATGCAAACCAAGGAGCTGGACATGCTGATCATAGAAGTGGGAATGGAGCTGAATTTGCACTAGACCCTTTGTCACTTCCTAGTGGCCCAATTACAAGACTTAGAGCCAAACGTTTCAAGGAAGCACTAAATGGGCTAATCCAAGAGAATTGGGCTGATTCTAAAAAGACTAAGATTGGCTCAAATAATATTCAAGACTTAGTCCATGTCATCAAGGCAATTGAAGAGGCTAATTAGCACGTAGAAATATGATGAATGGTCTGTCCATTAAAGGACGTGAATTTGTTAAGTTTCAAGAATATTAAATAGGTGAATGAACTTGGTCTTGCCTGGGTACGTGAAATACATTGAATTTAGTCATTTCTGGCTTCCTCTAGAAGTCCAAGAGGCCTAAAAATCGTGGGACTTTTTATGTTAATATTTGTGTTGCTTTTAAAGCTGTAATTATGACTTTTCCTATTCTTGGAGGGTTGTTCCAAGTATATAGAGGGATTATTTCGAATTTTAATATCAAATTTGAAATTTCAGAAGCTTATTTGTCTTTGTGAGGTCTTGTGTTCCTCTTGGTTCTTCAAAGAACTTTTTGAACTTATCAAGTTAATCTTGTGGCGTTCAAGCTCCAAACTTATTCACCTTGATTCTGATTTCTTGGTGTGGTGTTTTCAATCCTTCGTAGTCTTGGTTTTCATCTAGTTGGGTGACTGGTCAAGGCTCAACAAATCTTGTCAATACGATCTTGGGGTTCCAAGCCATCATTGTTATCGGGTTTCATCACAATTGTTGGTGGAGTTCATATCAACCCATACTTTTAGCCCTTTATAATTAGCCCACTAATAATGGCAAGTGTCATTCAACTATTGGCTTCTTGGTAGTAAATCAATAAAATACTAGAACTCTTTCAATAATTCTAGCTAAACCCAAAATGTGATTCTTAAGCTAAAAAAATAACCCTACAATTTTTCCAGAAATATATTAACTAGGATTAAGGAAGCTAAGGTCAAGTCTTAATGGACCTTTCAAGTGGGGTGTTACATATATCTTTACTCTGGCATAGTTTGCAGAATGGGCACCAACTTGAAGTCTAGTAGTGCCTATCTTAATGCACTTCAATTCTTGTAAGCCAAAATTATAGAAGGGGTAGCCTTCGCAGTCCCTCCCACGTAACGGATTTGTCCAACTTCTGGTGGATCAAAAATAATTTCCTTCTTGATAGGAACCAAGGTGGGCCTACACTTAAAGATCCTTTGCAAGTTCCAGATGGGCCAATTACAAGATCAAGGGCCAAGAAGATCAAGGAAGCAATGCAAGGATTGGTGCAATCCACTTGGGATGAAGCCAGCAAGAGCCCAACACTCAAGATGGGTCTGAAAGAAGAAGAACCAGTTTTGATCCACTTGATTCAAGCTGTGGAAGACATGACTTAGAGATACGGCCTATTGTTATTGGAGGCTTCCAGTTTGGTTAAATGATTTATTTTATTAGTTTAGAATAAGTGGGCTTGAAGATGCTTGGCTCACATGTCTTATTTCTTATGAACTATGTTTTTGGGAAGGCCTTGTATTTTGGCCAAGGGCTTATTGGGAAAGTTACTTTTTAAGAATTAGGGTTTCATCAATTTATTGTAGGGGTTACTGTAGCCGCGCGTACTGTAGCCGGCACTGTTCATCAAGGGTAATTTTGGGTAAAAGGGGCTTTATTTTGGCTAGCGTTTTGATTAGGTTTGGGTTTAAAAACTCTTTGTAACCTCATTTGACACATTAGACTATTGAATTTTATTTGTGAGTTGAGTTTTCTCCTCTTGTTCTTGATTGAACTCTTGAACTTATCAAAGGTAAATCACAACCTTTGTGGCGTTCCTCCTTTGTAATCTGGGTTCTTGAGACGGGTCTAGATTTTAATATAATCTAGGTTCTTGAAACGGGTTCTCATTAGGTCTAGATTCTCCATCCTTGACTTGATTTTTGGCTTTCTTGGGGAGTTTTCAAATTGATTGTGGGTTCAAGGGAATTCATTCCCACGAGTTCATATCATTTGGTATTCAGAGCAAGGTTTCCAATCATTGTCGTGCTTGAATTTAATTGCTTGATTTTCACAATTGAATATTGCTATTTGTGATTGGAAAGAAAAGAAAAGAAAGAAAAAAAAAATCGTGAAAAAAAAAAAAAAAAAATCCCAAGATCTTTTCTTCAGCCTTATCTTCAAAAGGGGTGATTCTAGTTGGTATCTTGTCTTATAGTTACTGTTTCATTCATATAATTTCCTTGATTCACGTGCCATTTTCTTTCTTTCATTGCTTCTGTGTTTCTCTTGTTCTTGTTTCTTAGACCTAATTACTAGTTGGGATAAAATAAGGTTGTTTTGCCTTGATTGAGTCAATTAGTTCTTAAAGAACTTGAGTAGGAAAACTCTTGAGGTAAAAAAGGCAAGAGAGTGTGAGACTATTATCGAAAAAAAAACCAATTAAGAGTGAAACACGAGTGGAGTGTCATTATTCGAGTGTAAACACGTAAGGGAGTGTGTGAGGTTTACATTTCTTCTTTTTTTTGCCACTAACATTCTTTTGTGTAGCACTTGATAATGCCTCATCGGAGTAGCGCATCACCAAGGGGGAGGGCAGATAACACATCCTTTGTGTTGCAAGCCATGCAACAACAGTTTGAGCGGTTGAACTTGGTGTTGGGTGAAGTGAGGGATAGGATGGATCATCAAGTAGCAGCGATTAGAAATCTACAAGGTGGGAGGGACAGGAGGCGACGTGAGCATAGAGTTGAAAATCAGTATGAGAATGAAGGAGATGGTGAGGATGAGGAGGACTTTGCATCTGACGTTGGGTCGGGTAGAAATAGAAGACTTAGGCATGAAAGAGGACTTGAGGAGAATCTAAGGGGTCGGGATGGTGTAGATAGAGACCTTGGTAGCATCAAAATGAAAATACCATCTTTCCAAGGTAGAACTGACCCTGAGGTTTATCTAGAGTGGGAGAAAAAAATAGAGTTGGTGTTTGATTGCCATAATTACTCCGAGGAGAAGAAAGTGAAGTTGGCGGTAATTGAGTTCACTGATTATGCTATTATTTGGTGGGATCAATTAGTGACCAATAGGAGGAGGAATTATGAGAGGCCTATAGAGACATGGGGAGAGTTGAAATCTCTCATGAGGCGGAGATTTGTTCCAAGCCATTAGCTATAGAGACCTTTACCAGAAATTACAAAATCTTACACAGGGGTCTAAGAGTGTGGAGGATTACCATAAGGAGATGGAGGTGGCGATGATTCGGGCTAATGTAGAGGAGGATCGAGAGGCCACCATGGCTAGATTTTTGAGTGGGTTGAATAGGGACATAGCCAATGTAATTGAATTGCAGCATTATGTGGAGATAGAGGACATGGTGCACATGGCTATGAAGGTGGAGAGGCAATTAAAGAGAAAAGGGACAGCAAGGTACACTTCGGTTTCTAGCACTACTTGGAAATCAAAATGGGATAGGAATGATCCAGCTGAAGCAAAGAGAAAGACCGAACCACCTAAGGGAAAAGATGAGGGAACTAGCAACAAACCCAAGGTAGAATCCCAACCTTCACGGAATAGAGATATCAAATGTTTTAAGTATTTGGGTTCAGGGCACATTGCTTCTCAATGTCCAAATAGGAGGGTGATGATTATGCGTGACAATGGGGAGGTGATGACTGAGAGTGAGGATGATAGTGATGAGGTGCCCGAGTTGGAGGATGCTAGTGATGATGATGGAGTGGTATACGCTGTGACAGGTGAGTCTCTTGTTGCCAGGCATGCTCTTAATGCACACATTAAGGTGGATGATGCAGAGCAACAGAGAGAGAACATTTTCCATACTAGATGCCATGTCAACAATAAGGTATGTAGTATGATCATTGATGGAGGGAGTTGTACTAATGTGGCTAGCACTACTTTGGTTGAAAAATTGAATTTACCAACCTTAAAACACTCTAGACCATACAAATTGCAGTGGTTGAATGATTGTGGAGAGGTTAGGGTGGATAAACAAGTGTTAGTTACTTTTTCTATTGGGAAGTATCAGGATGAGGTGCTTTGTGATGTTGTGCCTATGCATGCGGGCCATATTTTGTTGGGGAGGCCGTGGCAGTATGATAGGAGAGTGACACATGATGGGTTCAAGAACATGTACAGCTTTGAAAAGGAGGGCAAAACAATTAAGCTTGCTCCTTTAACTCCAAGCCAGGTCTATGAGGACCAACTGAAATTGAAAAGTGAGGTTGCTCAAAAAAGAAAGAGTGAAAATGAGAGTGATCAAAAGAGAAAGAGTGAAAATGAGAGTGATAAAAAAAGAAAGAGTGAAAAAGAGATTGAGCAAAAAAGAAAGAGTGAGAGTGAAAATGAGCATAAAAGAAAGAGTGAAAAAGAAAGTAGAGAGGTGGCTGAGAGTAAAGAAAAAAGAGTGGAGCCACGAGAGAAAAAAGAAAGAGAGTCTGCCGAGAGAAAAGGAAAGGCAAAAGTGAGTTTCTATGCAAGAGAGAGTGAGGTTAAGAGGGCTTTCTTCGCAGATCGCCCTATGATTTTTCTTGTCTATAAAGAGTCTTATCTTAGTCTTGAGAAACTAACCAGTCTCTTCCTAGTTTGGCTGTTTCTTTGTTGCAGGAGTTTGAGGATGTATTCCCGGAGGAGATGCCAAATGAGTTGCCACCCATTAGAGGCATTGAGCACCAGATTGATTTTGTGCCCGGGGCTGCTATTCCAAACCGACCAGCCTATAGGAGTAATCCAGAGGAGACAAAGGAGCTTCAGAGGCAAGTTGAGGATTTGATGAGAAAGGGGTACGTGAGAGAGAGCATGAGCCCTTGTGCAGTACCAGTGCTACTAGTGCCAAAGAAGGATGGGACGTGGAGGATGTGCATTGATTGCAGGGCGGTCAACAATATCACGGTAAAATATCGCCATCCCATTCCTAGATTAGATGATATGCTTGATGAATTGCATGGCTCATGTATTTTCAGTAAAATTGATCTTAAAAGTGGGTACCATCAAATTAGAATGAAAGAGGGTGATGAATGGAAAACTGCTTTTAAGACTAAGTATGGGCTTTATGAATGGTTGGTTATGCCATTTGGACTTACAAATGCGCCCAGTACTTTCATGAGATTAATGAACCATGTCCTACGTGCATTCATAGGCAAGTTTGTGGTTGTGTACTTTGATGATATCTTAGTGTACAGCAAGAACTTAAGTGAACATATTGAACATTTGAGATATGTGTTTGATGTGTTGAGATGTGAAAAGTTGAATGCTAATTTTAAGAAATGTGTCTTTTGCATGGAAAAAGTTGTTTTTCTTGGTTATGTTGTTAGTACAAAGGGTATTGAGGTGGATGAAGAGAAAGTCAAGGCAATCAAGGAGTGGCCAACGCCAAAAAGCATCACTGAGGTAAGAAGCTTTCATGGCTTAGCTAGTTTTTATCGGCATTTTGTTAAAGACTTCAGCACCATTGCTGCACCACTCACTGAGGTAATTAAAAAGAATGTTGGGTTTCATTGGGGGGCTAATCAAGAGAATGCTTTTACCACTATTAAAGAAAGGTTGTGCTCTGCACCTGTGTTAGCATTACCTGATTTTAACAAAGATTTTGAGATTGAATGTGATGCCTCAGGAATAGGGATTGGAGCCGTTTTGATGCAAGATAGGCGGCCCATAGCCTTCTTCAGTGAAAAGTTAAGTGGGGCATCCCTTAAGTACCCTACTTATGACAAAGAGCTTTATGCTCTTGTTCGTGCATTAGAGACTTGGCAGCACTACCTATGGCCAAGGGAATTTGTGATCCACACCGATCATGAATCATTGAAGCATCTCAAGGGTCAAGGTAAGTTGAGTAAAAGGCATGCTAGATGGATGGAATACATTGAGACCTTTCCCTATGTCATCCGTTACAAGCAAGGTAAGGAGAACATTGTTGCTGATGCTCTATCCCGGAGGTATGTACTTCTTACTTCTATGAGTGCTAAAATGCTTGGGTTTGAATATGTGAAAGACATGTATGCCGATGACGCTGATTTTTCAAATGTGTATGTGGCATGTGATAAGGCAGCATTTGGTAAGTTTTACAAGCATGATGGTTATTTGTTTAAAGAAAGCAAACTTTGTCTGCCAAATTGTTCTATGCGTGAGTTATTGGTGCGTGAGGCACATGGTGGGGGATTAATGGGACACTTTGGTGTTAAGAAAACTTTAGACATTTTGCATGAACATTTCTTTTGGCCTAAGATGAAGAGAGATGTTAACCGTATTTGTGGAAGGTGCATTACATGTAGAAAAGCCAAATCTAAGGTTTTGCCACATGGGTTGTATACACCCTTACCCGTTCCTAGTGAGCCATGGGTAGACATATCTATGGACTTTGTTTTGGGGCTGCCTAGGACCAAAAGGGGTAGAGATTCTATTTTTGTGGTTGTGGATAGATTTAGTAAGATGGCACATTTCATTCCATGCCATAAAACAGATGATGCCACAAACATAGCTGACTTGTTTTTCCGGGAGATAGTGCGACTCCATGGTGTACCTAGGAGTATTGTTTCTGATAGGGATGTTAAATTCCTTAGCTACTTCTGGAAGGTGTTGTGGGGGAAATTGGGTACTAAGCTCTTATTTTCCACTACTTGTCATCCACAGACTGATGGTCAGACTGAAGTAGTTAATAGGACTTTAACTCAGCTTTTACGCACTGTTGTTCATAAGAATTTAAAAACTTGGGAGGATTGTTTGCCATTTATAGAGTTTGCATATAATAGGACGATGCATACTACTACTTCATACTCTCATTTTGAAATTGTTTATGGATTTAATCCACTTACTCCTTTGGATTTGATGCCTTTACCTGTTGATGGCAGGAGTAGTTTGGATGGACAAAAGAAAGCGGAGTTGGTGAAGTCACTTCATGAGAGGGTACGACTTCAAATTGCCCAAAAGAATGAAAGGGTTGCTTCCCAAGCCAATAAAGGACGAAGGCGTGTCATCTTTGAACCAGGAGATTGGGTTTGGGTTCACATGCGCAAAGAAAGATTACCAGCCCATAGAAGGACTAAGTTGCATCCTCGAGGAGATGAACTTTTCCAAATTCTTGAGAAAATTAATGACAACGCATATAAAGTGGATCTTCCAGGTGAGTATAAAGTTTCTGCAACTTTTAATGTTTCTGATCTTTCTCCTTTTGATGTAGGTGAAGATTCGAGGTCGAATCCTTTTGAGGAGAGGGGGAATGATAGGAACCAAGGTGGGCCTACACTTAAAGATCCTTTGCAAGTTCCAGATGGGCCAATTACAAGATCAAGGGCCAAGAAGATCAAGGAAGCAATGCAAGGATTGGTGCAATCCACTTGGGATGAAGCCAGCAAGAGCCCAACACTCAAGATGGGTCTGAAAGAAGAAAAACCAGTTTTGATCCACTTGATTCAAGCTGTGGAAGACATGACTTAGAGCTACGGCCTATTGTTATTGGAGGCTTCCAGTTTGGTTAAATGATTTATTTTATTACTTCTTTCGGCAATCTATCATACCATAGTGCTTGGATAACCAGTCCGTCCCTAGTATTATATCGAACCCCAATAAATTGAAGACGATCAGATCTGCTTCCATCACCCTTCCACCTAGACTTAGCGGGTAGTTCCTAAGGATTCGGATATATGTGACCATATACTTTCGTCAGGAATTGACACTACTACTGCTTGAGGTAATGTGATGGGAACCAAGATGGGCCTAGTCTTAAAGATCATTTGCAACTTCCAGATGGGCCAAGAAGATCAAGGAGACAATACAAGGATTGATGCAATCTACTTGGGACAAGTTTAGCAAGAGCCCAACATTCAAGATGGGGCTTGAAGGATGAAGATCCAGTTTTAATTCATTTGATTAGCTACGGAAGAGGGCAATGACAAGACTTAAAGACTTTGAGCTCTTGAAGGGTTTCAACTTATTTAATTCATTTAAAGAACTTATGTTATTAGTTTAGAATAATTGAGTTTATTATGGGAAGCACTTAAGGGGGCCTATGCAAGGGGCATGTTGGGAAAGTTATTATTTTATTGAACTAGGGTTAGGGTTACTGTAGTGCAGCACTGTAGCCGCGATACTGTTCATCCAGGGGCACTTTTGGAAGATGGGGGTTTATTTTAAGCTAGGGTTTCATTAGGTTTTTCTTTAAATACTCTATGTAGCCTCATTCTAATCAGATAATGAAGTTTATGAAATTTGATGAATTTATTCATCCATTGACTTGAAACGAGTTCTTGACTTGATTTTGGTAGGTTCTTGAAACGAGTTCTCATCGGGTCTAGGTTCTCCATCCATTGACTTGATTTTGGCTTTCTTGGGGAGTTCTCAAATTGATTGTGGGTTCAAGGGAATTCATTCCCACGGGTTCATATCATTTGGTATCAGAGCAAGGTTTCCAATCAGGTCTGATTCTATCTTTTAATTCTTGCATCCTTAAATTAATTCTAGGGCTTCATTGTTCTGGGGTTTCCAAAAAAAAAAAATAGAAACAAAAAGTAGGCTGCCGAAATTGTTAGGGTTTTGGGTTTGGCTGAAATTTGCATCACCTAGGGTTTCAAAATTCTAGGGTTTCCTGCATCTCTAAGTTTATCTGTTGCTTGGAGTGTTGTTCCATTGATTCTCTTCTACATCATTGTCGTACTTGAATTCAATTGCTTGATTTTCACAATTGAATATTGCTATTTGTGATTGAATTAGAGAAAAGAAAGGAAAGGAAAAGAAAAGAAAAGAAAAGAAAAGAAAAGAAAAGAAAAGAAAGAAAATTCGAAAAAAAAAAAAAAAAAACAGAAGAAGAAAAGAGAAGGTAGGATATTCAAAGTTGCTACATAGTTACAACAAAGAGAAAGAAAGTATTTGTTGATTGAGTTATTATCATCATAGGAGCTGAATACAACTTGCTAGTTGGTGTCTTGTTTTATAATTACTCTTTCCCTCGTATAAATTCCTTGAGTCTCGTGTCATTTTATTCATTCCTTGTTTCTTTCATCTATACTACTGGTTGGAATAATACAAGGTTGTATTATCTTGATTTAGTTCAACTAGTTCTGAAAGAACTTGAGTGAGAAAACTCTTGAGGTAAAAGGCAAGAGAGTGTGAGACTATTATCGGGAAAAAGCCAATTAAGAGTGAAACACAAGTGGAGTGTCATTATTCGAGTGTAAACACGTAAGGGAGTGTGTAAGGTTTTCCACTAACATTGTTTTTATGCAGCATATTATGATGTCTCATAGAAGTGACTTTTCACCAAAGGGGATGGCAGATAACTCATTCTTTGTGTTGCAAGCCATGCAACAACAGTTTGAGCGATTGAACTTGGTGTTAGGTGAAGTGAGGGAAAGTATGGATAATCAAGAAGCAATGATTAGAAATTTGCAAGGTGAGAGAGATAGAAGGCATGGAGGAGGCCTTAGGGCAAACTCAGGGGGTCGAGATAGAGTAGATAGGAACCTTGGGAGCATCAAAATGAAAATATCATCATTCCAAGGTAGAACTGACCCTGAAGTTTATTTAGAGTGGGAGAAAAGAATAGAGTTGGTGTTTGATTGTCATAATTATTCTGAGGAGAAGAAGGTGAAGTTGGCTGTAATTGAGTTCACTGATTATGCGATTATTTGGTGGGATCAATTAGTATCCAATAGGAGGAAGAATCTTGAGAGGCCTGTAGAAACATGGAGAGAGTTGAAAGCTATCATGAGGCGGAGATTTGTACCTAGCCACTACTATAGAGACCTCTACCAAAAACTACAAAATCTTATACAGGGGTCTAAGAGTGTAGAGGATTACCATAAGGAGATGAAGGTGGCTATGATTCGGGCCAATGTAGTAGAGGATCGGGAGGCCACGATGACAAGATTTTTGAGTGGGTTGAATAGGGAGATAGCCAATGTAGTTGAGTTGCAACATTATAAGGAGGTAGAAGATATGGTACACATGGCTATGAAGGTGGAGAGACGGCTAAAAGGAAGGGGTACATCATGGTATACTTCGGTTTCTAGTACTCATTGGAAACCAAAGTGGGACAAAAATGATCAAGCTGTAGTAAAGGGGAAGACCGAACCACCAAAGGGAAAAGATTTGGGTGAGGTTGAAATCTCAAGAAAAATAGAGAATGAGTTGAAAAACAATTGTGAGGCCGAAAGTTCAAAAAAAGAGGAGACTGAAAGAAAAACAGAGAGTGAAAAGAACAAAGAGAGTGAGAGGAAAAATGATAATGAAGCCGAAACATCAAAAGAAAGAGAGAGAGAAAAAGAAAATAGAGAGGTGGTTGAGAGTCAAGAAAAAAGAGTAGAGCCACAAGAGGAAAAAGAAAGAGAGATTGTAGAGAGAAATAAAAAGACAAAAGTGAGTTTTTATGCTAAGGCAAGCTTTTATACTAATGAATTTAATGACTCTTTGTCTTGTGTTGTTGTTTATTTGTTGCAGGCATATAAGGTCATGATTCCTAGCGGTGTGTTTAGTGGATTGCCACCTATTAGAGAAATAGAGCACTACATTGATTTTGTGCTAGGTGCGACAATTCCTAACCGACATTTCTTGGAAAAACATGAGTCAATGACACACTTAAAGGGACAAGGTAAGTTGTTGACTAGAATGCATGCTAAGCGGGAGGATTGTATTGAGACTTTTCCTCATGTATTCAAATACACACAAGGTATGAAAAATTTTGTGGTTGATGCTTTAGCAAGAAGGTATGTCATTGTCTTCATTTTAGATGCAAAATTGTTGAGACTTGAATATGATAAGGAATTGCATGCTAATGATGATGACTTTGCTAGTATGTATGGAACATGTGAGAAAGCATCTTTTGGTAAGTTCTACAAACTAGATTGGTACATGTTTAGAAAGAATAGATTTTGTGTGCCTACTAGTTTTATGCTTAAGTTGCTTGTGTGTGATGAACATGGTGGTTTGTTGGGTAACCTTGGTGTAAGGAAGACTTTTGCTGTGTTGCATGAATGTTTGTGGGAATATTATTTGCCATTCAAAGACGTGTTACACGAACGTTTGTGGAAGTATCATTTGTCCTTCATTCATGTATTGCACGAACGTTTGTGGGAGTATCATTTGCCATACATTGATGTGTTGCATGAACGTTTGCGAGAGTATCATTTGTATTTCATTGAGTTTGCATATAATTGGAGTGGTCATTCTGGTAAAAATAAGATTTCAGACATGTTGCATGAACGTTTATGGGAGTATCATTTGCCATTCATTGACATATTGCATGAACGTTTGCGGGAGTATCATTTGCCATTCATTGAGTTTGCATATTGGAGTGGTCATTTTGGTTCGAGGAAGACTTTAGATGTGCTTCATGAACATTTGTGGGAGTATTGTTTGCATTCATTGAGTTTACATATGATTGGAGTGTTCATGCCACTACAAAATTTTCACCAATTGAAATTGTTTATAGACTTAATCAATTTCCTCCTTTAGATTTAAAATCTTCATCAGTTGATGATATGGGTAGCTTGGATGGACTATTCCAAATTCTTGAACAAATTAATGAAAATGCATATCTAATGGATCTTCCAGGTAAGTATTCTGTTTCTACTATTTTCAATGTTATTAACCACTTTCCCTTTGATCCAGGTGGAGATTCGAGGTCGAATCCTTTTGAGAAGAGGGGGAATGATGGGAACCAAGATGGGCCTAGTCTTAAAGATCATTTGCAACTTCCAGATGGGCCAAGAAGATCAAGGAGACAATGCAAGAATTGATGCAATCTACTTGGGACAAGTTTAGCAAGAGCCCAACATTCAAGATGGGGCTTGAAGGATGAAGATCCAGTTTTAATTCATTTGATTAGCTACGGAAGAGGGCAATGACAAGACTTAAAGACTTTGAGCTCTTGAAGGGTTTCAACTTATTTAATTCATTTAAAGAACTTATGTTATTAGTTTAGAATAATTGAGTTTATTATGGGAAGCACTTAAGGGGGCCTATGCAAGGGGCATGTTGGGAAAGTTATTATTTTATTGAACTAGGGTTAGGGTTACTGTAGCGCGGCACTGTAGCCGCGATACTGTTCATCCAGGGGCACTTTTGGAAGATGGGGGTTTATTTTAAGCTAGGGTTTCATTAGGTTTTTCTTTAAATACTCTATGTAGCCTCATTCTAATCAGATAATGAAGTTTATGAAATTTGATGAATTTATTCATTGTGAGTTGAGTTTTACTCCTCTTGTTCTTAATTGAACTTTTGAACTTATTAAAGGTAAATCACAACCTTTGTGGCGTTCCTCCTTTGTAATCTGGGTTCTTGAGACGGGTTCTTCAACGGGTCTAGATTTTAATATAATCTAGGTTCTTGAAACGAGTTCTCATCGGGTCTAGGTTCTCCATCCATTGACTTGATTTTGGCTTTCTTGGGGAGTTCTCAAATTGATTGTGGGTTCAAGGGAATTCATTCCCACGGGTTCATATCATAATGTTTAGGTCGACAAGTTGCACGTGCGTGCAAAAGCCGTCGACACAAAAGCCCTCATTGTGTCGGAGTCAAACAAGGCATAGGCCAAATATTTGTACAACATGAATTTACCTAAAGCGCAATTAACTACCATATACTTAGTAGCTAATTTATAAGAGCTAATTTCTAAAAAAGAGGGGTCCTGATGGGAACCAGATGGGCCAAATACAAGTTCAAGGGCTTAAACGATGAAGATTATGCTTTGATTTATTTCATAAGCTATGGAAAGGTTAACAACTTGACTTTTAGGCTTTTGACACTTGAAGGCTTTCAACTTATTTAATTAATTTCAAGGTCCTATTTTATTTGCTTAGAATAATTGGGTTTATGCCTATGTAAGGGCATGTTGGGAAAGTTATTATTTTATTGAACTGGGTTAGGGTTTCTGTAGCCGGGTTAGTGTAGTGCCATACTGTAGCCGTGGCACTGTTCACTCAGGGGTATTTTTGGAAGATGGAGTTTTATTTTATCTAGGGTTTTAATTAGGTTTTGGTTTAAGTACTCTTTGTAGCCTCATTTTCAGAAGTTTATGAAATTTGATGAATTTATTTATTGTGAGTTGAGTTTTACTCCTCTTGTTCTTGATTGAACTTATCAAAGGTAAATCACAACCTTTGTGGTGTTCCTCCTTTATAATCTGGGTTCTTGAGACGGATTTTTCAACGGGTCTAGATTTTAATATAAATCTAGGTTCTTCAAACGAGTTCTCATCGGGTCTAGGTTCTCCATCCATTGACTTGATTTTGGCTTTCTTGGGGAGTTTTCAAATTGATTATGGGTTGAAGGGATTTTATTCCCGCGGGTTCATATCATTCGGTATTCAGAGCAAGGTTTCCAATCAGGTCTGATTTTATCTTATAATTCTAGCATCCTTAAATTTAATTCTAGGGTTTCATTGTTCTAGGGTTGCCAAAAAAAAATAGAAACAAAAAGTAGGCTGCCGAAATTCTTACGATTTTGGGTTTGGCTGAAATTTGCATCACCTAGGGCTTCAAAATTCTAGGGTTTCCTGCATCTCTAAGTTTGTCAGTTGCTTGGAGTGTCGTTCCATTGATTCTTGATGGGAACCAAGATGGGCCTAGTCTTAAAGATCATTTGCAACTTCCAGATGGACCAAGAATATCAATGAGACAATGTAAGGATTGATGCAATATCCACTTGGGACAAGTTTAGCAAGAGCCCAACATTCAAGATGGGGCTTGAAAGATGAAGATCCAGTTTTAATTCATTTGATTAACTACGGAAGAGGGCAACGACAAGACTTAAAGGCTTTGAGCTCTTGAAGGGTTTCAACTTATTTAATTCATTTAAAGAACTTATGTTATTAGTTTAGAATAATTGAGTTTATTATGGGAAGCACTTAAGGGGGCCTATGCAAGGGCATGTTGGGAAAGTTATTATTTTATTGAACTAGGGTTAGGGTTACTGTAGCCGAGCTACTGTAGCTCGGCACTGTAGCCGAGATACTGTTCATCCAGGGGCACTTTTGGAAGATGGGGGTTTATTTTAAGCTAGGGTTTCATTAGGTTTTTCTTTAAATACTCTATGTAGCCTCATTCTAATCAGTTTATGAAATTTATGAAATTTGATGAATTTATTTATTGTGAGTTGAGTTTTACTCCTCTTGTTCTTAATTGAACTTTTGAACTTATCAAAGGTAAATCACAACCTTTGTGGCGTTCCTCCTTTGTAATCTGGGTTCTTGAGACGGGTTCTTCAACGGGTCTAGATTTTAATATAATCTAGATTCTTGAAACGAGTTCTAATCGGGTCTAGGTTCTCCATCCATTGACTTGATTTTGGCTTTCTTGGGGAGTTTTCAAATTGATTGTGGGTTTAAGGGAATCTCGTTCCCGCGGGTTCATATCATTTGGTATCAGAGCCAGGTTTCCAATCAGGTTTGATTCTATCTTTTAATTCTTGCATCCTTAAATTAATTCTAGGCCTTCATTGTTCTGGGGTTTCCAAAAAAAAAAATAGAAACAAAAAGTAGGCTGCCGAAATTGTTAGGGTTTTGGGTTTGGCTGAAATTTGCATCACCTAGGGTTTCAAAATTCTAGGGTTTCCTGCATCTCTAAGTTTATCTGTTGCTTGGAGTGTTGTTCCATTGATTCTCTTCTACATCATTGTCGTACTTGAATTCAATTGCTTGATTTTCACAATTGAATATTGCTATTTGTGATTGAATTAGAGAAAAGAAAGGAAAGGAAAAGAAAAGAAAAGAAAAGAAAAGAAAGGAAAAGAAAAGAAAATTCGAAAAAAAAAAAAAAACAGAAGAAGAAAAAAGAAGGTAGGATATTCAAAGTTGCTACATAGTTACAACAAAGAGAAAGAAAGTATTTGTTGATTGAGTTATTATCATCATAGGAGCTGAATACAACTTGCTAGTTGGTGTCTTGTTTTATAATTACTCTTTCCCTCATATAAATTCCTTGAGTCTCGTGTCATTTTATTCATTCCTTGTTTCTTTCATCTATACTACTGGTTGGAATAATACAAGGTTGTATTATCTTGATTTAGTTCAACTAGTTCTGAAAGAACTTGAGTGAGAAAACTCTTGAGGTAAAAGGCAAGAGAGTGTGAGACTATTATCGGGAAAAAGCCAATTAAGAGTGAAACACAAGTGGAGTGTCATTATTCGAGTGTAAACACGTAAGGGAGTGTGTAAGGTTTTCCACTAACATTGTTTGTATGCAGCATATTATGATGTCTCATAGAAGTGACTTTTCACCAAAGGGGATGGCAGATAACTCATTCTTTGTGTTGCAAGCCATGCAACAACAGTTTGAGCGATTGAACTTGGTGTTAGGTGAAGTGAGGGAAAGTATGGATAATCAAGAAGCAATGATTACAAATTTGCAAGGTGAGAGAGATAGAAGGCATGGAGGAGGCCTTAGGGCAAACTCAGGGGGTCGAGATAGAGTAGATAGGAACCTTGGGAGCATCAAAATGAAAATACCATCATTCCAAGGTAGAACTGACCCTGAAGTTTATTTAGAGTGGGAGAAAAGAATAGAGTTGGTGTTTGATTGTCATAATTATTCTGAGGAGAAGAAGGTGAAGTTGGCTGTAATTGAGTTCACTGATTATGCGATTATTTGGTGGGATCAATTAGTATCCAATAGGAGGAAGAATCTTGAGAGGCCTGTAGAAACATGGAGAGAGTTGAAAGCTATCATGAGGCGGAGATTTGTACCTAGCCACTACTATAGAGACCTCTACCAAAAACTACAAAATCTTATACAGGGGTCTAGGAGTGTGGAGGATTACCATAAGGAGATGAAATTGGCTATGATTCGGGCCAATGTAGTGGAGGATCGGGAGGCCACGATGACAAGATTTTTGAGTGGGTTGAATAGGGAGATAGCCAATGTAGTTGAGTTGCAACATTATAAGGAGGTAGAAGATATGGTACACATGGCTATGAAGGTGGAGAGACGGCTAAAAGGAAGGGGTACATCATGGTATACTTCGGTTTCTTGTACTCATTGGAAACCAAAGTGGGACAAAAATGATCAAGCTGTAGCAAAGGGGAAGACCGAACCACCAAAGGGAAAAGATTTGGGTGAGGTTGAAATCTCAAGAAAAATAGAGAATGAGTTGAAAAACAATTATGAGGCCGAAAGTTCAAAAAAAGAGGAGACTGAAAGAAAAATAGAGAGTGAAAAAAACAAAGAGAGTGAGAGGAAAAAAGAGAATGAAGCCGAAACATCAAAAGAAAGAGAGAGAGAAAGAAAATAGAGAGGTGGTTGAGAGTCAAGAAAAAAGAGTGGAGCCACAAGAGGAAAAAGAAAGAGAGATTGTAGAGAGAAATAAAAAGACAAAAGTGAGTTTTTATACTAAGGCAAGCTTTTATACTAATGAATTTAATGACTCTTTGTCTTGTGTTGTTGTTTCTTTGTTGCAGGCATATAAGGTCATGATTCCTAGCGGTGTGTTTAGTGGATTGCCACCTATTAGAGAAATAGAGCACTACATTGATTTTGTGCTAGGTGCGACAATTCCTAACCGACCATTCTTGGAAAAACATGAGTCAATGACACACTTAAAGGGACAAGGTAAGTTGTTGACTAGAATGCATGCTAAGCGGGAGGATTGTATTGAGACTTTTCCTCATGTATTCAAATACACACAAGGCATGATAAATTTTGTGGTTGATGCTTTAGCAAGAAGGCATGTCATTGTCTTCATTTTAGATGCAAAATTGTTGAGACTTGAATATGATAAGGAATTGCATGCTAATGATGATGACTTTGCTAGTATGTATGGAACATGTGAGAAAGCATCTTTTGGTAAGTTCTACGAACTAGATTGGTACTTGTTTAGAAAGAATAGATTTTGTGTGCCTACTAGTTTATGCTTAAGTTGCTTGTGTGTGATGAACATGGTGGTTTGTTGGGTAACCTTGGTGTAAGGAAGACTTTTGTTGTGTTGCATGAATGTTTGTGGGAATATCATTTGCCATTCAAAAACGTGTTACACGAACGTTTGTGGAAGTATCATTTCTCATTCATTCATGTATTGCACGAACGTTTGTGGGAGTATCATTTGCCATACATTGATGTGTTGCATGAACGTTTGCGGGAGTATCATTTGTATTTCATTGAGTTTGCATATAATTGGAGTGGTCATTCTGGTAAAAATAAGATTTCAGACATGTTGCATGAACGTTTATGGGAGTATCATTTGCCATTCATTGACATGTTGCATGAACGTTTGCGGGAGTATCATTTGCCATTCATTGAGTTTGCATATTGGAGTGGTCATTTTGGTTCGAGGAAGACTTTAGATGTGCTTCATGAACATTTGTGGGAGTATTGTTTGCCATTCATTGAGTTTACATATGATTGGAGTGTTCATGCCACCACTAAATTTTCACCAATTGAAATTGTTTATAGACTTAATCAATTTCCTCCTTTAGATTTAAAGTCTTCATCAGTTGATGATATGGGTAGCTTGGATGGACTATTCCAAATTCTTGAACAAATTAATGAAAATGCATATCTAATGGATCTTCCAGGTAAGTATCCTGTTTCTACTATTTTCAATATTACTAACCACTTTCCCTTTGATCCAGGTGGAGATTCGAGGTCGAATCCTTTTGATGAGAGGGGGAATGATGGGAACCAAGATGGGCCTAGTCTTAAAGATCATTTGCAACTTCCAGATGGACCAAGAAGATCAAGGAGACAATGTAAGGATTGATGCAATCCACTTGGGACAAGTTTAGCAAGAGCCCAACATTCAAGATGGGGCTTGAAGGATGAAGATCCAGTTTTAATTCATTTGATTAACTACGGAAGAGGGCAACGACAAGACTTAAAGGCTTTGAGCTCTTGAAGGGTTTCAACTTATTTAATTCATTTAAAGAACTTATGTTATTAGTTTAGAATAATTGAGTTTATTATGGGAAGCACTTAAGGGGGCCTATGCAAGGGCATGTTGGGAAAGTTATTATTTTATTGAACTAGGGTTAGGGTTACTGTAGCCGAGCTACTGTAGCTCGGCACTATAGCCGAGATACTGTTCATCCAGGGGCACTTTTGGAAGATGGGGGTTTATTTTAAGCTAGGGTTTCGTTAGGTTTTTCTTTAAATACTCTATGTAGCCTCATTCTAATCAGTTTATGAAATTTATGAAATTTGATGAATTTATTCATTGTGAGTTGAGTTTCCTCTTGTTCTTAATTGAACTTTTGAACTTATCAAAGGTAAATCACAACCTTTGTGGCGTTCCTCATTTGTAATCTAGGTTCTTGAGACGGGTTCTTCAACGGGTCTAGATTTTAATATAATCTAGATTCTTGAAACGAGTTCTCATCGGGTCTAGGTTCTCCATCCATTGACTTGATTTTGGCTTTCTTGGGGAGTTTTCAAATTGACTGTGGGTTCAAGGGAATCTCGTTCCCGCGGGTTCATATCAATTCTCTTCCATTTCATTGTCCATGCTTGTGTGTTTGAATTCAATTGTTTGGTTTTCACAATTGAATACTGCTGTTTGTGGTTGAATTAGAGAAAAGAAAAAGAAAGGAAAGGAAAGGAAAAGAAAGGAAAAGAAAAGGAAAGAAAATTTGAAAAAAAAAAAGAGAAAGAAGAAGAAAAGAGAAGGTGGCGTATTCAAAGTTGCTACATAGCTACAACAAAGAGAAAGAAAGTGTTTGTTGATTGAGCTTTTATCATCATAGAAGCTGAATACATCCTTCTAGTTAGTATCTTGTTTTATAATTACTCTTTCCCTCGTATAAATTCCTTGAGTCTCATGTCATTTTATTCCTTCATTGTTTCTTGGATCTATATTACTGGTTGGAATAATACAAGGTTGTTTTGTCTTGATTTAGTTCAACTAGTTCTTAAAGAACTTGTGCGAGAAAACTATTGAGGCAAAAGGCAAGAGAGTGTGAGACTATTATCTGGAAAAAGCCAATTAACAGTGAAACACGAGTGGAGTGCCATTATTCGAGTGTAAACACGTAAGGGAGTGTGTGAGATTTTCCACTAACATTCTTTTTGTGCAGCACATTATGATGTCTCATAGGAGTGAGAAGTTGAACCTGGTGTTGGGTGAAGTGAGGGATAGGATGGATCATCAAGATGCAGTAATCTCTGCATACTAGATGCCACATCAACAACAAGGTATGTAGTATGATCGTTGATTTGAGGAGTTGTATTAATTTGGCTAGCACTACTTTAGTTGAGAAATTGAATTTACCTATCCTGAAACACCCTAGGCCATACATGTTGCAGTGGTTGAGTGATTGTGCGGAGGTTAGGGGTAAATAAGCAAGTGCTAGTTTCTTTTTCAATTGGAAATTATCATGATATGGTCCTTTGTGATGTAGTGCCTATGCATGTTGGCCATATTTTGTTGGGGAAGCCGTAGCAGTTTGATAGGAAGGTGATTCGTGATGGGTTAATGAACATGTACAGTTTTGAAAAAGATGGAAAAACAATCAAACTTGCTCCTTTAACTCCAACACATGTCCATGGGGACCAATTGAATTGAAAAGTGAGGTTGCTCAAAAAAGAAAGAGTGAAAATGACAGTGATCAAAAATGAAAGAGTGAAAGTGAGATTGAGCTGAAAAGCAAGAGTGAAGATAAGATTGAGAAGAAAAGAAATAGTGAGACCGAAATGGAGAAAGAGAGAACAATGAGAGAAAAAAGAAGAGGGTGAGGATAAGACCTCAAGCACAAGAGAGAATGAGTTGAAAAATAATTGTGAGGTCGAGAGTACAAAAAAAGATGAAGAAAAAGAGAGTGACAGAAAAAAAGAGGGAAAAGAAAAAAGAGTGTGAAAGGGAAAAAGAGAGTGAAAAAGAAAAGGAGAGTGGAAAGAAAAGAGTGTGAAGAAAGTGAGAGAAAAACAAAGAGAAAAGTGAGTTTTTATGCAAAAGCAAGTCTTAATCCTAACGAACTTGACGTATGTTTGCCTAGTATTGTTGTCTCTTTGTTACAGGGATATGAGGTCGTGTTTCCAAGTGGTGTATTTAGTGGATTGCCACCCATTAGGGAGATGGAGCACTACATTGATTTTGTACTAGGTGCAACAATTCCTAACCGACCTTTCTTGGAAGACGTGCTTCGTGAATGTTTGTGGGAGTATCATTTGCCTTTTAAATGACGTGCTGCATGAATGTTTGTGGAAGTATCATTTGTCATTCATTAATATGTTGCATGAACGTTTGTGGGAGTATCATTTGCCATACATTGACCTGTTGCATGAACGTTTGTGGGACTATCATTTGCCCTTCATTGAGTTTGCATATATTTGGGGTAGTCATTTTGGTATCAAGAAAATATTAGATATTTTGCATGAACATTTATGTTGGTCTAAGATGGAGAGAGATGTCAATTGTATTTGTGGTAGGTGCATTACATGCAGAAAGACCAAATTTATACTTTTGCCACATGGGTTACATACGCCCTTACCTATTCCTAGTGAGTCATGTGTAGACATATATATGGACATTGTTTTGAGGCTGCCTAGGAAAGAAAGGAGTAGAAATTCTATTTTTATGGTTATGGATGGATTTATAGAGTTTGCATATAACAGGACCATGCATACTACCACTTTATATTCTCCTTTTGAAATTGTTTATAGACTTAATCTATTTACTCCTTTAGATTTAATGTCTTTATCTGTTGACAACAGGAGTAGCTTGGATGGATGTTCTCAAATTCTTGAACAAATTAATGACAATGCATATGAAATCAATGATAATGTTACTAACATTTTTTTCTTTGATCCCGGTGGCGATTCGAGGTCCAATCCTTTTGAGGAGAGGGGAAATGATGGGAACCAAGGTGGGCCTAGTCTTAAAGATATGTTACAAGTTCCAGATGGGCCAAATACAAGTTCAAGGACATAAACGATGAAGATTATGCTTTGATTCATTTCATAAGCTATGGAAAGGGCAACAACTTGAGTTATAGGCTTTGGACACTTGAAGGCTTTCAACTTGTTTAATTAATTTCAAGGACCTATTTTATTTGCTTAGAATAATTGGGTTTATGCCTATGTAAGGGCATGTTGGAAAAATTATTATTTTATTGAACTGGGTTAGGGTTACTGTAGCCGAGTTACTGTAGTGTCGTACTGTAGCCGCGGCACTGTTCACTCAGGGGTATTTTTGGAAGATGGGGTTTTATTTTATCTAGGGTTTTAATTATGTTTTGGTTTAAATACTTTTTGTAACCTCATTTTCAGAAGTTTATGAAGTTTATGAAATTTGATGAATTTATTCATTGTGAGTTGAGTTTTACTTCTCTTGTTCTTGATTGAACTTTTGAACTTATCAAAGGTAAATCACAACGTTTGTGGCGTTCTTCCTTTATAATCTGGGTTCTTGAGACGGGTTCTTCAACGGGTCAAGATTTTAATATAATCTAGGTTCTTGAAACGAGTTTTCATCGGGTCTAGGTTCTCCATCCATTGACTTGATTTTGACTTTTTTGGAGAGTTTTCAAATTGATTGTGGGTTCAAGGGATTTCATTCCCGCAGGTTCATATCAGGTTCTAAGAAAAAATGCCAGTGATAACTCCCGTTTCTTCATCTTCTGGTACCTTCTCGTCTATTTCACCCGGGGTGATAGCATAGACGCGAGCTTGGGCAGGCGACCTCTGATTCGGCCAGTTGTTAGGAGTATTCCTACTGCCTTGTGCATTATGGGGGCATTCTTGAATCATGTGCCCTGACTGACAGCATCTAAAGCATACCCTTAAACCTTCTTAGCGATCTCCGCCATGCATTTTCCCACACTTCTTGCAAGTAGTAGGTGGGGTTGGCATGACACCTTTGTCCTTGTTGGCTCCTTCTATTATCCTCATTTTGGCATTATTCCCTCCTACAGAGAAGGAATAAGCCCTTTTCCGTTCGAGGTTAATATGGGTCGTAATGCTCTGTTTTTCTATTTCCGTTACAGCAGCCACATTAACTAACTTCTGGAAATTGTTGATACCAAAAATGGCTATGTAACTGCAGATCCAGGGTTGCAATCCTCCTTGGAATTTCTGAGCTTGAATATTTTTGGTGGCGATCAGATTCGGAGTGAACCTTCCCAACTCCATGAACTTTGCAACATATTGCTCGACCTTGAAACTGCCTTGTACTAAAGTGGTGAACTCTTGAGCCTTCTGTTGTGTCATTGATTCTAAGAAAAATTGATTATTGAACTCCTTGAACCTATCCCAAGTCAGAGCAGCGATGTTGCCGAATTCCCTTATCAGCACTTGTTTCTTGGTATCCCACTAGATACCAGCCTCTCCCTACAACAATTGTCCAGCTTATTGCACCTTTTATTCCTCAGTACAGTCGCTGATCTCGAAGGTCATGTCAAGATCGAGTAGCCACTTGTTTGCCCTCATGGGTCCTTCGGTTCCCATGAAGTTAGGGTATCTGTATATGAAAAACTTCTTGTATGAGTAGCCTCGGTTTTCCATCCTCTCTTGCCTTTCTCGGCGAGGCTGTTGCTGGTTCTGCCTCAGGATAATCTCCTGCTACTGCTTCATCCTTTCTGTCATCTGGGGAATTGCATTCGCCAAATTGTGTCCTCCGTCCAGTGGGGGGTCCTGTTCTCTGCGAGCATTAGATCCCTCAGGGTTTCTTTCCCTTATCTCACATGCTATTTTGTCTTGATCGTCCAAATCCTGAAAGGCACGTGTATCAAATCCAACTAAATATTCAACTAAATATTCAAACTTTCACTTTGGCATAATGCCTAAGGACATGTGGTTTTACCCAATGACGTAATTGCTCTAATACCACCCTGTGGCACCCCCAAACCTTCGCTTGGGATGGAATGAAGACTTAGACTGTTAGGACATGTAACACAAGGTTACATACCCCGTTCATGACAGTTAATATGCAATGTATCTTAGAATGCAATTAGCAGTATGCAATAATCACAGTGGAATAAGGGTGACTAAATATAACCCATGCCAGAGAATCAACTAAGCCATCCCAATAGCATTAATAACCATTATAAGTTCAAACTAAAAGGTAGCATAGTCTTAATACAATATATTTAAAATAACAAGTCTCCATGGTTAGATCAATTCTTTCATATGCTCTAAAGGGCGTAGAGTTAAAGCTATAAACATCAAAATAAGTTCTAGTTTTCGAGGTCCATCTTCAATCAGTTAGATCCATCGGTCCATCCTGTCCGTCCATGCATGGACCTAATACAACTTCTATCATTCCGGTTGGAATGGTAGTGAGACTTCTTGAAATCTCAGTACGTTAAGAACAAACGTGCACAAAGATAAATTATGCATGATAAATGACAAATAAGAAATGTATGATATGCAGAAAATCAGTATTTGTCTCCCATCCAGATTCCTCAACCTCTTTAGAAAAAGCTTTGATGCACATTTTTTTACAGAGAACATTTTTATTTCAACTTTAAAAAATATAACACTTCATCATCATTAAGCCCTCATTAACATTAACATTATAATGTATGGTATCATCATAGTTCTCCATATGCACTATGAATATCTGCTGGTGACCATAGATAACTCATGTTGAAACTACGTTGTCTGCAGAATTGTTCTCAATGTATTGGTAACATAACATTATAACATATGCACCCACCAGTCTTAAGTGCCTGAAAATCTTGACATCGCTTTGGAATTCATTAAAAAGAATCCATTCAAAGCTTTTGACCATTCTTCGTCAACCCAGGGTTACCACTCCGTTTTTGCTCATTCCAGAGTGAATAGAGGAGCTTCACAAGGATAGTTCCTCATCCTAGCCTTTGGGGTCATGACAAAAATTAAGTTTTCATGCTATGCTTGAAAATATTTGTTGTCATTACATGCATTTGTTGTCATTTGCAACTTCCAGATGGACCAAGAAGATCAAGGAGACAATGCAAGGATTGATGCAATCCACTTGGGACAAGTTTAGCAAGAGCCCAACATTCAAGATGGGGCTTGAAGGATGAAGATCTAGTTTTAATTCATTTGATTAGCTACGGAAGAGGGCAACGACAAGACTTAAAGGCTTTGAGCTCTTGAAGGGTTTCAACTTATTTAATTCATTTAAAGAACTTATGTTATTAGTTTAGAATAATTGAGTTTATTATAGGAAGCACTTAAGGGGGCCTATGCAAGGGCATGTTGGGAAAGTTATTATTTTATTGAACTAGGGTTAGGGTTACTGTAGCCGAGCTACTGTAGCGCGGCACTGTAGCCGCGATACTGTTCATCTAGGGGCACTTTTGGAAGATGGGGGTTTATTTTAAGCTAGGGTTTCATTAGGTTTTTCTTTAAATACTCTATGTAGTCTCATTCTAATCAGATTATGAAGTTTATGAAATTTGATGAATTTATTCATTGTGAGTTGAGTTTATCTCCTCTTGTTCTTAATTGAACTTTTGAACTTATCAAAGGTAAATCACAACCTTTGTGGCGTTCCTCCTTTGTAATCTGGGTTCTTGAGACGGGTTCTTCAACGGGTCTAGATTTTAATATAATCTAGGTTCTTGAAACGGGTTCTCATTGGGTCTAGATTCTCCTTCCTTGACTTATTTTTGGCTTTCTTGGGGAGTTTTCAAATTGATTGTGGGTTCAAGGGAATTCATTCCCACGGGTTCATATCAAGTATGCTTCATGTGAAAATGATAATTGCACATGTCATGTAAGCAAGTAGTCATGTACTCAATGTACCATACGTTTCATGCTCAAATGACATTTATATAAAAAATGTGACATTTGTCAATAAATTATCAAAATGTAAGTTAGAGGCCAACTTAGAAACTTTCCAACGGTTTAGAGAATCGACACGGCTGTAATCAAAGTTATTCTAACTTAGGATGTTTGAACCACTAAGGAAGACATTCATAATCAAAGGGTTCAGAAAATTCAGTATTTACAAAACTGCCCCTATACTTAGCAAAATTTTCACTAAGGCCCTAAATTTTCACTATTTGCATATGGGACCCAAAATTCACTACATTTCACAAACCCTGTATTTTATATGTTCTCAAATCAGCCAAGCCCTTAGAATTGCAAGATTCAACGCACAAATATGTGAAACTTACCCAACCCGTGGCATGCATCCCTTTAAGGCCTATGTGTGATTTCAATTTAAAAACCTCTATGGATGCATGTGTGCTTCAAATTTCCTCAAATGTAACCTTGAAAACAACCTTAGAGACAATTTAAAACCTTAGGTTTAAGTCCTACAAGTTCATCTCAACACTTAAACTTGGATTAAGGCCAAATTACCACTAAAGCATCCATTAAGCATATGCATGACGTTTCTACCTTTTCTTTACCATAGAAATATTTAGAACCTAATTATGCTTATTATTCAAGCCTAATAAAATTAATCAAAACTTCATGAATTAAACTTCAACTAAGCAAAATCAAAATATGCTTGATGATCAACACAAGATATGGCATTGCTATTAGTGAATTTTAAAACCTATCATGGCATGCTTTCAACCTCAAATTTAAACCTTTAAAATTAATCCTAAGATATTAGTGAATCATTTAAAATTATACTAAACATGCCATAGCTAAAAATTCAACCCAAAAAAATTTACGCATTCAATACTTCCCATTTTACATGGTTTTGAACTCAGCATGGTAAACCTAAACTAAACTCGATAAAATTCATTCTCATGGCATAAATTAATGCCTAAAATTCTATGATAATACTAAACAGAGATTAGGGTAAGGTTACTTACAAAATTCGTGGCTCTTTGAACTCCCAACACAACCTCTCCCAATAACTCTCACAAACACACTCGGTTTCACTCTATTTGCACACTAAGGGGAGAACTGCTCTCAAGAGTGAAGAGAAGGCTTGTAGAAGTGGTGTGGGAGAAATTAGTAGGTAAGGGAAGTATTTATAGGCTTCAAGGAGGGTGGGGGACGTTGGCTTTGGATGAAAAGGGGGCTTGGGATTGGTTGATGTGGGCGTTTGAGTGTGGGGATGCAAGTTTAAGTTTTTGTCATCACTTGTGTAGATGAATAGTGTTAAAACTCTCATCATTTCTACATTTTCAGGTGCTGCCTTGTGGTATGTGCGTGCAACTGCTGCCATGGTGCATAAATAAAAATAAAATGCAAAGGATTGCAAGGTGAGGTCATGCCATAATGTCGTTGGGTAGGGATCTTCAAAGCTGGCTAGCTTTTGCTTACTTGTGTGTCACATCTTTGTGGTTTCATTTGGAGCCCTTTTCAGGTGAGGAAACTGGACTGGATTGGCTGCCATGTGATCATACATGAGTATGGCATTCCTTGGGGAAAAATTGATGGTGGTAGCCAAGTGATACCTAGTGCCAATGCCAATCGGTTTTGGCATTTCCTTGGGGAAAAATTGGTCAACATGCTTATGAGTGCTTGAGTGACTTTTTAGGGATTGGATGGAAGGGGTGGTGGCATGTGGAGATGGCTTAATGAAGAGCAGAAAATTTCTTGAAGCAACTAAGGGCATTCGGTTTGGTTCCAACTAGATTTCCTAAGGAAATGGTTGGGTTTTGGTTTGGTTTCTTGGAGGTATTTCATCCATTGCTAAAACTTAACCATAAGTGATGTGGTGAGGTAAAATGATGGAAATGGCGTGGGCTAGGGGCTGATTAGGTGCAATGCAGGTGAAGGTGCACCCTAGGAGCCGATTGGTGGTGATTTGGGTATTGACATGGCTTGGCTCTTAATGACATGTGTTAGGTCAAGTCTAATCTTCTAAGCTAGTCTAAGAACAATGCAAATCAACAATAGAAACCAAAAATCTCAGATTATAAATGTGGGAAATAAATTAAAGAAAAATTAAGCTAAAAATATGGTTTATAGGTTACTAATCACGTGTGAGATGATTAGTGCTTCTTAACTCAAGTTAGAAAAGCTTAACCATGGTTAGGTGGGAACCCAAGGGGTGTGTGGCACATCTTGAGCTTGAGGGAAATCAATGGTATGGTGTATGTGGGTTTCAATTAGAAGGATAAAATGAAAGACAAGACTTGTTGGGTCTTGTGGGTTGGGCATGTTGGGCCATTTGTGTAAGCCATGGAGGTGGGCTTGGTGTGGGTTAATGAATAGACCTTATCTTTAGGTTTGAGGGCTCATCTAAGGCCTCAAGGGCCTACGAAGTTTGGGTCCAAATAGCATGTCTTTCTAAGGTTGGGCCAAAGGTGATATGAACCCGTGGGAATGAATTCCCTTGAACCCACAATCAATTTGAAAACTCCACAAGAAAGCCAAAAAATCAAGTCAAGGATGGAGAATCTAGACCCAATGAGAACCCGTTTCAAGAACCTAGATTATATTAAAATCTAGACCCGTTGAAGAACCCGTCTCAAGAACCCAGATTACAAAGGAGGAACGCCACAAAAGTTGTGATTTACCTTTGATAAGTTCAAGAGTTCAATCAAGAACAAGAGGAGAAAACTCAACTCACAAATAAAATTCAATATTGTCTAATGTGTCAAATGAGGCTACAAAGAGTTTTTAAACCCAAACCTAATCAAAACCCTAGCCAAAATAAAGCCCCTTTTACCCAAAATTACCCTTGATGAACAGTGCCGGCTACAGTACGCGCGGCTACAGTAACCCCTACAATAAATTGATGAAATCCTAATTCTTAAAAAGTAACTTTCCCAATAAACCCTTGGCCAAAATACAAGGCCTTCCCAAAAACATAGTTCATAAGAAATAAGACATGTGAGCCAAGCATCTTCAAGCCCACTTATTCTAAACTAATAAAATAAATCATTTAACCAAACTGGAAGCCTCCAATAACAATAGGCCGTATCTCTAAGTCATGTCTTCCACAGCTTGAATCAAGTGGATCAAAACTGGTTCTTCTTCTTTCAGACCCATCTTGAGTGTTGGGCTCTTGCTGGCTTTATCCCAAGTGGATTGCACCAATCCTTGCATTGCTTCCTTGATCTTCTTGGCCCTTGATCTTGTAATTGGCCCATCTGGAACTTGCAAAGGATCTTTAAGTGTAGG
The DNA here is from genome assembly GCA_022457165.1 of Juglans mandshurica. Classification (NCBI taxonomy): domain Eukaryota; kingdom Viridiplantae; phylum Streptophyta; class Magnoliopsida; order Fagales; family Juglandaceae; genus Juglans; species Juglans mandshurica. The sequence continues at coordinate 14,544,470 of CM039630.1, read as the reverse complement.
CCCACCTTGGTTCCTATCATTCTCCCTCTCCTCAAAGGGATTCGACCTCGAATCTTCACCTACATCAAAAGGAGAAAGATCAGAAACATTAAAAGTTGCAGAAACTTTATACTCACCTGGAAGATCCACTTTATATGCGTTGTCATTAATTTTCTCAAGAATTTGGAAAGGTCCATCTCCTCGAGGATGCAACTTAGTCCTTCTATGGGCTGGGAATCTTTCTTTGCGCATGTGAACCCAAACCCAATCTCCTGGTTCAAAGATGACACGCCTTCGTCCTTTATTGGCTTGGGAAGCAAACCTTTCATTCTTTTGGGCAATTTGAAGTCGTACCCTCTCATGAAGTGACTTCACCAACTCCGCTTTCTTTTGTCCATCCAAACTACTCCTGCCATCAACAGGTAAAGGCATCAAATCCAAAGGAGTAAGTGGATTAAATCCATAAACAATTTCAAAAGGAGAGTATGAAGTAGTAGTATGCATCGTCCTATTATATGCAAAATCTATAAATGGCAAACAATCCTCCCAAGTTTTTCAATTCTTATGAACAACAGTGCGTAAAAGCCTAGTTAAAGTCCTATTAACTACTTCAGTCTGACCATCAGTCTGTGGATGACAAGTAGTGGAAAATAAGAGCTTAGTACCCAATTTCCTCCACAACACCTTCCAAAAGTAGCTAAGGAATTTAACATCCCTATCAGAAACAATACTCCTAGGTACACCATGGAGTCGCACTATCTCCCGAAAAAACAAGTCAGCTATGTTTGTGGCATCATCTGTTTTATGGCATGGAATGAAATGTGCCATCTTACTAAATCTATCCACAACCACAAAAATAGAATCTCTACTCCTTTTGGTCCTAGGCAGCCCCAAAACAAAGTCCATAGATATGTCTACCCATGGCTCACTAGGAACGGGTAAGGGTGTATACAACCCATGTGGCAAAACCTTAGATTTGGCTTTTCTACATGTAATGCACCTTCCACAAATACGGTTAACATCTCTCTTCATCTTAGGCCAAAAGAAATGTTCATGCAAAATGTCTAAAAGTTTTCTTAACACCAAAGTGTCCCATTAATCCCCCACCATGTGCCTCACGCACCAATAACTCACGCATAGAACAATTTGGCAGACAAAGTTTGCTTTCTTTAAACAAATAACCATCATGCTTGTAAAACTTACCAAATGCTGCCTTATCACATGCCACATACACATTTGAAAAATCAGCGTCATCGGCATACATGTCTTTCACATATTCAAACCCAAGCATTTTAGCACTCATAGAAGTAAGAAGTACATACCTCCGGGATAGAGCATCAGCAACAATGTTCTCCTTACCTTGCTTGTAACGGATGACATAGGGAAAGGTCTCAATGTATTCCATCCATCTAGCATGCCTTTTATTCAACTTACCTTGACCCTTGAGATGCTTCAATGATTCATGATCGGTGTGGATCACAAATTCCCTTGGCCATAGGTAGTGCTGCCAAGTCTCTAATGCACGAACAAGAGCATAAAGCTCTTTGTCATAAGTAGGGTACTTAAGGGATACCCCACTTAACTTTTCACTGAAGAAGGCTATGGGCCGCCTATCTTGCATCAAAACGGCTCCAATCCCTATTCCTGAGGCATCACATTCAATCTCAAAAGCTTTGTTAAAATCAGGTAATGCTAACACAGGTGCAGAGCACAACCTTTCTTTAATAGTGGTAAAAGCATTCTCTTGATTAGCCCCCCAATGAAACCCAACATTCTTTTTAATTACCTCAGTGAGTGGTGCAGCAATGCTGCTGAAGTCTTTAACAAAACGCCGATAAAAACTAGCTAAGCCATGAAAGCTTCTTACCTCAGTGATGCTTTTTGGCGTTGGCCACTCCTTGATTGCCTTGACTTTCTCTTCATCCACCTCAATACCCTTTGTACTAACAACATAACCAAGAAAAACAACTTTTTCCATGCAAAAGGCACATTTCTTAAAATTAGCATACAACTTTTCACATCTCAACACATCAAACACATATCTCAAATGTTCAATATGTTCACTTAAGTTCTAGCTGTACACTAAGATATCATCAAAGTACACAACCACAAACTTGCCTATGAATGCACGTAAGACATGGTTCATTAATTTCATGAAAGTACTGGGCGCATTTGTAAGTCCAAATGGCATAACCAACCATTCATAAAGCCTATACTTAGTCTTAAAAGCAGTTTTCCATTAATCACCCTCTTTCATTCTAATTCGATGGTACCCACTTTTAAGATCAATTTTACTGAAAATACATGAGCCATGCAATTCATCAAGCATATCATCTAATCTAGGAATGGGATGGCGATATTTTACCGTGATATTGTTGACCGCCCTGCAATCAATGCACATCCTCCACGTCCCATCCTTCTTTGTCACTAGTAGCACTGGTACTGCACAAGGGCTCATGCTTTCTCTCACGTATCCCTTGCTCATCAAATCCTCAACTTGCCTCTGAAGCTCTTTTGTCTCCTCTGGATTACTTCTATAGGCTGGTCGGTTTGGAATAGCAGCCCCGGGCACAAAATCAATCTGGTGCTCAATGCCTCTAATGGGTGGCAACTCATTTGGCATCTCCTCCGGGAATACATCCTCAAAATCCTGCAACAAAGAAACAGCCAAACTAGGAAGAGACTGGTTAGTTTTTTCAAGACTAAGATAAGACTCTTTATAGACAAGAAAAATCATAGGGCGATCTGCGAAGAAAGCCCTCTTAACCTCACTCTCTCTTGCATAGAAACTCACTTTTGCATTTCCTTTTCTCTCGGCAGACTCTTTCTTTTTTCTCTCGTGGCTTCACTCTTTTTTCTTTACTCTCAGCCACCTCTCTACTTTTTTTTTCACTCTTTCTTTTATGCTCATTTTCACTCTCACTCTTTCTTTTTTGCTCAATCTCTTTTTCACTCTTTCTTTTTTTATCACTCTCATTTTCACTCTTTCTCTTTTGATCACTCTCATTTTCACTCTTTCTTTTTTGAGCAACCTCACTTTTCAATTTCAGTTGGTCCTCATAGACCTGGCTTGGAGTTAAAGGAGCAAGCTTAATTGTTTTGCCCTCCTTTTCAAAGCTGTACATGTTCTTGAACCCATCATGTGTCACTCTCCTATCATACTGCCACGGCCTCCCCAACAAAATATGGCTCGCATGCATAGGCACAACATCACAAAGCACCTCATCCTGATACTTCCTAATAGAAAAAGTAACTAACACTTGTTTATCCATCCTAACCTCTCCACAATTATTCAACCACTGCAATTTGTATGGTCTAGAGTGTTTTAAGGTTGGTAAATTCAATTTTTCAACCAAAGTAGTGCTAGCCACATTAGTACAACTCCCTCCATCAATGATCATACTACATACCTTATTGTTGACATGGCATCTAGTATGGAAAATGTTCTCTCTCTGTTGCTCTGCATCATCCACCTTAATGTGTGCATTAAGAGCACGCCTGGCAACAAGAGACTCACCTATCACAGGGTATACCACTCCATCATCATCACTAGCATCCTCCAACTCGAGCACCTCATCACTATCATCCTCACTCTCAGTCATCACCTCCCCATTGTCACGCATAATCATCACCCTCCTATTTGGACATTGAGAAGCGATGTGCCCTGAACCCAAACACTTAAAACATTTGATATCTCTATTACGTGAAGGTTGGGATTCTACCTTGGGTTTGTTGCTAGTTCCCTCATCTTTTCCCTTAGGTGGTTCGGTCTTTCTCTTTGCTTCAGCTGGATCATTCCTATCCCATTTTGATTTCCAAGTAGTGCTAGAAACCGAAGTGTACCTTGCTGTCCCTTTTCTCTTTAATTGCCTCTCCACCTTCATAGCCATGTGCACTATGTCCTCTATCTCCACATAATGCTGCAATTCAATTACATTGGCTATGTCCCTATTCAACCCACTCAAAAATCTAGCCATGGTGGCCTCTCGATCCTCCTCTACATTAGCCCGAATCATCGCCACCTCCATCTCCTTATGGTAATCCTCCACACTCTTAGACCCCTGTGTAAGATTTTGTAATTTCTGGTAAAGGTCTCTATAGTAATGGTTTGGAACAAATCTCCGCCTCATGAGAGATTTCAACTCTCCCCATGTCTCTATAGGCCTCTCATAATTCCTCCTCCTATTGGTCACTAATTGATCCCACCAAATAATAGCATAATCAGTGAACTCAATTACCGCCAACTTCACTTTCTTCTCCTCGGAGTAATTATGGCAATCAAACACCAACTCTATTTTTTTCTCCCACTCTAGATAAACCTCAGGGTCAGTTCTACCTTGGAAAGATGGTATTTTCATTTTGATGCTACCAAGGTCTCTATCTACACCATCCCGACCCCTTAGATTCTCCTCAAGTCCTCTTTCATGCCTAAGTCTTCTATTTCTACCCGACCCAACGTCAGATGCAAAGTCCTCCTCATCCTCACCATCTCCTTCATTCTCATACTGATTTTCAACTCTATGCTCACATCGCCTCCTGTCCCTCCCACCTAGTAGATTTCTAATCGCTGCTTCTTGATGATCCATCCTATCCCTCACTTCACCCAACACCAAGTTCAACCGCTCAAACTGTTGTTGCATGGCTTGCAACACAAAGGATGTGTTATCTGCCCTCCCCCTTGGTGATGCGCTACTCCGATGAGACATTATCAAGTGCTACACAAAAGAATGTTAGTGGCAAAAAAAAAAAAAAAAAAAAAAGAAATGTAAACCTCACACACTCCCTTACGTGTTTACACTCGAATAATGACACTCCACTCGTGTTTCACTCCTAATTGGCTTTTTTTTCGATAATAGTCTCACACTCCTTTTACCTCAAGAGTTTTCCCAATCAAGTTCTTTAAGAACTAATTAACTCAAGACAAAACAACCTTATTTTATCCCAACTAGTAATTAGGTCCAAGAAACAAGAACAAGAGAAACACAGAAGCAATGAAAGAAAGAAAATGGCACGTGAATCAAGGAAATTATATGAATGAAACAGTAACTATAAGACAAGATACCAACTAGAATCACCCCTTTTGATGATAAGGCTGAAGAAAAGATCTTGGGATTTTTTTTTTTTTTTTCACGATTTTTTTTTTCTTTTCCTTTCTTTTCTTTTCTTTTCTTTTCAATCACAAATAGCAATATTCAATTGTGAAAATCAAGCAATTGAATTCAAGCACGACAATGAAGTAGAAGAGAATCAATGGAACAGCACTCCAAGCAACAGATAAACTTAGAGATGCAGGAAACCCTAGAATTTTGAAACCCTAGGTGATGCAAATTTCAGCCAAACCCAAAACCCTAACAATTTCGGCAGCCTACTTTTTGTTTCTATTTTTTTTTTTTTTTTTTGGAAACTCTAGAACAATGAAGCCTTAGAATTAATTTAAGGATGCAAGAATTAAAAGATAGAATCAGACCTGATTGGAAACCTGGCTCTGATAGCAAATGATATGAACCCGTGGGAATGAATTCCCTTGAACCCACAATCAATTTGAAAACTCCACAAGAAAGCCAAAAAATCAAGTCAAGGATGGAGAATCTAGACCCAATGAGAACCCGTTTCAAGAACCTAGATTATATTAAAATCTAGACCCGTTGAAGAACCCGTCTCAAGAACCCAGATTACAAAGGAGGAACGTCACAAAAGTTGTGATTTACCTTTGATAAGTTCAAGAGTTCAATCAAGAACAAGAGGAGAAAACTCAACTCACAAATAAAATTCAATATTGTCTAATGTGTCAAATGAGGCTAGAAAGAGTTTTTAAACCCAAACCTAATCAAAACCCTAGCCAAAATAAAGCCCATTTTACCCAAAATTACCCTTGATGAACAGTGCCGGCTAAAGTACGCGCGGCTACAGTAACCCCTACAATAAATTGATGAAACCCTAATTCTTAAAAAGTAACTTTCCCAATAAGCCCTTGGCCAAAATACAAGGCCTTCCCAAAAACATAGTTCATAAGAAATAAGACATGTGAGCCAAGCATCTTCAAGCCCACTTATTCTAAACTAATAAAATAAATCATTTAACCAAACTGGAAGCCTCCAATAACAATAGGCCGTATCTCTAAGTCATGTCTTCCACAGCTTGAATCAAGTGGATCAAAACTGGTTCTTCTTCTTTCAGACCCACCTTGAGTGTTGGGCTCTTGCTGGCTTCATCCCAAGTGGATTGCACCAATCATTGCATTGCTTCCTTGATCTTCTTGGCCCTTGATCTTGTAATTGGCCCATCTGGAACTTGCAAAGGATCTTTAAGTGTAGGCCCACCTTGGTTCCTATCAAAAGGTCTTCACTAAGTTAGGCCCAAAGGCTTCAACCTTCTACACGTTGGGCTTAATTTCTAAGGTTCTTCAAGAGGGGCCTAAAACCATATAAATCCAAATGGGTCAAGGCTTATAGCATCTATTCCTAGCCCATCACATCCTTAGTGATTGAAAGCCCTTAATTAAACACTCTTGGGCTTACCCTTAAATCTATCCATACTTAGCTCTTTATGCTTAGCCCACTAATAGTGCCAAGTGTCATTCTACAATTGAATTTTTGGTATTAAATCCTAAAATAAAATACTAGAACTCTTCCAATAATTCTAGCTAAACTCAAAGTGTGATTCTTAAGCTAAAAAAATAATCCCTAAAGTTTTCCCAAAAATATACTAACTAGGATTAAGGAAGCTAAGGTCAAGTCTTAATGGACCTTTTAAGTGAGGAGTTACATATATCTTGACTCTAGCAAAGTTTGCAGAATGGGCACCGACTTGAAGTCGTGTAGTGCCTATCATCGGTAGACTGATGGACAAAAGAAACGGACCATATCGACGTTAGAAGTTATACAACTTGTGTATTGGAGACAAAAAGGTGACTGCGAAGGGTATTTACCTCTGATAGAGTTTGCCTATAATAACAATGATTAAGTTGACACCATATGAAGCATTGTATGGGAGGATAAAGTGTAGATCCCCGTTATTGACTAAACCTTCCCATGGAACTTCAATGAATGCATTATGTGTTCCATGTTTCCTCTTGGAGACAGCTTGGTTGTGGTTGATCCAAGTCGTATTCAGCTGCGACCTAACATATCTTATGAGGAATGGCCAGTGCAAATTGTCGATTGGAAGGATCAAGAATTGAGGAACCAGAAAATACCTCTGGTTAACGTAGCTAGGAATAATCCAAATTTCTAGGAGGCTACCTGGGAAAGAGAGGATTCGATGTGAGCAAAATACCCCCATTTTTTTGAATCTTAGGAAAGTTATAGTTTACTAGGTTGAATGTCTAGTTGAAATTTGAAACTTGCAAGTCGGTTGTAATTAGTTGACAAAGCAATAAAAGTGTTTGATTTGATTGGATTGTGATTCATAGTTGGATGTTCCTTGTTTTGTTATAAATGTGCTCTTGATAATAAGATATGGCACGAACAAGAGCTACAACATGTAAGTTTGTGTTACCAACCGTGAGAGTTAGGAGGATACGAGAATTTTTAGACAAAGGGCCAAGCAGGAGAGGCGAGATCGGATGATCGCAACTCATTGGCAACAAGTGGAGAAGTTTGAGTATCATCAAATGCATGTGATGGATGCAAATGTCAGAGGAAATATTTTCTTGTGACGAGCATTACCACATTAGTTGCGCCAACTGCCGCATGACCCGCTTCTTTGGAAGGACACTACTAGGTTATGTGTGTTAGGTTTTGGGGGAAAATGTGGAATCAATTCATGTCTCGATGATGCTTCAATCACTACCAAATCCCAAGCAGGATTTGGGGGCCTCGCACTCAAGAGTTTTTGGCAACGAGGGTCTGATGAAGGCGAAGAGAGGTGGATAATAAACATCGAGAGAACTTTCGAGGTAGGTAGGTTCATCGAGTGTTAGATGGTTTTGTGATGAGTGAACGAAAGTGCACTCTAAATATCCTATTATTGGACTAAAATGCTAAAATGTGAATAGAAATAATAGGAATTAATGTGTATTATATTGAATTGAGTTTCGATTTACTTTGGGATACTCCTGATCTGAGTAAAATTCAAAGGACTTTCCAGTGGGTAAGACGTTGGAACAACCTAAGAACTTTTAACGAATGTAGGACTCTTCAAATAAGGATAATGATGGGGTTTGAGAGTAATTTGGATCAAGAGAAAAAGTCAATCCAAAATTCACAAGAAGAAAACCTGTACATACTTTAATACTTGGGTCATAACTTTCCGCTCAAATATTGTATTGATGCAACTATGCGTTGGAAAGCTATCTTAAAGGGCTACAAAGTTGCTCCAATAAGGATTTCTAAATTCGAGCTCCTGAAGAAAATACGTGGCTACCAAGATTAGTCCTAAGATTTAGGCGATTATGTATGCAGGAATATGAAAGACATTAGGGTTTCTTTCCTATCCTATAGAAGCATTTCAATAGCACAAAATTGTGAGTTTTTTTTAGAGGAGGAGGCACAGATCTAGAGAAGAGAAAAATACTATTTTTATTTATTTTTAGTTCTTCCATGGAGAACTAAATCTTAGTTAAAGCCTAGGGTGTAAATTGATTGGTGAAAATATTGACTTTACTTCCATTCATATGTTAAGCTTTATTCTTTAAGATTCTAGGATTCAATTCTCCTTTTGTTTTGGATATTATAAGTTTGAGACAATTATGTTAAATCTTGCTGTGGTTTGATTTTGTTGAGCTATAGGATTATGAATACGATTGTCACTTAAACAAGCTTTTCATACCATTGATGTGATCTTTTGCTACACTATTATTTATGAACATAGGGTCGTCTTTAGATCTGATATTCATTTTTATATATGAAAACCGTGGTTTGCAAAGGGAGAATAGATTCTAGAATTAAATTTGAGAAAGTAGATGAATATAATGTCATATCTTCTAATTAGGAATTTGGTGCTATAATTCATAATTTTGTATATCGTTTGGATTAAAAAAGTCATAGTATTGGATCCGGTTGATAGAAGCCCAAAGCTTTACTTGCCTAATCTTATTTTGAATATTGTTTGTGCCCTAATCTTATTTTAATTACATGCTTTAGGTAAAATTTTCAAATTCTTGTCATATTATAATTTGATCTTTTCTTTTAAGCTTGCGTCTTGTTTTCTTTCTTCCGACTCCCTGTGGATCGACACCATGAACTATACTATAACACTATGTACTAGTTTGGGCGTAATAAAATTTTGGCTTCGTTGTTAGGGAGACGGTAGAAGAATTGCTAGATAGTTTTTCTTTTCAGCAGTTTGTAAAGGTGGTAACTTTGTTTCATCTTTTAGCTTGCTGCATTATTTTTTTCTTAATCTTTCTTAGTATTTTGTTACCTTGCATGCACAGATATAGAGACGCCTTGGGTAGATTTGATTGTAAGCCTGTGCGAGAGTCAGAATCAAATTTTTTAAATCCTTCAGGAAATGAGTGAACAAGAAGATCAACCCACTATAAATCTTCAAGATTACCTCCACCCTACACACACAACCACACCACCATGCATCATGTTTCCAGCTAATACTCGCCAACTGGATTTTAAAACAAGAATGATACAATTACTCCCTACTTTTCATGACATGGAAAATGAAAATCCATATGTGCACATTAGGGAGTATGAGGAAGTTGTTGCGACTTTTGATAGTCAAAATGCAACTGATGATGTTGTGAGACCTAGGTTCTTTCCTTTCTTTTCAAAGGATAGAGCTAAGAGTTGGCTATACTCGCTGAGAACACGATCTATTGGGTCATGGAATGAGATGATGACTCAGGTCTTTTTTAATAAATAATTTCCCCAACATAAGACCAAAGTTTTAAAAAGACAAATCTCCACATTTGCACAAAAGGACAGTGGGGCTTTGCATCAGTCTTGGGAGAGATTTAAGAAGTTGTTGAGTATGTATCCTCACCATAGGTATGAGAATTGGCGCTTAGTGAGCTATTTTTGTGAGGTACTTACATCTAGAGAGCGCCAATATATGGGGATGATGTGTAATGGTGAGTTCTTACAGAAAGATACTGAGAGGCCATAAAATACCTCAATGATCTTGCTGAAAAAGCTCAAATTTGGACTAGACCTAGTGCTACTGAGAGCACCAATAGCTCACGACCTGCAGGAAACCCAAATGGTGGTCGAATTTACCATCTCAGGGAAGAGGATAACCTAAGCCAACACACGTGGCTAATCATGCAGAGTCTTTTGGACCATGTTTTGTGTGTGGCGGGATAGATCACCTCGCCCATGAGTGTCTCACACTTGCTGAGATGAGAGGGATGTATGAGGAACATTGTAATGTCTTAGGTCTGTATAAGAAGCTTTTTACACCTTACTCTGATGCCTATAATCTGGGGTAGCGCAATCACCCCAATTTTAGCTAGAATATGAAAACCAGCCGCCTGCACACCCCCTAGATCATATCCTGCACCATATCATGATGCACCTTCATTTTCTAGGAGTCCTTTAGAAGACACTTTGCATGCTTTTATTGAGGCACATGATAAGACTAAACAAAAGTTTGAATCTTTTGATTACACAGGTTGTTGAAGAGAACAAAGAGATAAAGAGCCAAGTGTCCAAATTGATGAGCTCCTTAAGTGTGAATGAGCGAGGTAAGTTCCCTTCTCAAGCTCAGTCCGCACCCCATGGTCAACACATGGCGCAAGAGAATTTGAAAGATGTGAATGCCATTGTGATACGAAGTGGTAAGTCATTACACATCCCAACAATGAACAAATCTGAGGATGTAGAAAAGAATCAAGATGGTAGTGATGCCGAGCTGCCCAAGGAACCTGAGGTGACAAAGAGTCATGTTAAGGTACCATTCCCTCAAGCTTTAAAATCAAGCAAGCGAACTCTGGATCCTAACAATGAAATCCTAGAGTATCTAAGGCAGATAAAAATCAATCTTCCTCTTTTGCATGTGATTAAACAAGTTCCTACTTATGCAAAAGTTCTCAAGGATTTGTGTAAAGTTAAGAGGAAGCACCATGTGAAGAAGACAGCGTTCCTAACAGAGCAAGTTAGTGCTTTGATTGAGCAGCGGATTCCTCCTAAGTATAAGGATCCTGGTTGTCCAACCATTGCATGCACAATTGGAAATCATGAGTTTGGGTAAGCTTTGCTAGATTTAGGAGCTAGCGTGAATCTAATGTCATATTCTATTTATTTGCAGTTGGGGTTGGGAGAAATCAAACCAACCACTATGGTATTGCAGTTGGCTGATCGTTCAGCCAAAGTACCCTAGGTGTGGTAGAGGATGTTCTAATTCAAATTGAAAATTTTTATTATCCTGTTGATTACCTAATCCTTGACACTAGCTCTATTGTTAATACTATGATGGGAACCAAGATAAGCCTAGTCTTAAAGATCATTTGCAACTTCCAGATGGGCCAAGAAGATCAAGGAGACAATGCAAGGATTGATGCAATCCACTTGGGACAAGTTTAGCAAGAGCCCAACATTCAAGATGGGGCTTCAAGGATGAAGATCCAGTTTTTATTCATTTGATTAGCTACGGAAGAGGGCAATGACAAGACTTAAAGGCTTTGAGCTCTTGAAGGGTTTCAACTTATTTAATTCATTTAAATAACTTATGTTATTAGTTTAAAATAATTGAGTTTATTATGAGAAGCACTTAAGGGGGCCTATGCAAGGGCATGTTGGGAAAGTTATTATTTTGTTGAACTAGGGTTAGGGTTACTGTAGCCGAGTTACTATTCATCCTAGGGCACTTTTGGAAGATGGGGTTTATTAAGTTTTGCTTTAAATACTCTATGTAACCTCATTCTAATCAGTTAATGAAATTTATGAAATTTGATGAATTTATTCATTGTGAGTTGAGTTTTACTCCTCTTGTTCTTAATTGAACTTTTGAACTTATCAAAGGTAAATCACGACCTTTGTGGCGTTCCTCCTTTGTAATCTGAGTTCTTGAGACAGGTTCTTCAACGGGTCTAGATTTAATATAATCTAGGTTCTTGAAACGAGTTCTCATCGGGTCTAGATTCTCTATCCATGGACTTGATTTTGGCTTTCTTGGAGAGTTTTCAAATTGACTGTGGGTTCAAGGGATTCCATTCCCGCGTGATATGAACCTGTGGGAAGAATTCCCTTGAACCCACAATCAATTTGAAAACTCCCCAAGAAAGCTAAAAATCAAGTCAAGGATGGAGAATCTAGACCCAATGAGAACCCATTTCAAGAACCTAGATTATATTAAAATCTAGACCCGTTGAAGAACCCGTCTCAAGAACCTAGATTACAAAGGAGGAACGCCACAAAGGTTGTGATTTACCATTGATAAGTTCAAAAGTTCAATCAAGAACAAGAGGAGAAAACTCAACTGACAAATAAAATTCAATAATGTCTAATCTGTCAAATGAGGCTACAAAGAGTTTTTAAACCCAAACCTAATCAAAATCATAGCCAAAATAAAGCCCATTTTACCCAAAATTACCCTTGATGAACAGTGCCGGCTACAGTATGCGCAGCTACAGTAACCCCTACAATAAATTGATGAAACCCTAATTCCTAAAAAGTAACTTTCCAAATAAGCCCTTGGCCAAAATACAAGGCCTTCCCAAAAACATAGTTCATAAGAAATAAGACATGTGAGCCAAGCATCTTCAAGCCTACTTATTCTAAACTAATAAAATAAATCATTTAACCAAACTGGAAGCCTCCAATAACAATAGGCCGTATCTCTAAGTCATGTTTTCCATAACTTGAATCAAGTGGATCAAAACTGGTTCTTCTTCTTACAGACCCATCTTGAGTGTTGGGCTCTTGCTGGCTTCATCCCAAGTGGATTGCACCAATCCTTGCATTACTTCCTTGATCTTCTTGGCCCTTGATCTTGTAATTGGCCCATCTGGAACTTGCAAAGGATCTTTAAGTGTAGGTCCACCTTGGTTCCTATCATTGCGGGTTCATGAACCACGGTCTCCCTATGGACCATCCGCACGACTTGGCTCTCATCGTCACACCACGGGTAACGTCCGTGCATGAGATTTCGAAACGAGCGATGACAAGTTCCGCGCCCAGCGCGTACATGGCCAAGCATCTCTAACCTCGCCAGCCAAAAGGTCACGAAATCGGCACGAGAGCGTTACCGTCTTGTCCGTTCCAGTCGTCACCCTGCGACAATACAGGGGATGTCACGTCAGTCTGTTATGCTCCCGAGTGACCAGAGGAGCTCCACTGAGATAATGCCCCATCTCGGCTTGGTGTGGTGAAACACACGCACCAACAGCAATCTCATTTTTAAACAGAACAACATGACATCATAGCACAATTTATTAAAGATGATAAATGTGCATGACAACAATTTATTGGGTGACATATTAAATAATTCATTTATACATAAAATCTCAATCATTTACAAATATAGAGTTTCACAGCTACACGCGTAGTTTCATCCTCCAATCCGGCCCAAGGCCCAACACCAAATCCATCCATAATCACAACCCAACATTTTAACAACCCAAGGCCCAATTCCCAACATGCCAACAGATACAATTTACAAGAATATAATTAAAACTTGAAAATTACATACAATGAAGATGGAAAAAATTCTGAAAGATCGTGCGAATGGTGGTGTTGCCAAAAGTGGAGGCACACGGCGGAGCACGACAAGTACAAAAATTCACCAAGAATCCGAGTGAAGTTTTCACAATTTTAGAACAAATAGAGCTCGGCAGAACAACACAAGCTCACGGTTTCAAAACAAAAATTACAGAATCAACACTCAAACCAAAAGATGAGAAAGCATAAGCGAGAGAGAGAAGATGAGGATCTCCGAAGATTTTATTGTAGAATCCGTGACCTATAAATAGGCCAGGCATGGCGGTTTGCAAAGCATGCGTGTTGGACGGACAGAAAAGCACAAAAACGGTAGCAAGCCGTGGAGGAGTGGAATGACTTCGCGCGGACGTGTGGCGCGGCAGCAAAGACAGCACATTCGGAGCCCAAGCCCAACGCCACCGAGATGCTCGCGAAAGAAAAAAGTGGTGGCCGTGGGGAGCGGCATGCTCGACAGCAAGCTTCGGAGCCTCCACCAAATGACACGGAGAAGAAAGAAGAGGAGGTGGAAGCTTGCGGGAGAAATGCGTGACTAAGGTTCTAAGTGGAAGAAGAAGAAGACGTGCAGTGCATGAAGGAAAAGAAGGAACCCTAGGGTTCTAAGTGGAACAACGCCGTTCAACCAAGGGGAGGGGCTAGATTTTAATCCGCACGGGCTGGGCTCTCCAGGCGCACAAGCTGGACCCAGTTTTCCTTCGGGCTGGCTAAACCCACACGGGTTGGGCTTAATTAAAACACACACACACACGCACACAGAACACAATTAAAATAAACACACAGCAAAATAAAAGGCCCAAACCGAAAATAAACCAATAAAATAACATAAATAAATAAATATTAAGGAATTAAAAACCCAAAATAAAAACATACCAAAAATAAATTACAATACCAAATAAATAAATAACACATTTAATAAAAAAATACATTGAATTATAAACTCAAGCATTTATGAATCTCACTGTAGGACTCTTCAAATAAGGATAATGATGGGTTTGAGAGTAATTCGGATCAAGAGAAAAAGTGAGTCTGAAATTCGCTAGAGGACAGCGTGTACATACTTTAGTATTTTGATCATAACGTTCCACTTGAATATCTTACTAATGCGATTCTTGATGAGTTGGAAAGCTATTTTAAAGAGCTACAAATTGTCTCTAATAAGAATTTCTAAATTCAAACTCTTGAAGCATGTAGGTGGCTGTCAAGATGAGTCCTAAAATTTAGGTTATTTTGTATGCGGGAATATGAAAGACATTAGGGTTTATTTCCTACCCTATAGAAGCATTTCATTAGCAAGAAACTGAGAGTTTTTTTAGAGGAGGAGGCACAGATCTAGAGAAGAGGAAAATACTATTTTTATTTACTTTTAGTTCTTTCATGGAGAACTAAATTTTGGGTAAAGCCTAGGGTGGAAATTGATTAGTAAAAATACTTTGACTTCATTTCAATTCACACGTTAGGCTTTATTCTTTAAGATTATAGGATTCAATTCTCCATTTGTTTTGGATATTATAAGTTTGAGACAATTATATTACATCTTGCTATGGTTTCATTTTCTTGGGCTATAGGATTACAAATATATGATTGTTACTTAAACAGACTTTTTATACCATTGATGTGATCTTCTGCTGCACTATTGTTTATGAACATAGGGTCACCTTTAGATCTGATATTCATTTTTATATATGAAAACCGTGGTTTGTAAAGGGAGAATAGATTCTAGAATTAAATTTGAGAAAGTAAGATGAAAATAGTGTCATATCTTCGAATTAGGAATTTAGTACTATAATTCTTAATTGTGTATATCGTTTGGATTGAAAAAGTCATAGTATTGGATCTGGTTGATAGAAGCCCAAAGCTTTACTTGCCTTCTTATCTATGCCCAAAGGTTTCTTTCGACTCCCTGTGGATCGACACCCTGAACTATACTATAACACAGCATACTAGTTTGGGCGTAATCATTTTGTATGCAAGCTATTTGCTACAAGCAGAAGCGGCACTGTGGTGGGGTGCCAAGAGGCAGCTACCTATCATGGAGCCTGGAGCCATGGACAAGATCTTGTGAGAGATATTTAAGAGAGAGTTTGACAATCGATACTTTCCTCTTATATTGAGGCAGTAGAAGTCGAAGGATTTGGCAAACAGGGCTGAGACCTACTTAGTGCACTTAGTGCTTAAGGAGAAGGAACCTAAGAAATCGAGAACATACCGGTTGTGGTTAAGGAATTCCCGGATGCCTTTAGAGAACTACCAGGGTTACCCTTTTCTAGAGAGATTGAGTTTTCAATTGAGATGGAATCAAGAGTAGTTCTGTTACACAAGGCACCTTACAGGATGGCCTCAACGGAGTTAAAGGAATTAAAAAGCCAACTACAGGAGTTATTGACAAAAGGATTTATCAAGCCTAGTACCTCACCTTGGGGAGCACCAATACTATTCGCAAAAAAGAGATACCTAACCTTGGGATGTGCACGACTATCAAGAACTAAATAAGGTGAACATAAAGAATAAATACTCGTTGTCAAGAAATAGACAACATGTTTGACAAGCTGAAATGAGCTGCAATATTTTCTAAGATTGACCGTAGGTTGGGATATCACCAATTGAGGATTAAAGAAGGCGACATACCAAAGATAGCCTTTCATACTAGGTATGGTCATTATGAGTTTACAATAATGTCGTTCGGGCAAGCTAATGCCCCAGCAGCTTTTATCGACATATAACTAGAGTGTTTCAACCGTTTTCTTAACTTGGTTGTGTAGTATTGATAGACAACATTCTAGTGTATTCCATATGTGCCGAGGATCATTTGAGATTAGTGTTGGGAACACTCAAGAACCATCAGTTATTTGCCAAACTCAACAAGTGCTAGTTCTGGCTAGAGGAAGTGAAGTTCCTCGATCGCTTGATATCCTAGAAGGGAGTCACGGTCGACCCAAGTAACATCAATGTGGTGCTAGAATGGCAGCAATCGACCTCTGTTCAAGAGGTAAGGAGTTTATTGGGCTTGACCCGTTACTATTGGAGCTTTGTGGAAGGATTCACTAAGGTGTCAAGTCCTCTCACAACGTTAACCAAGAAGATTGTTAAATTCGCGACTGACAAAGTGTGAATGAAGTTTGAAGGAACTGAAAAGGAGACTGACTACAACCCCTATTTTAGCTTTACTTGAGCCTCAGAAGCCATTTGAGGTATGTATTCAGAGACGCATCAAAGTATGATCTAGGTTGCGTCCTAAGACAGGAAGGTAAGGTGGTAGCTTACGTGTCCAAACAGTTGAAGGACCACGAGAAGAACTACCCCACTAACGACATGGGATTGGCAGCGATAGTGTTTATCTTAAAGACCTGGCGGCACTACTTGTACAAAGAATAATGCGAGGTGTTCACAGATTACAAGAGTCTGAAACATATTTTCACCCAGAAAAGTCTTAACATGAGGCAACGAATGTGGTTGGAGGTCATTAGCGACTACTAGTGTGAAATTAGGTATCACTCGAGAAAATTCAATTTAGTCGTCGATGTCTTAAGTCACAAGTCAAGGACAAGAGATGTAGGAGAATGCTCAGATATGGACTCACTTTTAGAAGGGATAAGACATTGGTAAAGGATTTGCCACCAGCAGAGATTCTTACCACCTTGGAATAGTTTAGGGTAAGCAATTTCTACGAGAGAGGGGTTCGAAACTGCTAAAGATTCGACAGAGAATCTGCATAGGAAAAGTACCTATGCATTTAAGCTTGGGAAGCCAATTCCTTCTAAAAGTGAGATTTTAGGATGGAAGGTGGTTCCAGGTAATTTGGAAATTTTAGGACGAATACTAGCCGAAGCCAATTCCTCATATACTCAATACACCCTAGAGGAATTAAGATGTATCAAGACCTTATGAAAGGATTATGGTGGGAAGGAATGAAGCGAGACAACGTCTACTTCATCGAAAGGTGCACATGTGTCAAAGGGTAAAGGCGGAGAACCAAAGGCCGACTAGGAAGTTGCCACCTTTACATGTTCTTGAATGGAAGTGGAAAGATATCACTATGGATTTTGTTGTTGGATTGCCTCGAACCCCTAGTGGGAAGAATGCCATATTTGTAATAAATCGATTGACCAAGAGTACCCATTTCTTGCAAGTCACCATTAGATACAGACTAAGAAAACTCACACGATTTTACATAAATGAGATAGTTAGATTACATGGAGTTCCTAAGACTATAGTATTGGATCAAGATGTTACATCCCATTTTTGGAAGAGCTTACAAAAGTGATGGACACCAAGTTGAAGTTCATTAGTGCTTATCATCTCCAAACTAAAGAGCAATAAAAAAGGACCATTCAGATATTGGAAGACATGGTAAGGGCATGCTGGTTAATTTCAAAGGGCCGTGGGAAGGTCACATCTCACTTATTGAATTTTGTACAATAATAGTTATCAGGAGACTATCCAAATGGCCCTTTATGAGGCGCTGTATGGGAGAATGTGTAGATCACTAATATGTTGGGATGAAGCAGAAGAAGCCATGGTGCTTGGACCGAAAATCATCCAAGAGATGACAAAGTAGGTCAAACTCATACGAGGGAGGCTAGACATAGCCGAGAGTAGGCAGAAGAGTTACGACCATAATAGGATAAGACAGTTGATCTTTTACGATGGAGACTGGGTGTACCTCAAGGTATCCCTATAAATGGTGTTAAGAGGTTTGGGAAGAAAGGGAAATTAAGCCTAAGGTACATTGGACAGTACCAAGTAATGGAAAAGGTCGGCCCAGTAGCGTACTGAGTTGCGTTAATAGCAGAATATGAAGAGATTCACAACTTGTTCCACATTTCCTTAATAAGGAAAAGTTTTGGGAACCAGTAACCTCGACTAATTGATCCAAATATGGTTCCACTGCAATTGAGTCTCATTTACGACGAGAAACAATACAAATCGTAGGCTAGAAGGAGTAGGGGTGTAAAAAAATTGAAAAATCGGTTGAACTAGACCAGACCAGTCAGTTTGGTCCGGTTTGTAAGTAGTCTGGTGCGATACCGGTTCTTAAGAACCAAAACCGGTGCGGTACCGGTTTTCATATTTTGAATATGAAAACCGGTTTAAGGCGAACTAGACATGTATATATATCTATAATTATTTATATTATATTATATCCTAAATCTCTAATTAATATAACATAAAATTCTAATCTTATTATTCAAGTCTATTAATTTTATGACATAAAATTAATCTTATAAATTTTAATATAACATATAAATTCTAATATTATAATAGAACATTAATATAACGTAAAATTGTAATCTTAAACAAAAATATTTATATTTATATATTAATATAAACATACTTTTGATATATATATATATATATAAATACATTTTTGGCATAATAAATTATAATATATATTATTTTTGTAAATACATTTTTACACATTTGACCATATATACTCATATAAAAGTTCTAGAACTTATATAGGCTATAGTTAAATTCAATACTATAATAGTATGTGTTAATTATTGTAAAATAATATACTTATACTATAATATAAATAGAGTAACAGTTTTCTATATGTAAACATCCTATTAATACTAACCGGACCTAACCAAAATTGGAAAAATTGAAATTTTCGGTTTCAGTAGTGAATCGGTTCGGTTCTTGAATTTTCAAAACCGATGTATACCATTTCGGTTCTAAAAAATGTATAAAATCAGACCGATCACACCCCTAAGGAGCATAGATTGCGATCTAAATTCATACTATCGGTAAAGGTGTAGTGGGGTGATGCTAGAAAAAGGGAGTTTCCATGGGAAAGTGAGTGGGCCATGCGGGAGCGGTTCTGTTTGTACGAGTTGTAGTAATGAGTTGTAACGTACGATGAAAGAGTAATTTGGACAATTGCAAGGAGAAAGCACATTTATAAATAAGCTTCGACCAACCCTCTTCATCCACAACATCAAGAACTCTAAGAAACATAGTCGTGGTACAAGAGAAGATAATTGCATGATGGGTAGCAATGCCACCCAAAATAATGCATCGATCCTTGGAAGAGTGGTGAGAGAGAGAGAGAGAGAGAGAGATTAGAGGTTGAGCAAAGGGAGAGTGGGGAGGAGCACCGTCGAGACGAAGAAAGTTCTCAAAGCACTATAGCCTTAATAATGGAGACGATGCACCATGACAACACAATTGTGCCAAAACGTGATGAGCAAGCTGAGGACAAAGGTGAAGATTCCCCAACATCTTATTATGTTGAAACTAGCGGAGGAGCTAGAATGCGAGAGAGCAAAACTGGCGGGTAGCCTAGATAGGGTAGACGAAGGAAACATGAGGAGTCATCTCATGTCCTTTTCGCAGATGGTGAAGGTCAGTTTGTAGATCAACAAGAGCGCAAGTTTGATATGAAGTCAGAGGTGACCGGTAGCCTTAGGATCTCCTATCTAATATCCCCTCCCTTGGAATAACAAAGCAAGGGAGAATCCTAACCAAACAAACCATTAATGGATTTGAGTGGAAAGAAAGATGAATAACACTCCATTGGTATGATGAAAATAGTTACGGGTGCAGTAGAGTGCTCCCAATCCAGCACATAGGCGACCATGCACCTTGTAAGAGGCCTGGCAGACACAACCCACCGCGAGGTGGAGATGCGCCTTATGGTACACTTCACTTGTCTCTATCATCCTGCAGTATGAAGTTGAGGCTAAATGACTCATATCCAAGCATACCCGGAGTCAAAAGTGTGTCAAAAGGACATCTGACAATTCCATCATTTAGAAGGGATTCAGACATGGAACAAAATGTCACTTTTGAGATCTCAAAGACCTTAAATCTTTTGAAGCTGGATTCTTCAAAGGAAAAAAGGAAGGAACGGAGCAATGACGTAGCGACCCCAATACTAAGGAGATAGGTTAGCTTCTAAGACAGTACTGGGAATGTGGGGTGCATGCTGTATGTAAGAAGCATATGCATATTCTGTAACCTTTCCCTTTTATGATCATGAATAAAAATAATTTTCGTCATTATGTTTATCCTTATATTCACTCCCAAGTTTATGAGAATTTGAATGTGTTTACTATTTTCATTGATGCATAGTTCCATGTGACAAATTCATTATCTCTGTGTGCGAAACTATTATCTCTATGTGAGAAATCATTATCTCTATGTGAGCAATCCATAACTTGTGTCTATCATCATGGGATGGGACGGAAAATTCCCCGAACCATTCCTATGAAACATTGCCACAACATTCATATAGGAAGGAGAACTCCCCTTGATAATTGGGGTGGAGCGGTATCATGTTGGCCTCACCTAATAGGCAAGAAGGAGAATCCCCCGAACATACCATGTGTGGTGTGTCCTTGAGTTGGTAGCCAAGTAGACATTCATCGATGCAACATGTATTCTTTATGTGAGACATATGTGTGATGACTATTGTATCTATGTGATGAACATCTGTGTCATGACATTTGTGCCTCTGAAATAAATACCCATGTGACGATTTTTATGAACTTTACATACTGGAGTAGAGGTAGATTCCTCGCTTTGGTAATACTCTTATACTATATAATAGTTTTCGTAGAGGGTAACTCCTCAAAAGATGATTTCTCGTCATGCTTATGTGTGTGTGTGTGTGTGTCACAAAGAGGATGATTCTTCGCCATGTTTACTGATCCATGTGTCTATGCAAAAGTGGGTGATTCCTCACCATGCATACATATGTGTGTCCTTTCATTTTTACAAGAAACTATTTATCGTATTTTTAGGAGCATTATCTCTCATTAGCGATTTTGTCATGGTCGCCAAACCTACCTATGGTTTCTTCCTTGGAACCATACACTTTGATGCAAAGTTAGACCCTGGGGTTTTGCCCAAGGAAGGGAGACTTGATCCTGCCTAAACCCTGAGTACAGAGTTTTATCTTCGTTGTAGGACCCATTTATCATTTTGAACTGTACATATTCTTTTCAAAATGGGCAACTACTTGTATTCGGTTTGCCGCCCATTAGGCGATGAATAGTATTTGGGTTGTATGTATCTCTAAGAACGGAATTAATGCAGAATGACATTATTTGTTTCTAAGATGTGATTTAGACTCCTGGTACTACAAGGTCTTAGTTTATAGACTAAACCTCTATATGTTTCACTATGATTTGTACTTCTATAACCTCACACGTGCACTTCCATCTAGATGAGGCACGCCTAACCTGATCAATCCCTATGTGTTGACAAATGGCTGGCTACCTTGGCACCACGGATCCTCGTTTGGTCCCTCACCGAGGAACGACGTGCCACATGTGGGCTAGGCGATCTTGGATTGTTCATTGTCTTATTTTTTCCTCTTCTTATAGTGATAATCTTTAGCCAAGTGACCGAGTTTGTGACAGTTAAAATAAATGGGTCCCTTATCATCCTTGTCAATATAGGATTTTGGTTTTAAATCTAGTTTTTTACCCTTATTGAATATGGACTTTTGGTTTAATGGATTCATGTGTTCTTTGGCCTTCAACAATATTTTTCTTATACTAGAACTCACAAACCAAAGGTTGAATATTGATCATTTTCCAAGTGTTGACCTTGGATTCTAATGGCAGAGATTAAGTTTTCCAAGGTCATATCTTCAGTTTTATATTTGAGAGAGAGGCCAAAAATCTTTCCATGAGGGAGACAACTTGTTAAGATTACAAGCAACTTGGAGATGCTCAGAAATACCCATTCCACGTTGCCCCAGTTTATGGTAAATGACAATTGACTCATGGCCTTACTCTACTACGGATTTGGATTTATCCATCTTAAAATCAAGAAATTGGCTTGATATGTACTTATCCATTTCGACATCTTTCACACCGTATTTCTTATCAAGAGCATTCTAAATATCTTTGGCAGATTTAATGTGTATCACTTAAATGATTTAAACATCCTATACCTATAGAAATTATTTTTTTGAAAGTAGGTTTGCAAATCAACAGTGCGTGCAGGTTCACATGAATCAGCAGAATCATTTTCAGTAACAATATATAATCTAAACAGGGTAGTAAGATTTTTACATTTTCTTGCCAACGCTTGAAATGAACTCCTCCAAATTTCTCTAGTTATAGAAGTTGGTGACAACCAATCAATTAATAACACACACACACGCGTAGTTTAACAAAGAGAATATCTATTGTAAGATTGTTGCAAAAATATGGAAATATAAAATATATGTGCATATGCTTTGCAAACTAGAAAATAAAATAAAAAATAAGAACAATTTAGAAGAGAGAACTTGACGTTGGGCACGTTGTGCTGCTTTCCTTAGAGCATATACCACTGCCTTTAAAATTTAACATGCACTAAATTTCTTGACAATCTACTTTAAGTTATAACAACGTTAGTTTCTGTTAATCTTCTTTTTGGTATATACAAAAGAAGACCCTCAAATCCGATATAAAATAGCCAAAACCAAAAAAGAGATCAAATGAGGGAGTTGTTTCTCTAAATTTTTAGAATATTTTGAAGTGATTAAATTTGTTGATGAGGTTCCCTATTTATAGAGAATAAAAAGATATTTGTGAAAAGTCACAAATTTTCAATTTCACAATGAACATATTTAAAGCATTTTTAATTGACTAAATATTGCAAGGCTTCGTTCAATGGCCTAGCGGTTAGGGCTCCTTCTCCCAATTGGTGCGCACTGTTTTGACCATAGTGCCTTTTCGTTTGAGTTTTTCCTTTATTTTTGCATAAAATTAAACTGCAAAGCACACGTCCTAGGGATGTCGAACCATTGGGTTCAACCAATACAATGGTTCATATTAATTCTATTTAATGTTGTGTATATACTAGAACATTTTAATCATCCTAACTCTAAAATCTAACACAAGAATACTAAGATTTATGGATGGATGGCATAACGATAAGTTTGAATCCATACAAATTAGAGAGTATTCCAAAATCGTCAAAGGAGAAGGGAAACACTAGTCTATCTCTATAACAGGTTTTAAGAAGTATAAAGAAATGGCCAATGAGCATTAAAAAGGCATGCTACATAGGTAAAGAAAAACTTTTTCTTGAGAAACATGAGAGGTTGCATGATAGAGCAGATCATGGACCATTCAATGTGCAAAGGAGGATTGATCTAGAAATCATTCTATCTCATTTCATCATTATAATTTTCTCAGATTCTCACACAAAATATAATAAATAATTCAACATTTTCAAATCTCAAAATAATAATAATATTAAAAAATAATATTCTAACAATATTTTATTTAACTCATATAATACATCTCATCTCATTATCCAAATGAGTCCTAAAAAAATGTGGTTGACTTGCAAGTCTTTCATCATCACGACACCAATGATTTAGCTTATAGAATCATTTTCAGGTGTAGCAAAGTTCAAACAATTTTCAAGAGGGTTCCAACAGATTGAGCTGAAGAGGTACATTATGAGAGCTAAAAAGATTCAGGTTCGTTCAAATTCATGAGTGCAAGTTTATTCATGATTCTGACTTCGTTTGCTCTTATTATAAATTGTATCGAGTGGTTAGTATTTCGGCATATCAATACATGATTCTGACTTCATTGGCGTTACATTTCCCCCAACATGGTCTATATCTGCCAAAGGAAAAACCTTGAGGCCGGTCAGGTGTGAAATTAATTTTCACACTGGCCAATCATGAAGTGCCACGTAGGCACCTTAAGGAAATGTAAATTGGATCCGCATACAATGAATTAAGTCTCCCTCTCGTTGCACCAAACCCAGACGTTCTCTCTGTTCTCTCCCTCTCCCTTCTTCACGCCGATGGAAGCCCTACTCGATGCAACGCCAACGGAAGCCCTAACGCCGACGAGCCCCAACGAGTATTTCATATTTGCATGCACTGTTGCAGCTCTTGGAGTGTCTCTGCGGCTCATTCTCGTACAGTTCCCGCAATACCTTCAATTCTTGCTTCTAGGAAATGATGGTCTAGAGGGTGATGAGCTGGAGGATGGTGGCCGAGTCTCTTCAAGTTCTTGTGGCACATGGCTTGCTCTTCTCCTTCACTCTCTTGCTTGCACTAAAGCTTCAACATGCCGTGCTTTGCTCGTGGTGATTCGTTATTTCCTTTTGAATTGTTTTTTTCCCCTTTTTATGTATGTTCATTTTGGATGAATTGAGAAAGTGGAAGAAAAGGCAGGAAATCTGGGTTCTTGGACAGCTATTACAAGTTTAGAACCCGTTTGAATTCTCAATATAATACATTTATCCCGTTTCTTTTTGTTACAATTTTTTGTGGGAGACCAAAAGGTACCCACTTTGTGATTTGTGATTAATTATTTGGTTTCATGGGTGAGCTCAATCTTTGTGTATGTTTCGAAGTTTGAATTGGCCGGAAATAGTCAACATTTTCCGACGCAAGTGGAGAGAAATGGGTTCACCCATTTCGGTTGGGTTACCACTGGGGAGAAAGAGAGAGAGAGAATTGCGCGTGGGGGGAGATCGGTGGTGGCTGGCTTGGTCGCCAGCATGAGGGGGAGTCGCCGGTGGTGGCTGTAACACCCCGCTTCCCAAAAAGACATTTTAAAATTTTCAGGAAGCCAGCGTGCTACTACTAAACTTAAACTTAAAAACTTTTCCGTTTAACAAAGCGCCAGATGCGAAAGATTTCCATAAATAAAACAAACTTCAATAAATACTGGAAATCCAAAATAGAGTTTGCGGAAGCACTTATTTAAAAAAATACGAAAGTCTCATGTGCTTAGCAAAATAATTTATTTAAACCTTAAACCATAAAATTAATCATAGCATAATTTGTCTTGGTCACTGCCTCGCCTCCCTGGGTCAAGTCATGTCCTGTCGTCTCATCCTCATAAATGTCATCACCTGGGGTGGTTTAAAAATATAAAAATATACAAAATGAGTCGAATACTCAATAAGCAACACATCATACAGTAAACATAATAAACATAGGTTTCTTAAAAAACATGCATATTCATAAATACATACATACAAACATGAACATGAACTTATCTTTCACTTATCATAGGCCGTTACCCACTATTGACGCCTGTGAGTTAGGGTTAGCGAATCTAAATAGATTCTGATTCTGCCCGTGGTCGCGGGTTGTGGAATCCATACATAAGGAAGACATACTGGGTGCACTACCAGCATGCACGACCTGGCAATGCAATATACCCATAACATAGGTACCGTCTTCATATCATAACATAGGCCATTACATATCTTATCATTCATACTTGCATACTTGTCATTTCATAGATTTCAAAAGAAATTGCATACATACTTGTCATATCATATCATAGATTTCAAATGAAATCGCATTCTTTCATAAATGTCATGATACATGTTTCCTCACATAAATTCATGAATTTTTATAAATATTTTAATGCATATAATACTCACATAAAATCATGAATTTTTATAAATAATTTTAATTCATAATTATTACATAAAATCCATGCATGACTTTCCTAACTATTTTAATTCATAAATTATCACATAAGATCATGAATTTTCATAAACCTTCTGATAAAATCATGACTTTCATAAAATACATTAATGCATAAATCTTTACATAAAATATGATTTAGGTACATAAAAAGGGGCTTCCAATGGAGGGTGTACATGCATAATATTTTTATAAGAGACATGTCGTTTACCGTACATACGTGTAAAGATATGATCATGCTACTTACCTTGCAGAGCTAATCCACTATTTTTGGCACGTAATCGGTCGCCTATAAGAATAAACACGTAATTTGTATAAATTTCTAAAAATACTAAAAATAAATCTATATTTCCTAAAATCTTCCCAAAAATATACCCAACCGTAAATCCTAAATAAACATGGGTATTTTTGTAATTTTATCAATTAACACCTACTGAAACCTAAAACACAACTTATAATTTGTAGAGAAACAGAGGGTTTCGGGAGAGTGGGAGAGAGGCGTGCATTTACAGGGGACGAAACTCGCCGAGGGGAGGAGCTGCACGGTAAGACAGCTGGGAGTCAAGGTGGCACGACTGGGTTCCTCTGGGCAGAGTAGTGCGACGCCGAGAGAGGGAGCGAGAGTTAGAGAGAACGAGTGAACACAGTGCGCAAAAAGGGACGGAGAAGTAGTGGGATCGTTCGGCGATGGCTCACCGTGAGGGACAAGGAGGGTCTAAGGCGATGGTGGCTTTGGGGTAGCACGACCGAGCTGTGGCCGTGACATGGCTGGCTGGCATGTGGCTCATGGTGGGGAAGAATACTTCCTCTGTTTCGGTGCAGTAAAGCAGAGTATTTTTTTGGAGGTTTTTCAATGGCTGGGCAACAATGGTGTAGGAGTGTTGAAGGTTTCTGCAAGGTGGTGGTCGTGGCTTGTTGGGCGGCTATTCTAGTGGCTGGTTACGTAGAACGGAGGCTGTCTTACTGCAGATGGCTCACACAGGTCTGGCAGTTTGGGGCGTACGAGGTTTCTCAGTAGTGCTAGGCAGTGTTAATGCACAGGTTTTCCGTGGTAGTTTATGGCAGAGGGAGGAGCAGCTTGGAGGGAAGAAGCTCACGGTGGAGGTCTGAGCTAGGAAACACGGTTGTTTTTAGTAATCACGGTGGAGAGAAAACGACGTGATAGTCTGGGGACGGGCTGAGCATTCGATGAGTTCGTGGAAGGTGCTTTGCGTGCGTGCGTGTATTTTGACGTTGGCGGCAGTGGACTATCATTTTCATGCAGGAGGGCTAAGCATATTTATAAACATAGGTGGTTGAGAAACAAAAGAACACAGAGATGACAAACGTGTATGAGGAGGAAGCGGGTACGATGGAGCCGTGTATGCAGTGATAGACGGATATGGAATGCAACTAAACTGTCCATGAAGAGAAGTCTACCATGGTGAGGAGTCTGGGTGGTAGAGGGCTGTTGCGGCAACCATAGTTTGATAACTATCACCAAGAAGGTTCTCGTATGTATATAAAAAGGCATGCTGGAAAACCATAGAGAAAACAAAGGGAAGAGACGTGCATGGAAGTGGAAGTGGAGCCGTGGGAATAGACTTATAGTTGATATGAACCCGCGAAAATGGAATCCCTTGAACCCACAATCAATTTGAAAACTCCCCAAGAAAGCCAAAAGCAAGTCAATGGATGGAGAACCTAGACCCGATGAGAACTCGTTTCAAGAACCTAGATTATATTAAAATCTAGATCCATTGAAGAACACGTCTGAAGAACCCAGATTACAAAGGAGGAACGCCACAAAATTTGTGATTTACCTTTGATAAGTTCAAAAGTTCAATTAAGAACAAGAGGAGATAAACTCAACTCACAATGAACAAATTCATCAAATTTCATAAACTTCATAAAAACTTATTAGAATGTAGCTACATATAGTATTTAAAGCAAAACCTAATGAAACCCTAGCCAAAATAAACCCCCATCTTCCAAAAGTGCCTCTGGATGAACAGTGCCGCGGCTACAGTAACCCTAACCCTAGTTCAATAAAATAATAAATTTTCCAACATGCCCTTGCATAGGCCCTCTTAAGTGCTTTCCATAATATACTCAATTATTCTAAACTAATAATATAAGTTCTTTAAATGAATTAAATAAGTTGAAACCCTTCAAGAGCTCAAAGCCTTTAAGTCTTGTCGTTGCCCTCTTCCGTAGCTAATCAAATGAATTAAAACTGGATCTTCATCCTTCAAGCCCCATCTTGAATGTTGGGCTCTTGCTAAACTTGTCCCAAGTGGATTGCATCAATTCTTGCATTATCTCCTTGATCTTCTTGGCCCATCTAGAAGTTGCAAATGATCTTTAAGACTAGGCCTATCTTGGTTCCCATCATTCCCCCTCTCCTCAAATGGATTCGACCTCGAATCTCCACCTGGATCAAAGGGAAAGTGGTTAGTAACATTGAAAATAGTAGAAACAAGATACTTACCTGGAAGATCCATTAGATATGCATTTTCATTAATATGTTCAAGAATTTAGAATAGTCCATCCAAGCTACCCATATCATCAACTGGTGAAGACTTTAAATCTAAAGGAAGAAATTGATTAAGTCTATAAACAATTTCAATTGGTGAAAATTTAGTAGTGGCATGAACACTCCAATCATATGTAAACTCAATGAATGACAAACAATACTCCCACAAATGTTCATGAAGCACATCTAAAGTCTTCCTCGAACCAAAATGACCACTCCAATATGCAAACTCAATGAATGGCAAATGATACTCCCATAAACGTTCATGCAACATGTCTAAAATCTTATTTTCACCAGAATGACCACTCCAATTATATGCAAACTCAATGAAATACAAATGATACTCCCGCAAACGTTCATGCAACACGTCAATGTATGGCAAATGATACTCCCACAAACGTTCATGCAATATATCAATGAATGACAAATGATACTTCCACAAACGTTCGTGTAACACATCTTTGAATGGCAAATGATATTCCCACAAACATTCATGCAACACAACAAAAGTCCTCCTTACACCAAGGTTACCCAACAAACCACCATGTCCATCACACACAAGCAACTTAAGTATAAAACTAGTAGGCACACAAAATCTATTCTTTCTAAACAAGTACCAATCTAGTTTATAGAACTTACCAAAAGATGATTTCTCACATGTTCCATACATACTAGCAAAGTCATCATCATTAGCATGCAATTTCTTATCATATTCAAGTCTCAACAATTTTGCATCTAAAATGAAGACAAGAACATACCTTCTTACTAAAGCATCAACCACAAAAATTGTCATACCTTGTGTGTATTTGAATACATAAGGAAAAGTCTCAATACAATCCTCCCACTTCGCATGCATTCTAGTCAACAACTTACCTTGTGCCTTCAAGTGTGTCAATGACTCATGTTTTTCCAATAAAGGTCGGTTAGGAGTTGTCGCACCTGGCACACAATCAATGTAGTGCTCTATCTCCCTAATAGGTGGCAATCCACTAAACACACCGCTAGGAATCATGATCTTATATGCCTGCAACAAAGAAACAACAACACAAGACAAAGAGTCACTAAATTGATTAGTATAAAAGCTTGCCTTAGCATAAAAACTCACTTTTGTCTTTCTGTTTTTCTCTGCAACCTCTCTTTCCTTTTCCTCTTGTCGCTCCACTCTTTTTTCTTGACTCTTAACCACCTCTATATTTTCTTTTTCTTTCTCTCTTTCTTTTGATGTTTTGGCCTCATTCTCTTTTTTCCCCTCATTCTCTTTGTTCTTTACACTCTCTGTTTTTCTTTCACTCTCCTCTTTTTTTGAACTCTCGGCCTCACAGTTATTTTTCAACTCATTCTCTATTTTTCTTGAAGTTTCAGCCTCACCCAAATCATTTCCCTTAGGTGGTTCGGTCTTCCCCATTGTTACAATTTGATCATTTTTGTCCCACTTTGGTTTCCAAGGAGTACTAGAAACCAAAGTATACTTTGATGTACCCTTTCCTTCTAGCCGCCTCTCCACCTTCATAGCCATGTGCACCATATCCTCTACCTCCTTATAATGTTGCAACTCAACTACATTGGCTATCTCCCTATTCAACCCACTCAAAAATCTTGTCATCGTAGCCTCCTAATTCTCCACTACATTAGCCCGAATCATAGCCACCTCCATCTCCTCTACACTACTAGACTCCTGTGTAAGATTTTGTAGTTTTTGGTAGAGGTCTCTATAGTAGTGGCTACGTACAAATCTCCGCCTCATGATTGCTTTCAACTCTCTCCTTGTTTCTACAGGCCTCTCAAAATTCCTCCTCCTATTGGATACTAATTGATCCCACCAAATAATCGCATAATCAATGAACTCAATTACAGCCAACTTCACCTTCTTCTCCTCAGAGTAATTATGACAATCAAACACCAACTCTATTCTTTTCTCCCACTCTAAATAAACTTCAAGGTCAGTTCTACCTTGGAATGATGGTATTTTCATTTTGATGCTTCCAAGGTTCTTATATACTCTATCTTGACCCCTTGAGTTTGCCTTAAGGCCTCTTCCATGCCTAACTCCTCTATGTCCACCCAATCCAACTTCAAATATTAAGCCTTCCTCATTGATAGGAACCAAGGTGGGCCTACACTTAAAGATCCTTTGCAAGTTCCAGATGGGCCAATTACAAGATCAAGGGCCAAGAAGATCAAGGAAGCAATGCAAGGATTGGTGCAATCCACTTGGGATGAAGCCAGCAAGAGCCCAACACTCAAGATGGGTCTGAAAGAAGAAGAACCAGTTTTGATCCACTTGATTCAAGCTGTGGAAGGCATGACTTAGAGATACGGCCTATTGTTATTGGAGGCTTCCAGTTTGGTTAAATGATTTATTTTATTAGTTTAGAATAAGTGGGCTTGAAGATGCTTGACTCACATGTCTTATTTCTTATGAACTATGTTTTTGGGAAGGCCTTGTATTTTGGCCAAGGGGTTATTGGGAAAGTTACTTTTTAAGAATTAGGGTTTCATCAATTTATTGTAGGGGTTACTGTAGCCGCGCGTACTGTAGCCGGCACTGTTCATCAAGGGTAATTTTGGGTAAAAGGGGCTTTATTTTGGCTAGGGTTTTGATTAGGTTTGGGTTTAAAAACTCTTTGTAGCCTCATTTGACACATTAGACAATATTGAATTTTATTTGTGAGTTGAGTTTTCTCCTCTTGTTCTTGATTGAACTCTTGAACTTATCAAAGGTAAATCACAACCTTTGTGGCGTTCCTCCTTTGTAATCTGGGTTCTTGAGACCGGTTCTTCAACGGGTCTAGATTTTAATATAATCTAGGTTCTTGAAACGGGTTCTCATTGGGTCTAGATTCTCCATCCTTGACTTGATTTTTTTGGCTTTCTTGGGGAGTTTTCAAATTGATTGTGGGTTCAAGAGAATTCATTCCCACGGGTTCATATCATTTGGTATTCAGAGCAAGGTTTCCAATCAGGTCTGATTCTATCTTTCAATTCTTGCATCCTTAAATTAATTCTAAGGCTTCATTGTTCTAGGGTTTCCAAAAAAAAAAATAGAAACAAAAAGTAGGCTGCCGAAATTGTTAGGGTTTTGGGTTTGGCTGAAATTTGCATCACCTAGGGTTTCAAAATTCTAGGGTTTCCTGCATCTCTAAGTTTATCTGTTGCTTGGAGTGCTGTTCCATTGATTCTCTTCTACTTCATTGTCGTGCTTGAATTCAATTGCTTGATTTTCACAATTGAATATTGCTATTTGTGATTGAAAAGAAAAGAAAAAAAAAAGAAAAGAAAAGAAAGGAAAAGAAAAAAAAAATCGTGAAAAAAAAAAAAAAAATCCCAAGATCTTTTCTTCAGCCTTATCATCAAAATGGGTGATTCTAGTTGGTATCTTGTCTTATAGTTACTGTTTCATTCATATATAATTTCCTTGATTCACGTGTCATTTTCTTTCTTTCATTGCTTCTGTGTTTCTCTTGTTCTTGTTTCTTGGACCTAATTACTAGTTGGGATAAAATAAGGTTGTTTTGTCTTGATTGAGTCAATTAGTTCTTAAAGAACTTGAGTGGGAAAACTCTTGAGGTAAAAGGCAAGAGTGTGTGAGACTATTATCAGCCAATTAGGAGTGAAACACGAGTGGAGTGTCATTATTCGAGTGTAAACACGTAAGGGAGTGTGTGAGGTTTACATTTATTTATTTTTTTGCCACTAACATTCTTTTGTGTAGCACTTGATAATGTCTCATCGGAGTAGCGCATCACCAAGGGGGAGGGCAGATAACACATCCTTTGTGTTGCAAGCCATGCAACAACAGTTTGAGCGGTTGAACTTGGTGTTGGGTGAAGTGAGGGATAGGATAGATCATCAAGAAGCAGCGATTAGAAATCTACAAGGTGGGAGGGACAGGAGGCGACGTGAGCATAGAGTTGAAAATCAGTATGAGAATGAAGGAGATGGTGAGGATGAGGAGGACTTTGCATCTGACGTTGGGTCGGGTAGAAATAGAAGACTTAGGCATGAAAGAGGACTTGAGGAGAATCTAAGGGGTCGGGATGGTGTAGATAGAGACCTTGGTAGCATCAAAATGAAAATACCATCTTTCCAAGGTAAAACTGACCCTGAGGTTTATCTAGAGTGGGAGAAAAAAATAGAGTTGATGTTTGATTGCCATAATTACTCCGAGGAGAAGAAAGTGAAGTTGGCGGTAATTGAGTTCACTGATTATGCTATTATTTGGTGGGATCAATTAGTGACCAATAGGAGGAGGAATTATGAGAGGCCTATAGAGACATGGGGAGAGTTGAAATCTCTCATGAGGCGGAGATTTGTTCCAACCCATTACTATAGAGACCTTTACCAGAAATTACAAAATCTTACACAGGGGTCTAAGAGTGTGGAGGATTACCATAAGGAGATGGAGGTGGCGATGATTCGGGCTAATGTAGAGGAGGATCGAGAGGCCACCATGGCTAGATTTTTGAGTGGGTTGAATAGGGACATAGCCAATGTAATTGAATTGCAGCATTATGTGGAGATAGAGGACATGGTGCACATGGCTATGAAGGTGGAGAGGCAATTAAAGAGAAAAGGGACAGCAAGGTACACTTCGGTTTCTAGCACTACTTGGAAATCAAAATGGGATAGGAATGATCCAGCTGAAGCAAAGAGAAAGACCGAACCACCTAAGGGAAAAGATGAGGGAACTAGCAACAAACCCAAGGTAGAATCCCAACCTTCACGGAATAGAGATATCAAATGTTTTAAGTGTTTGGGTTCAGGGCACATTGCTTCTCAATGTCCAAATAGGAGGGTGATGATTATGCGTGACAATGGGGAGGTGATGACTGAGAGTGAGGATGATAGTGATGAGGTGCCCGAGTTGGAGGATGCTAGTGATGATGATGGAGTGGTATACCCTGTGACAGGTGAGTCTCTTGTTGCCAGGCGTGCACTTAATGCACACATTAAGGTGGATGATGCAGAGCAACAGAGAGAGAACATTTTCCATACTAGCTGCCATGTCAACAATAAGGTATTTAGTATGATCATTGATGGAGGGAGTTGTACTAATGTGGCTAGCACTACTTTGGTTGAAAAATTGAATTTACCAACCGTAAAACACTCTAGACCATACAAATTGCAGTGGTTGAATGATTGTGGAGAGGTTAGGATGGATAAACAAGTGTTAGTTACTTTTTCTATTGGGAAGTATCAGGATGAGGTGCTTTGTGATGTTGTGCCTATGCATGCGGGCCATATTTTGTTGGGGAGGCCGTGGCAGTATGATAGGAGAGTGACACATGATGGGTTCAAGGACATGTACAGCTTTGAAAAGGAGGGCAAAACAATTAAGCTTGCTCCTTTAACTCCAAGCCAGGTCTATGAGGACCAACTGAAATTGAAAAGTGAGGTTGCTCAAAAAAGAAAGAGTGAAAATGAGAGTGATCAAAAGAGAGAGTAAAAATGAGAGTGATAAAAAAAGAAAGAGTGAAAAAGAGATTGAGCAAAAAAGAAAGAGTGAGAGTGAAAATGAGCATAAAAGAAAGAGTGAAAAAGAAAGTAGAGAGGTGGCTGAGAGTAAAGAAAAAAGAGTGGAGCCACAAGAGAAAAAAGAAAGAGAGTCTGCCGAGAGAAAAGGAAAGGCAAAAGTGAGTTTCTATGCAAGAGAAAGTGAGGTTAAGAGGGCTTTCTTCGCAGATCGCCTTATGATTTTTCTTGTCTATAAAGAGTCTTATCTTAGTCTTGATGAAACTAACCAGTCTCTTCCTAGTTTGGCTGTTTCTTTGTTGCAGGAGTTTGAGGATGTATTCCCGGAGGAGATGCCAAATGAGTTGCCACCCATTAGAGGCATTGAGCACCAGATTGATTTTGTGCCCGGGGCTGCTATTCCAAACCGACCAGCCTATAGGAGTAATCCAGAGGAGACAAAGGAGCTTCAGAGGCAAGTTGAGGATTTGATGAGCAAGGGGTACGTGAGAGAGAGCATGAGCCCTTGTGCAGTACCAGTGCTACTAGTGCCAAAGAAGGATGGGACGTGGAGGATGTGCATTGATTACAGGGCGGTCAACAATATCACGGTAAAATATCGCCATCCCATTCCTAGATTAGATGATATGCTTGATGAATTGCATGGCTCATGTATTTTCAGTAAAATTGATCTTAAAAGTGGGTACCATCAAATTAGAATGAAAGAGGGTGATGAATGGAAAACTCCTTTTAAGACTAAGTATGGGCTTTATGAATGGTTGGTTATGCCATTTGGACTTACAAATGCGCCCAGTACTTTCATGAGATTAATGAACCATGTCCTACGTGCATTCATAGGCAAGTTTGTGGTTGTGTACTTTGATGATATCTTAGTGTACAGCAAGAACTTAAGTGAACATATTGAATATTTGAGATATGTGTTTGATGTGTTGAGATGTGAAAAGTTGTATGCTAATTTTAAGAAATGTGCCTTTTGCATGGAAAAAGTTGTTTTTCTTGGTTATGTTGTTAGTACAAAGGGTATTGAGGTGGATGAAGAGAAAGTCAAGGCAATCAACGAGTGGCCAACGCCAAAAAGCATCACTGAGGTAAGAAGCTTCATGGC
Organism: Juglans mandshurica; assembly: GCA_022457165.1. Classification (NCBI taxonomy): domain Eukaryota; kingdom Viridiplantae; phylum Streptophyta; class Magnoliopsida; order Fagales; family Juglandaceae; genus Juglans; species Juglans mandshurica. Next base: position 14,509,380 of record CM039630.1, on the reverse strand, counting down.
TTAGCTAGTTTTTATCGGCGTTTTGTTAAAGACTTCAGCACCATTGCTGCACCACTCACTGAGGTAATTAAAAAGAATGTTGGGTTTCATTGGGGGGCTAATCAAGAGAATGCTTTTACCACTATTAAAGAAAGGTTGTGCTCTGCACCTGTGTTAGCATTACCTGATTTTAACAAAGCTTTTGAGATTGAATGTGATGCCTCAGGAATAGGGATTGGAGCCGTTTTGATGCAAGATAGGCGGCCCATAGCCTTCTTCAGTGAAAAGTTAAGTGGGGCATCCCTTAAGTACCCTACTTATGACAAAGAGATTTATGCTCTTGTTCGTGCATTAGAGACTTGGCAGCACTACCTATGGCCAAGGGAATTTGTGATCCACACCGATCATGAATCATTGAAGCATCTCAAGGGTCAAGATAAGTTGAATAAAAGGCATGCTAGATGGATGGAATACATTGAGACCTTTTCCTATGTCATCCGTTACAAGCAAAGTAAGGAGAACATTGTTGCTGATGCTCTATCCCGGAGGTATGTACTTCTTACTTCTATGAGTGCTAAAATGCTTGGGTTTGAATATGTGAAAGACATGTATGCCGATGACGCTGATTTTTCAAATGTGTATGTGGCATGTGATAAGGCAGCATTTGGTAAGTTTTACAAGCATGATGGTTATTTGTTTAAAGATAACAAACTTTGTCTGCCAAATTGTTCTATGCGTGAGTTATTGGTGCGTGAGGCACATGGTGGGGATTAATGGGACACTTTGGTGTTAAGAAAACTTTAGACATTTTGCATGAACATTTCTTTTGGCCTAAGATGAAGAGAGATGTTAACCGTATTTGTGGAAGGTGCATTACATGTAGAAAAGCCAAATCTAAGGTTTTGCCACATGGGTTGTATACACCCTTACCCGTTCCTAGTGAGCCATGGGTAGACATATCTATGGACTTTGTTTTGGGGCTGCCTAGGACCAAAAGGGGTAGAGATTCTATTTTTGTGGTTGTGGATAGATTTAGTAAGATGGCACATTTCATTCCATGCCATAAAACAGATGATGCCACAAACATAGCTGACTTGTTTTTCCGGGAGATAGTGCGACTCCATGGTGTACCTAGGATTATTGTTTCTGATAGGACGATGCATACTACTATTTCATACTCTCCTTTTGAAATTGTTTATGGATTTAATCCACTTACTCCTTTGGATTTGATGCCTTTACCTGTTGATGGCAGGAGTAGTTTGGATGGACAAAAGAAAGCGGAGTTGGTGAAGTCACTTCATGAGAGGGTACGACTTCAAATTGCCCAAAAGAATGAAAGGGTTGCTTCCCAAGCCAATAAAGGACGAATGCGTGTCATCTTTGAACCAGGAGATTGGGTTTGGGTTCACATGCGCAAAGAAAGATTCCCAGCCCATAGAAGGACTAAGTTGCATCCTCGAGGAGATGGACCTTTCCAAATTCTTGAGAAAATTAATGACAACGCATATAAAGTGGATCTTCCAGGTGAGTATAAAGTTTCTGCAACTTTTAATGTTTCTGATCTTTCTCCTTTTGATGTAGGTGAAGATTCGAGGTCGAATCCTTTTGAGGAGAGGGGGAATGATAGGAACCAAGGTGGGCCTACACTTAAAGATCCTTTGCAAGTTCCAGATGGGCCAATTACAAGATCAAGGGCCAAAAAGATCAAGGAAGCAATGCAAGGATTAGTGCAATCCACTTGGGATGAAGCCAGCAAGAGCCCAACACTCAAGATGGGTCTGAAAGAAGAAGAACCAGTTTTGATCCACTTGATTCAAGCTGTGGAAGACATGACTTAGAGATACGGCCTATTGTTATTGGAGGCTTCCAGTTTGGTTAAATGATTTATTTTATTAGTTTAGAATAAGTGGGCTTGAAGATGCTTGGCTCACATGTCTTATTTCTTATGAACTATGTTTTTGGGAAGGCCTTGTATTTTGGCCAAGGGCTTATTGGGAAAGTTACTTTTTAAGAATTAGGGTTTCATCAATTTATTGTAGGGGTTACTGTAGCCGCGCGTACTGTAGCCGGCACTGTTCATCAAGGGTAATTTTGGGTAAAAGGGGCTTTATTTTGGCTAGGGTTTTGATTAGGTTTGGGTTTAAAAACTCTTTGTAGCCTCATTTGACACATTAGACAATATTGAATTTTATTTGTGAGTTGAGTTTTCTCCTCTTGTTCTTGATTGAACTCTTGAACTTATCAAAGGTAAATCACAACCTTTGTGGCGTTCCTCCTTTGTAATCTGGGTTCTTGAGACGGGTTCTTCAACGGGTCTAGATTTTAATATAATCTAGGTTCTTGAAACGGGTAATCATTGGGTCTAGATTCTCCATCCTTGACTTGATTTTTTGGCTTTCTTGGGGAGTTTTCAAATTGATTGTGGGTTCAAGTGAATTCATTCCCACGGGTTCATATCACTCATCCTCACTAAACTCTCCATTCTTATACCCATTCTCAATTCTAGGTTCACGTCGCGCCTCCTATCTCTCTTACCTTGCAGATTTCTAATCATTGCTTATTGATTATCTATACTATCCCTCACTTCACTCAACACCAAGTTCAACCGCTCAAACTGTTGTTGCATGGCTTGCAACACAAAGGATGAGTTATCAGCCACACCTTTTGGTGATGAGTAACTTCTATGAGACATCATAATATGCTGCACAAAAAGAATCTTAGTGAAAAACCTCACACACTCCCTTACGTGTTTATACTCGAATAATGGCACTCTACTCGTGTTTCACTCTTAGTGGCTTTTTCCCGATAATAGTCTCACACTCTCTTGCCTTTTACCTAGAGAGTTTTCCCACTCAAGTTCTTTAAGAACTAATTGAACACAATCAATAGAAAGCAACCTTGTTTTATCCCAACTAGTAATTAGATCCAGGAAACAAGAACAAGAGAAACATGGAAGGAATAAAAATGACACGAAAATCAAGGAAGTTATACAGATGCAAGAGTAACAATAAGATAAGATACCAACTTTAGTGATGTATGCAGCAGCCCCTTTGATGATAAGGTTCAATCAACAAATTTCTTTCTTTCTCATTTTTGTAACTATGTAGCAACCTTTGAATATGCTACATTTTCTTTTCTTCTTCTTCTTCTCTTTTTTTTTTTCGAATTTTGTTTTATTTTCTTTTCCTTTCTTTTCTTTCTTTAATTCAATCACAAATAGTAATATTTAATTGTGAAAATCAAGCAATTGAATTCAAGCACGACAACGAAGTAAAAGATAATCAATGGAACGGCACTCTAAGCAACAGATAAACTTGAGATGCAGGGAAATCCTAGAATTTTGAAACCCTAGGTGATGCAAATTTCAGCCAAATCCAAAATTCTAAGAATTTCGGCAGCCTACTTTTTGTTTCTATTTTTTTTTTTTTTTTTGGCAACCCTAGAACAATGAAGCTCTAGAATTAAATTAAAGGATGCTAAAATTAAAAGATAGAATCAGACCTGATTGGAAATCTGTCTCAGATACCAAATGATATGAACCCGCGAGAATGGAATCCCTTGAACCAACAATCAATTTGAAAACTCCCCAAGAAAGCCTAAATCAAGTCAATGGATGGAGAACCTAGATCCGATGAGAACTCGTTTCAAGAACTTAGATTATATTAAAATCTAGACCCGTTGAAGAATACGTCTCAAGAACCCAGATTACAAAGGAGGAACGCAACAAATGTTGTGATTTACCTTTGATAAGTTCAAAAGTTCAATCAAGAACAAAAGGAGTAAAACTCAACTCACAAAATTTCATAAACTTCATAAAACTGATTAGAATGAGGAGATAAGGGGTGAGTTATTAACAACTCAGTAAGCAGAGGACATATACTAGTGTGTAAACATGAGCATTTTCACAGAGTTCAGAATGCAGAAACAAAACATTTCAATGTCAATATGCAAATCTCAAAAATACATATTATCAGAAAATCAGAGTGACTTTTCAAACATTTCATATTCAGAAACCAACTTTTCATATTCAAAGACTCCTTTGGCACAACATGACTGAACATCTTCATCTTATCATATCATATCAAAGCATCATATCATAATAGAGACCATGTTTAACCCCGGTGATACGGTCTTGCATCCTGAGGAAAACCAAGCAGAACATAAATCACCATATTATCAAAACGATTTCACTTAGAATAGAAAACCACTATTATATCCCGTGGCGGGCCAGAGGTCATTATTGTATCCCGTGACAGGGTCAGAGGTCACTATTGTATCCCGTGACAGGGCCAGAAGTCACTATTGTATCCCGTGATAGGGTCAGAGGTCACTATTATCTCCCGTGACAGGGCCACAAATCAGAGCAAAATAGAATCAGAATCACCATATCAAAATCAAAATTAGAGTTAGAACAGAATCAGAAAGTCATTCCAAAGGTTTTTCAATTGCCACATCATCAACACAGAGTACTGAACAGAATCAGATCATAAAAACATAACTTATACATAAAATTTCATATTCGCTCTCTTTTTCAAAGTTCAGAAACAGAATGTCAAAAATAAGCTCATGTCTACACCAGTCATGACAAAAAATACTTTTTTCTTAAACAGAATATCATGAATAATGCAGAATAAATAACTGAGCTTGTTTTTAGATTTCTTTTCATAGCAAAACATGCACATTTTTTAAAAAGGACCTCAATTCATTTTATTTTATGCAAATTCAAGTATAGGAACCTCGCTTACCTAGACTTCTTAAATTTTTTCAAAATTTTCCTCAAAATGTCAAACAATAATTAATCGCCACCTATAAAATAATCACGTAATTCTCGTAAATTTCTAATTAATCACGTATTTTGATATCTAATCCTAAGCTTCTAAAATAATCTATTTAATTCATCAAAACCTGAATTCCATAACCTCAAATTATAAATCATCACTTTCTAAAAATCCTCCATATTGATTTAATAATCTTGACTAAAACATTTAAAAGTCTGACCTATTTATTAATGAAAACAAACTATAAAATTTAATACTAGATAATATATTTATCCCAAAATATTTTAAAATAAATCATAACTATTTTTAAATAGACTAAATCATATCTAAAGTGTAAAATAATAACATTATACCAATATTGTTTACTCTTAAAATAAAATTTAATAACATGTTAAAATACTTAAGTGATTTTCTGTAAAAATGTTTAAAATAAAATTTCACACTTACTGTAAAAATAATATGCTACAATTAGTACAATTTAAAAATCCTATATATTCTCTGTACAACATCTTATATATCCGACAAAGACCACGTAAAACAGATTTAATAAAAACAAAAATCCCAACTACAACCATCCAATAAAGGGGCAATATTGTAATTATCAATCAAAATATTTCCTAAAACTACGGAAGTTTATGGGACCAACTAAAATCATACTAAAAATAAGGCAACGTTGCGCGGTTGGAGAGTAACGGAGGACCTACCGAGAGGAGTTTCTAACGGCGAACAGCGGCTGGGCACGGCGGCTGGGGTGGATACGCTGGCGAGCTGGGCACGGTGAGAGAGAGAGAGAGTGATGAGCGAGAAAGAGAGAATGTAGAGTGAGAGATGCACGGGAGAGAAACAGAGAGGGAGATTACCATGAGGCAGCGAGGCGTGAGGCGGACCTAGGGTGACAGAAGTCTTCGCTGGCGATTTCTGTGGGGCCGCAACGTGAAGGAGCTCTCGGTGGGGAGTGGTTGTAGTGGCTCAAGGAAGGAGGAAACACATCCTCTGTTTCAGGAGGGAGTGAGGAGCAAAGGCTTGCGGGATGGCTATCGGTGGCTACACTGGTGGGTTCACGGCTGGGTCACGGTGGCGGCGTATGGCAGTGTTGAGGAGGAGCATGTGGTGACTTGACCTCCTTGGGAGGCTGTGTTTTCCATGAGATGGTTAGGTAGAACCGTGAAGGTGCAGGTTGGCTTTTGGCCGTGAGCGGGCGAGTCTCTTGCTTGCGATCCGTGTGCTCAGCGTCTCACGTGGTTCTACCCGTGGTGATGATCTTCCTCTGCTGGCCGTGGGTGGTGCACTGCAGAAGTGCACGGTTGGATTTTGAGCCTAGGTGATGGCTGTTTATGGTGGAAGGATGGGCGTCCTTTTATACGTGGAGATGGAGGTTGGCGTCGAACTAGGAGGGGCTGGGTGGTTCTTGCGGCTGGTTGCAGCGATATAGGGCAGTTTTCCAAAGGTATAAGATGAAAATCTATATTTATATGGGTGATTTCTGTGTTCAAAAATAGTGGGCGACTGCTGAAAATCCTAGATGCGAAGATCACGTACATGCATGGTACCAAACATGGAACGTCAAGTGGTTCCTGGCTTCATGGGCTTGGTTGAAGGCTCACGGGTTGGGTTGAGGACCAAAATCGGTTGGGTTCAAAAGAAAAATAAAATACACTTAAACAAGCTCAATCCGAAAAATAGAAAAGTCCAACAAAAAAAAAGGCACAATAAAAATAAATAAGAGCCAATTAAAAAACACTACAACTCAAAATTAATAAAATAAAATAATTAAAGTCAATAATAAAATTATTCATTAAAGCAAAGAGTAATTTAAATGCAAGCACTAATTAATATCAAGAAAGCACATCAAAATAAATTTCACAACTTAAGAATTATAAAATAAATTCAACGAGAAATTCGATAAATTTTAAAACAAAAAAATAATATTTAAATTAATTAACATAATCCTTCACTAAAAAAAAATACACTAAAAAATATGGGGTATTACAACTAGGCTGAAGGAGAATTGGGCGTGGAGGAGAATCGGGCTAAAGGAGAGAGAGAGAGAGAGAGAGGAAAGAAAAAAAAATCACTATAATATTTTCACTATTATATATAAAAAAATAAATAAAATCACTAAAATATTTATCACTATTATATATAAAAAAAATCATCATTAAAAAAAATCAATCATTGATGGGATCCACACCTTTTTCAATTATCTATCTAAAAGTCAATAACTCAACATACTTCATACATCCAAACAACTCAAAATATTCTCAATGGGACCCACAAATCCACTTCAATCTCTACTTATAACTATTCACAAACACTCTCAACACTTATCAGGTATTCTCACTACCCAAACATATTTAGATGAAGACTCAGGGTTCCTATGTAAAAATGTAAGAGTTCTACTAGGGATGTCTTTTTTTACCTTTCATCGGCTTTGAAGTCGAGTGCAGCTGCTTGCCAAACAAATTTTGGATTCATATATTATGTTCTTTGCTAACTTTCTTTCCAATAGCAGGTTTAATATGCAGGGGATCCAAAAAATAAATTTTTTAATCAAGTGATGAACAAAAAATGAGGTTCAGAAAACTCTTTCTCTTTTTTGGCTCGATTAATTGCAGATAGAGAGAGATTAGAGGAAGAGAAAGAAGGGGAGGGAGAGTCAATTTACTGTATACAAGTCTAATTTATATTTCCTTAAAATGCTTACATGGTACTTCATGATGGGCCGGTGTGAACCAGTCTCGAGCGCCTCTCCTTGCCAAATCCACAGCAACTTCAGAGTAGCCGCCTCCTAAAAGCAATTGCATTGTTATCTGAGGTTTGCTCAATGACTAAAGTTAGACATAAAGTGCGCCAAAAGTTTACCCCTCGTATCTTCCAAACATTGAATTAAAAAAATAAATTAAAAAAATATTCTACATTTAATATTGGTATGTGATTTGATGAACGAAATTACTTATAAATTTCTCCTTGAATTTGTGGGGTGTCCCTTTTCAGAAAAGCGTGTCTGCCAACTGCACCTTACATATTCCTATGCACATTGTCTATTTTAGAAGCGCACACGCACAATTACCAGAAACAGAGAGTACACGCGGTTCTTAGAAAGAAATAAATTGTTTTCTTTGACTGGGTTGGGCTTTCCTCTAATGTTATCGTATTATTATTTTGACATCTAACGTTGAACTGTATTATCTACGTATTTACTCTCTCCACACCTCAACCGTTCTAAACATTTATATTTATGAGTAAGATGAGATGAAAGATAGTTTTTTATGAATTGAATAAAATATTATTATAATATTATTTTTTAATATTGTTATTATTTTAAAATTTAAAATTTTAAATTATTTATTATATTTTGTATAACAATTTGAGAAAATTATAATTATGAGATGAAATAAGATAGATTGAGAATATTTCTATATCTAAACTGTACCTTAATTACTCCATTTGCTTACTCTCTCCCTTTTTCATCACTCCATACCAGTAAGTAAGGAAAGGATAGAAAATAAACAGAGGAATGCATTTCGTATATTTCTGTAGTCTAATCTAAGCATACAATTCGGACCAATTTTCTGTCTTTTGCCGTTTTAAATTGATTTTAGATCTAAACGCACGCGGTAATTTGTCTCTGACTTTTGAGTAAACTCCAAATGTATCAACTATCATCGTTATAAATGCTAGCTAGCATTCTTGAACGCGGTTTGTAGTTGTACTCTGTCTGTCTGTCCCTGTCTTCTCCCTTCGCAAATTTCTCGTTCTCTCACCCTTTTCGTTTGTTAGCCATACAGACTCCCAACTGAGCAAATGGCCGACCGAGTCCACCCCCGCGACTCGCCCCAACCAGAGGCCGGTCCAGAAGACAATTTCTCCGAAAGCTCCGAGACTACACTTAAATCCGCCTCTCCGGATTCGGATAAACCGCTCCCTCAGCCTGGAACTTACGTCATCCACATCCCCAAGGACCAAGTCTACCGTGTCCCTCCACCGGAGAACGCTAGCCGCTACCAGCATCTCGCTGGCCGCAGCAATCGCCGCAGGCCATGCTGCCTCTGCCTTTGCTGGTCCTTCGCCCTCCTCGCCATTTTCCTGGTCCTCTCCGCCGTCGCCGCTGGCATCTTCTACCTTGTCGTCAGGCCCGAATCACCGAACTACTCGGTCAAGGCAATCATCATCCGCGGCCTGAACCTGACAACGACAACGACGTCGTCTTCGTCGGTCCAGATGGTCTCGCCGGAGTTTGATGTCACCGTCAGATCGGACAACCCCAACGATAAGATCGGGATCTACTACCAGAAAGATAGCTCCGTCGAGATTTTCTACTCAGACGTTAGGCTGTGTAATGGCGTGTTACCGGTGTTCTACCAGCCGTCGAACAACGTGACGGTGTTCCACACGACGCTGAAAGGGTCGGGGATCGAGCTTTCGGGGACGGTGAAGAACTCGTTGGTGGAGGCGCAGAAGCTAGGAGAAGTGCCGTTGGATTTGAAAATACGAGCTCCGGTGAAAATTAAGGTGGGGTCCGTCAAGACGTGGAAGATCACCGTTAAGGTGGACTGTGACATAACGGTTGATAAGTTAACGGCGGACGCGAAGATCGTGTCTAATGATTGTGACTATGGTGTAGATCTATGGTAGAAAATAGAGACGGTTGATTAATTAGTATTTTTGTTGTTATTTTCTTATGTTTGTGGTTATTTTTAGCCGTTTTATACGTATTTGTCAACGATTAGACATTAATATACCCATTGTTTTTTAGCTGTTTTATTCTGCCTTATATATCATGGGAGAATTAAAACTGTTTAAATAGTAAGACGAGTGAAGAGCATTGGTAATGGCTAGAGTCTAAAATTTAGTTAAAATGTTAGATTTTGGCTATAATATGGACTTGTAAGAGCATTGGCAATGGACTAGCCAAATGTCAATGCAAGTCCAAACTTTAGCTAGATGTGAAAAAAAGCTTTCACATTGGACTAGCCAATGGTCTAAAGCTTAAGACTGAATGAATAGTAAATCTTAAATCCTCTCTAAATATGGCTAGCTACTATTCACAATGGAAATTAATATTTAATTATTTCATCACTTCCCTCTTTCTTTGAATGGTAAAACATGCATGACATACACATTATTTCTACTGATTGATAGAGTAGACACATTATTTCTACAAAGCATGAAGATCTAAGAAATATATAAATTGTATTTGCAAATAAAAAAATAAAAAATATTATATTATATTATTATTTTAACTTTATAATGGCTAGTCCAATGTGGGCTCATCTAGTCAAAAATTGATATTATAGCCAAAAGTTAAGATTCTAGCCAAACTTTAGACTTGGCAATGGCTAGACCATTGCTAATGCTTTAACTATTAGTCCACATTTGACTAGTTATCTTAAGGTTTAAATAATATTAAAATATTATATATTTTAATAATATATATTTTTTTATATTTTACAAATGCATTTGATATATTAATTAATAACTTTATTAATAAATAAAATTATTATTTTTCAACTATTTTTTCTCTTAACCTAATTATTCAATAGATATAATTTGTCAACTATTCACCCAACAATCACATATACAAACATACCAACATTTCTTCTATCTAACATTTACATTTAGAATTGTGGTTGAATCCAACAAACATGCCAAAACAGTTCATAAATTATCCAAAACAGTCCATAAATTATCCAAAATAGTCCAGAAAATTTCGAAACAGTCCATAAAACAATTCACAAATTGTCAAAGCAATCCACTAATTACCTCAAAACAGTTCACAAATTGCTAAAACAATCCATAAAATATCCAAAACAGATCACAAATACTCAAAACAGTCCACAAATTGCCAAAACAATCTACTAATTACCTCAAAACAGTTCACAAATTGTTAAAAAAGTCCATAAATTATCCAAAACAGGTCACAAATACACAATACAGTCCACAAATTGCCAAAGCAATCCACTAATTATCTCAAAACAGTTCACAAATTGCAAAAACAGTCCATAAATTATCCAAAACAGATCACAAATACCCAATACAGTCCACAAATGAGTTAAAACAGTCTACAAATTATCCCAAAAACAGTTTACAAATAGCCAATACAGTCAACTAATTACTCCATATCAGATCACAAGTACATATATAGTCCACTAATTACTCCATATCAAATCAAAAGTAGCCAAAACTGCTGAAAAATCTTGAGTTGAATATGGCCGAAATACTACTACTACATGACATTCATGCCACTTAGATCTAGCAGCATCATCTTTGCCTCAAACTTCCTCATGGAATTTTGCAGTATCTTAGCATCATCAAGTATCTCAGCATCATATTGCATAAACAAAGGAAATTAAATAATGAAAACCAAAGGAATAAGAGGTACAAGGGTTATTTTGTAATCTGAAAATTTTAAAACAGCATACATCCATTACATAATATATATGATATTATATATTGTCCATAAGCAGCAAACATCCATTTAGTGGGGTAATCACTTAATTGTGCAACCGTAAATTGTAAATTGTGCAACCGTCGCGTAATCGCTTTGAAAAAAATGAATAAAACATGGGACTTACATAAAAAAAATTAATTTTTTAAAAGTGGATCTCTCTTTTTCAAAACGATTATGTGGCGTTTACACACTTCACCGTTGTAGTAGAATTACTTATTTTTTAATATTATTATATTTTAGAATTTGAAAAAGTTAAATTGCTTATTATATTTTGAGTGAAAATTTAAAAAGATTGTAATGATGAGATGAAATAATATGAGATGGGTTGAAAGTATTTGTCAATTCAAACCTAAGTCACTTTATAAATGACATAGACAAATCTTAAATACATCAATCTTGTGCAGTCATTTTATAAAAAAGTAAACTCCATGATAAAAAGAAAATGTGAGAAATTCACTTTTTCTTAGTAGAATCTATATTTTTATAAAAATCTGCGTAAAAACTTGTATAATTGAGATTTGTATATAATATTATTCTTATATTTTCAACTTCCTCGGTTTGATAAAATTTAGAAAGGATGTGAAATGCGACAAATAAATCATCCAAAAAATACTTTTTGTTTAGTCCCTCTTATTACCATATCAATCGTGCGTAACATTACATTTACTGCTACCAACTTTTCAATTCTTGCAAAGAAATATTATTCTGGTTGTCACGGCATGCATTGTATTCTTGATTTTTACAACCATAATCATCGATTCATCAGTCATGTCCATTTCCAGTTCATAAAATTGCTTTTTTACCTTAAAACTGAGCTGCATTGGCTTAGCTACTGTTAAGTTCAAATGTCTTTTAGAGCAACCTCAATTTAGCCAAAACTAAACGACACTTTTGATAAATATAAGATGAATTTAACTTTTAGCTATTATATTAACATAAATAGCTATTTTTTCATTATATAGCAATAAAAATATGAGATGAATTTAGTTTTGACTATTCACATCAAATCTTTATTATCCATTTATTCATTATATAGTAATGAGTAATAAATAATTAAAAAATATTTAATTTTTTAATTATTAATTTATTTTATTTTATCATATTTTACTATTCTACCTATTATATGTTAATTAATAATCATATTTTAATGAAACTATGGGTTAAAAAATTATATTTTTTCAATTTTCATTTAATGCTAATAACTACAAACGTCCAATTAAACTCATCTAAAATTCTATATAAATGTCTTAATTACAAATCAAATTTCTATATTTCTCATCCAACTATATTTTTTTTTTATCAAATTTTCTTCTACCCAACAACTATATGTACTCTATTTTCCAATCCACAACATGTTTCATCCAGCTTCATCCATAATATGTTTCTCCAATAACATCCACAAAATACAGCTTTGTATTTCCACAAAATACATCCACATCTTACATTCACAAAATACACTAAAGGACTTTGTATTTCCACAAAATTAGCACAAATGAGTCTACTACATAGTGGCTGCCCAGTCACATAGTGCGAATGAAAAACTTCAGTTTCACTTCATTCCCCACAATTGTTTTTCTTAGCCACCATCGATAGCATTAAAAACTCAGTAATGCCATAAAGCAAGCTCAACCAAACCCGAAAGTTTTATCTCTTCGCATGAATACACAATTCTTTTACTCCCAAATCACTCGAGAATATAAGCATTATACATGGTTCGGATGCACAATAGTAAAGGAAATAGAAGCACGCCTTAACAACGGTTATGTTATGTTATGCACAGAGAGTCCCATGCGAGTTAGTTGCACGTGCAACCGATGTAGATACTAACAATTGTCTAATAGGCGATAGAAGCAGATTGGTGAGAGAAAGGAGGATTTTGGTTGTTACCGACGAGAGTTGGAGTGCGGTGGTCCTCTTGCCGACGAGACTTTGAGTGGTAGTGCGGTGGTGATGCAGTGGTGTTGTCTCTAGTCGGAGAGCGAAGCCAATCGCTGCTTGGGGAAGAACTTTCTGGTTTTTTGAGAGGAAAGTGAAAGAAGGCAGTTTGTGAGAAAGAATAAAGAGAAATAAATGATCAAACATACCTTTAAGTTTAGAAAATATTTTGAAAGTCACTGTAGATAAATTTCAATTATTTGGAATTTAGCTAATCTATTATGATGATATTTTGGGATCTAATAGCTAAATATTTGATGGATTTAGCTTTTGGCTAATCCATTGAGGATGTTATTAGCAATAACTGTTTAACAAAAATGACCGTTCCTGTTGCTTTAGGCAAAGTTTATTTTACTCCTTTTTTTTCTTCTCTGCACATCAAAACGGGTAACATTTTTCACCAGCAGACTTTCTCCTCCTTTCTATCTCTCTTCCACTAACAAACTCGGCAAGTTCCTTCTCCTCTGTCAGTAGCCTCTCTTCCACCGCCAACGCTCTCTTCGACAACGATGCAAGCTAAGTATTTCGAATCCCGCATGTTTCCTCTCCCACTTCAACCTGACACCGACCAAGTATTTAATTTTTGAAAATGGGTCCTAATATTTCTTCTTCCTCCGACATAAGCATTTCTCTCCCGCATTCTCTCTCTCTCTCTCTCTCTCTCTCTCTCTCTCTCTCTCTCTCTCTCTCTCATTTGTGTGCTCTAACCCTCTCCCACTTTTTGGAGATTAATTTGTCATTTGTGATATGGAGAGAAGTTTGGGGTTGAAGATTTTGGGGTTTACCATCTGTGAAGGTCTATTGAACGTCTATTGAAGTTTCTAGGGTCTGTTATAGCCTCTGTTGTGGTGCCCCTTTCCTCACTAAAGGACCTAGCGATTTGTGGTGCCGAAGATGCCATCAGTTGGCAACACCAAAAGTTCGAATCGGGTTAGGCGTGCAATAAACACATAGAAGTGCACATGTAAGGAAATAAATATTTGGATCGAAAAAGTAAGGGCTCATATGGACACTTTGAATATCTCAAAATATTTGTGAATAGTAGTGATATGGTTTGTAAATAGTAGTGAAATAGTTTGAGTTAATGTGTTTTATTGAGTTTTGAGAAAAGAGATTATTTTGAATAAAAATATTATAAAATTAAAAAATTGTTTGAATAAAATTTTTGTCTTAAAATTTGTAAAAAATGTATTGTCTTTTGTATAGAAGTTTAGGTGCATTTAGTTCGTATTTGGATAATGATTAAATAATAATTATATGAAAATTTTGAAAATTTAAAGTTGAAAAATGTTTTTTGTATTTGAGTGATGTTTGGAAAAAAAATATATGAGAATACCTTGTTATACAAATAAGGCCTAAATGTATAGTCCGAAAGCTAAACATTATAGAACCAGAAGTCTAAACCATTTATAGATTCGCACAACATCCATAGGTTACTTCATTCCACAAATAAATATACACTTGTCCAACTGTCCAGTTCATACACCCAAGATGAGGTTGACTAATCACATATGGTGCCTGACTGATGAATATGTACAACTCCTAAAAGGTAAACAAGCTCTACAATAGAAACAGTCCTTTGAGCCTATTGCTCGAGCGGGATTGGTTCTTCTTCCTCAGATATCACTCTTGGGTCTATCTCTGCATCAAAGTCTATGATTCTGACATCGAAACCATAGGTAAGTTAGGCAACTATGACAAAACTGCTAATGAGTGATAGTACTTGTGAAGATGTATTGTATAGTTTCATGTAACGAAAGGGATGAGCACATATATTAGTGCGTAGCGAGAAATCATCTTCTCAAGCAAAAAAACATGTATTCGTAAACATGATGAGAAATCACTCTCTCAGTAAAACACAATTATATATGAGGTAAGGAGTCACCCTTTTCTTAAACAAATATAATTCATCATATTCATCACATAGAAACCCGTTGGATGAAATGCCAACAGGGGAAGTCACTCCACCGTTCGACATTAGGGAATTACTCCACCCGACCAACGTGCAAGCCAACTCGCTTGTCCTGAACACACTAACACAGAGATATACATGTTGCATTGGAGAAATGTCTACCTGGATAACCAACTTGAAGACATCACATGTGATACGCTCGAGGTATTATGCTTCCAGTCTATCAGGTCAGGACAATAAGATACCATCCCACCCCAATCATCACACGTGAGCGACACATGACAAGGTTACTCATACATATATCATCGAAAACAACCGCATTCAAAATTTCAAACACGAAGTAACAATTTTCATAAACATAATGGCAAAAACAATTATTAATTCATAATCAGAAATGGGAAAGGTTATAGAATATTCAATGCAAATCCCATGACATAACGCACAACATTTACCCCACATTTCTAAATATTATCTTAGAAGCTAACCTACCTCACTACCTTAGAGTTACTATAGTGGTGTTGCGTTGCTCCTTTCGCTTTTCCCTCTTCGAAGTTACTTGCTTCCCTCGAAGACTTCGACTCCAAAAGACTCGAAATTTAGTATCTCAAAAGTGAGATTTTGGTTGTTACCTTAAGCCATTTATAGAAAGGGATCTTGACGTTTCCTTCTGACTCCAGGCATGCTTGAATAGAAGCCCTTCAGTCTCGATCGTCCCACTGTCAGGTCAACTCACGCACATCCTTACAACTTGTCTTGGGTCTAATTTGCAGGCTCTCCCTAAATTGGGGGGGGGGGGGGGGGGAATATCCCACGTGGCGCTGGACCATATCTTGTTTAGAAGATATGATTTGCATCATTACCGTAGCATTTTTCTGCAGACCCACTCTAAATGTGATCTTTCAAATTGAGAGTGGACTTCTACATATGGCACTGCTGACCTCTGAGCATTTCTATGTTATTCTGGAAAGCTCTCATATATGCTCTTGTCCTTTCTTTGACCGTTACTCACTTTAGGCGAGTACCTTTCTTTCGCCTAAGCTACCAGCCTCTTCAGCTACTCGTTTCCACTTTTGTTAGAAGGACACTGGATGATCCTACCCTATAAAAGAGATTAGACAAGGGACAAAATGTCACTTTTGAGATTATAAGTGTTTGAGCTTCTTTGGAGTGAGAGTCTTCAAAGAAAGCAAGTGGTTTCAAAGGGAGCGATGGGAGGAGCAGTTTCAGCGTCGCCATAATATTTTAAATACTATTAAGGTATGTTAGCTTTTAAGAAAATACTGAGAATGTAGGGTAAATGTTGTTGGTATGTAGTAAAATTTGGTTTTGCTTATTTTGTAACTTTCTCATTTCTTCTTTATGAAAATAATATACATCTTGATCATTATGTTTATGGATTATCTTTACATGTGATCTTGAGATAATGGGTTGGAATGATTTGAATTGATGGCATTTATAATTTCTAGGTGTGTGAGTCTTACCGTGTGTCAATCATCATGAGCAGGTCGAGGAGTCCCTAGGTCATTCCTACGATAGGTTGCCATGAGTTTCATATGGGTAGAGTCCCTGTAATGATCGGGGAAAAACGCTTTTGTATTGGTCTCATTTGATAGACGGGTAAAGAGATTCTTTGAGCATATCATGTGTCTTCGAGTTGGTTGACTAGGTAGAGATGTTCTCCGTGTTAATAATGTGTATTTCAGTGTGTGTGATCAGGTTGAGTGAGTCCCCCCACATCAGATGATTTGAAATTGGTGAATCAACTCGTACATTGGCCGGGTTGAGTGATTCACCAATTCTCCGAGTCGAACGGTGTAGTGATTCCTTGCTAGATATTCATGTGATGAGATATGATGAGTTTCAGATGTTTAATAAGATGGTGGTAAGGCAAAGTTTGATGTGTCCTCTATTCTCTTAAAAAAAAAAAAACAAAAAAACAAAACAAAACAAGAAAAGATGGTGGTTCCTTGCCTCTATGTATACTTGATATTTGCATTGAGGGTGATTTCTTACAATACTTAGATAGTTGCTTTATGCAGAGGATGGTTCCTCACCATAATTATGAATACATGTGTTTCTACAGAAGGTGATTCCTCGCCGGACGTAAATATAAATGTCCACATATCTTTTTATATGAAATTGAGCATTACATCTTCACTTGCATTATTTCTTATTAGTAGTTTTATCATAGTTGTTTAACCTACCTATAATTTCGTCTATCGAAACAAGAGACTTTGATGCAGACATAGCCCTAGAGAAGGTTCCTGAGGAAGAAGGAATGACCCTGCCCAGGTGATAGAAATAGTGGCTTCTCACCAGTTGTTGATTTTTGAGAATATATTATTTAGTCAAGTAACAAATCATGTTTGGTTTATCTTACTTAAAAGTATTATTTAGTCAGGCGAAAATTAGCCTTTAGTCTCTGACTAAAACAATAACTTATTCCACTGCGATATACACATGTTTTGCTTACACGTGCATTCCTTGTGAAAAATTACACGCCTATTCCCGATCATAATCTGGAGTGTTGCTGACCAGCTGGCACCCTTGACACCATATATCCTTATCAGATTCTTTATCGAGTAACAAGGCGACACGATTTTCTCACCAACTTATAAATAAATCTTTTGTTTAATTTATTATTATTCACTTAAAAACTGTTTGTCCTGGATATAGAGTCATAGACAATGGTAATTGATTTTATGTTAGAGGATTATGCAATATTTAGATTTGGGAAAAATACTTAGAGATCAATTTGCAATCACCTCCTAAACTATAAATTTTGGTATTCATCCCCTAAATTACCAAACAATTGCAATGTACCCCATTTTCCAATGAAAAGACAAAACTACCCGTAAAGATTATAAAAAGACAGAAAAAAACCTATTAAATTTAAAAACAAATAAAAAAACTCCTTTTTAATAAAAATAAAGGAAAGAATATTTTTAGATCTTCTAAACTAAAACGAATTTCACGATAATAAAAAATTAAAAAAAATAATTTTTTGGAGTTTTAATTACTTTAATTTTATTTTTTTATACTTTTTTATTTTTTTAAAAAATAATTCATTGTTTATGTGTTTAATTTTTTAAATTTATTCAAGGGTATTTATGTAATTGAGCAACTTAGCTTTATTATCCAAAAGGGAACCATATAAGCACTCCTAATGGATTCTTCATCCTATCATTTAAAATATATAGCTAAAATCTACTTTTTTTTATTTTACATACTGACTTTTACAATATACTCTACATCAGCTTATTTATTTTTTCTTTATATCATTTAAATATTATATTTTTTATTATATTTTATTCATTTCAAATAAAGTAAAAAGTAGAAAGTAGATAAATTAATGAATAAAGAGTAAAAAGTAGAGAGAGAAATGAATTAAATATTTATACAAGTGTAAATAGTGTTTCATAGATGTAGAGATGGTACTGTAGCTAGGCCTGCAATCCGTCCAACCCGCACTACTTTTTGACCCGACCCGTTCGCATACTCAGATAAAAACAACCCGATCCGTAACATGTAGGTCGGGTCATTTGATATTCACCGACTCTGAGAAAACTTTCCCAATTCCTCAGCCTTTTTTTTTTTTCGTAGAGCTTTATCCTGAGGGGAGCCCTTCTAGAAATTCTCGAAGAGGGGATTTGGAAATAGTTTTCAACCAGCAATAGACGCACCTCGGTTAGAACCTCACTAGTTGCATCATTGCCCCAAGCGCAAAGATAACCCAATTCCTCAGTCACAACAAAACAAAAACCCCAACAAAATCCAACGCCATTGCACGTCGTTCGCATCAAATACTTCGACACAGTGTCGTGCATGAGCTTGAACGAAGAGCTTGGCTTGTTATATTGGAGTCCATCAATGCCCACAAAGATGCCGTAAACATCGTCGTCGCGGGCTTCAATGCCTTTGTGTTCACGGGCTTGGCGGATGGAACTGTCTGGTTCATGTTAGGAAAATGCGGTGAACTTCTGGGAACGCGAGAAGAGGCAGAGTGAGAGGCAGAGTGAAGAAGAGGCAACGGTCGCCTGAGTTGGGGAAAGGCAGATGAAATCTATGTAAAATCTTACCTGATCAATGGTCATCCAACGTTGGTTGCAGATGAAACAACAAGCGATTCGCAATCATCGGTGACCAACAGTGGCGACTTGGCTGCTAGGTTTGTGTCTGAAGAAGTGTATTATTATTATTTTTTTAAGAGTCGGGTCTGCCCGTTATTTATCGGGTTCGACCCGACGTTGATGCAAAACCGTTTTCTATCGGACGGATCTCATCGGGTCTGACGGGTTGACGGGTCCAACGGGTATTTTGCACAGCCCTAACTGTAGCAAACTGGATATTAATTATAAAATACATAATCTATGTGATGAGCTATATTGAGCTATTTCCATCAAATTTTATAAAAACATTAGTTTTACATAACCTATTTAGAATGCTCCGTTTGTTTTTTGTATGTTAGCTTTTATTAGTTTGTTTTTTGTATGTTAGCTTTTATTATAATATAAGAGAGATTAGAGGTCGGAATTCTCCGACCGGACGTGATGATAATAATATCCTTATTTGTTTAACACCTCTTAACTAGAATTAAGGATCTAATTGAGGACGCGATGTAGACGTTGGAAAATTACTTTTTACATGTTAACTTGTTTTAACTCTAAACTTTACTTTCTTTTTTATTTTTTATTTTTTTTTTGCCTCTAGTTGACTTGTTCACATCCTTGACTTTGTATCTGCATGTCACAACATGTGTAATTAGACATTTTGCAAAACTTCATGGATCGATGAGACGTTGCTACATAGTCAAGATTTCCATTATTTCTGTAACTTGTAACCATTTATTTTCTAAGCCTGAAATTTTCAACTTAAAATATGATGTTAAATTAGGTTTTACCCATTCCTCAAGGATTAGGTATGAGAAGATGCATAGATTTCAGAATTATCAGCATGATCACCACAAGAGTAAATACGTGTCGTATTTCAACACAAGTGGGAAGCGGTCTTAATCACATAGACTTAGGATACGTATAAAATAATGCAGGAAAACACATATATACCTCACGCACAGCCTATCCCTTTTCTCAATTAATCAAAACTGCATGACGGTTTGCTGTGGGCATTGAAAACACAGTCTTATTTAATTACTTCTTTGATTATAAGTATATTAATTTATGCATGATCCATATGTGTAAAAAGGATGTAGTATATAGTATATACTACATGATTTTGTTTCGAGACTATGACTATTCTACCCTGCTGAATCTCTCAAAAGGATACATACATTCGTAGGGTAGATTTGCACAAAGAAAAGATGCAGATATTTTAACTTATATAGAAGTAGATGAGATTTATTGAGTAGTTTCTTCAGCCAAACCCTAGCATTTCGGGTGGATTTAAATTTTTAAGGTATTTGTTGAGAAGTAAATTCCTCTCCCACAAAACTTTGGTATTGTTGGGGCCGGGACAGGGACCCTTTCCATTTCAAGTGCAATTAATAATATACAGTGGGTATTTTAGTCATTTCATATTATGTAATTGGCATGCAAGTGAAATAACTAAAATAACTCATGTTTTTACAGCGAATGGATATTATCTATTTCAAGTAAAATTAATGAAGAGGATTCTATTCCATTCTAGGCCAGATCTGAAAATCCATTTTAAATAGTGCATTCATTAGAGATACATGATGAGGGTTTGACATGGTAATAAAGTTCACTTTCTAATTTGGATTTGGTGGATATAATGTTATGGGTTATTCTTATGCTAGGAGGATGCCACTCATGATACTCATTATCCCTGTTTACTGATTTTCTACCTGCACTATGTTCTTCTTGAAACTAGAATCAAGTTATTGTTCGATCTATATTTAAAAACTTTATGTGGACTATTTGAATGCAACCTCATGTATTGGCTTCGTTTAGGCTCTCCTAGTAATAGATATCTCGTTAGGAAAGATATTATTATACTAAGGTACGTACTGAGGTCCCGTTTAGATGTTGAGATGATTTCTTTTCATTTCATCTGATCATCTCACATCTAAAGTACATCACTCAAATACACCCTTTTCAATTTCAAAATTTTAACTTTTTCATCTAGCTAATCATTACCTTTACAATTTTTTCAAACTTCCAAACAAAATATAAAAAACAACTCAACTTTTTCAAATCCCAAAATAAAAATGATATTAAAAAATTATATTGTAACAAAGTTTTAACTTTAAAATATTTTTATTCAACTTTTTCTCTCTCAATGTTCAAAACTCCATAAAATATTATAACTCAAACTATTTCACTCAAAGTTCTGAATTCTGTTCCGGTTATTATTCTGGTTGAGATACTAGAACTGAATATTTCAGTATCGGTACATTTCGGTGTACTGTTTCGGGATAGTCATTATATGTATAATATATATATATGAAAAATTTTACTTAAATATCTAATATACCACTTAGTTTTGAGTCATTATTATATCGCCATTGAGAATTAACCAGAGACTTAAAATACACATTTTTGAGTAAAAAAGAAAAAACAGATTTGATGTAGCATAAAACAATATAAAAACTTATTTGGAAGGCTGGCTACTGAAGGTGTTGGGGAGAGATTGAGATAGGAGAAAATCTGAAAAAAAGATGTGACATGTCGGCGTGTTGCAAGGAGGAGAAAAGGAGACATCGATTTTACAAGTTTGTCTCTTTCATTTCTAGATATTTAACAAATTTTCATATTAATTAATTTCGGACCGAAATATGTATTTCAGCCGAAACACAGGAATCCAGCAAGAATGGATCAGAATGACCTGAATTGGACTTGAAACGGAATACCCCATTAAACTGTGCAGCCTATTCCTATTCCGGCCGGAACGGAACTACCCCATTAAACTGTGCCTGTTCCTATTCTGGCCAGAACGGAACAAAATTAAAAATTTTGATTTTACTACTATTTACATATTTTTCATTTCATCTCAATATAAAAAAAAAAAACTTAAAGATTTTAAGTTTTCCAAAATTTTAAATGTGCACAGAGCATTAATTGTGATTTCACGTGCCATTTTAAAATGGCTTCCAAAATAATTCTAAGTGCAGTCATAATGGTCCAGTCACAGCGCATGAATCCAAGGTGGACTAACACGTAAATTAATAAAACGGGCGCATTTCATTTCTTGGGGAAAAGAGAGCGGTGACTGATGTTTTACATTCAACTCGTTGTGCGGGAACCCCTGAAACTGCACGACAGAGGACCAACAAAACACGACAGATTCCCTCCCCCTTCTCCTTCTGTGTTTTCCTTTCTTTTTCTTAATGATTGAATCTCCATAGACTTATTTAACGACGCATGTTCCGTTTTCAATATTTTTTTTTTTTTTTTTTTTTTTTTTTTTTTTTTTTTTTTTTTTTAATTTCTAGATCTGTATTCTACTTAGAATAGTTCAAAGAAAATGGAGCAACCACGTCTACGTCTTAGAAGACTGCAAACCAAGTCTTCAAGCTTTTCAATGGAGGACTAGATGATCAACTTATCAAACGGCCGACAATGCAGCACTCAAAATTAGTCACCCAGTTCGATAGTGAACTAGGGCAGGAAGAACAAAATTGTGTATTTTAGCATAAAAAATCATACAATACCTACTCGATTTATTTATTTAATTTTTCATATTTTTATAATTGCAAAGAGTATAAAACCCAGTTGTTGTTTACTTTAAAGATCATAAAGGCATCTGTTGTTAGAGAGAAAATTCTAAAAGAAGAATCCATTAATATTTCCCAACGTTTCTGTTTCTCCAAACAAATATCAATGAAGCTTTGTTCACACTACAATACAATTGGTCTTTAGTGACGGTTGGAAAATTGTGACAGTTCCCAAACCATCACTAAAAGGCCTTTTCTGTAACGGTTTCTGTTAACCGTCACTAAAGACAGATGAGGTTTTCTTAACGTTCCAACGTATGGGAAATTTACATTCGAACGTCACATATACGTTCGAACCTTGTGGCTGTTTACGTGCGAACGTGAAATGTTTTGGCGCAAACGTTCGAACGTTAATTAATAACGTTCGAACGTTTATTGTAAATTTAAATTAAATATGACTCTAATTTAAAAATTATGTAGTTTTTATTGTGCATAATTTGTGAACAAGTCTAAACAATTGACTTTTATATATTTATATATACACAATTTGTAATATATAAATATATATTTATGTTTATATATATTTGAAATGCAGTGATTTAGTATTAAAGTTGGAAAATATAACATTAAAGAAAATTAAGAATTGAAATTAAAAAACGATAGAAATATTCAATAATATTTTTCTTTACAAATATTAAAAATAAAATACAAAATATGATAGAATGTAGTAAACAACAGTCAGATGATAACGTTGTCCGCGAAAGTTGAACTCCGTATCTCCTCAGTCAAGGTATCAACCTTGTCGTTGAGAATAGTTGCACGATGGGTGAGCTCGACAACAGACACCGATATAGCCTCGAGCGATCGATCGATCTTATGATCGATATGCATAGTCAGCTGTGAGATGACTGCATCAACCCAAGCAGGCCGCACATCTCCTACAGATGTACTCGGTGTATGCTGACTACTACTCCCCACATGACCTGACTCAGGCTGCGTCGAAGGAACTAGATCCTCTACAGGGGTAGCTGACGTCCCCTCGCCTGTCCAATGCTACGTCGATGCGTGTTCATGTCGAGGGGGCTCATCTGATCTTTGACCCACTCCTCTGACTGGGTCGGCACTCCCTGTGCAAGTAATAGTCGGCTGATTAGGACACTGTATGAGAGATTATCCGTGTAGACGATGCTCGCCTCGTAACGGATCCTCTCAAAGATATGCAGTGGCAAATCTATGGGATCTCCACGTGCCACTCGTATAAAAAACTATGCCCGAACCCGACTAAATGTGGTTTTATGTGCCACAAGATCTACATTTGTTGCAACAATAAGGTGAAACATGCGGAAGAAATGTAGCAGATGGTTCTGGTTGAAGGCATTCTTCCGCTCGATCTGCATGCGGTCCCTCCCGGTGAGAATGTAGAAATCCTCGTTTCGGTCATCATCCCGAGCCTCGACGCCAGTATCCTCGACCTCTGACTGGTCTGCATCTCTGGCTTATGCTCGCTCAAATGGGCGATCAGTAGATGATGTAGAAGTGCCTACATCCTCACGGGGTGTAGCGTGTGCAAATGTTTCAACTCCTCGACTAATCTCGAGGTGCTCGCCGATGACATCTGGTGATATCTCAATGGAAACACCGCGTACAGTCACGGTATGAGAGGATGCGTCCTGAGGCATGCCACACATCCCCAATCAGAACTCCTGAACCATTGAGGGGTATACCTTCCCCCTCAATGTGCAGATATTTCCCCAGCCTCTACTGAGGAAAACATCTCTCAAGTTCGTCTGCTCCCATATGAGTTCGTCGAACTCATTAATCAGGACCTCTCGCTCTACCATAACAGTATGAGCCCCGATACGAGCAGTGTCCTTAGTGGCTCCTTCCCTCCCTCGTTTCCTAGTATGCAGAAGATGTATCATATCCTGAAAATAGAAAATGAAAAAAAAATTATTTACATTAATGCATTTTTTTGTGTTAATTTTAAGCTACTCTACATTAACGTTCGAACATAGTAAAATAAACGTTCGAACGTTAAGATAAAACGTTCGGACGTGTATTTCATACGTTCGCACATAAAACAATGTAAATAAATTTACATTCGAACGTGTATTCTTTACGTTCGCAAGTAAAACAACTACATTCGAATCTAAAACATAGACGTTCGAACATAAGCAGTAAATAAATATTGGCAAACGTACGGTCGAACGTTTATGTTATATGTTCGAACGTAGTTGTTTTACTTGCAAACGTAAATATGAACGTCCGAACGTCAAAGCATGGATAAAGTAGAAAATCAGTACATTTGGACGTTATAATTAAACGTCCGATCGTATATGATTTACGTGTGTACGTAAAATATTCACGTTCGAACGTATGTCGTTTAATAATGTTTAAAAAGTAGTACGTCCGGACGTATCCATTAAACGTTTGGACGTAAAATTTATGAAAATGACGTCCAAATGTAAGACAATGAACGTTCGAACGTAGAAGCCATAACGGCTATGTAATTTAAACGTCGTATGTTCGAATGTCTTGGTGAAATGTTCAAACGTTACGACACCAGAATGGCTGAGTCGACTCAGCCATTATTGAAATCTCGAAAATTACTCTACAAGGTTCTAAATGCCGAAATGTCACCGTTGAAATAAAGTATACACTTCAAGAAAAATTTCTACGGTGACTATTTGGCCAATGGCAAGCCGTGGTGGCCAGAAAATGAAGTTGAAAATCCGGCCGCCACTTATCCCATTTTAAACAAAACTCAATCCAAATATCATATAAAATACATGTTATTTGAATAAAAGATGAATGTCTACCTTTTAGTGACGGTTGTGGCAGAGTTTGACGGCGGTGGCGAAGGAGGAGTGGCGCCGTGCAACAGAATGACGATGATAACGTTGGGAATGACGTTTCGCAGTTCAGTTTTGGCCTTATATACACGAAACATTCGAATGTAATTATTATTACGTTCGAACGTTTGTCAATTTACTTTACAAAATATTGACTATAATATATTATATTATAAATGCTTATGTTATATATTATAATGTTATATATAGCATACTATATATAATATTATACTATAATATATATAGTATATTATAGTATATATATATATATATTGTGTATTATATATATAATGTATTATATAATATATTATATATATACTGTATTATATATATAGTACAGGATATATCTAATATTGTATGATCTATTATAAACTAATGAAATGAACATTAGAACCACATGCTCCTATTATTAGTCCAAAACGATATACTTTATTATTACAATCTAGTATCCAAAACTCTTGTGTACAAATTCCTAAATAGATTGATTGGAATCAAATTACTCTTCCTATATTATTGACAATTTGATCAATTGGTTTTTTTGAATTTGTGAGTGCTAGTTATATTTCTAAAGTTTAGCAATATGTTTATACATGTTGTTGTGATTTTATGCTTACTCTTGAAATAATTGTGATTATTGTTTGTGAATTTTGTGAATAGTTTGTGAGTTTATAATGTTCATTGATGAATTAATATGTGTATAAATATTGTTGTGAGAATATTGTGAATATGTTGTGATATAGATTTAAAATATTGTAATTATTGTTTTTGAATTTTTATTGAATATGTTTAACAAGAAAATTATAAGTTTATGATCTTAATTATAAGTAAAGATTAAAAACATTTAATATACAGATAATATAAAGTTTAATATATAACATGGAGTAAGTATATATAACATGGAGTAAGTATATATTTAATATTACGGTTGTAAGTATCTTTTCTCTATAATATATTCATATTAATTTAGTTAGAATATGATTATTATTCAAATTATAAGTAAAGTATAAATTATGTCTTAAAAAAAATAAAAAATAAAAAGTATATAACTTAACTATATGTAAAGTATAATACTTTTTTCATATAGAAGGAGATCAAAGACGGGGCTGGCCATTAGATCAGTAAATAGCAAGGTGCATTTTTTTTTGGAGGATCGATCTTTTTTGTTTTGAAAGTAATGTTCAAACATCCTCCATGATTGTGCACGTTACAATTAATAAATATATAGAGGACCGACTAGCCAGCTAGCTTGGTGATCACGTTGTAGTTGCGTTTGTGGCTATGAAGTGGGCCGTACGTATCTTC
This sequence comes from Juglans mandshurica, assembly GCA_022457165.1. NCBI lineage: Eukaryota > Viridiplantae > Streptophyta > Magnoliopsida > Fagales > Juglandaceae > Juglans > Juglans mandshurica. Next base: position 14,482,541 of record CM039630.1, on the reverse strand, counting down.
AGACATCAAGATAAGTGTCCAAATTATATACTTATTGTCTATATATATATAAAAGAGGAATACTACATATCTACCTACACTCTCCACACACCATGCACTCTAATTTTTTTTTATTTTTTTTTTTAAACTCAATACACTAAGAGTGTTGAGTGTGTGATAAATAGTAGAGTGTGAAGTAGATTTTTTCTATATAAAATGTAGTATATATACTATACTATAATATAGTATATAATGCAGAATTTAATAAGTAACAAAGAATTATATAGTATTGATTTATATATATGGTATTGTTTATATACTATATTATTATATTCTTATCTAAAGTATTATGCTATCATATTATATATTTATATATATATAGATATAATGTAGTATATATACTATATTATAATAACAGGTAAGCATAATTACTTACTTAATATGATCTCATTTCCCATCCTCTCCAAGAAATGCTCCAAGAAATTATGCGGCCTTCTTGAAAACTCTTCTTGAGATTTCATTTTCCTCATAGTTTTGTTCCCAGATTCACGTAAGGCTGCATGGCAGCCGCTGAAGAAATTGGTAGACGTTTTGTAGATTTAGTCTCGGTGGTCCCTCAGCCTCTTCCTGAGTTGGCTGTGTCTCACAGTGCGCCAAAAACCATGGATGGAGAAATTTTCTTTTAGTTCTCCAAGGAGGAGATATTCCGTTCGGCAGAACCATTCAGGTTCTCAATAGTTTTGAAGTTCCTCCGCAATCGACCGTCTTTGGACGCTATCCGAAGCTTCATTTGGAATCGATGGGGCCTGGAATGATAGGAACCAAGGTGGGCCTACACTTAAAGATCATTTGCAAGTTCTAGATGGGCCAATTACAAGATCAAGGGCCAAGAAGATCAAGGAAGCAATGCAAGGATTGGTGCAATCCACTTGGGATGAAGCCAGCAAGAGCCCAACACTCAAGATGGGTCTGAAAGAAGAAGAACCAGTTTTGATCCACTTGATTCAAGCTGTGGAAGACATGACTTAGAGATACGACCTATTGTTATTGGAGGCTTCCAGTTTGGTTAAATGATTTATTTTATTAGTTTAGAATAAGTGGGCTTGAAGATGCTTGACTCACATGTCTTATTTCTTATGAACTATGTTTTTGGGAAGGCCTTGTATTTTGGCCAAGGGCTTATTGGGAAAATAACTTTTTAAGAATTAGGGTTTCATCAATTTATTGTAGGGGTTACTGTAGCCGCGCGTACTGTAGCCGGCACTGTTCATCAAGGGTAATTTTGGGTAAAAGGGGCTTTATTTTGGCTAGGGTTTTGATTAGGTTTGGGTTTAAAAACTCTTTGTAGCCTCATTTGACACATTAGACAATATTGAATTTTATTTGTGAGTTGAGTTTTCTACTCTTGTTCTTGTTGCATGGCTTATAGAGTTTGCATATAATAAGACCATGCATACTACCATTTTATATTCTCCTTTTGAAATTATTTGTAGACTTAATCTAGTTACTCATTTAGATTTAATGTCTTTATCTGTTGACAACAAGAGTAGCTTGGATGGATGTTCTCAAATTCTTGAACAAATTAATGACAATGCATATGAAATCAATGATAATGATACTAACATTTTTCCCTTTGATCCAGGTGGAGATTCGAGGTCGAATCCTTTTGAGGAGAGGGGGAATGATGGGAACCAAGGTGAGCCTAGTCTTAAAGATATGTTGCAAGTTCCAGATGGGTCAAATACAAGTTCAAGGGCTTAAACGATGAAGATTATGCTTTGATTCATTTCATAAGCTATGGAAAGGGCAACAACATGACTTATAGGCTTTGGACACTTGAAGGCTTTCAACTTATTTAATTTATTTAAAGAACTTATGTTATTAGTTTAGAATAATTGAGTTTCTTATGAGAAGCACTTAAGGGGGCCTATGCAAGGGCATGTTGGGAAAGTTATTATTTTATTGAACTAGGGTTAGGGTTACTGTAGCGCGGCACTGTAGCCGCGACACTGTTCATCCAGGGGCACTTTTGGAAGATGGGGTTTATTTTAAGCTAGGGTTTCTTTAGGTTTTTCTTTAAATACTCTATGTAGCCTCATTCTAATCAGTTTATGAAGTTTATGAAATTTGATGAATTTATTCATTGTGAGTTGAGTTTATCTCCTCTTGTTCTTAATTGAACTTTTGAACTTATCAAAGGTAAATCACAAACTTTGTGGCGTTCCTCCTTTGTAATCTGGGTTCTTGAGACGGGTTCTTCAACGGGTCTAGATTTTAATATAATCTAGGTTCTTGAAACGAGTTCTCATCGGGTCTAGGTTCTCCATCCATTGACTTGATTTTGGCTTTCTTGGGGAGTTTTCAAATTGACTGTGGGTTCAAGGGATTTATGTTCCCGCGGGTTCATATCAACACTCCACTTATATTCCATGCACTTACGACACATCACCACTACGACATACTCGCCGTATGGAGTACATTCCACATATATCCCCTTCATATATCATACCCCACACAGAGTACACTCAGCGTGTACTCTTCCCGTTCCACATACACCACGCCACATCACCATTATGGCATACTCGTCATATGGTACATCACTATATCACATGGTCCCTTCATACACACTACGACACATCACCATTATGGCATCCCTGCCATATGGTGCATCGCTCCATTACATGGAATACACTCCACGTATATTCCATGCACTTTCGACACATTGTTTCTTTAATCTATATTACTGGTTGGAATAATACAAGGTTGTATTGTCTTGATTTAGTTCAACTAGTTCTTAAAGAACTTGAGTCGGAAAACTCTTGAGGTAAAAGGCAAGAGAGTGTGAGACTATTATCGGAAAAAAAGCCATTAAGAGTGAAACACGAGTGGAGTGTCATTATTTGAGTGTAAACACGTAAGGGAGTGTGTGAGCTTTTTCACTAACATTCTTTTTGTGCAGCATATTATGATGTCTCATAGAAGTGACTCATCACCAAACGGTGTGGTAGATAACTCATCTTTTATGTTGCAAGCCATGCAACAACAGTTTGAGCGGTTGAACTTGGTGTTGGGTGAAGTGAGGGATATGATGGATAATCAAGAAGAAGTGATTAGAAAGCTGCAAGGTGAGAGAGGTAGGAGGCGACATGAGCCTAGTATTGAGAATGGGTATGAGAAACAAGACTATGGTGAGTCTCTTATTGCTAGGCGTGCACTCAATACACAAATTAAGATGAATGATACAGAGCAGCAGAGTGAGAACGTTTTTCATACTAGATGTTACATCAACAACAAGGTATGTAGTATGATCATTGATTTGAGGAGTTCTATTAATTTGGCTAGCACTACTTTAGTTGAGAAATTGAATTTACGTACCTTAAAACACCCTAGACCATACATGTTGCAGTGGTTGAGTGATTGTGGGGAGGTTAGGGTAAATAAGCAAGTGCTAGTTTCTTTTTCAATTGGGAAATATCAGAATATGCTCCTTTGTGATGTTGTGCCTATGCATGCTGGTCATATTTTGTTAGGGAAGCCATGGGAGTTTGATAGGAAGGTGATTCGTGATGGGTTAAGGAACATGTACAGTTTTGAAAAGGATGGAAAAACAATCAAACTTGCTCCTTTAATTCCAACACATGTCCATGGGGACCAATTGAAATTGAAAAGTGAGGTTGCTCAAAAAAGAAAGAGTGAAAATGAGAGTGATCAAAAAAAGAAAAAGTGAAAAGGTAATTGAGCAAACAAGCAAGAGTGAAAGTGAGAATGAGCTGAAAAGCAAGAGTGAAAGTGAGATTGAGCTGAAAAGCAAGAGTGAAGATGAGATCGAGAAGAAAAGAAATAGTGAGACCGAAATGGAGAAAAAAAGAAAAATGAGAGAGAAAAAAAAAGAGGGTGAGAATAAGACCTCAAGCACAAGAGAGACTGAGTTGAAAAATAATTGTGAGGTCGGGAGTACAAAAAAAGATGAAGAAAAAGAAATTGACAGAAAAAAAGAGAGTGAAATGAAAAAAGTGTGTGAAAGGAAAAAAGAGAGTGAAAAAGAAAGAGAGAGTGGAAAGAAAAGAGAGTGTGAAGAAAGTGAGAGAAAAACAAAGAGAAAAGTGAGTTTTTATGCTAAGGCAAGTCTTAATCCTAACGAACTTAACGTATGTTTGCCAAGTATTGTTGTCTCTTTGTTGCAGGGATATGAGGTCATGTTTCCAAGTGGTGTATTTAGTGGATTGCCACCCATTAAGGAGATAGAGCACTACATTGATTTTGTGCCAGGTGCAACAATTCCTAACCGACCTTTCTTGGAAGAACATGAGTCATTGACACACTTAAAGGGAAAAGGTAAGTTGTTGACTATAATGCATGCTAAGCGGGAGGATTGTATTGAGACTTTTCCTCATGTATTCAAATACACACAAGGTATGGAAACTTTTGTGGTTGATGCTTTAGCAAGAAGGTATGTACTTATCTTCATTTTAGATGCAAAGTTGTTGAAACTTGAATATGATAAGGAATTGCATGCTAATGATTATGACTTTGCTAGTGTGTATGGAACATGTGAGAAAGCATCGTTTGGTAAGTTCTATAAACTAGGTTGGTACTTGTATAGAAAGAATAGATTTTGTGTACCTACTAGTTTTATGCATAAGTTGCTTGTGGGTGATGGACATGGTGGTTTGTTGGGTAACCATGGTGTAAGGAAGACTTTTGTTGTGTTGCATGAACGTTTGTGGGAATATCATTTGCCTTTCAATGACGTGTTGCATGAACGTTTGTGGAAGTATCAATTATCATTCATTGATGTGTTGCATGAATGTTTGTGGGAGTATCATTTACCTTTCATTGAAGTGTTACATGAACGTTTGTGGGAGTATTGCTTGTCATTCATCGAGTTTTCATATAATTGGAGTGGTCATTGTGTTGTAAAAAAAACTTTAGCTGTGTTTCAGGAACGTTTGTGGTACTATCATTTGCCCTTCATTGAGTTTGCATATATTTGGAATAGTCATTCTGGTGTCAAGAAAATATTAGACATTTTGCATGAACGTTTATGTCGGTCTAAGATGAAGAGAGATGTCAATTGTATTTGTGGCAGGTGCATTACATGCAGAAAGGCCAAATTTATACTTTTGCCACATGGGTTGCATACGCCCTTACCTATTCCTAGTGAGTCATGTGTAGACATATCTATAGACTTTGTTTTGGGGCTGCCTAGGAAAGAAAGGAGTAGAAATTCTATTTTTGTGGTTATGGATGGATTTATAGAGTTTGCATATAATAAGACCATGCATACTACCATTTTATATTCTCTTTTTGAAATTATTTGTAGACTTAATCTAGTTACTCATTTAGATTTAATGTCTTTATCTGTTGACAACAAGAGTAGCTTGGATGGATGTTCTCAAATTCTTGAACAAATTAATGACAATGCATATGAAATCAATGATAATGATACTAACATTTTTCCCTTTGATCCAGGTGGAGATTCGAGGTCGAATCCTTTTGAGGAGAGGGGGAATGATGGGAACCAAGGTGAGCCTAGTCTTAAAGATATGTTGCAAGTTCCAGATGGGCCAAATACAAGTTCAAGGGCTTAAACGATGAAGATTATGCTTTGATTCATTTCATAAGCTATGGAAAGGGCAACAACATGACTTATAGGCTTTGGACACTTGAAGGCTTTCAACTTATTTAATTTATTTAAAGAACTTATGTTATTAGTTTAGAATAATTGAGTTTCTTATGAGAAGCACTTAAGGGGGCCTATGCAAGGGCATGTTGGGAAAGTTATTATTTTATTGAACTAGGGTTAGGGTTACTGTAGCCAAGTTACTGTAGCGCGGCACTGTAGCCGCGACACTGTTCATCCAGGGGCACTTTTGGAAGATGGGGTTTATTTTAAGCTAGGGTTTCTTTAGGTTTTTCTTTAAATACTCTATGTAGCCTCATTCTAATCAGTTTATGAAGTTTATGAAATTTGATGAATTTATTCATTGTGAGTTGAGTTTATCTCCTCTTGTTCTTAATTGAACTTTTGAACTTATCAAAGGTAAATCACAACCTTTGTGGGGTTCCTCCTTTGTAATCTGGGTTCTTGAGACGGGTTCTTCAACGGGTCTAGATTTTAATATAATCTAGGTTCTTGAAACGAGTTTTCATCGGGTCTAGGTTCTCCATCCATTGACTTGATTTTGGCTTTCTTGGGGAGTTTTCAAATTGACTGTGGGTTCAAGGGATTTATGTTCCCGCGGGTTCATATCAACACTCCACTTATATTCCATGCACTTACGACACATCACCACTACGACATACTCGCCGTATGGAGTACATTCCACATATATCCCCTTCATATATCATACCCCACACAGAGTACACTCAGCGTGTACTCTTCCCGTTCCACATACACCACGCCACATCACCATTATGGCATACTCGTCATATGGTACATCACTATATCACATGGTCCCTTCATACACACTACGACACATCACCATTATGGCATCCCTGCCATATGGTGCATCGCTCCATTACATGGAATACACTCCACGTATATTCCATGCACTTTCGACACATCACCACTACGGCATACTCGCCGTATGGAGTACATTCCACATATATCCCCTTCATATATCATAGCCCACACAGAGTACACCCAGCGTGTACTCTTCCCGTTCCACATACACCACACCACATTATTATTATAGCATACTCGCCATATGGTGCATCAAGCCACCACATGAAGTACATTCCACATGTACTCCTTTTACACGCACTACCCACAGAGTACACCTCTCCGTATACTCATCCCGTTCTACCATATTACCCTCCTTGTCTCACATTACGCCACACACGAAGTACACCCAGTGTGTACTCTTCCCATTCCATATACACCACGCCATCTATACAACACATGCCCTACAACTACACTGCACAACACAGCCACTCCATAATTACAGCACAAACCCCAAAACTGCATTACACAGTACAGTCCACAACACTTCACAATACACCCAACACTTCACAACACACTACACGGCACAATGCACCTCCATACAACACAGATAAGCCCAACACTTCACTACACAGAATGCCCAACACTTCATCACATAACTCCACATCACAATGCCACAACTCCATTAATACTAACAGGACAGTCCACAACCTAGTCAACTAATCAATATCTAACATAATTAACGAGGGATAGAGAGTCATACCATCGACGGAATAACCCGTGCGTTGCTCATTGACCGTCATAACCGATGATGTCGACAGTGTCGTACGTGGTGGCTGACCCACGTACGTTAACTTTTTAGGCGTTTGGATAGCTAGGTGTGGTCTTCAAAGGGCTTGTGATGGCGGTGAGGGGCATAACACGGCGGCTCTAGCCGTGTGCAGTGGCGGTCAACCACGCGCAGTGGCTGTCCATCACGTGCAGTGATTACCCATCACATAAAGTGATGGTTTGGACCTAGGGCTTGGCTAAGGGAGGTGTGGTGAATCTCGTGGTGGCGTCGGAGTTGTGCGACGGTAGCTCACGGTGGCAGATCTGGCCATTTCGTGGAGGAGAAGCCGTGGGAGAGTGAGAGAGAGTGTGCTCTCGTGGGTGGCAGATCGGGGCCGTGGGAGGTTGGGTTGGCTTGGTGGCGGCCTGGGGAGGCTAGAGGTGGTGGTAACTAGCCATGGGGGGCGGTGCATGGCGTGCAACCCGTGCGTGCGTGAGAGGGGAACCGTGAGGTGGAGGGAGAGCTTCTGGCCTTGGGTCACGTGGAGGAGGAAGGGGAAGGGGAAGGGGAGAGGAGGTCCATGGCGTCGCATGGTGGTCGTGGGTGGCCGCGTATGGCAGCGCACAATGGGAAATGAGTTAGAGACCCATTTCGGGCACTTGCAGTGGAAGGAGAGGGAGGACTGCATAATAGGGGCTAGCTTCAGTGGAGGATGATGGCCGGTGGGAGGGGAGCTCGCCGTGGGAGAGGTGGAGCCATTGGGCGGCGCAGTGACCTTGAGCCCGTTTGGGCTTCACACTTCTAAGGGAGAGGAAGAGGGAGCGTGAGGGAGAGGATCTACCATGGTTGAGCTCGCCGGCGTGAGGAGCAGCCGGTGGTGTCGGCGGTGTGGCCTGGCGACGCACGGCGCCGCCGGGCTGTGCGGGAGGAGCTTCGGCGTGGAGGAGCTGCGTACTACGTACGCCGAATGAGCTTCGGACTGGGTATTTAACCCAGTCCCTTCGTCTGGGGATCTACACAACGATCTAACGACGAGGAATTAAAATACTGATTTGAAGATGCGTAAATGTTAACTTAATTAAAAGCACTTAGAGGAATTAAGGTAAATATTATTTTAAACTAACTTTAGTTTATAAAATAATATTCTTCATCATTAATAAAATGATGAAGTCTCACTTAACATATTTAAAAGGGTTAAACCATTTAATTAATAAAAGCTTTCAACATAATTTAAATCTCATAATATCTTGAATAATTGAAATCATTTTAATAATGATTTCCGGCAATTATAATATTTTTGGAGCTCTTCAAGAATATTATGATTGTCGTATTTAAGATCAAATCTTAATTCAATAATAATGGAAATAATCCCTATAAATATTTCCAACATATTTAAAACACTGGGCGTGCCCTAGAAGTCACACGATATCTTTGAGACACGCCATCATGGTTCGACACGCATAACGTGACTCGCAGTCGCTAATGAGTAGGGCAGATGATCACATAATCTCTACCTTCGGGATTTGCTTACGTCATAAAGACGAAACATACGTCAGAAAGAAGAAGCGTACGTAAGAAGGAAGGACCGTACGTAAGAAGGAGTAGGATATCACAATGTGCGTACATGTCGGGCTGGAAAAAAAAAACCAGAAAAGAAAATTTGGGTTCGGCAACAACCAAAAGATGGTGATCAAGAACCAGAAATGGAAGAGCCTAGAGAACTAGTATTGGAGGAGCCTAAAGAACCAGTTATGGAGAAACCTGGGGTGGAAGACCAATCCAAGTTGGTTCTTGGGTCTAAGGGTTTAGCATTACCAAGACTTAATGTAGAACAAGTAGATGCAGAGTAAGCGGATGTTAATTTGGTATTAGGGGCCTCTGCCTCTACTTTGATGATTGAAGATTTAGTAGTGGAAACATAAATTGGAGAGGCAGTTAATACGGAGAGTCTTGCTGAGGTGAGGCAAAATGATACTAGTTTGCAATCGGATGCAGTGAGGCGAGAGACAGAGTAGGCCACGGAAACAGAGCCTTTGGCGAAGGTGGAAACAGTGTTTACGGAAGAGGCCCAGCGGACTGATGATGCATTTTGTTTGGAAGAAGGGTCATTATCGGATCCAGAACCTGATATTCATGCTGAAGTTTTTTCGCAGGATAAGGAGTATCACTCAGACGTAGAGGAAGAAACTGGGAAGAGGAAATATAGGAAAAAAAAATTTCATAAAGTTAGGAGTTCTAATCGAGTGATTACTCGAGCCACAAAATTGTCCCTATGATAGGTTCTATTTTGGTGTGGAATATTAGGGGACTAGGGTCCTCTATGGGACGTTTAAAAATACTGCAAAGAGAGTTGAATTGTAAGATGGTTGTCTTAATGGAGCCTTTCCAGAATTTTGTTAAAGCTCAATTCTACATGCGGACTCTTCATTTTGATAATGTAATTTCTAACGAAGAAGTTGGTGAGAAAATATGGGTCTTCTGGATGAATGAATTAAATGTATAGATTATTCGGATGACCTCACATTTTTTATCTCTAAGGATAGTTGAGGGTCAATTTCAATTTTTGGGTAATTTTATTTATGAAAAGTGTAATATGATGGATAGGCGGGTTCTATGGGAGGACTTAAGGTGGAATAGTATGAATGAGGATCCTTGTTTGTTTGCTGGCGATTTTAACATTATTCGTACGAATTTGGAAAGGAGGGCTGGTCGTCCTAGGCCAATAGCAGCGATGGATGATTTTATCCAATGGATCCATGAGGGTGGTTTAATTGATTTGAGTGCACAAGGTAGTCAATTTTCTTGGTGTAATGGCCAGAGTGGTTTAGCTAGAGCTTGGTCTAAGTTGGATCGTGTTTTATTGGATGCAACTTTACTGTCTTTGTACCCTACAGCGTCGTGTTCGTACTTACCAAGGACGACTTTGGATCATTGTCCTATGCTGGTTGAATTTCTTAAGGATCCTTATTCCTATGGTCCTCCTCCATTTCGATTTCAGCAAATGTGGGTTGAGCATCCATAATTTATTGATTTTGTAAAGCAGGTGTGGTCTGTGCCGGTGGTTGGGATGGGGCTTGTTATTCTTGCTTGTAAGCTTAAAAAGGTGAAAGTGGCTCTTCGTGAATGGAATAAGCGAGTGTTTGGCAGGACCAATGCCCATATTGAATCTTTGGAAGCGAAGGTTGAGGGTCTTGAAGGGTGTCTGGAAAGAGAGTGGGATATTGATGCCGAGAGGGAGCTTGTGGTGGCTTCGGATGAATTGTATTCTTGGAGACGTAGGGAAGATATCATATTAGCTCAAATGGCTAAAATAAAATGGAATATGGACGGTGATCGTAATTCAAAAATTTTTCATGTATGGTTAGCTAATAAAAGACGTAAAAGAATCAAAGGGATGAGAACTCCGGATGGGGTTGAGTTTACTTCGCCAGAAGAAATTCATAATGGAGCTGTTGAGTATTTTGCGGACTTTCTTAAAAATACTAACCAGGCACGAGCAGGTTTTCGTATCCCTTCATTGGATGAAGTAAAGGAGGCTCTTTCTTCAATTCCTATAAACAGTTCTCCTGGGCCAGATGGTTTTCGAGCAGGATTTTTTAAATCTTGTTGGGAGGTGATTAAGATGGATGTCTTGGCAGCTGTTTATGAATTTTTTATTTTCAAAAAGCTTCCGAGGTTCTATTTGGCTTCTTTTATCGTGCTAATTCTGAAGACAGATGTGTCTACTGGTTTTGATAAATTTAGGCCTATAACTCTGTGTTCGGTATTTTATAAAATTTGTTCAAAAATTATAGTAAATCGTCTGGCAAATTTTCTTCCCAAATTAATATCCCTTGAGCAAGGAGCTTTTATACCTGGGAGGAATATTTTTGAGAATATTAGTATTACTTAGGAAATGGTTCATTCCCTGAACAATGACTCTAATGGAGGAAATATTATGATTAAAGTTGATATGGCTAAAGCATACGATCGAGTAGATTGGAATTTTTTGTTGGAGGTTCTTCGTTGTTTTGGATTTTCTCCTTCATTTTGTGATTTAATTCGTGCTTGCATTTCGAATATTTGGTACTCTGTCATGCTTAATGGAACAATGAGAGGTTTCTTCCAAGGTGGTCGTGGGTTACGTCAGGGGGTTCCATTATCGCCTTATCTTTTTATTATTATTCAGGAAGTCCTTTCTCGTCTTTTGAAGCAGTGTGTGTCATCACACAAGATTGGAAATTTCTCCCAACCTAGAAGTACTCCTCAGATCTCCCACCTTATGTATGCAGATGACATTGTGATTTTTTTAAATGGGGGTAAGAAATCTGTTAGGGAACTTTTATTGGTATTTGAAAAGTATGAAGCATGGTCGGGCCAGATGATTAATAAAGAGAAAACATTCATATATTTTTCTTCAAAAATTCCTGTTGCTCGTAAGAGAGCCCTAAAAAGACTGACAGGGTTCTCAGAAGGCTCCTTTCCCTTTAAATATCTAGGGGTTTCGATTGTATTGGGGCATCTAAAGCATGTGCATTTGGAGAAAATGGTTAACAAAGTTTGGAAAAAAATTAGTGGTTGGAAAATGAAGCTACTCTCATCGGGTGGCCGTCTAATACTCCTTCGGCACGTGCTTTCTAGTATGGCTTTACATTTATTTGCTGTTTTGCAGGTTCCTCAATGAATTATTAAAGTTTTAAATCGTATGATGAGTATATTTTTCTGGGGGGAGGTTAATAATAAAAGTAAAAAAAAGTGGGTGTCGTGGGAAAATATTTGTAAGATAGAAAAGGAAGGGGGCCTAGGTTTGCTTAAATTAGAGGACATGCAAAAAGCGTTGCATATGCGGCTTGCATGGAATTTAATTCAAGATAAATCTTTATGGGCAAATTTTTTTAAAGGAAAATATGTGGGATCTTCTCCTTGGTCTCTCATTGATACAAAAAAAGGTTCAAGATTTTGGAAAATGATTATGAAGAGTATTCTCGATGTCCTTAATAATTCAAGATGGAAAGTGAGGGAGGGGAATTTTTTTTTTCTGGTATGATAAATGGAGAGATAGGGGTCCTTTATTGGAGGAATTCCAGATGGTGGGGAATCCGCGGATTACAGTAAAGGGGTGTATGCTGAATAATAGTTGGGATATGGACCTTTTGATTTCTTTAGTTGGTCAGGATAATGTTGATGATATTGTTGAAGCTTTGGCCGGTTGTAAGGAGGGGTCGGACGTGTTAATCTGGACTAAACACGAGAGTGGAAATTTTTCTACTAAATCAGCATGGGATTGTATTAGAATTAGAGGTTCTAATTTGGATTGGCATCCTTGGATATGGCATAGGTTGTTACCTCTTAAAATTTTGGTTTTTATGTGGAGAGCATGGAATAAAGCTCTGAGTGTTGATAATAGTCTTAGAAGGATTGGGGTCCCGATTGTCACTCGTTGTGATTGTTGTGTAGAAGGTAAGTATGAGGATCAAAATCATGTTTTGTTTGGAGGAGAGTTTGTGCTTAATATATGGTGTTATTGTGCTAATAATTTTGGTTTACCTCTTGGTCATACTTGGATGGAGATAGTGACAGCTTGGTTAAGACGTGAGTCAACTGATTCTCAAGCGGGGATTCTTGTGGGGTTGCTTCCGTCGATTATTAGTTGGCATATTTGGCGTAGAAGATGCACTGCCCGCATGGAGTGGCAGATTCAATCTGTTAGTGTGGCTTGGCATATGATAAAAAATTGGATGAGCTCTTGTAGCCAAGACATGAAAAAGGTAAAGAAATGTTCTGTGTATGATCTGCAGTTTTTACATGCTTTGCAAATTACTTCAAAAGTCCCCGTGAGGCAGTTTTTAAAAATTGTGGCTTGGCAAAAACCTGCTCCAGGGTGGTTTAAATTGAATAAAGATGGTAGTAGCCTAGGAAATCCAGGATCTTCGGAGGTGGGTGGTATTATTAGAAATGATCAGGGCCACTTGGTTCATGCTTTTAATTCTTATATTGGTTTTGGTTCTAATAATAGAGCTGAGTTGTTAGCACTGCTTCAGAGTCTTAAAGCTTGTAAAAATCTAGGGATTATCTTTGTGGAAATAGAATTAGACTCTCAAGTGGTAATCTCTTGGTGGAATAGGCGAAGATGTGGCATACGGTATTTGAAAGATTTCTGGGAGGATACTCTTGTTCTTATGGATTCGATGGTTTGCACAGTTTGGCATATTTATAGGGAAGGTAATAAAGTTGCTGATTGGTTGGCTCGGAGTGGGGCAACTGGTCTTAATATGGAATGGAATATAGTTGGAGAACTGCCTAGGATCCCTTGAGGTTTACTTCGGTTGGATAAACTTGGGTTACCATCTTTGATGCTGTCAGAATTAAGAATCTTGTCCTATTTGGTTGTTGTGTTAGTTTGGTTAGATCTTATTGTATATGCTTGTTGTGCTAATGTTTTTTTGCAGGTGAGGATTTGTTTGTTTTATTTCTCTTGAAATACTAGGTTTTTTAAATACTTGGTTTCGGAATTTTTTATATTGTAAAGCCAGGTATTGGTATGTAACCACGGTTTTCCTCCGCCATAAGTGAGGGTTTATTATTATAATCGGGACGGGATCACTCGTGGACAGGTGATTCTCGGCTCTCCAACAAAAAAAAAAATACTATATTATAATATAGTATATTAGGAATGGTACGTTCGAACGTTTCAAGTTAACGTTCAAACGTTAATGGAGGTTAATGAGAGTTCATTTCCATGTTCGATCGTACACTTTTTTTACTTTCGAACAGCAGATGATATGAACTCCACGAACAATTGTGAAGAAACCCGATAACAATGATGACTTGGAACCCCAAGATCGTATTGACAAGATTTGTTGAGCCTTGACCAGTCACCCAACTAGATGAAAACCAAGACTATGAAGGATTGAAAACGCCACACCAAGAAATCAGAATCAAGGTGATAAGTTTGGAGCTTGAACGCCACAAGATTAACTTGATAAGTTCAAAGAGTTCTTTGAAGAACCAAGAGGAACACAAGACGTCACAAAGACAAATAAGCTTCTGAAATTTCAAATCTGATATTAAAACTCGAAATAACCCCTCTATATACTTGGAACAACCCTCCAAGAATAGGAAAAGTCATAATTACAGCTTTAAAAGCAACACAAATATTAACATAACAAGTCCCACGATTTTTAGGCCTCTTGGACTTCTAAAGGTAGCCAGAAATGACTAAATGACTAAATTCAATGTATTTCACGTACCCAGGCAAGACCAAGTTCATTCACCTATGTAATATTCTTGAAACTTAACAAATTCACGTCCTTTAATGGACAGACCATTCATCATATTTCTACGTGCTAATTAGCATCTTCAATTGCCTTGATGACATAGACTAAGTCTTGAATATTATTTGAGCCCATCTTGGTCTTTTTAGAATCAGCCAAATTCTCTTGGATTAGCCCATTTAGTGCTTCCTCGAAACGTTTGGCTCTAAGTCTTGTAATTGGGCCACTTGTATGATCAGCATGTCCAGCTCCTTGGTTTGCATCATTCTCCCCCTCTTGAGAAGGATTTGTCCTCAAATCATCACCTACATCAAAAGGAGATAAATCAGCAACATTAAAGCTTGCACTGACACCATACTCACCTGGTAAGTCAAGTTTGTAGGCATTATCATTGATGCGTTCTACTACTTGAAATGTCCCGTTACCCCGAGGTAGGAGTTTTGAACGCCGCTTCTCTGGAAAACGGTCCTTCCTTAAGTGCAACCAAACCCAATCTCCTGGTTGAAACACTACCTTCTTGCGTCCCTTGTTGGCTTGATGGACATATTGTTTAGTCCTCCTTTCAATGTTCAGCCGTGCCTTTTCATGAATCATCTTTACAAACAACCTTTCTTTCCATAGAATTTCCAAAACAGATTTCAAATGCATTACATGTTCTTCCAAATTTTTGCTATAGATCAGGATATCATCAAAATACACAACTACAAATCTGCCAATAAATGCTCGCAAAACATGGTTCATCAAACGCATAAATGTGCTCGGAGCATTAGTTAAACCGAAAGACATCACTAACCACTCATACAAACCATATTTAGTCTTAAAAGTAGTTTTCCATTCATCACCTTCTTTCATCCTAATCTGATGATGATATCCACTCTTAAGATCAATTTTTGTAAAGACACAAGAACCATGCAATTCATCCAGCATATCATCTAGTCTAGGAATGGGATGACGATACTTTACCGTTATGTTGTGGATGGCTCGTCAGTCAACACACATCCTCCATGCTCCATCCTTCTTTGGAACTAACAGCACCGGAACCGCACAAGGACTCATACTTTCATGCACAAACCTCTTCTCCAATAATTCACTTACTTGCCTCTGAAGTTCCTTGGTCTCCTAGGGATTACTCCTATAAGCAGGTCGGTTTGGAATTGATGCACCAAGTATGAAATCAATTTGATGTTCAATCCCTCGGATTGGAGGTAAACCATAAGGTACCTCTTCAGGAAGGACATCTCCAAACTCCTGCAAAAGAGAAACAATATTGCTCGGCAAAGCACCGACGAGATCATTAGTACATAAAAGAGCCTCCTTGTACATGAGTACAATAAGGGGCTGGTGTGAAAATAATGCTCTCATGATCTCACTTTTTTTTGCAATGTAATTGAATTTTTCCTCTCTTGCTCTCACTATAGCCGAAATCCTCTCTTTCTTTTTCACTCTGATCAATGTTTTTCTCCTTTTTTTTAAAGTCTTTTGTTTCAGTTTCGGCCTTCCTTTCCTTTACCTTTTTTTTTTCATTCGAACTTTGTAACTTTAATTGGTCCTCCTTGACCTGTTTTGGAGTTAAAGGCACAAGAGTAATAGGTTGCCTATTAAGAGTGAATGAATACTTATTTGTGAATCCATCATGCGTAACCCTCAGATCATACTGCCATGGTCTTCCCAACAGTAAATGGCATGCGTGCATAGGAACCACATCACAAAGCACCTCATCCTCATATTTGCCAATGGATAATGTCACCAACACTTGTCTTGTCACCTTGATTTCCCCACATTCATTCAACCACTGAAGCCGGTAAGGTTGACGAGGATGTTTCAAGGTAGTCAAAGCCAATTTCTCCACTAAATAAGTGCTGGCTACATTTGTGCAACTCCCACCATCGATAATGACATTGCAAACTTTGTTATTTACAAAGCACCGAGTATGAAACAAGTTCTCCCTTTGGTTACTTTCTTCCTCCTTAACCTCACATTGAGAACTCGCCTTGCAACCAATAAATTTCCAACCACACCATTTTGCTCATCGTCAGCATCCTCCATAGTTGGCATATCATCATTATCTACTTCTTCCTCATTTTCTGACTCAAGCTCTCCTTGGGCATTTATCACCATCACTCTCTTGTTTACACACTGGCTAGCTGTATGTCCGCGCCCCTGACATTTAAAACACTTAATATCACATGTTTTAGAACTTAAAGTCTCGATTGTACCTGAAGTAGTCGCGGTCTTTAAGTTGGCATTCTTAGAGGATTCAAATTTTGGCTTATTTTGTTGCTGCTCGTCCCTTTTTGGAGTTGTCTTCCACGAGCTTGTTGTAGCCATAGGCAGTCCCCTCCTAGCCAATCCCTTTCGTTTGAATTGTTCCTCCACCTTTATGGCTTGATGCACCATATCCGTCAACTCAACATAGTGCTGCATCTCGACTATATTCGCAATCTCACTATTTAAACCATGCAAAAACCTAGCCATGGTGGCTTCCCGGTCCTCTTCTACATTAGCCCGGATCATAGCTACCTCCATGTCCTTGTAATACTCATCACACTCTTAGATCCTTGAATTAACCTCTGTAATTTTTTATACAATCCCCTATAACAGTGGCTGGGTACAAAACGCTTCCTCATAAGCATTTTCATTTCCTCCCAAGTGTCCACGGGTGGCTCTCTATTCCTCCTCCTATTAATCAGTAATTGATCCCACCACACAATGGCATAATCGGTAAATTCAATTGCAGCCAACTTAACCTTCTTTATCTCTGAGTAGTTGTGACAATAAAAAACCATCTCCATTTTAGTTTCCCACTCCAAATAAACTTCAGGATCATTTTTACCTTGAAAAGATGGGATTTTAATCTTTATATTTCCTAAATCGTTATCCCTCCTAGGCCTACCCATCATAGCTTTTCTATTTCTATACCCACGCTCAATCCTACCTCGGTTCAAATATTGCTCATCAAACTCCTCCGACTCCGCCTCTCCATCAACATTCCGCCACGGACCACGCCCACCATGCTGCCTATAATGGATGTCATGTTGCTGGCCCCTAGGAGTTTCCGCTTCTACCCTGTCCAACCTTTCGTGAATAGGTTCTAATTCAGCCCTCAACATACGCCTCATCTCCCCTAACATCGCTTGCATTTGTAGGTTTGGAACTGGAGGTTGTCGAAATTCTTCGGTTGTGTCTTCTTCTTGATTATTAGACATGTTTTAAAATCTGCAAACAAAGTTAGAATCCTCACCAACACTCTCTCACGTGTTTCACTCAAGAATTGATACACTTGCACTCGTGTTTTCACTCTAAACGGCTTTTACCCTCATATGGTCTCACACACTCTTGCCTTTTTCCACTCTTTTGTGTCTTCTTTAGTTCTTAATCGAACTTCAAGAAACTCATTCAAAATAATCCAGCAGCAATTCAGAAAATAAACAACCAAAACTCATCAAAAGTTCAAGTACTTGAATAAAGTGAGATACAAGATTGAAAGGAAGAAGTTTTTCTTACTGGAATCGTGTACCTTTTTTTTTTTTAATCTCTCTTTTTTTTTTCTTTTTTTTTTTTTTTGCAACAAAGAACAGGAAATAGAATAAACAAACTTATCTTAGAACCAAAGCTCTGATACCAAAATGATATGAACTCCACCAACAATTGTGATGAAACCTGATAACAATGATGGCTTGGAACCCCAAAATCGTATTGACAAGATTTGTTGAGCCTTGACCAGTCACCCAACTAGATGAAAACCAAGACTACGAAGGATTGAAAACGCCACACTAAGAAATCAAAATTAAGGTGATAAGTTTGGAGCTTGAACGCCACAAGATTAACTTGATAAGTTCAAGAGTTCTTTGAAGAACCCAGAGGAACACAAGACCTCACAAAGACAAATACGCTTCTGAAATTTCAAATCTTCTATTAAAACTCGAAATAACCTCTCTATAATGGGAACCAAGGTGGGCCTAGTCTTAAAGATATGTTGCAAGTTCCAAATGGGCCAAATACAAGTTCATGGGCTTAAACGATGAAGATTATGCTTTGATTCATTTCATAAGCTATGGAAAAGCCAACAACTTGACTTATGGGCTTTGGACACTTGAAGGCTTTCAACTTATTTAATTAATTTCAAGGACCTATTTTATTTACTTAGAATAATTGGGTTTATGCCCATGTAAGGGCATGTTGGGAAAGTTATTATTTTATTGAACTGGGTTAGGGTTACTGTAGCCGAGTTACTGTAGTGCCATTCTGTAGCCGCAGCACTGTTCACTCAGGGGTATTTTTGGAAGATGAGGTTTTATTTTATCTAGGGTTTTAATTAGGTTTTGGTTTAAATACTCTTTGTAGCCTCATTTTCAGAAGTTTATAAAGTTTATGAAATTTGATGAATTTATTCATTGTGAGTTGAGTTTTACTCCTCTTATTCTTAATTGAACTTTTGAACTTATTTGTCATGAACCGGCGGCTGGCTTTGGGACAAGAAGCGAAGAACCCTAGAGTAGAGAAACTGATGGGCGTCGAACTGGAAGTAAGAAGTGGAAACTGAAGTGATTAAGTGGCTAACTCGGAACGACGACGTAAGAAGAAAAGGGAAACGGTGCGTAGCGAGATCCTGAAGGCTGAGTTGGTGTGCGTGCGTTGGAGGAGAAATCGTGAAGGGGTGCGTGCGTTGGAGGAGAAATCGTGAAGGGGTGCATGCATTTCAAGTGGAATGGGGGCAGTGTGCGTGCGTTTTGAATTGAGCATGGGTGCGTGCGTTTTATGTTATAGTTGCAGCGTTTAATAACTGTTAAACTCACCGTTTGAGTTAGTAGACTTCAAACGGTGCGTTGGGGTCAAGGCTGGGAGTTAAAACCTGTGCCTTACAGAGTAAAAGAAAGGAGAATATTAAGTCTGTCATTTTGAATATCATAGTCAGTGAGGTTAGTTTATCATTTGGAGAGTTAGTTACAAGTGAGAGAAAATGTAAGCATAAAGAGAAATGTGAGTGGAGAGGAACGGGCATTGAAGAATCTGATTGTAAGGAATTTAATTGTAAGGAGGTTGGGAGCCCTCAAAGCACTCCCGTAGCAATACAGACTCTCATAGTATTTTCATCAAACATCTTCCGTGCACTCCGCTCTTTCTCTTACAGCAACCATCTTCAGCAATTCCATCTTCCTCCATTACAGACATTCATCTATCAGGTTCTTAACAAGTGGTACAGCAACCAACCGATCCTACCAAGCTTCATACAAACAGCCACCAACGGCAAACCCAAACAGCCACAGATCCAAGCCGTCTACTCAGACCATACCATCGACTAACATGGCTGAAAACACTCGGTCAAAACAACAACAGCAGCAACTTGTTGATGCTCTACAAGTTCAGATGGATCAAACTAAACAGGAGCTCCTTGAAGTTAAGACAGATGTTCAAGAGATTAAAGACGTGCTCAGAGCCCATTTCGCCCAACAAAACAATTCCCCCCCCCCCCCACCTCCACCCCCACACAGTCCATTCCAACTGGAATTTGACAACACAGACCGAAGAAGATTTAACCCCAGGGGTGTCAAGTTGGACTTTCCCCATTTTCAAGGAGCTAACCTAGCAGCTTGGCTCTTTAAAGCCAACCACTACTTTGATTTCCACCAAACTCCACTACCACACCGTTTGTTGATGGCCTCTTACCACATGGAAGGTGAGGCCCTTGTTTGTTTCCAAGAAGTTGAAAATGGTGGATTATTCCGGGATTGGGAGATGTTTTCCAGGGCGTTACTCCTTCGCTTTGGTCCCACGGCGTACGACGATCCAATGGAGGCCTTGACAAGGTTGAAACAGTCTGGCACTGTAGCTGCTTACATGAGCCAGTTTGAGGCATTGGCAAATCGTGTGAGAGGTCTTTCCGACTCTCACAAGCTGAGTTGTTTCCTCAGCGGATTGAAAGACGAGGTTCACATTCCAACCCATATTTTAAACCCTGTACATTTACATGCAGCATATGGGTTAGCAAAAATGCAAGAGGAGTATTATTGCAGCACAAAAAAATTCACTAAATCCAACGGGGGGTACTAAACCTGTTTATTCAACTCAAATGGATGAAAAACGTCGCAAGGGCTTATGCTACCATTGCGATGAGAAGTGGAATCCATTGCATAAATGTAAGAGTCCAAAAATCTATTTGTTACAAGGTAGTGAGGAAGAGGGTGATGAGCAGGAGGAGCTGCAGGGTGATGTTATTGTTGGGAAAACTCAACCAGAAACACTGTCCAGCAGCAATGAACAACCCGAAATTTCCTTGGCAGCCATTGCTGGAACCCCCACAGCAAAAACCATGCATGTAGTTGGAAGTATCTTGGGAGAACAAGTGATTATATTGTTGGACTCAGGCAGCTCACACAATTTTATCGACACGACTGTGGCGTCGAGATTAAAATTACCAGTGGATTACTCCGTTAATTTGAGGGTACTAGTAGCCAATGGGCAAGGACTGAGCAGTGAAGGAATCTGCCGATCAGCCCCTTTAAAGGTCCAAGGTAACTTGCTAAACGCACCTCTTCATTTATTGGACCTTGCGGGTTGTGACATTGTGTTGGGCATCCAATGGTTGGAAACATTAGGCACTTTCTCTTGGAATTTTTTGAAATCTCTTATGAATTTTGTTTTGGATGGAAAACCTATTGAATTCAAGGGATTAAAGTTAAATTCATCGGTAGTGGAGGATGGGGATAAGTTGCTTAAGGCGACTATGACTACCAGGAAGGGCATTTTGTTGCAAATCATGTGTGAGGAGGTAACAAATGAAAAATGTGCAGATGTGGACGGGCAAATTTCTGATCTGTTGGAGGAGTTTGAAGGGGTATTTAGTGAACCCCAAGGGCTGCCACCACCTCGTAGCCATAACCACCATATAGTCCTCAAAGAGGGCACTCAACTTATTTCAAATAGACCCTACCGGTATACATATTACCAGAAAACTGAGATTGAAAAGATTGTGACTGACTTGTTGATGTCGGGGGTGGTTAGGCCTAGTTCTAGTCCATTTTCATCCCTTGTTTTGCTGGTTCGTAAGGCCGATGGTAGTTGGTGGCTGTGCATGGACTATAGGACACTAAATACGGAAACCATAAAAGCCAAGTTTCCGATTCCAGTTATAGACAAGCTGCTAGATGAACTCTTTGGGTCAGTGATTTTTTCTAAACTCGATTTACGCTTGGGCTATCATCAAGTGCAAGTCGTGCCTAGTGACATTCCCAAAACAGCATTCCGTACTCATGAGGGACATTACAAATTTTTGGTAATGCCATTTGGTCTTACTAACGCACCCGCCACATTTCAAGGGCTCATGAATCATGTTTTTAAACCTTTTTTGGGGAAATTTGACCTTGTATTCTTTGATGACATTCTAGTATATAGCAAATCAATGGGGGAACATGTGGATCACCTAAGAGAGGTTCTAAACACATTGAAACAGCACTGCCTGTTTGCAAAAAAATCTAAGTGTCGATTTGCGGTTGATGAAGTTGACTATTTGGGACACATTATTAATGATAAGGGAGTGATGGCTGATCCTTCTAAGATTGTTTCAATGATAGAGTGGCCCGAACCTAAGAATGTGAAGGCCTTACGGGGATTCCTTGGACTCACCGGTTATTACCGGAAATTTATCCGGAATTATGGACTCATCGCTGCACCGCTTACTTCCTTACTCAGAAAAAACAGTTTCTCGTGGAACCCGGAGGCATGCGAGGCTTTTACAGCCTTAAAACAGGCCATGTCTCAACCACCGGTCCTTAAACTTCCTGATTTCAGCAAGCCCTTTGTAATTGAGTGTGATGCAAGCGGAAAAGGGATAGGGGCAGTGTTAATGCAGCTAGGACAGCCCATCTATTTCTTAAGTCAGGCCCTTGAGGGCAAGGCCTTGCTACTTTCGACCTACGACAAGGAATTATTGGCTCTTGTGACAGCAGTACAAAAGTGGAGACCCTACCTCCTTGGGCAGCCTTTTATCATAAAAACTGACCAACAAGCCCTTAAGTTTTTGCTCGAACAGCGCGTGGGGACTGAGAAGCAACATAAATGGATTACAAAGCTAATGGGTTATGAATTTTCCATTGAATACAAAAAGGGTAAGGAAAACAAGGTGGTGGATGCTCTTTCAAGAAGGGAGGGGGGGAGATCGAGAATCGGTTTGCTCAGCTATGATTTCGTTTCCTACGCCTCTTTGGATTGAGGAGTTGAAGAAAAGCTACCTAGATTCTACGGAGTTAGTGGAGTTACTTAAAAATCTGCACCAAAATCAGAACATTCCTAAAGGGTTTACAGTGCAACAAGGGCTGATTATTAGGAAGGGAATGGTGGTTTTGAACCCAGATTCTGATTTTAAGCTAAAAGTTCTACAGTACATTCATAATAACCCCCAAGCAGCTCACTCCAGGTATTTAAAAACATATCACAGAGCCAAACGAGATTTCTACTGGAAGGGAATGAAGAGGGACATCAAACAGTTGGAGAGAGAATGTGAAACTTGTCAAGCTGTTAAATATGAAACAACTTATCTAGCAGGGTTGTTACAACCCTTACCCATTCCGAATCAGCCTTGGACCAACATATCACTTGATTTTATTGATGGGTACCGAATTCTAAGGGATTTAGTGTTATTTTTGTAGTGGTGGACCGTTTTTCGAAGTATGGCCATTTTATATAGACTTGTCCCACCCCTATACAGCTCAAGTAGTAGCCAATGTGTTTATGAAAAATATCTTTAAGCTGCATGGGTTTCCTAAGTCCATGGTGTCGGATAGGGATCCTATTTTCTTGAGTTCCTTTTGGCAGGCTCTATTTCACTCCCAGGGTTCCTCTCTTGACTATAGCTCGGCCTATCATCCTCAAACCGATGGCCAGACCGAGGCACTTAAAAAGGGATTGGAATGCTACCTAAGATGCTATGCTAGGGTTAAACCCAAGTCCTGGTTAGTTTGGTTACCTATGGCAGAGTGGTGGTACAACACCACTTATCACACATCAACAAAAATGACCCCTTTTGAAACTGTGTATGGGCACCCTCCTCCCACCTTACTATCTTATGTTCCAGGAACAAGCATGAATAACATGGCAGATCGAGTTTTAAGGGATAGGGATCAGATGATACAGTTGCTTAAGAACAATTTAAGTGAAGCTAGTAATCGAATGAAACACTTTGTTGATAAGAAAAGGACTGAGAGACATTTTGAGGTAGGAGATTGGGTCTATTTCAAGTTACAACCATACAGACAGAAAACCTTAGCAATTCGACACAACAAGAAATTAGCTCCTAGATTCTATGGGCCTTTCCAAATCAAAGCTAAAATAGGTGCAGTGGCTTACAGATTGAAGCTTCCAGAATCTTCCAAGATTTACCCGACCTTTCATATGTCTTGCTTAAAAAGAAAAATCGGCTTTCAAGTTCCAATCTTTCCATCACTACCACCTACAGATCACACAAGGGAATTAAGACCAGAACCAGAAAGAATCATTGAAAGGCGCATGAAGAAACAGGGTGCAAGAGCAGTTACCGAGGTCCTCGTGAAGTGGTTGGGGTTGCCGACTGAAGAGAACACGTGGGAACTGCTATGGCGTCTACAAGGTGCTGTGATGGGAAGGAGTTGTCATGAACTGGCGGCTGGCTATGGGACAAGAAGCGAAGAACCCTGGAGTAGAGAAACTGATGGGCATCGAACTGGAAGTAAGAAGTGGAAGCTGAAGTGATTAAGTGTTAAGTGCCTAACTCGGAACGACGACGTAAGAAGAAAAGGGAAACTGTGCGTAGTGAGATCCTGAAGGCTGAGTCGGTGTGCGTGCGTTGGAGGAGAAATCGTGACGGGGTGCGTGCGTTTCAAGTGGAATGGGGGCAGTGTGCGTGCGTTTTGAATTAAGCATGGGTGCGTGCGTTTTATTTGATAGTTGCAGCGTTTAATAACTGTTAAACTCACCGTTTGAGTTAGTAGACTTCAAACGGTGCATTGTGGTCAAGGCTGGGAGTTAAAACCTGTGCCTTACAGAGTAAAAGAAAGGAGAATATTAAGTCTGTCATTTTGAATATCATAGTCAGTGAGGTTAGTTTATCATTTGGAGAGTTAGTTATAAGTGAGAGAAAATGTAAGCATAAAGAGAAATGTGAGTGGAGAGGAACGGGCATTGAAGAATCTGATTGTAAGGAATTTAATTGTAAGGAGGTTGGGAGCCCTCAAAGCACTCTCGTAGCAATACAGACTCTCATAGTATTTTCATCAAACATCTTCCGTGCACTCTGCTCTTTCTCTTACAACAACCATCTTCAGTATTTCCAACTTCCTCCATTACAGACAATTATCTATCAGGTTTTTAACATTATCAAAGGTAAATCACAACCTTTGTGGCGTTCCTCCATTGTAATATGGGTTCTTGAGACGGGTTTTTCAATGGGTCTAGATTTTAATATAATCTAGGTTCTTGAAACAAGTTCTCATCGGGTCTAGATTCTCCATTCATTGACTTGATTTTTGCTTTCTTGGGGAGTTTTCAAATTGATTGTGGGTTCAAGGGAATTCATTCCCACGGGTTCATATCATTTGGTATCAGAGAACAAGGTTTCCAATCAGGTCTGATTCTATCTTTTAATACTAACATCCTTAAATTTAATTCTAGGGTTTCATTGTTCTAGGGTTGCCAAAAAAAAAATAGAAACAAAAAGTAGGCTGCCGAAATTCTTATGATTTGGATTTGGCTGAAATTTGCATCACCTAGGGCTTCAAATTCTAGGGTTTCCTGCATCTCTAAGTTTTTCAGTTGCTTGCAGTGTCGTTCCATTGATTCTCTTCTACTTCATTGTCCATGCTTGTGTGTTTGAATTCAATTGTTTGGTTTTCACAATTGAATACTGCTGTTTGTGGTTGAATTAGAGAAAAGAAAAAGAAAGAAAATGAAAGGAAAAGAAAAGAAAAGAAAAGAAAATTCGAAAAAAAAAATAGAAAGAAGAAGAAGAAGAAAAGAGAAGGTGGCGTATTCAAAGTTGCTACATAGCTACAACAAAGAGAAAGAAAGTGTTTGTTGATTGAGCTTTTATCATCATAGGAGCTGAATACATCCTTCTAGTTGGTATTTTGTTTTATAATTACTCTTTCCCTCGTATAAATTCCTCGAGTCTCATGTCATTTTATCCCTTCATTGTTTAGATCTATATTACTGGTTGGAATAATAGAAAGTTGTTTTGTCTTGATTTAGTTCAACTAGTTCTTAAAGAACTTGAGCGAGAAAACTATTAAGGTAAAAGGCAAGAGAGTGTGAGACTATTATCTGGAAAAAGCCAATTAAGAGTGAAACACGAGTGGAGTGCCATTATTCGAGTGTAAACACGTAAGGGAGTGTGTGAGGTTTTCCCCTAACATTCTTTTTGTGCAGCACATTATGATGTCTCATAGGAGTGACTCATCACGAAAGGGAATGGTACATAACTCATCCATTCTCTTGCAAGCCATGCAACAACAGTTTGAGAAGTTGAACTTGGTGTTGGGTGAAGTGAGAGATAGGATGGATCATCAAGATGCAGTAATTAGACATCTTCATGGCAGGAGAGATAGGAGGCATCCTGAGTTTAGTGTTAAAAATGGGTATGAGAATGAAGACTATGGTGATTCTCTTGTTACCAGCCATGCACTCAATACAAAAGTTAAGATGGATGATATAAAGCAGCAGAGTGAGAACATTTTTCATACTAGATGCCACATCAACAACAAGGTATGTAGTATGATCGTTGATTTGAGGAGTTGTATTAATTTGGCTAGCACTACTTTAGTTGAGAAATTGAATTTACCTATCCTGAAACACCCTAGGCCATACATGTTACAGTGGTTGAGTGATTGTGGGGAGGTTAGGGTAAATAAGCAAGTGCTAGTTTCTTTTTCAATTGGAAATTACCATGATATGGTCCTTTGTGATGTAGTGCCTATGCATGTTGGCCATATTTTGTTGGGGAAGCCGTGGCAGTTTGATAGGAAGGTGACTCGTGATGGGTTAAGGAACAAGTACAGTTTTGAAAAAGATGGAAAAACAATCAAACTTGCTCCTTTAACTCCAACACATGTCCATGGGGACCAATTGAAATTGAAAACTGAGGTTGCTAAAAAAAAAAAGAGTGAAAATGACAGTGATCAAAAAAGAAAGAGTGAATGTGAGATTGAGCTGAAAAGCAAGAGTGAAGATGAGATTGTGAAGAAAAGAAATAGTGAGACCAAAATGGAGAAAGAGAGAAAAATGAGAGAGAAAAAAGAAGAGGGTGAGAATAAGACCTCAAGCACAAGAGAGAATGAGTTGAAAAATAATTGTGAGGTCGAATGTACAAAAAAAGATGAAGAAAAAGAAAGTGACAGAAAAAAAGAGTGAAAAGAAAAAAGAGTGTGAAAGGGAAAAAGAGAGTGAAAAAGAAAAAGAGAGTGGAAAGAAAAGAGTGTGAAGAAAGTGAGAGAAAAACAAAGAGAAAAATGAGTTTTTATGCTAAGGCAAGTCTTTAATCCTAACGAACTTGACTTATGTTTGCCTAGTATTGTTGTCTCTTTGTTGCAGGGATATGAGGTCGTGTTTCCAAGTGATGTATTTAGTGGATTGCCACCCATTAGGGAGATAGAGCACTACATTGATTTTGTGCCAGGTGCAACAATTCCTAACCGACCTTTCTTGGAAGAACATGAGTCATTGACATTTAAAAGGACAAGGTAAGTTTTTGACTATAATGCGTGCTAAGCGGGAGGATTGTATTGAGACTTTTCCTCATGTATTCAAATACACACAAGGTATGGAAACTTTTGTGGTTGATGCTTTAGCAAGAAGGTATGTACTTATCTTCATTTTAGATGCAAAATTGTTGAAACTTGAATCTGATAAGGAATTGCATGCTAATGATGATGAATTTGCTAGTGTGTATGGAACATGTGAGAAAGCATCGTTTGGTAAGTTCTATAAACTAGATTGGTACTTGTTTAGAAATAATAGATTTTGTGTACCTACTAGTTTTATGCGTAAGTTGCTTGTCTGTGATGAACATGGTGGTTTGTTGGGTAACCATGGTGTAAGAAAGACTTTTGTTGTGTTGCATGAACGTTTGTGGAAGTATCAATTGTCATTCATTGATGTGTTGCATGAATGCTTGTGGGAGTATCATTTGCCTTTCAATGACGTGCTGCATGAATGTTTGTAGAAGTATCATTTGTCATTCATTAACATGTTGCATGAACGTTTGTGGGAGTATCATTTGCCATACATTGACCTGTTGCATGAACGTTTGTGGGACTATCATTTGCCCTTCATTGAGTTTGCATATATTTGGAGTACTCATTCTGGTGTCAAGAAAATATTAGACATTTTGCATGAACATTTATGTTGGTCTAAGATGAAGAGAGATGTCAATTGTATTTGTAGTAGGTGCATTACATGCAGAAAGGCCAAATTTATAGTTTTGCCACATGGGAGGCATACGCCATTACCTATTCCTAGTGAGTCATGTGTAGACATATCTATGGACTTTGTTTTGGGGCTGCCTAGGAAAGAAAGGAGTAGAAATTCTATTTTTGTGGTTATGGATGGATTTATAGAGTTTGCATATAACATGACCATGCATACTACCGCTTTATATTCTCCTTTTAAAATTGTTTATAGACTTAATCTATTTACTCCTTTAGATTTAATGTATTTATCTGTTGACAACAGGAGTAGCTTGGATGGATGTTCTCAAATTCTTGAACAAATTAATGACAATGCATATGAAATCAATGATAATGTTACTAACATTTTTTCCTTTGATCCTGGTGGAGATTCGAGGTCGAATCATTTTGAGGAGAGGGGGGGAATGATGGGAACCAAGGTGGGCCTAGTCTTAAAGATATGTTGCAAGTTCCAGATGGGCCAAATACAAGTTCAAGGGCTTAAACGATGAAAATTATGCTTTGATTCATTTCATAAGCAATGGAAAGGGCAACAACTTGACTTATAGGCTTTGGACACTTAAAGGCTTTCAACTTATTTAATTAATTTCAAGGACCTACTTTATTTGCTTAGAATAATTGGGTTTATGCCTATGTAAGGGCATGTTGGGAAAGTTATTATTTTATTGAACTGGGTTAGGGTTACTGTAGCTGCGGCACTGTTCACTCAAGGGTATTTTTGGAAGATGGGGTTTTATTTTATCTAAGATTTTAATTAGGTTTTGGTTTAGATACTCTTTGTAGCCTCATTTTCAGAAGTTTATAAAGTTTATGAAATTTGATGAATTTATTCATTGTTAGTTGAGTTTTACTCCTCTTGTTTTTAATTGAACTTTTGAACTTATCAAAGGTAAATCACAACCTTTGTGGCATTCCTCCTTTGTAATCTGGGTTCTTCAACGGGTCTAGATTTTAATATAATCTCGGTTCTTGAAACAATTTCTCATCGGGTCTAAATTCTCCATCTATTGACTTGATTTTGGCTTTCTTTGAGAGTTTTCAAATTGATTGTGAATTCAAGGGAATTCTTTCCCACGGGTTCAAAAGTTGTACGCCACAAAGGTTGTGATTTACCTTTGATAAGTTCAAAAGTTCAATTAAGAACAAGAGGAGATAAACTCAACTCGCAATGAATAAATTCATCAAATTTCATAAACTTCATAAACTTATTAGAATGAGG
Source organism: Juglans mandshurica (assembly GCA_022457165.1). Classification (NCBI taxonomy): domain Eukaryota; kingdom Viridiplantae; phylum Streptophyta; class Magnoliopsida; order Fagales; family Juglandaceae; genus Juglans; species Juglans mandshurica. The sequence goes on along the minus strand of CM039630.1, from coordinate 14,453,443 downwards.
CTACATAGAGTATTTAAAGCAAAACCTAATGAAACCCTAGCCAAAATAAACCTCCATCTTCCAAAAGTACCCCTGGATGAACAGTGCCGCGGCTACAGTAACCCTAACCCTAATTCAATAAAATAATAACTTTCCCAACATGCCCTTGCATAGGCCCCCTTAAGTGCTTCCCATAATAAACTCAATTATTCTAAACTAATAACATAAGTTCTTTAAATGAATTAAATAAGTTGAAACCCTTCAAGAGCTCAAAGTCTTTAAGTCTTGTCGTTGTCCTTTTCCATAGCTAATCAAATGAATTAAAACTGGATATTCATCCTTCAAGCCCCATCTTGAATGTTGGGCTCTTGCTAAACTTGTCCCAAGTGGATTGCATCAATCCTTGCATTGTCTCCTTGATCTTCTTGGCCTATCTGGAAGTTGCAAATGATTTTTAAGACTTGGCCCATCTTGGTTCCCATCAGGTTTGTAAGGGAGAATAGATTCTAAAATTAAATTTGAGAAAGTAACTGAATATAATGTCATATCTTCCTATTAGGAATTTTATGTTATAATTCTTAATTGTGTATATAGTTTGGATTGAAAATGTCAGAGTATTGGATCCGGTTGATGGAAGTCTAAAGCTTTACTTGTCTTCTTATCCGTGCCCTAATCTCATTTTAATTATGTGTTTTAGGTAGAATTTTCAGATTCTTGTCATATTGTAATTTGATCTTTTCTTTCAAGCTTGCGTCTTGTTGTGTTTCTTCCGACTCCCTGTGGATCGACACGTTGAACTATACTATAACACCACGTACTAGTTTGGTGTAATCACCAACCCATCGAAGAACCTAAAACTTTGGTGCAACATGGATCAGTTATCAACTTTCCTTAAGAGAGCCTCAGAGTCTACGACTTATGCAAAGGAGATAGCAAACGACTTAGGACTTCTGGTGCCTAAGCCTCCGAAGTCACATGAGATTTTTTGGTGTGACTCCCGATGGAGTCGTAGTAATGAATGAGATAGTGATAGGAACCAAGGTGGGCCTACACTTAAAGATCCTTTGCAAGTTTCAGATGGGCCAATTACAAGATCAAGGGCCAAGAAGATTAAGGAAGCAATGCAATGATTGGTGCAATCCACTTGGGATGAAGCCAGCAAGAGCCTAACACTCAAGATGGGTCTGAAAGAAGAAGAACCAGTTTTGATCCACTTGATTCAAGCTGTGGAAGACATGACTTAGAGATACGGCCTATTGTTATTAGAGGCTTCCAGTTTAGTTAAATGATTTATTTTATTAGTTTAGAATAAGTGGGCTTGAAGATGCTTGGCTCACATGTCTTATTTCTTATTAACTATGTTTTTGGGAAGTCATTGTATTTTGGTCAATTATTTGGAAAGTTACTTTTTAGGAATTAGGGTTTCATCACTTTATTGTAGGGGTTACTATAGCCGCGCGTACTGTAGCCGGCACTGTTCATCAAGGGTAATTTTGGGTAAAAGGGGCTTTATTTTGGCTAGGGTTTTGATTAGGTTTGGGTTTAAAAACTCTTTGTAGCCTCATTTGACAGATTAGACAATATTGAATTTTATTTGTGAGTTGAGTTTTCTCCTCTTGTTCTTAATTGAACTCTTGAACTTATCAAAGGTAAATCACAACCTTTGTGGCGTTCCTCCTTTGTAATCTGGGTTCTTGAGACGGGTTCTTCAACGGGTCTAGATTTTAATATAATCTAGGTTCTTGAAACAAGTTCTCATCGGGTCTAGGTTCTCCATCCGTTGACTTGATTTTGGCTTTCTTGGGGAATTTCAAATTGATTGTGGGTTCAAGGGAATTCATTCCCGCGGGTTCATATCATTTGATATTCAGAGCAAGGTTTCCAATCAAGTCTTATTTTATCTTTTATTTCTTGCATATTTAATTCTAGGGCGTCATTGTTCTAGGATTGATTACAAAAAAAAAATGGTGGTGGCTAGCAGATTTCTTCACTATTGTTAGGGTTGCTAAAATTCATTGTTCTATGGTTTGTGTTGGCTAAAATCTCTTGTTCTGGGGGTTGCAATATATCACTTGTCCAAGGGTTTTTGAGTTATTGTTAGGGTTTTTCTCAACTGCTTATTCTTCTTAATTGTGATCAAATCAGTTGCTAAAAATAAATGAAAAAAAAAGAAAGGTAAAGAAAAAAAAATTGTGAAAAAAAAAATCCGAGATTGTTTTTTCTTGAGCCTTATCATCAAAGGGGGTGCATACATTATTCTAGTTGGTATCTTGTCTTATAATTACTGTTTCATTCGTATAATTTCCTTGATTCATGAGCCGTTTTTTTTTTCTTTCATTGCTTCTGTGTTTCTCTTGTTCTTGTTTCTTGGACCTAATTACTAGTTGGGATAAAATAAGGTTGGTTTGTCTTGATTGAGTCAATTAGTTCCTAAAGAACTTGAGTGGGAAAACTCTTGCGGTAAAATGCAAGAGAGTGTGAAACTATTATCGGAAAAAAAAAAGCCAATTAAGAGTGAAACACGAGTGGAGTGTCATTATTCGAGTGTAAACACATAAGGGAGAGTGTGTGAGGTTTACTTTTTTTTGCCACTAACATTCTTTTGTGTAGCACCTGATAATGTCTCATCGGAGTAGCGCATCACCAAGAGGGATAGCAGATAACACATCCTTTGTGTTGCAAGCCATGCAACAACAGTTTGAGCGGTTGAACTTGGTGTTGGGTGAAGTGAGGGATAGGATGGATCATCAAGAAGCAGCGATTAGAAATCTACAAGATAGGAGGGACAGGAGGCGACGTGAGCATAGAGTTGAAAATCAGTATGAGAATGAAGGAGATGGTGAGGATGAGGAAGACTTAGCATCTGACGTTGGGTCTGGTAGAAATAGAAGAGTTAGGCATAAAAGAGGACTTGAGGGGAATCTAAGGGTTCAGGATGGTGTAGATAGAGACCTTGGTAGCATCAAAATGAAAAAATCATCTTTCCAAGGTAGAACTGACCCTGAGGTTTATCTAGAGTGGGAGAAAAAAATAGAGTTGGTGTTTGATTGTCATAATTACTCTGAGGAGAAGAAAGTGAAGTTGGTGGTAATTGAGCTCACTGATTATGCTATTATTTGGTGGGATCAATTAGTAACCAATAGGAGGAGGAATTATGATAGGCCTATAGACACATGGGGAGAGTTGAAAGCTCTCATGAGGCGGAGATTTGTTTCTAGCCATTACTATACAGACCTTTACCAGAAATTACAAAATCTTACACAGGGGTCTAGGAGTGTGGAGGATTACCATAAGGAGATGGAGGTGGCGATGATTCGGGCTAATGTAGAAAATGATCGAGAGGCCACCATGGCTAGATTTTTGAGCGGTTTGAATAGAAATATAGCCAATGTAATTGAATTGCAGCATTATGTGGAGATAGAGGACATGGTGCACATGGCTATGAAGGAGGAGAGGCAATTAAAGAGAAAAGGGACAGCAAGGTACACTTCGGTTTCTAGCACTACTTGGAAATCAAAATGGGATAGGAATGATCCAGCTGAAGCAAAGAGAAAGACCGAACCACCTAAGGGAAAAGATGAGGGAACTAGCAACAAACCCAAGGTAGAATCCCAACCTTCATGGAATAGAGATATTAAATGTTTTAAGTGTTTGGGTTCAGGGCACATTGCTTCTCAATGTCCAAATAGGAGGGTGATGATGAGAGTAAAGAAAAAAGAGTGGAGCCACGAGAGAAAAAAGAAAGAGAGTCTGCCGAGAGAAAAGGAAAGGCAAAAGTGAGTTTCTATGCAAGAGAGAGTGAGGTTAAGAGGGCTTTCTTCGCAGATCGCCCTATGATTTTTCTTGTATATAAAGAGTCTTATCTTAGTCTTGATGAAACTAACCAGTCTCTCCCTAGTTTGGCTGTTTCTTTGTTGCAGGAGTTTGAGGATGTATTCCAGGAGGAGATGCCAAATGAGTTGCTACCCATTAGAGGCATTGAGCACCAGATTGATTTTGTCCCCGGGGCTGCTATTCCAAACCGACCAGCCTATAGGAGTAATCCAGATGAGACAAAGGAGCTTCAGAGGCAAGTTGAGGATTTGATGAGCAAGGGGTACGTGAGCTTCAGAGGCAAGTTAAGGTTCAATCAACAAATTTCTTTTTTTCTCATTTTTGTAACTATGTAGCAACCTTTAAATTTGCTACCTTTTCTTTTCTCTTTCTTCTTCTTTTTTTTTCGAATTTTTTTTTCTTTTCTTTTCTCTAATTCAATCACAAACAGCAATATTCAATTGTGAAAACCAAACAATTGAATTCAAACACACAAGCATGGACAATGAAGTAGAAAAGAATCAATGGAACCACACTCCAAACAATTGACAAACTTAGAGATGCAGGAAACCCTAGATTTTTGAAACCCTAGGTGATGCAAATTTCAGTCAAACCCAAAACTCTAAGAATTTCGGCAGCCTACTTTTTGTTTCTATTTTTTTTTTATTTGGCAACCCTAGAACAATGATGCCCTAGAATTAAATATGCAAGAAATAAAAAATAGAATCAGACCTGATTGGAAACCTGGCTCTGATACCAAATGATATGAACCCGTGGGAATGAAATCCCTTGAACCCACAATCAACTTGAAAACTCTCCAAGAAAGCCAAAATCAAGTCAATGGATGGAAAACCTAGACCCGATGAGAACTCGTTTCAAGAACCTAGATTATATTAAAATCTAGACCCATTGAAGAACCTGTCTCAAGAACCCAGATTACAAAGGAGGAACGCCACAAAGGTTGTGATTTACCTTTGATAAGTTCAAAAGTTCAATTAAGAACAAGATGAGTAAAACTCAACTCACAATGAATAAATTCATCAAATTTCATAAACTTCATAAACTCTGAAAATGAGGCTACAAAGGGTATTTAAACCAAAACCTAATTAAAACCTAGATAAAATAAAACCCCATCTTCCAAAAATACCCCTGAGTGAACAGTGCCGCGGCTACAGTACGGTGCTACAGTAACTCGGCTATAGTAACCCTAACCCTAGTTCAATAAAATAATAACTTTTCCAACATGCCCTTACATAGGCATAAACCCAATTATTCTAAGCAAATAAAATAGCTCATTGAAATTAATTAAATAAGTTGAAAGCCTTCAAGTATCCAAAGCCTATAAGTCATGTTGTTGCCCTTTCCATAGCTTATGAAATGAATCATAGCATAATCTTCATCGTTTAAGCCATTGAACTTGTATTTGGCCCATCTGGAACTTGCAACATATCTTTAAGACTAGGCCCACCTTGGTTCCCATCAATTTGTCCCGATGTGATGCTCTGATTGATGAAGATGAGGTCTCGACTTTGATATGACAGGATTTTTTAATAAGATTGATTTTTTAAAGTTTCGCTCTGATGTTTTTTATAACATTTTTAGTTTTGCATTCCTAAAAAAAATGTTTTTGATTATGCATTCTGAAAGTAAATATTTTTTCTACATTCTGAATTATGTAAATGCACATGTTTATATACTATTATATGTCTTCTGATTACTGAGTTGTTGATAACTCACCCTTTATATCCACAATATTTTTTTTAGATATTTGGACATTTTCAACTGAGAATCAAATTATGAAGTTTTGGGTGAAATGATTCAGGAATGGTGGATTTAAGCATAGAGAGTATCTATATGAGTATTGGCAAAGTTTATTAAGAAATTTTGTAGTGTACTGATGACTTAGCATTTTGGGAGATTGGTTAAATTGAAGAAATTAGTTTGAATCAAAATTTTTATACAATATTGGGAATTTGGAGTCTATAATTATATTATTGAAATGTGAGTTTAAGTGATAGGGAGTAACTCTCCGACTCCTACGAGACTGAGGCGTGACAATTGGTATCAAAGTCAGGTTTGAGATTCTACAGACTTTATGGAGTGAGGTTTTGGGAATTTGAGGTTTTAGATTCGATTGGCTTATTCTGTAGGCTGTAGGACATGATTTGGATATGATTTTAGGTTTAGATTTTGAAATTGACATAAGTTTGATCGAAAGCCAGATTTGAGGTTTTACAGACTATAACATATGAGGTTTTTAGATATCGGAAGTAACTTCAGATTTTGAGATGTAGAAATTTTAGGACCAAGATGATTATGTGGATAATTAAGGTTTGAGATTCTTGAGATTTTATGGACTGAAGTTTTGGGGATTTGAGATTTAGAGATGGTACATACTTTAAAAGTGATTTTGATGAGATTTAAGGTCATAGACTTTTGCAGGCTCCACGATATATATATATATATATATATATATATATATATAGTGTAAGGTTTTAGAACTTGCAGACCTGTGGAATGCGTCCCATGAAAGTTGAGGTTTTAGATTTTGCATATTTTAAGGAAACAATTTTTATGACATTTGATATTTTAGTTCCGGTAGGCGTATTCTGTGGACTATAGGAAATGATTCTGACAAGGTTAAAGGTTTAGATTTCAGGTTGACGTCTGGGAACGAGTCTTGGTTAGGAACTTGACGCTTAGACTTGTGATATTGATGTTTTAGAGGCTACAATCATGTTGTTATAATTTGTGAATTTGACTCTGGTGAGTTAAAAATGTATGGACTGGTTAAATGTGGGGTTTAGTTAATTTTATATGTACGTGAGTGAGTTACAATGTGTTTAGGACTACAAGTTATCAGAGTGCGCAACGGAAGTGTGGTTTTGAGTAATATGATGGGTTGAGAGTTCATTTTACTATTTATATGAGGTTATTACAATATTTGAGGGTTAAAATTTTGGGGTGTTAGATTCGGCAGTATGATCGATCGAAGATTGGCATAGGCATGGATTTGTTGTGGCAGATAAATATTTGGACGTTGCTTTAGGTGTAGTAAATTTCGAGGACAAATTTTTTAGGGGGGGGGGGGAGAATGTAACACTTGGGATCAGCATCAAGCCGCTTTCTAAAATTTTTTGGATTTATACATATGGAAAGTCGGTTCACGAGTTGCTTGAGAACATGTCATGGTAAGCATGAGGGAACCACGTTGAAGTCTAATGAAAAACTGAAATCACAAATTACAAAATCTCACAGACGGCGCCACTGTAATGGATGTGTCCCACCACCGGTCGTGATCATTAACCTGCAAATTGTTAAATGGGCGGGTGCGGTGTGCCTGTTCCCCCTATATAATATATATATAGGCATGGAGAATATTGGATGAATACTATGAACTGATTAACTTTGTACAATACTTAGTCATTAGAAGACTTATCCCTGATATATCGGAATTATCTAATCACCACGTGATCCATATCCATAATGTGAGGTTTATCGCTCACTAATAAATAGGACGGCTAGGATCTTCGTTAAGTTACACGACTCCTTTGAGTCCTTTATGGGTGATGGGCCTTAGGCCGCCAGTTTGGGTCAGACCAATATTAACTCCTCCAACATCCATAGCAAGTATATATCAAGGAATAAAAAGAAAGAGAAATGCATGCTCTACATAGAAACCTTATAAGTTATAAAATAAAGCTTATAAATTAATGTGATTTGATATACTATGTTAGATTGTAAAACTCTTTTTATTATAAAGTAGATATAGCATATCATATTAAGTCAAATCAATTTGTAAACATTTTTTTTTATTTTTAATTTTTGTTAAGATCTCTTTGTAGATCTAACACTTTCAAATAAAAAAGACACAAAAGATGCATGGATTGGAGAAAAGGAAAAAAAAACTATTACCATGTATGGGAAGTCCCACAGTGAGAGATACGAACTACATGAAGTACATGATGAAAAACGAAAAGAAGATGAAATACAAGAATAGCAATTAGCAGGCATGGGACGTAAACGCTCTTGAGCCATAACTTAGACCCTCTAGTACCACTAGGAATCTAAATGAATCCTTACACAAATCTATATTCGGATTCGATCAGAGATTTTAGTACATGCCAAACTACTTATTGAGGGTAATTCAAGAATTATTGAGCCAATATTTTTTTTGGTTGATCAGCTACCTATTATTATTATATATTATGTGACATATTCTACTTTTTAAGAATAGCTCAATGCTATTGATATTTTTTTAACTACCTCTCTCTTTTTAGGATCAGCTACTATTCAACCCTACACTTCACATCTGACAATTTTTTCTTTCTTTTTTCATAACGTGTAGGGTGTGTGATAGTAAATAGCTACTGAGGAGAAGATTAACTCTTTTTCTTAAAATCAAAACAAACGGACAAACCAAATTATGACATCAATGCTCTTTCCATATATAAATAAGACAACTAGGGGTTTAACCAGTCTGGTTTTAGACAAAATTTAGAATCGAACCGGTATGTACCGGTTTTACATTTTTGAAAACCGATTACGCACCAGTTATCTTCCTAAACCAATACTTCCAATTTTACTAGTCCGGTTCGGTCCGATTTTTCAGTTTTAATAATATTAGTATTAGAGTATAAAATGTAATTAATATACTAATATACATTAGTATACTAATTAATTAAACCGAAATGTAATTAATATACTAATGTATATTAGTATTACTAATGTATTATGTATTTTTATCAAAAAGAATATGTTGAGAATTTATTAGGCTAAAAAATGTTATTAATATAAATTATAATAACATTATCTTATATATAATTATAATTTATATTATTATATATTATATATAATATTAAAATATTATATATAATATTAAAAAAATTAATTTAAAATATATAATATAGTGAACCGGTCCTACAAAATATAGAACCAGAATCGGACCGGTACCGGCCGGTTTTGAAATTAAGGGAACTAGTTTCGAACCGGATCCGTTCCACCGATTCGAGCCGATCCGAGTTGGTTTTCTGATTTCCCAATTAATTTTTACACTCCTAAAGATAACAATACAACTGCCACTTTATGTCTATAAGAGCAGTGGCATTCTATAACAAGCTAACATATAGCTAACTTGACCCAAAAATTGTTTGCATTGGCATAGGCTAAGTAATTTAGGCAATTATTATTTTAAGAAAAATTATTCTCATCAGTTATTATTCACTATATCACATCCCATCTTATAAAAAATATCTCTATATCTTACAAAAAATACATCTATATCTTATGAAAAAATTATAAGTGTGAGGTATGAGAGTAAATAGTAATTTATGCATAATAAATATTTTTTTAAAGTTATTTTTCTCATTCCATTTTTTTAATGTTATTTTTCTCATCCCATAACTTTCTGCTTTCCGTTTGACAGAACGTACCCTACAGTTCTTTGTTGTCACTTTATATATAGGTCTCTCTATTCTTGCTGCAGTACTTGCGGAGTTATGTACAGAAGGTAAAATATATTCACAGATTTGGGGGACTGTCGTGTGTTGGTTTTGATGATGATTTATTACCCTATTTACACCTTTACACCTAGTGTTTCATTCTCAGAAAGTTTAACCTTGGAGAGAAGAGAGAGAAATGAGTTGAAAGTGATTCATAGTTATCATGGCTATTAGAGCAATTGCCGCTGATTCGGTAAAATGAAAAAAATTTAAAATTTGAATGGATTGAGAGTTAAAATGCTGGTATTGGTTGGGTATAGCTATAGGAAATTTAGTTTCATCTTTATATTTATAGACTCACTATTCATAAGTCTATCTTAATATTTTATTACAAAATACAGGAGACAATTAGTTTAGTTTTGAAAATTAGTCTGTGAAATGTGTTTGTTAGATAATTAGGTTGAGAAAAACAATTAGTTGGAAAACAATAATTTAAATATCAAATTAAATTATTAATGTACTACATATGGTTAGTGAAATTGTAAAATATGAAAAAAAAAATTAAAAATGTTATTATTAAAAAAATATGATATTTTAATGAATCCAATGATTAATCCGATATAAAATTATGAATAGGAAGGTTTTAGATTTATGAAAAATATATACTTTTCATCAAATTTTAAAAATAATTTTGATGAAGTGAATGCTAATGCTCTTAGCGCGTAAATCTCCACTTAGCAGAAATAGTGTTTACTAAAGACAAAACATATAACAACCTTGGGAAGCGTGCATTTGATATCTATGTTCGGGTAATAAGTGGCATTGATGGAAAAGGAAACGCTCGGGTAATAATATTATAAATTTTTTTCTTTTTTAAAAAATATTTAAAAAGTGTGAAAAAATAATGTCAAAACAAAACAAAAAATCTTTAAATTTTTTTTATTTTTTTAACACTTTTAAAATTTTTTTAAAAAAAAAGAAAAAAATTCACAATATTAGTAAAAAATATTTTCTTAATCACTACGTAAAAAAGAAATTAGGCAAAATAAACGGGTTGGGCTCCCTACCATTTTTCTTAATGGAAAATATGTATATTTGAAGTTGCATGTCAATGTTTATTGTTTAATCTGTAACGTTGACGGTTGGAGGCGGTGGCCAGGGAACCAACGACAGCGTAAGGGGCGACATGCAACACCCCCTAACCCGCTTTCTAAAATTTTCTTGGGCCTTTTTGTATGAAAAGCCCTTTTCGGATTTCGGATAAAATTTTAGATTGTATTGCAGGCTTAATTCTTTTATTTAGGCGGATTATGTTTTTGTTTTTCGTTGCATTAGATTATGAGGGTAAAAATCTTTTGATGGGCTGAGAAAATTTTTGGACAAGTTGGTTTTTTTTTTAAAGGTTGAGTCAAGGCCCAAAACTCAGAGAAAAAGCCCACTTATTATTCCTTATTCACAGCAAGACGTGGGCCCGAATATATGATATGGGCCAAAAGCCCAAGTCCATGAGATCTTGTATCGAACCCCACAGCATACACGTTTGTCCCGCTAGGGTTACGATAAACACTATATATTTATAAGTTTTCACTTCACAGATCACGCCTAGTGCCCCATGCACGTTTCCTTCCACCTAGAACATTCACAGCATCACGAAAAAAATGCTAGACTCCACTTCATGCACGCTTTGATCTCTTCCGTGTTCCACGGCTTGCCGATGCACTTTTCACGTTCCTCCTTCCTTCTTTTCCTAGGGTTTAGCAGTCTCATATATATATATATATATATTCATTACACAGTTCCCTCATAACCCGTCAAGCCCACTTTTTGAGCAAAGAAACCACCACTGCCATAGACCTTCAGGCTTCAGTGAAGCATCTCCACCTTGTAGTTGTCGTCACCACACGTGAATCCCTTCAAGCAAGGCAACTCCAACAATCTCACAAGGCACTGCTTCACGTTGGAGACTCCATGAAAACAGCCCAGCAAACCTCCCTGTTGCTTTTACTCCTCTGTTTTAAAGCTCCAAAACAAAATAGAGCAATTTTGTGCTATCAGCCCAGATACCTCCCACGCACGACCAGCCACTTAAAACCGACACCAACTGCCCCTCCACGAACCACCTCTCTCATATTACCTCTCGGGTTCCTTCTTGTTGTAAGTCGTGAAAGTTCCTCAAGCTACCAGCCTTCGTCGCACAGAACCTGCCCTGAAGTAAACCGCACATCAATGAGCCTTCACCACGGCTGTAATGCCCCGTCCCTGAGGGGGCTGGAGAGTTAACTCATGTCACCTAAAAATCATTTTCCAACCACACAATACTCCAATTCTTCTCTACCGCACAAAATACACATTAATTCACATCAATTACTCTAGTATAATTATTCTAAGACAATATAAAGTCTTAATATAAACATCAACCTCCCAACAAATCACAGCATCAAAGCACAATAAGCTTATTGAATAAAAATCATTAATACTTATATAAACCTTCTATACTTAATCTATCATTTTTAACTCATCTCACCCATACTCCATATTCTTGATTCTTAGCTGAAACATTCAAATCATCTGAAAAATATTGTGGAAATATGGGGTGAGTTATCAACAACTTAGTAAACAGAGAACATATACTAGTATGCAAGCATGAGCATTTACAGAGTTCAGAATGCAGAACAAAACACTTTTTATTTTCAGAATGCAGAGTCAGAACATGTTATCAAAGATATCATAATGAAAGTTTCAAAAATATTCTTATTCAAAATTTCACCCTCGTGGTAGGGTTATGCAAACCCCGGCGACCAACCGAGCAGAAACAGAATGTGATTCTTCCTCTTATTATTCTCGGAGCCCCGAGTGTGCACATAGGAAAGATCACACAGAAAACCACTTTATTTCCAAAATGGGTGCACCAGAAATTAAAAAGTTGATATCAACCCAAACAGAGACCATAGTTTTACACTCGTGGTAAGGTCAGAACAGAACAGAAACAGAATATCATGCCAGAGGTTTCAAAAATCACATCAGAGTACAAAACATTTTCAGAACAGAATAGAATCTGATGGGAACCAAGGTAGGCCTAGTCTTAAAGATATGTTGCAAGTTCCAGATGGGCCAAATACAAGTTCAAGGGCTTAAACAATGAAGATTATGCTTTGATTCATTTCATACGCTATGGAAAGGGCAACAACTTGACTTATAGGCTTTGGACACTTGAAGGCTTTCAACTTATTTAATTAATTTCAAGGACCTATTTTATTTGCTTAGAATAATTGGGTTTATGCCTATGTAAGGGCATGTTGGGAAAGTTATTATTTTATTGAACTAGGGTTAGGGTTACTGTAGCTGAGTTACTGTAGCGTCGTACTGTAGCTGTGGCACTGTTCACTCAGGGGCATTTTTGGAAGATGGGGTTTTATTTTATCTAGGGTTTTAATTAGGTTTTGGTTTAAATACTCTTTGTAGCCTCATTTTCAGAAGTTTTATGAAGTTTATGAAATTTGATGAATTTATTCATTGTGAGTTGAGTTTTACTACTTTTGTTCATGATTGAACTTTTGAACTTATCAAAGGTAAATTACAACCTTTGTGGCGTTCCTCCTTTATAATCTGGGTTCTTGAGACAGGTTCTTCAACGAGTCTAGATTTTAATATAATCTAGGTTCTTGAAACGAGTTCTAATCGGGTCTAGGTTTTCCATCTATGGACTTGATTTTGGCTTTCTTGGGGAGTTTTCAAATTGGTTGTGGGTTCAAGGGATTTCATTCCCGCGGGTTCATATCATTTGGTATCAGAGCCAGGTTTCCAATCAGGTCTGATTCTATCTTTTAATTCTAGCATCCTTAAATTTAATTCTAGGGCTTCATTGTTCTAGGGTTGCCAAAAAAAAAAAAATAGAAACAAAGACTAAGCTGCTGAAATTCTTAGGGTTTTGGGTTTGGCTGAAATTTGCATCACCTAGGGTTTCAAAACTCTAGGGTTTTCCTGCATCTCTAAGTTTGTCAATTGCTTGGAGTGTCGTTCCATTGATTCTCTTCTACTTCATTTTCCATGCTTGTGTATTTGAATTCAATTGCTTGGTTTTCACAATTGAATATTGTTGTTTGTGGTTGAATTAGTGAAAAAAAAAATTCAAAAAAAAAAAAAAAAACAGAAAGTAGAAGAAGAAGAAAAGAGAAGGTGGCGTATTCAAAGTTGCTACATAGTTACAACAAAGAGAAAGAAAGTATTTGTTGATTGAGCTTTTATCATCATAGGAGTTGAATACATCTTTCTAGTTGGTATCTTGTTTTATAATTACTCTTTCCCTCGTATAAATTCCTTGAGTGTCATGTCATTTTATTCCTTTATTGTTTCTTGGATCTATATTACTGGTTGGAATAATACAAGGTTGTATTGTCTTGATTTAATTCAACTAGTTCTTAAAGAACTTGAGCGAGAAAACTATTGAGGTAAAAGGCAAGAGAGTGTGAGACTATTATCTGGAAAAAGCCAATTAAGAGTGAAACACGAGTTGAGTGCCATTATTCGAGTGTAAACACGTAAGGGAGTTTGTGAGGTTTTTCACTAACATTCTTTTTGTGCAGCACATTATGATGTCTCATAGGAGTGACTCATCACCAAAGGAGATGGTACATAACTCATCCATTCTCTTGCAAGCCATGCAACAACAGTTTGAGAAGTTGAACTTAGTGTTGGGTGAAGTGAGGGATAGGATGGATCATCAAGATGCAGTAATTAGAAATCTTCATGGCAGGAGAGATAGGAGGCATCCTGAGTTTAGTGTTGAAAATGGGTATGAGAATGAATACTATGGTGATTCTCTTGTTACCAACCATGCACTCAATACAAAAGTTAAGATGGATAATATAGAGCAGTAGAGTGAGAACATTTTTCATACTAGATGCCACATCAACAACAAGGTATGTAGTATGATCGTTGATTTGAGGAGTTGTATTAATTTGGCTAGCACTACTTTAGTTGAGAAATTGAATTTACCTATCCTGAAACACTCTAGGCCATACATGTTGCAGTGGTTGAGTGATTGTGGAGAGGTTAGGGTAAATAAGCAAGTGCTAGTTTCTTTTTCAATTGGAAATTACCATGATATGGTCCTTTGTGATGTAGTGCCTATGCATGTTGGCCATATTTTGTTGGGGAAGCAGTGGCAGTTTGATAGGAAGGTGATTCGTGATGGGTCAAGGAACATGTATAGTTTTGAAAAGGATGGAAAAACAATCAAACTTGCTCCTTTAACTCCAACACATGTCCATGGGGACCAATTGAAATTGAAAAGTGAGGTTACTCAAAAAAGAAAGAGTGAAAATGACAGTGATCAAAAAAGAAAAAGTGAAAAGGAGATTGAGCAAACAAGCAAGAGTGAAAGTGAGAATGAGCTGAAAAACAAGAGTGACGGTGAGAGTGAAAGTGAGATTGAGCTGAAAAGCAAGAGTGAAGATGGGATTGAGAAGAAAATAAATAGTGAGACCGAAATGGAGAAAGAGAGAAAATGAGAGAGAAAAAAAGAAGTGGGTGAGAATAAGACCTCAAGCACAAGAGAGAATGAGTTGAAAAATAATTGTGAGGTCGAAAGTACAAAAAAAGATGAAGAAAAAGAGAGTGACAGAAAAAAAGAGAGTGAAAAGAAAAAAGAGTGTGAAAGGGAAAAAGAGAGTGAAAAAGAAAAAGAGAGTGAAAAAGAAAAAGGATTGTATTGAGACTTTTCCTCATGTATTCAAATACACACAAGTATGGAAACTTTTGTAGTTGATGCAAAATTGTTGAAACTTGAATCTGATAAGGAATTGCATGCTAATGATGATGACTTTGCTAGTGTGTATGGAACATGTGAGAAAGCATCGTTTGGTAAGTTCTATAAACTAGATTGGTACTTGTTTAGAAAGAATAGATTTTGTGTACCTACTAGTTTTATGCGTAAGTTGCTTGTGTGTGATGGACATGGTGGTTTGTTGGATAACATGGTGTAAGAAAGACTTTTGTTGTGTTGCATGAACGTTTGTGGGAATATCATTTGCCTTTCAATGACGCGTTGCATGAACGTTTGTGGAAGTATCAATTGTCATTCATTGATGTGTTGCATGAATGTTTGTGGGAGTATCATTTGCCTTTCAATGACGTGTTGCATGAACGTTTGTGAAAGTATCAATTGTCATTCATTGATGTGCTGCATGAATATTTGTGGAAGTATCATTTGTCATTCATTAACATGTTGCATGAACGTTTGTGGGAGTATCATTTGCCATACATTGACCTATTGCATGAACGTTTGTGGGACTATCATTTGCCCTTCATTGAGTTTGCATATATTTGGAGTAGTCATTCTGGTGTCAAGAAAATATTAGACATTTTGCATGAACATTTATGTTGGTCTAAGATGAAGAGAGATGTCAATTGTATTTGTGGTAGGTGCATGACATGCAAAAAGGCCAAATTTATACTTTTGCCATATGGGTAGCATACGCCCTTACCTATTCCTAGTGAGTCATGTGTAGACATATCTATGGACTTTATTTTGGGGCTGCCTAGGAAAGAAAGGAGTAGAAATTCTATTTTTGTGGTTATAGATGGATTTATAGAGTTTGCATATAACAGGACCACTACCACTTTATATTTTCATTTTGAAATTGTTTATAGACTTAATCTATTTACTCCTTTAGATTTAATGTCTTTATCTGTTGACAACAGGAGTAGCTTGGATGGATGTTCTCAAATTCTTGAACAAATTAATGACAATGCATATGAAATCAATGATAATGTTACTAACATTTTTCCCTTTGATCCAGGTGGAGATTCGAGATCGAATCCTTTTGAGGAGAGGGGGAATGATGGGAACCAAGGTGGGCCTAGTCTTAAAGATATGTTGCAAGTTCCAGATGGGCCAAATACAAGTTCAAGGGCTTAAACGATGAAGATTATGCTTTGATTCATTTCATAAGTTATGGAAAGGGCAACAACTTGACTTATAGGTTTTGAACACTTGAAGGCTTTCAACTTATTTAATTAATTTCAATGATCTATTTTATTTGCTTAGAATGATTGGGTTTATGCCTATGTAAGGGCATGTTGGGAAATTTATTATTTTATTGAACTAGGGTTAGGGTTACTGTAGCGCCATACTGTAGCCGCGGCACTGTTCACTCAGGGGTATTTTTGGAAGATGGGGTTTTATTTTATCTAGGGTTTTAATTAGGTTTTGGTTTAAATACTCTTTTTAGCCTCATTTTCAGAAGTTTTATGAAATTTGATGAATTTATTCATTGTGAGTTGAGTTTTACTCCTCTTGTTCTTGATTGAACTTTTGAACTTATCAAAAGGTAAATCACAACCTTTGTGGCGTTCCTCCTTTATAATCTGGGTTCTTGAGACAGGTTTTTCAATGGGTCTAGATTTTAATATAATCTAGGTTCTTGAAACGAGTTCTCATTGGGTCTAGGTTCTCCATCCATTGACTTGATTTTAGCTTTCTTGGGGAGTTTTCAAATTGGTTGTGGGTTCAAGGGATTTCATTTCCACGGGTTCATATCAGAATCAAATCACAAAAATATAATTTATGCACAATTTTTCATATTCGCTCTCTTTTGCATAGTTCAAAAAAAGAGTGTCAAAACTCTGCTCATGTCTACATCAGTCATGATAGAAAGTACTTTATTCTTACACAGAATTTTATAAGTCATGCAGAACAAATAACTGAGGTCGTTTCAAATTTCTTTTTATAACAAAACATGCCAATTTTTCCAAATATCAATCTTAGCCCATTTTATTTATTTTTATGCAAAATCTAGCATTGGAACCCCCGCTTACCTGGATTTCTAGCATTTGAACCATCAATATCCTCTTAATTAAATTCGTACCGAATAAGAAATTTATTGAATAGGTATTATGATAATTATGGAAGTCAATAAAAATTAATATTTAAAATATCTAAAATACCAACAACGTATTATAAAATAATAGAATATTTTGGCTACTAAAAATTCCCATAAAATAAGTCATGAAAAACTCCTCTCTAAAAAAATAGGTTTACTTCTTTTAATTAACAATATTATCAAAATATTATCTACACAAATATAATATTTTTGAGACTTAAAACAAAACTCATTTAAACATAGCACTAAACCATAAATCTGAAGGCATACATTAAGGGGTAAGAAAAAGTAATAGTACTTCCTTCTATTAGGTTAACATAAGTTACATATATATATATATATATATATATATATATATATATATACACATATGCGGTATAAAGAACCAGAGAACAAAAGGAAAAACTAAATAACAGTGCAGCGGCAGCACTTACGGAGACTACGGCGGATGGAAGCGACGCCTAGTCACTGGCTGAGAGAGAAAGAGAGAGCGATGAGTGAGAGAGGCACACTGTGAGAGAATGAGGGAGAGACCGAGAGAGATCGAGAGAAAAGAGAAAAACAAAAAGAAACGGCATGAACTTATCGGGGGCCTGAGGCAGCTTACGGCCGACTGGGGTGACGGGAAGTCTTCGCCGGCAGTTTCTGTGGGGTCACAACGTGGTGGAGTTCTTGGTGGAGGGTGGTTGCAGTGGCTCAAGGTGGGCGGAACATTGTTCTGTTTTTCAAAAACTAAAACAAGGGAGAGCTTGCGAGGGCACGCGGAAGGGCTGGAGCTTCCGTGGTGGAGTACGATGGTTCCGTGCATGGAGCTGTTGCTATTGCTAGAGGAGTCGTGCCAAGCAGAAAAGCTAGGCTCCGTTGGGTGGTGGCTTCGTGTGGTTGGGCATGGTGGTGAGGTCTGGACTAAAGTTTACATGGGGTGGACGACCTAGCGGCAACAACTTGGGGGTGCAGTGGGTCACGGAAACAGATTCGCACTCTGCTTTTTCTGAAAGGAAACGGAGGGTGATGGAGGCTGTTTCCGTCACACTGAGGAGATCGCGTTGGAGGTAGTGGTTGGCAGCAAGGGTCCTCGCTAGCGCTAGCGGAGTGGAGATCTCGGTTTGATACTTCAATGAAAAGGAGGACGAGCGGCAGTTATTCTAAGGTTGAGGATGCTCAACATATATATAAGCTATAGAATATGTTATGTACTCTGATATGATATGATTTGATTTCTGAAAACCTCTGGCATAACATTCTGTTTCTGTTTCTGTTCCGTTCTGACCTTACCATGGGTGTAAAACTGTGGCCTCTGTTCGGGTTGGTACCAACTTTTCTGTTTCCAATGCACCCACTTTGGAAGCAAAGTGGTTTTCCGCGTGGTCTTTCTTGTGTGCACACTTGGGGGTTAAACATTCTGTATGGAAGATTCACATTCTGTTTCTGCTCTGTTGGCCATCGGAGTTTACACAACCCTACCACAGGGGTTAAACATGGTCTTTGTTTTGATATGATAAAATAAGATGTGATGTGATGTTTCAGTTTACACAACCCTACCACGGGGTTAAACATGTTCTGACTCTGTATTCTGAAAATAAAAAGTGTCTTGTTCTGCATTCCAAACTTTGTAAGTGCTCATGTTTGCATACTAGTATATGTTCACTACTTACTGAGTTGTTGATAACTCACCCCTTATCTCCAAACATTTTTTCAGATAATCTTGATGGTTCTGCTAGAGAGCAAGAGTAGATAGTGTTAGAGAGGTTTGACGTTCATAGAGGAATAAGTGCCCGAGGGTACAAGTACTTATTCGAGAGTCATAGTAAATTGATTAGTTTTTGTTATTTTGATATGATGGGTTAAGGATATTTTTGAGTCTTTGGGAGGTGTTAATTTATTTTATCGAGAATTTCTTTGTCTTCCTTATGAAAGAACATGGATATTTTGTGTTGAATATTTTATGGAGTTTTTGGATTATTTATTGTTGTGATATTTGAGTTGATATTGAGTAATAAGAGCTAACTCTCCAGACCTCCAGGATCGGAGTGTTACATGACAGAGGAGATGGCAGCAGTGAAGGGGAAATGTTCGGGAAGGAATCAAAAGGGAATTTAGGGTTCCCGTGTGTGTTCTGGGCTCGTGAGCCTTGTGCTCGTGGACCTTAGGCTTGATCTCTACTCGTAGCAGTAATGGTTAGAATACATAATAAGGTTGGGCCATCATGGTTTGTTGTGTAAGGGCGGGCTTGGCCCATAGTCTGTTGTGAGCCCTCTTAAGGGGACATAGTCTGTGACTTTCTGTCTATTACTTTACTTCCTATTAGTCATGGTAGCTTTAGCTTTACTATTTCAGTCTGTTACAAGTCGGGGAGTATATATAGCTTCTCGTGAGGGAGGGATTCAGTTATCACAAATCAATACAAAGAATATTTCCTTTTTTCCTTTCTCTGGAGGCTCTCACCCTCTAAGTGAGTTATCATTTTCATCATTCCCAGCAGGCGTGTGACAGTTGGTATCTATCCTTCGCTGCTTCATTTTCATGGAAGAAGGTACTAGAATGAACCAGCTACATGATGACTTGAATGGATTGAAGAAGTCCACAGAATCTCAATTCAAAACACAGGAAACATAGATGATGGCGTTGAAACGGCAGTCTGATGAAGTGGTCCAGGAGCTTGCAGCGTTAACATTGGAACTGCAGAAAAAGAATGCTAGTAATCAGTCTAAAGGATCGTTATCAGAAGGGCACAGCAAATAGGAGAACAATGAGGAACTAATTTCGAGGTCAATAAGGTTAGAGTTTCCTTCCTTTCATGGGGATGATCCCCTAGGTTGGTTGTATAAAGCCAATCAGTTTTTCTCATTCTACAACACATTACCAAGTCAGAAACTCAGGGTGGCCTCCTTCCACATGGAAGGGAAGGCCATAATTTGGTTTCAAGATATTGAAATGTCAGGATCCATAGGTGATTGGGAAGGGTTTGTTAGGGCTTTTCTTGTGAGGTTTGGCCCTAGTACATATTATGACCCTATGGAAGCATTAACTAAGATAAGACAAACAGGTATAGTGGAGGAATACAAGGTGGAGTTTAAAAAGGGGGTTGAGAACAAGATAGCAGATGCCCTTTCTAGACAAACGAAAGAGGAAGAAATCTTTATAGCTTTGTTGTCAGTACCTAGCTTAGAGTGGCTAGTGGACATTAAGGAGGGGTATAAGGGAGACCCTAAGGCATTAGAGATGTTATTACTGTGTCAGGACAGTAAAGCACCCAATCATTATTCAGTGAGGAAGGGGGTGTTGTACTATAAAAACAGAGTTTATATTGCCAACTCATAACTGAATAAAAGACTTTTAGAGTTTTTGCATGCTAGCCCGTGGGGGGGTCGCTCTAGAATGAATAAGACTATTCATAGGGTAACCAGGGAATTTTATTGGCACAACATGACATATGAAGTCAGGAGTTTTATCAGGAACTGTCAGACTTGTCAACAATAGAAAACTAACCATACTTTCCCTAATGGTCTGTTACAGCCCTTTCATATTCCCTCTTAGCCATGGACTCACATAACCATGGATTTCATTGAGGGATTACCAAATGCTAGTGGTTTTAGTACATTGTGGGTGATTGTGGATCGTTTAACTAAATACAGTCATTTTGTGCCTCTTGGGCACCCATATACAGCTAAGGCAGTAGCCCAATTGTTTGTAAAACATGTATTCAAATTGCATGGTTTACCACAATCAATTGTCTCGGATCGGGACAATACTTTCACCAGTGTCTTTTGGAAAGAATTGTTCAAGGCTCAGGGAGTTAAATTAGAGTTTAGCACAACTTACCACCCACAGATAGATAGGTAGTCAGAGGCTATGAATAAGAGTTTGGAAACCTATCTGAGGTGTTTCATGGGGGATCGCTCGAAGGATTGCGTGAAATGGGTGTCTTTGGCTGAGTGGTGGTACAATATATAACACCACTCAACACACCTCTACAAAGCTCACACCTTTCGAAGCTTTGTACTGGTACAAACATCCTAAGCTAACCTCCAACATTCCAGGAACAGTTAAAAGCTAGCAGAAGTGAAAACATAACTCAAAGATAGAACACTCATCATGCAATTACTCCGACACAATATCAACAGAGCCCAAGAAAGAATAGTGAAATATGCTAATTTGAAGAGAAAAGAACAAAACTTTACCATTGGAGATTGGGTTTACTTAAGATTACAACCTTACCGACAAGTCTATGTGTCTCAGCGTAGGGATTTGAAAATATCACCTTGTTTTTATGGTCCTTTTCAGGTGGAAGCCAAAGTGGGGGAAGTTGCATACCAATTGAAGCTACCGGAGACATCTCAAATACACCCGGTATTTCACATCTTGCAACTGAAGAAATGCTTGGGAGAGCAAATCACGACCGCTACGGTGCTACCACCAGTGAACCAACAAGGGATCCTGCAACTAGAGCCAACGGAAGTGTTAGCTCGAAGGATTCGACCACTAAACAACCGACCCGTGGTGGAATTACTAGTGAAATGGCAAGGGCAAAGAGATGAAGACGCTACCTGGGAGAACTTCCACAAACTGAAGGTGGCATTCCCACACCTTGCAGGCAAGGTATTTGAAGGGGAGGGCACTGTAACAAGTCGACGACTGGAGGCGGTGGCTAGGGAACCAATGACAGCGTAAGGGGCGACAGAGGAGGCGGCAGCAGTGAAGGGGAAATGTTCGAGAAGGAACCGAAAGGGAATTTAGGGTTCTCGTGTGTGTTCTGTGCTCGTGGACCTTGGGCTCAATCTCAGCCCATAGCAGTAATGGTTAGAATACATAAAAAGGTTGGGCCATCATGGTCTGTTGTTTAAGTAAGGGCTTGGCCCATAGTCTGTTGTGAGCCCTCTTAAGGGAACGTAGTCTGTGACTTTCTGTCTATTGCTTTAAATTATGTTAGTCATGGTAGCTTTAGCTTTACTATTTCAGTCAATTACAATTTGTTACAAGTTTGGGAGCATATAGCTTTCTGTGAGGGAGGGATTCAATTATCACAAATCAATACAAAGAATATTTCCTTTTTTCCTTTCTCTGGAGGCTCTCACCCTTGAAGTGAGTTATCATTTTCATCATTCCCAGCAGGCGTGTAACATAATCTGACCTCTTTTGCCACATGAAAGATTAGTTGATTTCGATGTTGAAGATTACACTGGTGTTGCAGTGATCCTTCACTTATTATATACATGTTCATGGTTAATACCTCTTCCCTGCTTTTTTTTTTCCCTTCGCTTTGATCTAATGTTTTCTGCTTTCCATCCAACTTAACGATTTGAATTCAAAGTAAGTTCGCTTTTACACTACTTTGAGCTGTAATATATCTTATTTGTGTTATTGAAGGTTGAGTTCATGCTAGAATTTTGGAGTAAGCGGAATTTGGAAGAGATGGTGTGAGTCATGTCCAATCAAGGGGACTAGAGCTGATTACCCCATAACAGGATTCTTATTCCTGGTTTGTATAGTGAGTTGAAATGTGATGAGTTGAGATTATTTGTAAATAATAGTGAGGTATTTGAGTTGAGATGAGATGAATTAGAAATAGTTTGAGTTAAAATATTTTATGAGATTTTGAAAAATGGAAGAGAAAAATTTGAATAAAAAAGTTATAAAATTAAAATATCATCAAAATATACTTTTTTTATATAATTTTTGTTTTAGAATTTGAAAAAATTGAATTATTTTTTTTTTATTTTGTTTAGAAGTTTGGAAAAATTGTAATAATTAGATAATGATTAGATAAAAAAGTTTAAAATTTGAAATTGAAAATTGTTTGGATATTAAGATGAGATTGGATGAAATAGAAGGATCTCTCTATCCAAACCAGGGTAACTTGCTGCGAGTCATTTCCTGCTCCTCTTGCTGCTTTGTTCTGCCCCTTGCTGATTTGCCATAAATCGGATTATTAGTAACTTGCTGCATTTTCTGCAGGGTTGTGTTTGATGGAATTGGAAGTTTGGTGCTCATGGAACCAAATCTTGTCTTAAATTTATTTAAGTAAGGTGACCATAAGGTTTACAAAACCAAATCTTGTCTTTAATTGTTCTGTTTCACTCAAACAGATCACTTGTAACCATAGTTCTTTTTATTTTCTCCCTCTTCTCTATCTTAATTTGTAGATACTTTCATTCCTTTTCTTCGTCTGACATGTAAATATAGCGACTGCCTGTAAAGCAAATATTAAGTGCACATTTTCTTGGTCTCGCATGCTATAAGCTCCATTTATAGCATTTGGTTAGTTTTTTTTGCGATGGGATTTGGAAATTTTTTAAAAAGATATTCATCATTGAAAACAAGAAGGGCCTATATAAAAAAGCCTTTTAAAATTTAAAACAATTCGCATAAAATATATGTCCAATGGCATATGCAGTCATAACTAAACTCGTTATTCGGCTACAACTCAAATAATTGAACAATCGATTTTTTACCAGATCATAAATGTAAACCCAGATGCGGATCCAGTTATGGTTGAGTACCCGGATTCCGGCTATAATCGAATCCGCATCCGGGTGAACAGCCATAGCAGCTATGGTACTCAACAATAGGCGAGGAGATATCCAGTTCTTGGGCTATTTTCTACATTCAGTTCTATCATCAAATTTAAGAGTTCCCTGACTATGTTCTGTGACACAAGCTTGCCAACGAGGAGGATGCATTGTAATCCACAAACAGCGAACTAAATGAAAAAGAGTTTCGAATGCGATGGAGACATCATTAACATTTGACTATTAAGTGCCAGAGGTAGAGAGATTACCACCTTATTTTCGTTGGTATTTTTTGTCTCAGAATAACAACCAAATGCCAACTGGGATTGGGATTACACGCCACTAAAAAGTACACTATATACTCACCGGACTGGAGTAACTGGGATTACGCACCAATCCAGGACCATGCGCTAGCCATTCATCTAGAAGACTTCTAGAGATCCAGAGCCAATTTTGAAATCGAAGCTAATGCAAGTCAACAGTTGATTTTTATCATCCTCTAATTTCATCTTTAGCGTGTAAGGGCCCTGTGGATACCACAAACTATCAGTCATGACGTCAAACACAAAAATAAAATTGCAATGATGGTTAAATGTAGTTGCTATATTAGGCTAAAGACTACCGGTGAGACCATGAAAGTTAGCAAAAATAATTTCATACAAGGCTACAAAAAAACAGAAGTAAGACAGCGCGCTCATCATCATCTTAAACAGGCAAGAAGCTGATTCTTTTGGAGTGCTTCCCAGTTCCTATCTCAAGAATAAAAACATGAAAAAAGTAGTAAAAAATAAGATGCGTGTGAGTGCAACACTAAACGTATGAAACATATTCTGGAGGTAAAGGATGATGTAGAAATAAACACCAAGAACTTTAAAACAAGAGGACTGAACACAAACTTACACCATAGTAAAACAAGGCAGAAACTAAGTTTGTAAATAGAAAAAATGATTAAGACAACCCTTCTAACAAGGCAGTTTTAAATGAAGAATATTTTTGTAATACAATGATACTCCTATAACTATTTTACAACTTGTTTTCGTAAAATAGTTATAGGAGTTGTTTTCTGTACCATTACTCTTGTAAATATGTCCAAATCTATCAATGCTTCAACAAGGATGCTAATGAAAATTACTTCTTGTATCATTGCCCTTGAATGTGTTCAAATCTATCAAAAAAATATATGTTCAAATCTATCAAGGCTTTAACAAAGATACAAATGAAATTACTTCTATTTCACTTTCCTATTCCTTTCTTATTTGTCAAACAATCAACAATTCCCTTTTACTCTCTTTCCTATTCCATTTCTATCTATTAAGAACTAGAGGTGTAAATTTAAACCGGGAAACCGGAAAACCGGTCCGAACCGGTGACCGAACTAGACCGGTTGGTCCGGTTTTGAACCGGTCCGGTCCGGAACCGGTTCCTATTTTATGAAAACCGGCCGATTCCGGTCCGATTCCGGTTCCGTAGTTTCCGGGACCGGACCGGACCGGACCGAACCGGGCCGGTTATAATAATTTAATCTTAAAGATGAAAATTTAATTGATCATATGCTTTAAGCATAATATATATTAAATTATTAATAATATTTTATAATAAGAAGTAACACTTTATTATATGTTTTTTACATTTAAAAAAAACCGAAAAACCGGACCGGACCGGAAACCGGTAAAACCGGAGGGACGTAATCGGTTTTGAAAAATACAAAACCGGTACATACCGGTTCGGTCCTAAATTTTGTCCAAAACCGGACCGGACCGGACCGGTTACACCCCTATCAAGAACTTGCAACAAAATAAGGAAAGCTCAAGCCACATTTGGGCCCATATTCCAAAAGACCAATCAAGGATACAATTAAAATCCCTCATAATCGTTACAAGCTTGAACTCATCTCTCCTAAGCAATGAAGGATATTCACAATTCACTACAATCTGAGGTATTACAATCCCACTCCCTTAAATCCCCGATATCCTCCTCAGGCCATTCCATCCATCATAGGTGCCATGGCTCAAGTCCCAAACTTCTGATTGGGATAGACTCCAATACTATTTGTAGTGACCTAAGGAAGGCCCAAGCTACTACATATGGGTCCATACTCTTAAAGGATTAGTCAGGATTATGATTGTTGATATAATTATTAAGGTCTTAAACTTTTCATTCCCAAGTAATGTGGGATTCATTTACCATCTTCCTATACACAAACCGGGATATTATAGAACTGCTTTCAATGTCATAGCTA
This sequence comes from Juglans mandshurica, assembly GCA_022457165.1. Classification (NCBI taxonomy): domain Eukaryota; kingdom Viridiplantae; phylum Streptophyta; class Magnoliopsida; order Fagales; family Juglandaceae; genus Juglans; species Juglans mandshurica. The sequence goes on along the minus strand of CM039630.1, from coordinate 14,427,579 downwards.
AACGCCAACAAATAAAGATAGTAGATATAAATTCATGCTTTATTGTTCGTATCATAAGCACCAAGTGAAATGTACCAGTTTAATATACTGTACATTTAGGTCATGGACACTTCGTCCATGACAAAGTTTAATACCTGTGCTGTGTACCTGGGCTTTAGGTCTTATAAAAAATATACTGTACATTTAGGTGTATACATTGAGAATGTACATGCATAGGGCAAAAGTAATAAACTAGCAAAGGGAAACAAACTTACATGCGGGGTGAATACTGGTAGAGTTTGGGTATGTGAGAGGACAAAGTTGCCTACTGCAATAGGGCAGGATATCTCCTCAGAAAGATCATGCTTTTCAGTATGAACAGGCACCCGAAGGAAAGAAACCTCGATGACCAGTTTCCCACCATCAATGACTTTGCCTGCATATGAAAGATATCGTGTACATTCATTGAAAATGCCAAAACAAAAAACATCCAGAGAAAATGCACTAACTGAAGTACAAGAAGAGTAAACATGCAATGAAAAAAAAAAAGACATTTTGGATGAGATTTCAGTCTAAGCAAAGCAGGATATGGAAATTCAAAACAATGGCCCTACAACAACCGGAATTGAGTATAGGAAGAGCCAAAAATGAAATCCCACATTTTCTTTGAAGAGAGAACTTCTTGACATTTATATTTATAATGCATAGACGAGTGAACTGTGAAGGCATTTCATAATGTCTCCAAGAGGTCCAATTATAATTTTGACTAGTATTGTTGGAGTATAATGCAGATTTGGCATGTCCCTGGGTTGTGATTAAGGATGCTCTCATTTTAAGAGTGATCAAAAGATGCCTTACATCATAAAGTAACAACGTAACTCCACTTGAATCAATCTCGACCTAAGAAGATGGCTCCTCGTACAAACAAAACCTAAACGATGGAAAGATAAGTCAACAAATTAAAACGTGTTTTGTTAAAGGCCCAAGTATTGATCCAAAAATACTATGACTGTTGGATACTAATTTAATAAAGCCTTAAACTCTCTGGATCATAACATTCCATCACGTTTCCAAAAGCAACGTCCCCGACGGCCCACTCTATCGACCTTGATCCGGTGGTAGTCATTTCCCTTTTGGCAACTTCACTTGTTTATCAATATTCAATAACTTAACACCACGTCCAAAAATAGTACAAAGACAATTTAATCCAAGCCTATAAGCCGCCCCTCCTATAAAAAACACTCTAAGAAAGCTAATCCAAAGTCAGGGGTATAACACAAGGGGTGTGTGACCAAATTTCCCTTAAAAGAAAATGTAGTGACAATAGTTTCCCCACCCTTTTAGGTGTATAATGTTTAATTTTGACCTAACTTAATTAAGGTACAAATAAGGTAGCGATTATCGAGTGGGTACAAACTATTTGGCGATTAGGGGCACAATCCCCACTGCATCTTCCAGACTCGCCATAGATAAAAATAAAAATAAAAATGACAGGATAACAGAAAAACACCAAGAATCGAAAAATTACCGGTTGAAGCTGAGATGTTAAAGGTGGCTTGTTTGCCTGGCACCACAGGGTTGGGTGATATCTTAACACCTCGGACCTTCACAGGATAGCCACCTTTCTTATCTGCATCATGCCACAGAATCCCTTAGAAGAAGAAGAAGAAGAAAGCATATTCCATCTTATACACAGTACCCAAGTACAATTCATAACTTAAATGCAGTAATAATAACAATAATAACAACAACAACAACAACAATAACAAATTTAGGCCCACAATCACACAGCGCCAAACCATTTGTGAATTGAGAATTACGTAGTTCAATAGGATAGGTTACTCTCTCTCTCTGGTCACGAAGTAAATCTGTGAGAGAAAAAGAAAATAATTCCGATCCCATGGTCTATAAAATTGTAGCCAAAAAAATATCTGGAAAGGAAAAACTGACCGCAGTATTTGACATTCGTGGCTTGAGCGAAAGGTACGAGAACCAAAGATATAGAAGCAAGGAAAAGCAAAAGGGAGAGCTTTAAGGGAGCCACTGAGTCCATGGATTGCTTCTTGCTTGGAGTTTTTTTTTTTTTTTCCTCTCTCTCCCCGTAATATCTATCGGCAGAAGAATAAGGTGAAATTTTGGCGACTTGTTTAGGCCTCACGGAATGTTTTAACTTCCGAGGGCAAGGAAAAAGCAATTGCGTGGGGAAGGAGGGAGGGAGGGAGGGAGGGAGGGGGAGAGATTAGAATTAGATGTCGAGTGGAAGGGATGTGCGAGTGTCCTTATGATGTGAGAACCAGGAAATTGACACGGAAGCAGACAAAAGAATCACTCTCAAGACACAAGAAACAGACGTCCGCGGTTACCAAGGTTAGAGCCTTCGCATCCTTGTTTGGATTAGAGACTTTATTCAAGTAACTCAATTTAATTTAATTTATCTCATCTTTTTATTATAATTTTTTTAAATATTCATATCCAATATATATAAATAATTCAATTTTTTAAATTTTAAAATAATAATAATATTAAAAATAATATTCTAATAATATTTTATTCAACTCATCTCAATTTATCCCTAAATCTGTCATGCTTAAATAATGAGATGATAATTTTTAATTTTAGATAAAAATTTAAAATATATATTTTTAATATTATTATTATTTAAAAATTAAAAAAAAATTAAATTATTTATTATATTTTAGATCAAAATTTAAAAATAAAATAAAATTTTTTTATTTCATCTCTCGCTGATTGGACGGGTTAAAACTAGTAGTAGATACGTACCAAGCATGTTTGTGATTCTCCGAATATACAAAATATCAAATAAATATATCTATTCTGCGATAAAATAGGCTATAGCCGTGAATATTGGAATAAAAAAATTTACTTATTATTTTTTACACCACGTATTAACATGTGATTTATTATTTTTATTTTATTATTTAAATACACGAATATTAATGTGTAAATATATATATTTAAATAAAATAACAAAATAATAACAAATCACTTTTTAGTATATAGTGTAAGAATGATAAGTAACATTTCATGTTAGAATAAACAATAGATTTTATTTGAGTTTACACTATTCCCATGTGTGCACAATTATGTTTTTGCTCTCATTTACATAATTATATTTTTTTTCTTCTAATACATCATTAAAAATATAATTAAGTTTTTTATTATTATAATATTTTCCTTATGAACAGTGGAACGAACAGTGTAATTTGTTTAAGTTCACATTATCCCTATTTGCATAATTATAGTTTTGCCCTCATTTTCACAAAAGAAATAATATTTTTTGTCTTAGAGTGTGTAAGCCGCACACACATTTTAAAAAAATAAATAAATATGAGACCTACATGAAAACTTAATTTCTTAGTGGTGAATCTCAATATTTTTCAAAATGAGTGCTCGGCGCTTGAACAATCCATAGTTGTATCTAGCATTAATCAATAATAATTATTATAATAATAAACTTACAAATAATCAAAATTGAAAATTTTCATTTATTGAAAATTTGTATAACAAATTAACAACTTAGGATTTTTTTTATTTCTTCTTAGATTTAAAAATAATAGTATTTTTCGTATATAATATTATTTTGAAAAAATGACAATTATCTTCATATTATTTTTTATAGTAATTCATAAAAATAAATCATAGTCATCGGACTAATAATATTTTCATTTTACAAAATGTAATTATTATTTTTAGATTCTAATTTATGCATCAGTTTATAATTAATCTTTAATTTATCATATTCATTATTATTTTTTATGGCAACACATTTCATATTAATCTATTTGTAATGAATTTTTTAAATTATTATTAAAATACTTAATGACACTTTTTATCCTTTAAAGAATTACTTTGGTAGGAACATATTTTTATTTTCTAAAATCGATACTGCAATCCCAAATTTGAAAATAATAATATTATATTTAAGTTCAAATTTGAATATAATAATATTATATTTAACTTGAAAGAATAATATTTTATTTTTAGATATCTTTTAAAAAAAATAATAATTGTCTTCATATTATTTTTCATATTAATGAAACGTATTGAATAACACTTTTTAAATCAATATTATTTTCATTTGAAAACAAATATTATACTTTTTTAAATTCCAAATGAATAGTCTATTTTTACAATTTTTTATTCCAATAATAATTATATCCAGTAGTTTTTTGAAACAATTAAAATAATATTATTTTATTTTTTCATTTAAAAGAACAATATTATTATTATTATGTAAATGTCTAATTGGTCTTATAACTAGGGGAGCAATGCATGTTGTATTACGATTTTAATGTAATAATTTATAAACATTTGATTTGTTATGTGTTTAATAATTTAACATTATCCGTTTCCTTCATTTTTTTCAAGTATAATTATAATAATTTTAAAATTTTTTTAAATAGATTTATGATTATTTTTACATTTATCATATTTGTTGTTCTAATTGATATGCATATTAAAATTCATAAATCATATAAAAAATACAATAACACTTTCGACGAGGAATACGTGTCTTGCACGTAAAATCTTACCTAATATGTGTGTTGTGTGTGTGTGTGTTAAGAAGTCTATAAAAACATTAACAAAAATAAATTCAGGTACATGGGTCTCAAACATGGTAAATTTGTTAACTTAACAATATATAATTTGTCCAGAAATAAACAACTAGGGAGGTTTTGGGGTGAGATTGAGAATTTTATGTTTTATTTTGAAGTTTAAAATATTATGTTTTAATATTATTATTATTTTAGGATTTAAAAAAGATGTATTGAGATTTGAAAAGTTGAATTGTTTATTATATTTTGTATGGAGATTTAAAAAATGTGTAATGATGAGATGAGATGAGAATTTTATGTTTTGTCTTATATCCCAAACCTACCCTAAGAGTTGTAACTATTTTTAAATATGATTGAAGAGTAAAGTCCCATTTGGTTTTACATATGGTCTCAACGTATCTTATCTAATCTCATATCAGTTTATCTCATCTTAACAGTTAAACACAATTCCAATACAAACACATTTTCAATTTCAAATTTTCAACTTTCTCATTTAATCATTATATAATTATTACAATTTTTCCAAACTTATAAATAAAACACAAAAATAATTCATCTTTTTTAAATCCTAAAATAATAATTATATTAAAAATTATATTCTAACAATATTTTAATATTATAATATTTTTATTCAATTTTTCCTCTCTTCTTTTCAAAAGAGAAAAGCTTCAAGTCGGAACCGGTATAAACTTTAGAATTACACTAGCCAATAAACAACAGCCACGTAGGAGACTCACTTAATTTACAATGGGTGCACATGGAGAGCGTTCTTTCTCATTCTCTAGAAACCTTCCTTTCTGTCGTCTCTCTCCCTCTCTCGTAATCTCTCTCTCTCTCCAAACAGATCTCGTTCGAAACCTTAGCACAGTCGATGAGGTCGTGAGTTCAACAGAAGCAGTAGTAGTATTTCTCATTCTCCAGAAGAAGCCCTTTCAATCTTGGTCTCTCACCCTCTCTCACACTCTCTCTCTATCCAAACAGATCCCGTTCGGAATAGAGTTCCCATTTCTCTGTCCAAAAAAGGGGTTAAAGTGCATGGGAGTTGGGTGAAGGTTGATATCCTGAGCTACAATCAGAATATGATTATATGTTTATGATTGGGCAATCGATTAAGAGGGACCGATCGAAGGCCGACAGGCACTTCTTCTTCAAGATATATGGACTTGAGACATGATATAGCTTGATTCTAACATACGCACTGCACTACACACCATATTGTTCAATGCCATTTGCAAAATAAGAATAAATTGGTTCAAAACTCATGGGAAACCTGATCAAATGGGCATCAACCGCTTTCGCCCCTTAGAGTTGGCCGCGGGACAACAGCCTGTGATTTTTTCTATGGATTTTTTACTCCCTTCTTGAAAGCTCCTGGTGCTGCGACTATAGAGAGAGAGAGGTGAAAACACTGAAGAGAGGGGAAAAAGCCTAGGTATCGGGTAAAGGTCCTCAAAAATTTCTACAGATTGTCAGATTCACAGGAACCAGTTTTATTTCACTTTTGAAGAACAGAAAATATAAAAATTACTCTGCTGTTTACAACATCCCCACCACACTTAGTGCATTGAGTGAAAAAAAAAAAAAAAAAGTTTTGTCTAGGATGGCACGGAGTGCGGCTACTCTCCAGCAGTTCTCTTTGAAGAAATTCTTATGTGTCATCTTCTGATTGTATGGTGTAAAAGGTGTAAATACACCTAATGCCAGCAGTTCCTTTCTCAAAACTCTATGAAATATCTTAACTTAAACTATTCACAAACTATCTCACTATTATTACAAATTTTTCATTTTATCTGTGTAACTAAATAACCACTTAAGTGTTTTTTTTTTAAATTAAAATGATTATCATTCGAGATCGTCTAGAAAGTGAGATGAGATGAAAATTATATTAATAATAGTGAAATGGTTTGTGAATAGTAATAAAATGATTTAAGTTAATATATTTTATTGGGTTTGGAAAAGATAAGAGAAAAAGTTAAATAAAAATATTATAAAATTAAAATATTGTTAGAATATAATTTCTTAATATTATTTTTATTTTAAAATTTGAAAAAGTAGGTATTTTTTTGTGTTTTTTTAGAAATCTGGAAAAATTGTAATAATTATTATATAAGGATTAGATAAAATGGTTGAAGATTTGAAAATTAAAAAATGTTTGTGTTTAAGTGATGTTTGGAAAGAAAATTATAAAAAGTTTTGATATGAGATGAGATCAGCCAGTTCTCGAAAAAGTCCCCAGTCTTTATTTTGCTTTCATGAATGGATGAAATGTTATATTTTCGACGACTTTATGCTTTTGGGTCGGACTTTAATGTAACGCACGTACTTGTAGTGGGACTTTAGAAAAATAGTTTAGAAAATAAGACTGGAATTACTGAACATTTTTAAAACTTTTTCCTTCTCTTCCCAGAATATAAAAGATTATATCGTTAAAATTTAAATCTTGCATTTATAAATTTAGGAGAGAGTTTTGCAGCGGAAAACATTAAATTAAAATATAAATTCTTTTACAAAATAGAATTTTATACGTTACACAAAATGCCTAGGCTTCCATCACCTTTTCCTTGGGCTATGTCTGTAACGCTTCGTCCTAATTTCATTCCTGGGTAAGACACATATAAAATCAAAATAAGTCGAATACTCAGTAAATATTACTTCATACTGTAAAAATATAAGAACATAAGTTTTTTTACACCCCCAGATTCCGCTTAGGATCGGACGGACATCTAAAGCATCGGGACATGCAACACAAGGTTACCTACCTTCGTTCATAACATATAAGATGCAATGTTCCTGACATACATCTAGCATTATGCAATATTTGCAGCGGATATTTTTTTTTCTTGAGCAATACTATGTACCAAACTGATAATATCCCAAATAATTAAAATATAATCCATGCATACTTGACAAAATAAACATCCATGATTACTGTACGGGTCTCGGAATACTGTAATCTCAAAACATGGGAGACCGGGTTTCATAATTACATCACCAAAATATACTATTGGGCTAGTTCGTCGAATAATTCGCGTAACTCGACTAACAATGCCAAAATACTGTCCAAAAACTTAACTATGGAAGTCGTAAGCTCTGTGTCGCGACTGCAGCGTCTAATCAACCTCCTCCAGTCTGCCAGTGTCCGCTCCCTGTTCTGGTTCTGACATATTGCCTACCATTCGGGGGGAATGGTAGTTGGAACTACCATGGTGAGATTTATAATCAAATCTCAACAAGTTAACATGAACCTTCCACACAGGTTAATGATGTATGCATGACAGTAAATGCATGAATGCATAATCAAAGTTAATAATAAGCATAACATAATTTGACATAACATGGCATGAACTAACATAACTTGAACTGAAACGTGAACTAAACTGGAAACTTGACTTGACATGAACTTGAAACATAGCTGAGTGTGAAATTGAACGTGAACTGAAACATGACGTGAACGTGAAATACATGAACTTGGAACATAACATGAACGTGAACTTGAAACGTATTATTGTCTCATGGGGTCACCATGATACAGTAGTCTTATATCATGAGGGTACCATGATAGCGTAATCTTTTCTTATGGGGTTACCATGATAGAATAGTCTTATCTCATGAGGTTATCATGATAGCGTAATCTTATCTCATGGGGTTACCATGATGAAGTAGTCTTATCTCATGGGATTACCATAATTGAGTAACAACAATAAAATGAACAATAACTTAACTGCACGAGGGCGTACATGAACGTGAACTTGACATGACTTGAAAGAGTGTTCCCGAGGTATACAAACTGTACTCGAGACGGCACTTGACATGAAATGAAAACACAGAAATCCTGACGTAGCATAACATGGCATGAACGTACTTTGAAAGTCATGAAGTATTTGAGACAGACAACATTTTGTAACATGACATAACATATAACAAACAATATTTTATAACATGGCATAACATGTAACAGAAAATATTACATGACATGACATACATGTGATAGATAGCATAACGTAACATGACATACTTGCAACAGATAAGTATTTCGTGACAACATAAATCATGTATAACAGATAAAACATGTAATGACATAGCATGGTATGGCATATATGATAACATACACACATATACTATAGTTCCCTTACATCATCACACATACATAGTAAACTGATAGTAAGTTAAGAGCTAACTTACCTCGATCTTGCGTTCTACGAAAATTCAAGCACAATTACGAGGAACTGTGAATAATGATTCTAAAAGTTAGATATTTAATCACTAACAATTAGAAACATGGAAAAAGCTAATTTAGAGTAAAATTATCATTTTACCCTCTACATATGGAAAAATGACTATTTTACCCCTAACTTAAGGATTTTGCATCCTAACTACAAAAATCACCAAAATTTACATTTATCATATAAATTTTGTCCTATCAAATATAAACATAGAAAAATTAAAAACAAAACATAACTATGAAAAACTCATTATGGTCGAAACATCCATAGGTCAATTCTCTTGATTTTTGTTGCAATTTCTTCCTACTTCAAAACTCATAATTAAAACAAGATTTTACAACAAAGATCTTCCTACCCTAAGTTTAAAAACATACTTAAAACATCCATTAAAAATAAATGCAAATCATCACCACCAAACTTTTTAACCAAAAAATAAACCCTTGAATCACAAGTTTTGACCTTACTCAAAACATCTCCAAGAATTTGAAAAATTCAAATCTTACTCCTAACATATTCATAACATCATCCTAAGAACAATCATGCTTTAAATCATAAAAAAAAAATTCACCAAAAATCACAAAACAACACTTGGAGTTTTCGGTTCAACACTTAGTTAAAAAACAGAAACTTTTATCAATCTCTTGATCTATGGCTTAAAAAGATGAGATTTTCAAACTAAGACATCACATGGTTTAAGGAATTTGTCCTAAAGAAGATCCAACTATCAAACTTAAAATCACAAGGTTAAAAATCAATAAACATGGATCTAACCCCAAAAATCAAATCTTAGGTCTAACTGAAATCCTCTTGCATAGAAAAATCATATCTTTGAAACTAATATTAAATATCTTCAAAACAACATCCTAACATGCATATAAGAGACTTGTGATCATCAAATAAAAATATCAAAGTCATTGGAGTGAGATTAAACCACGAAATATTCAAACTTTCTCAAAGCAAAAATTGTTTTTCCAATTCCAGTTTCTAAGTTTCTATATTTAAGAAAATCTTTCATCAAAAGCTTTAGTCATACAACAAATCCTCAATGAACATTCATATACATAAGTTGAAAACACTTCATAAAAATTTCGGGCCAAGATCTGTCCATTAGTTTGGTCAAACATTCCAAAATATAACACATTCTTTAGTTTAACGCCCAGAATGACCTTTCCATAGTTAAAACAATTTTTAACCTACCAATGACAACGAAATGAAACAAATAAGATATCTATAGAAACTAAACTCAAAGATGAACAACTTTTGGGTTTCTCTCTAAGAACGGGGTGAAGAAGTGATGAAATGAAGTGAAGTGTGTCTTGCACAACTTTAGACTTCTGGAGGGGGAGTTATGGGCTTGAATGACCCTAGATTGGAGGTGTCTATGTCACATAAAGTGAAGAATAGTGAGGGGCAAGGACTGACTGCTGCTACTGTGTGGTATGAAGTTAGATGAGGTGGATTTCCCCTCTCACATCAAGGCACTATTGGGTGCAGCCAAGGGCAATAGATAGCTTGCCATGTGGGGGAGGAAACGTATTCAAGAAGTTTTGCCAAGGTGGCCAAATTCGTGGGCCTTGATGGGCCTCAACCAAGTGGACTTCAATTTGGGGTTTAGAGAGGGTTTAGTTAGGGTTTGGGATGCTATCAAGCCCAAATCTAATTTTTCTTAGCTCAATCAAAATTCCAAGGTTTAAAATGTTGGATAATGATATCATAACATGAATTTGATGAATTAATAGCATGTGGAAGTGATTTAATCAAGTGATTAAACACAATGCTAGAAATCGGATCAAAAAAGGTTTGGATGCCAACTTTAGGGTTTGGGGAAACCGTTTAGGGTTTCGGTTTCAACCAAGCAATAAGATTTTGATTAGGTGGCATGATCTCACACATTAATTCCTTTATAATCCAACTCATGGTTCATCTTGTGCCAAGTGTCCAATACTATTCACCAAGAGTAGCTAAGATCCTGCCAAGTGTTTAAATAAAACTTTTCTAACCTAATTTGCATATCCCACACTGTGATTTTGAAAGCACTGCACTAGATGCTACTATAAAGGTTACTATTCACTCTGGGAAAGTGAAATATAAACTTTGTACTGTAAAATCTTAAATATTTACACAAACCTAACTGTGCAATTTGTATATTGAAATTCAATCTTGAAGTGTGTCGAAATAAGCAAAACGCGTTTTCGAACAAGCATTTCGTCCAAAAATTGAAGGTGAGACTATTGCGTTATAAAATCCTAAATAAATAACGGAGTCTAATAGCGTAGACCATAACTCAAATAAATAAAAAATCATACTTTTGGCACTATAGTGAGTGATAACTCTGACTATTCTGACAGACTAAAACTTACGCGATTGGTCGATTCGTGAAAACTTACGGTATTTTCATGAGATTCCTAAAGCCTATAGAAATTTCACCATTGAATTTCTAGCGAGCTGTTACAAGTTTCTTTCATACATTCTCACTCACATACATACTTTACATCAAACGTTTTCTTTTCTTTAAGACATTACAATGTGGGGTTTTTCTTTTAAAAAAGATTTTCTTCCTTCAAAACATTCCCACATTGTACTTTCCTTTATAAAATTAAAACATTTCATGCATACAATTAATCTTATTACTTTCCTTTGGCCAGTACACATTGTTACGTCCCGTGTGTTGAGATTAGCGGTCTTTTGGACTTGATTATGAATGTGGCCGCAGGTTGGAAATCCCTTAGTCAAGGGGCATCACTAGGTGCACTACCAATACTACTTATTGGGTATTGCAATCTGCCCAGTCCTTTGGTACCATCATTCATTTATCAGTCATAGTCGTTACGTAGTTTCATATATTAAAACATTCATTTATTTTCAGTCATTTCATTTCATTTCTTTTCATTCATTCCTTTCTTTTTCATCAGATCATTTCATAAAACTTCTTTTCATAACATAAAGTATAAAACCTCATCATTCATTTCGTGGAACATACATACAATACATACTACGTGTAGCATCCAATCACATGCATACAATTACTATTTGGGTTGCGTGGTGCGTAAAAAATGGGCTGTCAAAGAAGGTCATTACATATATATACTTAAACCTTAATACCATAGCATACATTCGTAAAACATTTTCATTCTAAGAAAGCATTCCTTTTCTTTTCATTTCATAAAAGAACATTTTTCATAAAAGCATTTCATAAAGCATTTATTTTCATTTTCATACTTTTAGAAAACTCTAAAAGAGCATAAACGTAATACTTACCTGGACTCCATGCTAAGCACATTTAATTTAGTCCGTTCATGTGCTTGTCAGGTGGCGACTTACATGCATTCACAACCTCACGTCACTTCCTTTTCATTTAAAGAACGCTAGGCATAAAACTTGCATAAGAAAACTATCCCTAACTCTTAGTCCATTTTATCCCATATGACCTTAACCTCTCGTTGGTTCTTGACTTAGACTTCTTCCACTTAAACTAGTCATTGTCCAAATGACCTTCATTGTCCACTTACTTGCACGCTTCTTCATGTCATCCCTAATTATACAAACGTGCACCTCTAGGTACTCCAAATATTCATCTCATTTCACTTACAAATGTCATCATCCAATCCTTGAAGTAGAACCCTTGCTATAAATATTAGGCCTAGACTGTAATCTAGAATCCCAACTTCATTTTCAAATTAATAAATTGAGCTTTCATGCTTCACTTTAATCCCCAACCATTATTCATGAGCTTACAGCTTAACCTCACTTCACCATATGACTCAACTGCAGTCACAATACCAATCTTTAAATAATACCCTTCCCTCGTACATAATCCAATCTAACACCAATCATAAGTCCCAATTCATTTCCTCGCACCCAAATGCATAACACAAGTCAACCAAGCATACCCCTACAATCAAACATACATATGTCATACCCCCTTATCACCTAAGATCAACGTATAATTCACTTAAGCACTCACTTGCTCTTACAAACCTCATCCATAATCAATACATTTAATATAAACAACTAAGTCCATATAGCGACCACCATCCTCATCATGCTTTTCATCCCCACTACTATTTCATCATCTCATCCCAACATCTCAAGACAAGCCATCCAGACTTCATATGCTCACATCCAACACCTCAATACAACTCAATTATAAACCTAGTCCAACTTACACATAATCATGCACTTTGAAATTACTTCCATACTACAACATCACAATCCACATGATCCAACACAATGATAATACATAAAGATATAAGCTTCATTCATCACTCCACACACTCGACCTTCACAATTACTATATTAAATTAATAAGTCTCTTAATGCAAACCGTACATAAATCCCATCCATCATCCATATAACTCACATACCAAGCACCCGACTAATCACATAGCTTCTCAAGTCCCAACAAATGCAATACCCATGCTCCTTCCCAATTTCCCCACTTAAGAAATTCCAACACTTCACCAACTACAAACACATACTCAAAACAAGGTCGAACACTTCACAAAGCACATAACCAACACCTTCAATACGACCAAGCACTTGCTCCCAACACTTCGCACTTCACAACCCAACTACAATATCACAACCACATCCATTTCTCCTCCGTTTTCCACAATAACACAATCAAAATAGTAAATATACATAGATACAAATCTGCCTAAGCACTCAACACCACACCATACACGTCTATATACACTAAAATAATACACTTAAGACACAAAGGTAGGATTTTTACCATGCTTAAGGGTTGGACAAAGAAGGAGGCGTGCGGGAGGTGTTGCTGCGTCCATGGTTGCTCATGGTGGTGTTGCGTCCATGGGTTGCTCGTGGTGGTTCTGCGTTGTGGCTAGAGGCGGCGATGGTGGCTCACGGTGACGGGGAAGGCCACTGTAATGAGAAAACCATGGGGAAAAGAGGTGGGGCTTGGATCCGAGAGAGGAGAGGGGGTTGAGAAGGGTGGTCGAGATGGATCTTGGTGGCAGGCTCGTCGGCATACTCATGGGTGGCTCACGGTGGCGGCAGCATGGCAGATCTGGACAGTGTGCGGTGGAGACCAGAGAGAGAGAGCATGCGAGGGAGAGAGATGCGAGAGCTGTGGTGGAGCAACAGTTGGTGACTGGCAGAGTCGTAGGCGACTGAGGGTGGCAATGGCCATGGCTGGAGACGACGGAGGTGCACGAATCTACTGAGATCTGAGAAGGAGAGAGAGAGAGCATTGGTGAGAAGGTGAGGAGCTGAGGGGGAAAATACCCACGATGGCTCGACGGCAAGGGGAATCGTTCATGGTGGAGCAGCTGGCGCTGCTAGGCGGTTTCAAGGAGAGAAACCGAGGGAGGAAGGAGATAGGGGCTCCAAAATATAAGGAGGCTTATGTAACGCCCGTCCTTGTGGTGGGACTTTTTCTAAAATATATATATTTTTTATAAAAGGACGACGGGAATTACCGTCCTATTTAAAACTTTTCACTTGCATACCCAGGGTGCGAGACTCCACGTTTATAGATTAAAATGTGCTTTGACAATGAAAGGGGTTTACAGCGGAAAACATAAATCTTATAATAAAAAGCCCTCTCGTACGTTTAAAACTCATGCCTAGACTTCCGTGCTCTTCCCCATGGGCCGTGTCCGTCCTAATCGTGCAGTTCCTGTGAGGGGGAGGGACATGCATAAAAACTAAAATGAGTCGAAGACTCGTAAGCATTACTTCATACCGTTAAAAATATAACAATATAGGTTTTCATTCATGCATTCATCATTCGTACATACTATTACGTGCGTGCATACGTGCGTTCGTTTGAAAACTTCACTGGACGGGGTTTTTCTCTTTTAAACATGGGCTTCCTTTTCGTAAAACGTTTCTCCCGTCAGTGCCTTCATTTCTGCAAGAGTTCGTGCATGTTTACGTGCGTTCTTTTGAAAACGTCACTGGACGAGGCTTTTCTTTCAAAAGACTTTCCTTTCTTTAAAACCGTGTCCCCCGTCAGTGCCTTCATTTCTTAAAGATTTGTGCATTAGTGCGTTCGTACATGCGTGCATACATCCATTCGTTCTTATCACTGTCATAGGCCAGTACACACTGTTACTCCCCGTGTGTTTGGGGTTAGCAGTCTTCCTTTGGACCCGAATTTTGCCCGTGGCCACGGGTGGGGAATCCCTTTTCATAGGGGGCAGCACTGGGTGCACTTTCAGTACTACTTACCTGGCATTGCAATCTGCCCATTCATTGGTACCCTTTTCTTTCAGTCATGTGGCCGTTACGTATCTTCATACATTCATGCTTTCATTTCTTTCTTTGCTTTTCATTTGTTCGTTCATGTCAGCTCGAAAGAGCTGGAGCTTTCATTCAGTTCATTCTTTCATTCATCAGTCCTTTCTTTTCATGAGAAAACATTTCTTTTCATGAGAAAGCATTTCTTTTCATGGATAAACATTGTTTGGGGCGTAAGCCCAAAAATTGTCTTTTCGTGTTTCAGTTCTATCTTTTCTTTAACAGTTCGTTCTTGAAAACTTCATTTGAGAACATACATGGGCCTAAACGTCAGGTTTCGTGACATCCATAAGCGTCACCTTTGAACGTCGTCTCTCATGGCATCAACGAGAGTCACCTCGTGGCGCACATGAGAGCGTCGGTTCGTAGGATCCACAAAAGCATCCGTTGTCATGCCCTTCATGCATCTTCATCAGTTTATGGATTTTCTTAGAAAATACATACAATAGATACAGCGTATAGTCATCCATTCACATGCGTACAATTAATACTTTGGTTGCGTAAAAAGGGGCTGCCAAGGAGGGGCGTACATGCTTATACCTTTTAACAATTAGCATTTTCTTTCTTAAAACGTCTTTCGTTTCTTTTCGTGAGCATCTTAAGGGAAAAGTGTTTCTTGTATCTTTGAAAACTCTAGAAGAGTATGAATGTAACACTTACCTGGACTCCATGCTACTTGCATGTCATTCAGTCCATTCATACTTGTCAGATGGCATCCTACATGCATACACATAACTTAACGTCATTCTCTGTCTAGTACATAAGCAACTTGAACTATAAATAGAACTACGATATACTTGGAACACTCTCCTTCTATCCATGCACTTACGTGCCCTTTACTATGTTAAAACCTTCAGGGACCCATTAAGGTCACCCCATCTTCCAACTCAGGTCTTGCCTCGAGTGCTCATCCACTAAAGTGAACTCATGATTCACCTTAGGATTAAGACACTAAGGCCTCTTTCTCATTCTTCTCATTAACCTCATTCCGACGCATGACTCAAACCAACTAAGTCACGCATCCCGTCCTTAGACAGTACACCCGTCACTTTCTTCATGCATCTTAACCCATACAAATCCTCATTCCTATCCAGACAAGTCATACGGCTCTAAGCCAACTCTGAGGCTTAAGCACCGTGTAACTATACTCATGATAGATTACCCATTACATATGGTGAATCCATCCGGCACATGTGTCTAACTAGACTACGCATATACTCTACCCCTTATCACCTAAGATCACGTTGATCACCAGCTTCGAGGGACAAAGGTCATACTCCGATACCAACCTTCTCTTAACCCGGCTAGCATGGCTCCTCATGTTACCCGTCCCTTTGACAGTTTATCCCAACACTTACACGACAAGACTCCAATCATAACCATATCTTATGCCACGTCATACAGCTCGAGACTGCTCCCAAGCTACACCGTGACCTTGTCGCGTTACCCAACACTCTGGTACATAAATTCCTAACTCATCACAAGTACGATTCCTTATGTACTCCCGACACAACGTGACATTTTGTCAAATTCCCATTACGCCATTCATACCCTATCACTTCACCCCATGGCAAGCACGACTGTCAGTAACTACGTCACTTCGTGACGTTGCCCAGTCATGCTTCCGCTGCGTACTCTTACACTTGTTCCACTACTTTGCCCATCACAAGCACAACTGTCAGTAGTCATGTCACTTCGTGACATTCCTCAGTCATGCTTCCACTGCGCACTCTTGTACTTGTTCCGCTACTTTGCGCATATTCCTAGCCATAAGCCCATCACGGTGACAGTTGCCACCTCAGACTACAGGCTGTGCCATAACTACTTCGGGACATTGTTCCATAGTTCCCAACATTGTCCATCACGTTCCACGCCCATCAATCACGTAACCATCCTTATCTCCACGACACGCCACACGGAAATATCGCTGCCATGTGGAGTACACTCCACGTATACTCCCTTCATACATACCACGCCACATCACCAATATGGTATACCCGCCATATGGTACATCACTATATCACATGGAGTACATTCTTTGTGTACTCCATCCACATACATTACGCTACATCACCATTAGGGCATATCGGCCACATGGTACATCACTATATCACATGGAGTACACTCCTCGTATACTCCTTTCATACACACTACGACACATCACCATTATGGCATCCCTGCCATATGGTGCGTCGCTCCATCACATGGAATACACTCTGCGTATATTCCATGCACTTACGACACATCACCGCTACGGCATACCCGCCGTATGGTGCGTCACTCCATCACATGGAATACACTCCGCGTATATTCCATGCACGTTACGCCACATCACCACTATGGCATACACGCCATATGGTGCATCGTCCACCACATAGAGTACACTCCACATGTACTCCCCACATACGCTCCATCACCATTATAGCATACTCGCCATACGGAGTACATTCCACATATATCCCCTTCATATATCATACCCCATACAGAGCACACTCAGCGTGTACTCTTCCCGTTCCACATACACCACGCCACATCACCATTATGGCATACACGCCATATGGTGCAGCAATCCACCACATGGAGTACATTCCACATGTACTCCTTTTACACGCACTACCCACAGAGTACATTTCTCCGTGTACTCATCCCGTTCTACCATATGCCAGGAGGGTATATTTTACATATACTCTCCTTGTCTCACATTACGCCACATACAAAGTACACCCAACGTGTACTCTTCCCATTCCACACAACGCCACGCCATCCATACAACACATGCCCCACAACTGCATTACACAGCACAGTCCACAACACTTCACAATATGCCCAACACTTCACAGCACACTACACGGCACAATGCACCTCCATACAACACGGATAAGCCCAACACTTCACTACACAGAGTGCCCAACACTTCATCACACAACACCACATCACAATTGCACAACTCCATTAATACTAACAGCACAGTCCACAACCTAGTCAACAAATCAATATCTAACATAAATACGAGAGGTAGAGGGTTATACCATCGACGGGATAACTCGTACGTTGCTCGTTGACCGTCATAGCCGATGATGTCGACAGTGTCGTACGTGGCGGCTGACCCACGTACGTTAACTGTTTAAGCGTTTGGATAGCTAGGTGTGGTCTTAGAAGGGCTCGTGATGGCCTTGTGATGGCGATGAGGGGCATAACACGGCGGCTCTAGCCATGTGCTGTGGCGGTCAATCACGCGCAATGACTGTCCATCACGTGCAGTGATTACCCACCACATAAAGTGGTGGCTTGGACCTAGGGCTCAGCTAAGGGAGGTGCGGTGGCTCTCGTGGTGGCGTCGAGGTGGCTCCATGGTGGCTCACGGTGGCAGATCTGGCCATACCGTGGAGGAGAAGCCGTGGGAGAGTGAGAGAGAGTGTGCTTTCGTGGGTGGCAGATCGGGGCCGTGGGAGGTTGGGTTGGCTTGGTGGCGGCCTGAGGAGGCTAGAGGTGGTGGTTACCAGCCGTGGGTGGCGGTGCACGGCGTGCAACCCATGCGTGCATGAGGGGGAGAAGCCGTGCGGTGGAGAGAGGCTATGGGCCTCGGGTCATGTGAAGGAGCTCGGGGAAGGGGAGTGGAGGTCCATGGTGTCACAAGGTGGCCGTGGGTACTGCGCACGGCGGCGCTAGGGGCCGGGCACGGTGAAGCCGTGCGTGGGTCTCCTTGTGTGTGCGTGTGTGCGACGGAGGGAAGGTGGCTGCGTAACAGGGACTGGCTTCGGTGGAGGATGATGGCCGGTGGGAGGGGAGGTCACCGTGGGAGCGGTGGAGCCATTGGGCTGCACACGGCGGCGTAGTGCCCTTGAGCCCGTTCGGGCTTCACACTTCTAAGGGTGAGGAAGAGAGAGCATGAGAGGGAGGGGCTGCCATGGTTGAGCTCGCCGGAGGGAGAGGAGGCCAATGGTGCCGGCGGTGAGGGCAGGCGGCGCCAGGCTGAGGCCTTAAGCCATTCAGTTGGGGTGGATTGCGTACTTCGTATGCCGAATGAGAGAGGGAGGAGAGAGAGAGAGCTGAGGGATATGAGGGAGAAAGAGAGGGTGGTCTGGGTTTATAATCCAGTCCCTTTGTCTGGGGATTTACACAACGATTTAACGACGAGGGATTAAAACACTAATTTGAACATGCATAAATATTAACTTAATTAAAAGCGCTTAGAGGAATTAAGGTAGAATATTATTTTAAACTAACTTTTGTTTATAAAATAATATTATTCTTCATCATTAATAAAATGATGAAGTCTCACTTAACATATTTAAAAGGGTTAAACCATTTAATTAATAAAAGCTCTCAACATAATTTAAATCCCATAATATCTTAAATAATTGAAATCATTTTAATAATAATATTAAAATGATTTCCGGCAATTATAATATTTTTGGAGCTCTTCAAAAATATTATGATTGTCGTATTTAAGATCAAATCTTAATTCAATAATACTGGAAATACTTTTTATAAATATTTTTAGCATATTTAAAACACTGGGCGTGCCCCCTAGAAGTCATACGATATCTTTCGAGACATGCCATCATGGTTCGACACGCATAACGTAGCTCGCAGTCGCTAATGGGAAAGGCAGATGATCACATAATCTCTGCCTTCGGGATTTGCTTACGTCATAAAGAGGAAACATACGTCAGAAAGAAGAAGCGTACGTAAGAAGGAAGGATCGTACGTAAGAAGAAGGAGCAGGATATCACAGCTTACTTGAAAACTGGGTTTGGTTCAATAATACTAAAAATCACCCCATTAAAGTATTTTTGGACATTTAACACATTTGGAATATTTTAAAACATTGGGTCTAATTTAAAAATCATCTACAATATTTAAAAACAACGCTTTGAGATTTAAAATGCAAAGGCAAGACTTGTCACCAATTGAGATAAAAAGGAGCGGGTTGTCACATTTGATGCTCAAAAGTTCACCATATAGGGTTGATCAAGTATAGCAATTTGGCCTAAATCGGGAATGTCACCACGCAATGTTTAAATTATATTGACTAAAAAGGTTAGTACCGAACTCACCAAAATTAGATTATAGTTAAAATTTGGTCATTTCATCCAAAAAGTAACAAATATTGACTAATAGGGTCAGTACTGAAGTTGCGAATGCAGAACTTAAGGCTAAAAGTGTAGAAGAACAATGTGATGTGAATGTGGAAGACGAAGTGAATGTGGAAGGTGGAGTGAGTGTGGATGATGGAGTGAATGTGATTTCATCTTCGAGTAGTGATCCTTTGGAGCCATTTGTTGGTATGGTATTTGATGACGTGGAATACGCCCAAGCATTTTACAATGCGTATGCAAGACCAAAAAGTTTTGCAATTCGGACCAACCATACTCGATTGTCAATAGATGAGAAAAAATTAATTGCAATACACTATGTTTGCTCAAGGGAATGATTTCAGCAGGAAAGTCGCAAAAAAAAAAAAAAAAAAGAACAAATCCTAAACCTGTTGAGACAAAGATTGGATGTAAAAGTAATGATGGGAATAAAAAAAAGATGGTGAAAAATGGATAGTATGCAAGTTTGTGCTTGAACATAACCATGTTCTACTTATACCGAGAATTACTAGTTTACTTCGTAGACATAGGGGAGTAACACCAGTCTAAAAAAATCTTATTATGACTTTGAATGAGTCCGGTGTACCAACAAGAAAAATTATGTCAATGTTGAGTACAGAATTAGGCGGTGACTTTAATGTTGGTTGTATTGGCAAAGATGTTGAAAATTACTTTGGAAACAAAAGGAAAAAATTATTTGAAGAGGGAGATACACAAAGGTTAAATGCCTACTTTCTTGATTGACAATGCAAAGAACTTGAGTTTGTGTACTCCATGCAAGTTGATGAGAATGGGTATATGGACAATTATTTTTGGGCAGAAGCAAGATCAAGAGCCGCATACCAATATTTTGGAGATGTTATCACATTTGATGTCATGTACCGAACAAATATTTATAAGATGTTATTTGTGCCCTTTTTTGGAGTTAACCATCATCGTCAAACCATAATGTTTGGTTATGTTTTATTAGTTAATGAAACAGTCGAATCATATACATGGTTAATGAGAACATGGTAAGAGACAATGCTTGAGCGTACCCCTTCAATTATAATTACCGATGATGACAAGGTAATGGCGAACGCCATTGTAAAGGTACTCTCAAATATGACTCATAGGTTGTGTTTGTGGCATATTTTACAAAATTTTCTCGAACATTTGTCTCATGTATATAACAAATTTTTGTACTTTTAAAAAGATTTTCGTCATTGTATCCAATAGACAATTACAACTGATGAGTTCGAGCAAGAATAAAGTTCAATATTAGTGAAGTATCGGTTAGAAGATAATATTTAGTTGTAAAATTTTTACATCTAACGGGATAAGTGGGTTCCGGCTTACTTGCATTCAACATTCTATGTCAGTATGTCAACAACTCAAAAAAGTGAAAGCATGAATAAGTTTTTCAAGGATTATGTTCGTTCAAGCACTATGGTTAGTGATTTTATGCATCAGTATGAGAAAGTTGTAGATACACGTTATTTTAAAGAGAAAGAGAAAGATGTGCGAACAAAATCTACAAAGGCAATATTGAAAACATGTCACAAAATTGAAAAGGAGATGACCATAGTTTATACAAGAAATTCTTTCATGATCTTCCAAGATGAGCTTTTCAATAGTCAACGGTACAAATCAACCAAACTTTTCAAAAATGGTGAAAGCAAGACATATGGAATGGCACCTCATGACAAAGAAACTCCCATTTATTATATGATCTTGGAGAGTGGAGAAGAGAATGCAACATGTACATGTCATATGTTTGAGTTCATGGAAATTCTTTGTAGGCATATCCTATGTATCCTTGGCAAGAGTTGAGCTATTTTCGACATGCCATGTTCTCAAGGGCATGTCCTAACACAGGATGATCCTATAATAAGAAAAAACAAGTTGATAATGTAATTTTATGGCATTGCAGAACTTGGGTCACAGTAAACAAGAATACTTAACCACCTCTCTCTTGCCTTAGAGAATGTCTACAAAGAGTTACTTTTAATGGAAGATCATATATATATTCAGGAAACATATTTTCCAGGTGGAGAGGATTCAACCAATGATTCTCATATGTTAAGAAGTCAAGTTGTATCAATTTTTCACAAACGGTACAGGATCATGGGTGCCAGCAAAAGGATAACCAAATTCTTTAAGAGCAACGAACCCAAAAGAGATGCAAGCAACGAAGAAAAGACATAGCATTTGCAAGAATGCGAGACATACTAGGAATAATTGTCCTTCAATGAGGTATAGTAGCTTATAAATATTTGTGTTTTATTATTTTTTAATCAAAGAAGTTTGTGTGTGTGTGTGTGTGTGTGTTTTGTTGTGGTTAATGTAGTGATTTTGGGCATACAACTAACAACATATCACAAAATTTAGATTCTTAGTGAAAATTTGCTTATGCGTTGTATGTGATTTGTTTTTTTTTTTCTTTTGGATTAATGAGACAAAATGCATTAGATGTGAAGCTTAACCCCTCTTTATTTTGATGTGACAGGGAATATGCATTAGATTGTGAAGCTTTTGAAGAGTGGATTGAAGCTTTTGTTGCTTTTATTTCATTGTATCCAAGCTATTGAAAAGTGGATGTAACTGAAATCTTGATGCTATTTCTTTGTGTAATTCTGAATTCCAGATGCTATTTCTTATGTGATTCCAAATTATGAATTATGGGTGTTTCTTCATGAGCTTTTAGCTTTGTACTTAATTTAGGTTGTGTTCAAAACATTTTCAAAAACTTGTCCATAATATGTCCAGATTGTGTTTAAAACATGTCCAAAGTATTTCCAAAACATGACCAAAACATGTCCATAACAAGTTCATAACATTCACCACATGTCCATTACATTCACAACATGTCCATTACATTCAACACATGTTCAAAAGCCTATCCATAAAACATGTTCAGGTTGTGTCCAAAACATGTCCAAACCTGTCCATTACCTTACCACATAATTTTATGGATACATAAAAATTACAGTACAAATCATCATAAAAAAAACAACCATGACAAGAATAAAGCTTTTAAGATTCCCTTGTACTTCTTCTTCATTGTTTAACTTTGGCTTGTTCGATCATTACGCATTCATGAAGTAACCTCTCGTTCTTTCATTGAGCTCACTCCAACGTCATCTTATAGTAAGTGTTTTGTTCACTTTCAAGATCAATCCATTCAAAAAATTACATTGTTATTAATCTTAAAGTTTAGATAATTGTAAAATCTTCTACCAAAATTATTAGTTTTTCCAAAAATTCGTAGTTTCAATTGAAGGCCACAATAGCAAAATGGTCTTTCTAAACTAGCTTTGTCTTCCCCACTTGCAGTCCAAGAGAACCAGAATAAGAATCTAAACTTGTCGTTTTCTAGAAAATAGAGAAGAAAGTAAGCATTATAAGAACTAACTTAATTCATAAGTGTCCTTACCAAATTGTGCTTTTCATAATTTAATTCATGTTCTGTGTATAATATAAGAAAGGATTCAAATAACAAAAAATATTATCAGTATATTTATAATATATCACTATAAAATTTCATAAATCATTACAGAATTCGTTGGAATTCTAATAGATATAATATTACTTGACTACATGGAACGAGTATAATATATAGTTGCTTTGAGTGATATGATCTAACACTAGGTGAATATTGCATGATGATCATGTGGATTTATAAGTAGTACTTTCAATTTGCTCCTCAGTATATAATATTTTAATATAGTATTATTGCCTTAGAAATTCGACTAGTCCTGAGTGCCATACCTAGGGCCACTGATGATCATAAAAGCACTAGTTGGAGAGATTTTCTTATCGAACTCCATTATCTTTTTAACACATATAAGACAATTCTCAGTTCTTAGGCAAATTCACCGACATAATGGATTCATGGTTCCAAGGGAAGTAGGCAAATTCACTAGTATAGTTGATTCATGGTTCCAAGGGTAGCTAGACATTCAACTTTCATGTATATCCAATCAAACCACAATCTCACGACAGTGGATAATTGTCAGGAAATAACAAAATAATTGATATGAGTGTTTCTTAGTCAATATTTTTAGATTTTTTTCAAAGTTGAGATTTTGCTTTTTGCATCTTCGGTGGAAAAAGAATAGTCGATTCTTTTTCACTAGTAAGTATTCATGGTTCCAAGGAAAAATTCACTAGCTTAGTCAATCAAACCACAATCTCAAGCTAGTGGATAATTGTCAGTGGATGAAAAACCACATTCAACTTTCATATTAACTAACATGAAAAATACACCATTACTACAATCTCAGAAGAATTTGTAGGAAAAAATAGATGTCCAATCAAACAAGAAGTTTCAACATTTTGACCAAAGGCAAAGAACTTTTTGTAGCATCGACTATAACTTGTAAAATGGCATATCAGAGATCTCAGATCTCGTTGACTGAGACGCTAACGACACCAGTCACATCCTTAGAGTGTCACGACTTTGAGGGTTACGTCGTCGACGACAGTTGGTAGAGAATATATGTTGTCTTTTGAAGGCTTGCGGATTTCTGCTTTTGGTAGAGAGAGGGGGAGGGTCATGGGTGAGGGGGGGCTTTCAGGTTTCTAGTCCTGGGAGAGAGAGGGGGGAGGGTCATGAGTGAGAGGTGGGCTTCAAGGTTTCTGATCCTGCGAGTAGGGCGAGGGGGGAGGGGGGCGAAGAGGGGAAGAGCGGAAGGGTTATTGGAGAGGGGAAGGCTTTCGTGCATTATTATCTGTTGTGTGGTCACATGGGAGCTTAAATGGGAGGCCTACTTGGCACTCACCCATTGGAGAGCTGTTATTTGGGGGATAACAGACCAGCCAGCCAGAAGTTATTCGCTTTCTTCAATTTCAATCCAAAGCAAGGAAGTTTGATCCGATCACACCTAATGAATCTGTTTGATTGTTTAGAATGATCATTGAGATTGATCATTCTTCTTCCATAACAATTTTCTCGCTATATCAAATTTTTTATCTGAATCTAAATCGAGAAGTGTCATTTTGCGAAAAAGAGAACAATCTCTTGGGAGAAATTAAAACAAAAAAATTCACAAAGAAACTTGTATTAAAGTGAATAAAAATGTTGGGAAATTTTCGTGTTTTATAGGGAAAGAATACAACTGTTGAAAAAATATGGTTGTTGAGAGAATATGTCTACCTAAAGAATAAAATCATTGGAAGAAAATGACCATTGAAGAAATATGATTGTTGGAATAATATAAATGTTGTAAAAATATATTTGTCGAAAAATGTCATGTATTAATTTTTGTGCTTTTTTACAAGATTAACTATTCTAATTACCATGAGAATTAAAAAAAATATAAATGGAGATTAAAAATGAATGTTGTAATGAGATATTTTAGATAATGATTGGTACCTTTATGTCTCTATTAAATATAGCTTTAAGGTGCCCAACAATTTTGTTGGTGGCAGCCACTTGTGTGAGTTTTTATCTTTTTTATTTTAAATAATTTTAGCAATGTTAAATATAGTTATAGATTATGCAAGTATTGCGTATTCTTTTTTAAAAAAATAGAGTATATTAAAAAAATTAATTTTTTAATAGTAAACCCTATATTTACTTTTTTTTTTAAATCTACATATCACTTGCATACTTTTTGACTGCAAATATCATTTCTCTTTTAAAAATTCTCATACCCTTGCCATGAAAAGTACAAGTATTTTTATAATTTCACAAGCACTCTTACATTGATCATAAAAACATCTTGCATCCAAACATCCTCTTGGATACTATACTTCAACTCTCTCTTTACTGGGTATTGGTCTCCCTATCACTGATGGGGCAAAGCTTGAGTCCTTTATTTGTACTTGTTAGAACATCATCATCCTTTTAAATCAACTTTTTTGGCTAAAATTTGATGGAAAGTCCCAAAAAACACTCAATTGTGGGTCATGGATGTGGATAGGTCTTTTGACTTTGCTACTGTAACGATCCGGCCCAATAATTTTAAGGTCGAAATATTGATAATTGTTATTGGGTCTAAATTATATTTAATGAGCCATATTGAGTAAGCTCACAAACGATAAATTATTGAGGTTGATTAAGAGTTTTAATTAGGCTAAATAACTAGGTTAAATCCCATTTGTTATTTATTTAAAGAGTTAGACTCCTTTTAGAATTTGAAGATCGGCCATTAGAAATTTATTTTAATTTAAAATCATCACTGATTGAAATCTCATACACAGTCTCAGTCACTGTTAATCTTACATTGAATGAACTACTAAATCATATTTTTAAATTCAAGCTCTCTTATTGAATGATTATGACCGAGTCTAACTCGAGCTCGAACTCGTCGGCATGTTATTCCAATACAACTCTACAAGTCATCTTCACATTAAAACTTTTTAACTGATTGCCTTCTTAAACTCTAAGTCATGCACATCTCCGCCTTCCACTAGGATTCATGCCTCAATAGAACTCTCTTACAATTTTACAAATCATCTTCATATTAAACTCTTGAACCGACTCATTATATATACGCTTAGTCTCATGCACTTTAGGTGCATTTCATTCCTCTTCAAGCCCCAGTGTAGTTTTTGCTTACCCAAAATCACACAGAACACCTCTAGTTCACCAGCATTCCTCACGTTTTCTCTCTCCTTCTAGTTCACTTGATCGATTTCATATCGGAAATATTGGATTAACGCTGCGAGGTAAGTAGCATAATCATACCTTTACATGTATGTATGGTAAACAACATGTATTTTATAAAAATATTTGCATATACGCCCTCCATTGGAAGCCCCTTTTTACGTACCTAAGTCATGATAAAATTATGAAAATTTATAATTTTACGCAAAGAATTATGCATCAAAGTATTTATGAAAAGTGATGATTTTATGTGAGAGTTATGCATTAAAACATTTATGAAAAGCTATGCATGATTTTATGTGAAGATTTATGCATTAAAATATTTATAAAAAAAAATCATGATTTTATGTGAGGAAACATATATCACGGCATTTTATAGAAGAATGCGATTTCATTTGAATCTATGATATGACAAGTATGATTATGATGAAGTATGAATGATAAAATATGTAACGGCCTATGTTATGATATGAAGACAGTACCATATGTTATGGGCATATTGTATTGCCAAGTTGTACATGTTGGTAATGCACCCAGTGTGTCTTCCTTTTGTATGGATTTCACAACCCGCGACCAAGGGCGAAATCATAATCTACTTAGATTCGCTAACCCTAACTCAAGGAGTCAACAGTGGGTATCGGCCTATGACAAGTAAAAGACAAGTTGATGTTTATGTTATTGACTTGTGTATTTATGTGTCCATATACTTTTCAAGAAACTTTATATTTATTATGTTTACTGTATGATGTATTGCTTATTGAATATCGACTCGTTTTTGTATGTTTTTATGTTTTAACCACCCTAGGTGATGATTTTTATGAGGATGAGACTGCAGGATAGGACCTTAGCCTAGGGAGGCGAGGCAGAGGCCTAGATAGTTTATGTCATGCTTAGTTTTATGATTTAAAATTTAATAAGTTATTTTGATAAGCACAGGAGGCTTTATTGAATTTAAATGAGTGCTTCTGTATACTCTCTTTTGGATTTTAAGTATTTAATAAAGATTGAATTTATTTATTTATAGGATCTTTCGTATCTGGTACTTTGTTAAGAAGAAAATTTTTGAAGTCAAAGTTTAGTAACACCGGTTCTCCGAAACTTCTGAAAAATGACCTTATTGGGAATGGGGTGTTACAGTTATGCTCTCTAATATTCTTTAAGCATTTTCATCTTTGCAGGTAATTCACAACTTTAAAAAAAAAAAAAAACTAAAAAATATTTTAATGTCTTGAGTTAAAAAGAAAATGAAAAAAGGTGAGAGAGAAGAGAAAGGTTAGGGAAAGGAAGGAAACACAAAAGAGGGAATCGAGGGAAGAAAGGAAATGTTATTTGAGACTTATAGTTCTAAGTTTTTTGAGTTGAAATCAATTTTCAAAAGTGGAGGCTTGATTTTTCATTTAATGAACTTGTTCTCTATTAATAGTTTTTTTTTCAAGCGCATCCAAACACTGGAAAATCAGAAAAACTGTTTACAAAGATTATTGCATGATGAAATACATACACCTAAATGAATATATATTTTAGTTAAAATGAAGATGATCCTATTTAACTCTCTATTAAAATAGTAAAATTCGAAAAGTAATATTATTCGTTATTCAATATTTTAATACTTTCAATCATATCAATTAATGTCGCATACTTTAAATTAGAGGTGTAAAAAAAATCGAAAAAATCAGTTGAACTGGAACGAATCGGTACTAGGTTCAATCTAGTACTGGGTTTGGTTGGCCGGCAAGATGATCAACTAACGGTTGAAGAGCTAAAGTCCAATTCATTCCGGAGGTACAAAGGTCGATGTCAGGCACATTATCAGAAGTTCAGTACTACAATAGAGGCACGTCAAAATCCATTCCAAGCTATGCCACCGAACGAATAGGAGAAGGTTTGTAATATGTTTGAAGATCCTGCATATCAGGTAATTTCGCTGCTATCTTTTTTATAGTATATGATAGATGTATTTTTTTGATAAACGTGATCTCATTAATCAAATCGACCACTTACATGAAACATGAAGATACAAAGTAAAGGAATCAAATCAACTCATTTCCTTAGTAACCAAAGGAAGAATACAGGTTGGACACATCTCAATATCATAAACATCTTCAATGCAGTCGAGTGCAACCTTTGCAAGCATATGAGCTACCATATTAGCCTCACGATATGCATGTGATGCTGACCAAATAGCAGCCGAATTTAAAATATTTTTGGCATCTGTAATGTGACATCCACCCATGCTCTAGTTGGAATCATCTTGGTTCAAAAGATCCACTACCTGTTTTGAATCCCCCTCCAAGCATAACTGCCTTAATCCAAGATCCTTGCAAAAAACAGTTGCCATAAGGAGTCCATAAGCTTCCGCATCAAAGGCATTGCCTCTTAAGGTTCTGTTAGCACGAAGAGTGCCTATCACCAGGCCTTGATGGTCTCTTATGATTATACCTATACCAATTTTCCCTTCCCTCGGTTGCATAGCTGCATCCCAGTTAACTTTTAGAATCCCTACTGCAGGTTTTGTCCATCGATGAGCCCTTGCCAGAAGCTTTGTGTTAAGTCCAGATTCTTGTTGGAGGGCCTCCTTATGGGATGAAATTACAGTCCTGACCTGATCTGTGATTACCAGTGGATGTTTAAAACCTTTCCCATGCAAACTGTCATTTCTTCTAGACCATATCACCCTCATTGTGACTGCAACCTCATCTAATTCCACTGGATCAAGAGTGCCAACCAGGCTTGCCCAAACATTGAAAATCAAGTCACTTTGAAAAGATAGTTTCTGCACTTTCTTTGGACCTTGACACCACACGTCTCTTGCCCCAATACATCCCCATAAAGCATGGCCAGAAGTCTCAGGTTCTTGGTTGCATATTAGACAAATGCTGTCCTCAACTGCCTTTCTCCTTTTAAGATTAGCCAGAGTGGGAAGGGCCTCACTGCATGCTCTCCATAGAAACATCTTGGTGGCAAGAGGTACTTTAAGTTTCCAAATAGTCTTCCACACTTGGCAGTCCCTTTTCCTGCTTGATGATTCCCCTTCTTGCTCTCTTTCCATTTCTTTGCTGAGATGATAACCACTTTTGACTGTGTATATGTTATTCTGAGAAAACTGCCAAATAAGTTTATCTTCTCTCCCCCCTAAACTGATGGGAATGGCTTTGATACCCTCTATTTCCTGAAGAGTAAGTATTTCACACAGGAGAGATTCCCGCCATTGCTTCAGATGGGGTTCAATAATATTACTAACCTTGACACACCAGCAATCTGCTTCTCGAGGAGTCAAGATCTTTTGGGCAGGTAGTGAGGGAATCCATCTGTCTTGCCAAATGTTAATCTTCTGGCCATTTCCAACCCTCCATATGAGACTAGCATGAATGCCTACAAAGGAAGGCCTTGTCCCCAACTTTGCTTCAAGCAGATCTCCTTTGTTAAAATACTTTTGCTTTAAGATTTGTGCCACTAGGGATGTTGGATTTTGAAGGATCCTCCATCCCTGCTTTGAGAGTAAAGCAAGATTAAAGCATCTTGGGTCTCTAAAACCAAGTCCTCCTATTTCTTTGCTGCCACTGAGTTGCTTCCACTTAACTCGTTGAATTTTGGAGGAATCTTCATTGAATCCCCACCAGAATTTCCTAAGAATCTAATTCAACTTCCTGGTAATGGATGCTGGTAACAAGAACATTCCCATTGTATAGGTGGGGATGGCTTGTAGGACTGCTTTGAGCAAAAGCTCTTTTCCTGCTGCAAATAGAAACTTAGTCCTCCAATTACTAACTCGAGTCCAGGTTCTGTCAATTAGAGAAGGGAATGAGGCAATCTTTTTTCTACCCACCAAAGCAGGTAGGCCCAGGTATCTTTCAAAACTAGAAGTGGATTGGACACCTGCTAGCTGCAGTAGCTGTTGCTGAGTAGTCTGACTAGTGTTCTTGCTAAAAAAGATAGCAGATTTATCCTTGTTTAGTACCTGTCTTGATCCTTTCTCGTATAAATCAAGGATATTAAGAACACACTTGATTTCCTCATGCTTTGCTTGGCAGAAAAGTAGGTTGTCATCAGCAAAGAAAAGGTGATTCACAGTAATTGGGCCTCTACCAATAGGAGCAGGAGTTAAATTGCCACATGCCTCAGCTTGGTTTAGAAGAGAAGTGAGGGCTTCTGCACATAAGATAAAAAGATAAGGGGACAAAGGGTCCCCTTGTCTTAGGCCCCTTGAAGGCACAAAAGGCTGTTGAGGTTCTCCATTTACAAGAATTGAATAAGAAACAGAACTTAGGCAAGCTTGAATGATATGGATCCAGTGAACAGGAAAATCCATTTTGATCATGATGGCTTCAATGAATTTCCACTCTACCCTATCGTATGCCTTGCCATGTATAATTTAAGAGCCATAAAACCTTTTTTGCCTTGCATTCTAGAGTTCATAGAGTGTAGAATCTCAAAGGCTACCATGGTATTATCAGATATTAGCCTTCCAGGTACGAATGCACTCTGGTTGGGGGCAATGATCTGGGGCAGTATTGTTTCCAGTCTGTTTGCAATGGTTTTAGACACAATCTTGTATAATACATTACAAAGACTGATGGGCCTGTAATCAGCTACTCTTTTGGGGCTTTTGACTTTGGGAATGAGTGAAATATATGTATCATTAACATCATTGAGTGAGCCCCCATGATTGAGAAACTTAAGAGCATAACTGCACACTTGATCACCAACTACCTCCCAATGTTTTTGATAGAACTGAGCAAGGAACCCATCAGGTCCTGGCGACCCTAAGGGGATTCATATGAAAAACTACTGCATTGATATCTTCCTTAGTGAAAGGATTTAAAAGCCAGACCTTCATGTTCGTATCTAGTTTAGTGTCCAGCGCATTCAAACATTGCTCAACAGATGAAGGGTGGGAAGTGGTAAATAAAGAAGGAAAATCAATGCAGTCAAATGCATAGAGGATTCTCAAGGAAGAAGAGTTACTAAACAGTCAGAAATTGAAGAGGTCTTCACAGGTTAGATATAATTTTTTTCTTGTTTTTTAGCAACGGAATATTGTGAACAAAATAAATAAAGCAAACGATGCCCCATCATGTGGGTTCTCGATCTTTTCATCGATTATCTAAAAAATTGGTAAGGTTATACTAGTCACCGTTAAATATTAACATATATGTTTTTTTTTATTTAAGTTGTAATATAGATTTCCCTTTTGCTGGAAGAAGAAAGTCATACTGACTATAATCTGACCCAATTGTATGCTAAAACACATAAAAACTGTGATGGTGTTTGGACCACTCCCGAAGCATAAACAAATTATGTAAGTTTAAGTTTTTTTTAATTGTTTAATAATATTTTTGTTACTTATACTAACTTTATTATAGGACAAAATGATATCACTTAAGGAAACAGCTGGGGATACATCTGATGAATCATCTTTCAACGATGTTTAGATCATTTCTCAAGTTCTTGGACCACGTTTTGGATATTTGAGGGGCTTAGGATGTTGCATGAAGCCATCATCATTCTCTTCTCAAGTAAAATCAAATAACAACTCTTAGGAATTAGAGGAAACAAAGCTGAGATAGAACATTTGAGGCCCAAGCAAAAAGAGTTGCTGACCCAATTAGATCAAGCAGCAGATTCAGAGGCGAAATTAGAAGAAAATATGCAGAAGAAGCGGGAGATTCAATCCTAAAAAATGTTTGAACAGTAGCAATCAATGATGTCTCAAAACTCTATGCCACCACAATCCTAGAACTTATTTTCATTACTTGTCTTTTTATTATTATGTCCCAAAATATTTGAACAAATGTGATGTTTAAATTACATTATTTAATATTAGTTTCGTATTTTTAATTAAAATCAGTTATGTATTAGGAGTACCATTCGAATGGAAAATATCTACTTCGAACGGTAAATTGCAATTTATAAACAAACGAGCGATTTTTACCTTCTGTTCGAACCAAAAACCAAAACCATTCAAATGACTTGAGAAAAATCTAGTCCGTTCGAACAAAAACCCATTCAAATAGTCGTTTTATATTCGAACTAGCAGCAATCGTTTTCGATCATATTAATTTTGAACATCAATTTATTTGTTCAAACAAACTTAATCTATTCAAACACTCTGTCCATTTGAACATGATCAAATATATTTTGTCGTTCGAATCAAGTTTCTGTACCGTTCGAACAGGTGCAAGGATGTTCGAACAAGAGGCTTTCTATTTGAACGGTTTTTTGGGATGAAAATGTTTTGTCTCCAAAAACAATTTCCGTTCAAACGCCTACGACTGGTTCCACCCAATTTCGTCCCAAAAGCCTTTTGAGACAGGCTTTTTGAGACAAATTGGAAAGCTTTTTGAGACAAAATTGGGGTTTCTAAAAAACCAATTCTCTTGTAGTGGGTGGGTTCGGTCCAGTTTGTAAGCAGTCTGGTGCTGTACCAAATCTTAAGAACCAAGACTAGTGCGGTACCGATTTTCATATTTTAAAAATCGATTTAAACCGAACCGGACTGGTATATATATTTATAATTTTTTTATATCATATATCCTATATGCTAAATTGCTAATTAATATAACATGCCATGATATGACATAAAATTAATGTAATATGTGATATGAGGGCGTGGGGTGCGTGGGGCGATTTTAGACAAATAGGCGATTTTGGTTTTCTGGGTTCTGCTAGGGATTTCAAAGGGGCGATGCCTGCCGCCGGGGCCTCTAAGGGCCCTCCGACGGTGGTAGAGAGGAGTCGATCCTTTGCAGAGTTGGTGTCGATAATGCCTCAACCCATCCTTGAGGTTGTGGTTCCATTTCGGGCTCCCAAAGTTGTAGATGGGGAGGTCTTCGTGCAGTTTTCCAGAGAAGAAATTGATCGATCTACGACTCTTTTTGTTTCGCTCTAGTGATGAAGATTCTGAGGCAAAGGCCTTCATTAGATCGGATCCATGTATTTATTAATGGGAGATGGGGTCTTTCTGCTCAACCGATTGTCTCAGCAAATAAATGTTTTCGTCTGTTTCTCGTTTGAGGAAGATTTTATTAAGGCGATGTCCCATGAGAGTAGCGACATTGATGGCGTTAGCTATCGAAACTTCCAATGGACGATGGATTTCTCAGAAGATGTGGAACCTGTGATAGCCCCTGTTTGGATTCACTTGACGGGGCTTGCCCCAAATTTCTATCAAGAGTCTTATTTGTGAAACATTACAGCACCGGTGGGTTCTCTCCTTCGGAGAGACAATGCAACAAAATGTGCAACATGTATGAACGGGGCTAGAATCTGTGTTTTGATGGATGTTTCTCAAAAACCAGTGTCTCATGTGTGGATTGGAACACCTCGGCAGCTTTCAAATATACGCCAAGAAATTATTTATGAAACACTCCCTTTTTTTGTTCCAGATGCAGTCCTCAAGGTCATAATATTGGAACTTGTAAGCTGGTTGTAAAGGATAAAGGGAAGAAGAAGGAATCGGGCCAAGTATGGAGGCCACAAAAATCTAAAGAACCAAAGCAGTTGGTAATGGCTTCAAATGATGTAGCGGTGGTAACTACAAATGGTGGCCAGGGGATGGGTCCCCTGTCTTGGTTGTTTCTGTGGGTGATGTTTTGGCTGCCAAGGACTCCTCGATTAAGGTTAGTAATAATGGGGCTGATCAAGAATTTATTTTAGAGGTGAGTGAAATTTCGGGTGAGCAATGCGGGGATGAGCTGTTGGTTGGAGCTGATGTTGCCAATGGGGAACTCTGATGTGGGGAATATTAATGTAGATAGGGAGGATGAGAGAAATGTGGCCTTATTTATCATTGAATCGATGGGTGCTGGTTTATCGATTGAAATTACTGCTAACGTCGATGTTACGGAGAATCCCATGGAGGTAGGGGATGTTTCTGGTATTTCTGGTGGGGTTGGTACGTTAGTTGTTGGAGAGGATTGTATTCCTTATATGACTAATGGATTCTCGGATATGGTTGTAGTGGAGACTTTGGATGCAAGCGTTGAGGAGTTGGCAAGGGAGAGCTTTGTTTTGTGGATGGAATATCAGGCATGAGATGGGGAGATTAGGATTTGTTTTGGATTCAGAGGGAGTGGTTTCGTTACCTTATATTGCGAAAGAAAAAGATGGTGTGTCGGATACTGAAATCCCAACTCCAAAGATGTGAACTGGTATGAAATTGCGCAGCTCTACAAAGGCTCCTAGCAGGCCTGAGAGGTCTGATATATGCTAGAGAATCTCCTGTTTTGGAATTGTCGAGGTCTCGGTTCCTTGAAGGCACGGTTACGTGCTTTGCTTAAATCACTAAAACCGAAAGTTTTAATTGTTGCGGAGCCTTTTCGTCAACACTGTACGCTTAATCGTTGGTAGGGTATTTTAAATTTTGATGTTCCATATTCTAATGGTGCTTCTGGTGGTAAGCTGTGGGTCTTTTGGCATGATGACATTCAAGTTAACATTATTAAGGAGTCGACTCAGAAGAGAAATCTCCAAAAGGCGTTCCCAATAATTGAGATGACCCTAAAAAAGGGGAATACATTTAATGGTCTTTCTCAATTCTTCTTTGAAAGCTGCCCTGGATAACCCAGGTTTCTGCTCCAGCGCAGGCTCAGGAGCCGGAGGTTGGTTGAGATCTAGCTTCAATTATGTTACTCGATTAATTCTTTATTGATTGTGTCTGTTGTCTATGCCAAATGTACATATATGGAGAGAAGGCAGCTCTGGACTGATCTTCTTCCATTTGGAGCCTTACAGATACCATGTATGATTATTGGAGATTTTAATATTATTTGTTATGATGGGGAAAGAAAATGTGGGTGTCTAAGACTCCCAATGGCAATGGAAGAATTTTCCTCTTTTATCCAAAATGGTGGTTTGATTGAAGTGCCTTTTTTCTGGAAACAAATTGTCTTGGTGTAATGGGCATGGTGGTTTGGCTCGAAGCTGGGCTCGGTTAGATAGGGTTTTGTGTAATACACGGCTTTTAGATATGTGGCCGATGGTGTCGATAAATTATTTACCTCGGAAATTGTCAGATCATGCACCTATGTCTTTTTGGTTGGTGAATTCTAGTATGAGGTACGGTCCAAGCATTTTTAGATTCCAGCAAATGTGGACTCTACATGAAGGGTTCTGGGATTTTGTTTATAGTTTATGGATTGAGGAGGTGGGAGGAGTTGGTCTGTGGAAGCTGGCCGCTAAGCTGAAAAAAGTTAAAAATGC
Source organism: Juglans mandshurica (assembly GCA_022457165.1). Classification (NCBI taxonomy): domain Eukaryota; kingdom Viridiplantae; phylum Streptophyta; class Magnoliopsida; order Fagales; family Juglandaceae; genus Juglans; species Juglans mandshurica. The sequence goes on along the minus strand of CM039630.1, from coordinate 14,391,641 downwards.
TCTTAAAAGCTGGAACCGCGAGATTTTCAAGTCGACTACATTGCATTTAAAATGATTGGAGGAGATAGTTGCACAAAGGGAGGCTCCATTGCAAGAGTCTTATTCCCAAGAAGTAGAATTGGAAATGTTCGCTACTCAAGCGAAGTTAAACTCTTGGCTGAAAAAAGAGGAAGCTCGAGTTGCTCAAAAAATTAAAAACACATGGATAGTACATGGGAGGGTAAATGCTTCTTGCTTTGCAGCTTTGCAGACTAGGAAGAAGAGTATAATTAATTCCATGCAATTGTCGGATGGAAGAATGTTGTCTTCGCCGGAAGAGATTCATAACAAAGCGGTTTTACTCGTTGCTAAATTTTTTAGATGCAAGCCGACAGCTTCAGTGATTAGTTTAACTGATGTTATTCAGGAAGAGGTGAGGGACTCTGAAAATTTGAATATTTGCCGGAGCCCAATAGAGTAGGAAATAAAAGATGCCTTATTTGATATTCCGATTAATAGTAGCCCAGGTCTAGATGGATTTACTTTTGGTTTTTTTCAGCATTGTTGGGATTTTGTTAAGATTCACTTGGTAGAGGCTATTCGGGATTTTTTTGCAGGTACCTTGCTACCGAGGTACTATACCACTTCCTTTATTGTTTTGATTCCGAAAGTTCTGAATCCAAGCTCATTTGATAAATTTAGGCCTATTAGCCTATGCTCGGTTGTTTATAAAACTTGTTCAAAGCTGATTGTGACTAGATTATATGCAGTTTTGAGTCGCTTGGCTTCTAAAGAGTAAGGAGCATTTTTACCAGAGAGAAGTATTTTGGAGAATATAAGCCTTACGCAGGAATTGGTTCAAGTCATAAATAAGCCAATAAGGGGGTAATATTATGATGAAAATTGATATGGCCAAGGCTTATGATACGATTGACTGGAAATTTTTGCTACAAGTTCTGAAAGCTTTTGGTTTTTCATTGGAAGTTTGCAACCTTATCTCTAATTGTGTGTCTTCGACTTGGTTTTCTGTGGTTATGAATGGCACTTTTAAAGGTTTTTTAAGGGTGAAAGGGGTCTCCGTCAGGGGGATCCCTTATCCCCCTACTTATTTATTTTGGTAGAGGAGGTGTTCTCTCGGCTTTTGCACAATAAATTCCAGGATGGGCTTATTGGATATTATTCGCAGCCTCGTAATGGACCTTTAATCTCCATTTGTTTTATGCAGACGATATGATTATTTTCTCTTCTGGTAGGAAAGATGTGAAGAATATTCTAGAAGTTCTTGATCTTTATGCCCAGTGCTCTGGTCAAGTGGTCAATACTTCTAAGTCTTCTATTTTTTTCTCAAGCCGTATTCAAGAGTCAAGGCGACAGGAGCTGCTTAGAGTGTCTGGATTTTCAATGGAGCACTTTCCATTGAGGTATTTGGGGGTTCCCATTTTTCTAAGTAGGTTGAAGTCATGTTATTTTGATGATTTGCTGCTTAAAATTTCCAAAAAGATTGAAGGTTGGAAGATGAGGTATCTTTCCTATAGTGCTAGATTACTTTTGATTAAACATGTTCTTTCAAGTTTGCCGGTACATTTATTGTCTATATTACCAGTGCCTAAGCAGATATTTGGTAAGATTAACAGTTTATTTAGCACGTTTTTTCTGGGATTCGTCGGAAGGACGGTCAAAGAGGAAATGGGTGAGGTGGGATTCAATTTGCAAGCCCGTGGATGAAGGAGGCGTAGGGTTGAGAAATATTGTGGATGTCCATAACTACCTTCAATCCAAATTTGCCTAGAAGTTCCTCTCGAAGGATTGGATCAACACACGTCGTCTCACCCCAGGCGAAAGCCTTCATGAATCCTCTTCATAAAGTAATTGCATTGAGCGGTTACCTCCGATGTACTGCGCTTTATGGTCTCATTTCTTTAAAGCCAAGTATGTGAAGCACCAACATATTTCTCTTGTTGATTCATCTAAAGTTTCTAGATTTTGGAAGATGCTTATTAAATCGGTTCCATTTGTTGTTGACAAATCTGTCTGGCGTGTGAAAGAAGGGAACTTATCCTTTTGATGTGATAAGTGGATGGATTTGGGTCCTATTTGTCAAGCTGTTCAAATTTTTGATTTTCCTCTTTTAAAAATAAAAGATTGCATGGTGGCGACTTCTAGGGACGTGGATTTGATTATTCAACTAGTGGGTCAGGAGGTTGCTGACGATATTTTATCTCGTGTTGGTGGTACTAAACCAGGGATGGATACGTTAATATGGGTTGGTAGTAAGGATGGGAGATTTTCAACAGCTAATGCTTGGGATTGGATTCTTATTTCGGTCCTGAAGCATCAATGGACGAACTGGATTTGGCATTCTGGTTTGCCAAAGAAATTTTCAGTTGTTCTATGGAAGGCAATGACCAATAGCCTGAGTGTGGATGAAAGGATTAGGCGTATTGGAATTCCCTTAGTCTCTAAATGTGAATGATGTCCACAAGGAGGTTTTGAAGACCTAAATCATGTTCTAGACAATGGCAAGGTTATGGCTAGACTTTGACAAATGTGCTCCAGTTTCTTGGGTGTTCCCTATGTGCCTAATCGGTCTTAGCTGGCAACTGTTGAAGCTTGGTTTCAAAGAACAAAGAAGTCTTCAGGTAATTTGATTGGGCTGGTTCCAAGTATTTTAATATGGAATCTATGGATGTGAAGGTGTTCGACACGTATGGAGGGACACAATGATTGTTTTAATGTTTTGTGGAGGAAGGTTAAATACTGGCTCCATTGGGTTGTTTTGAGGCTTAGGGAGTCAGTAATTTTGCATCATCAAGACCAAGCAATTTTAGAAGACTTAAACTTGCCAGCTGTATCTCTTTCGAAAAGAAAGTTTATTGCAGTATCTTGGGAGAAGCCAGAGGTGGGTGGTTCAAATTAAATACGGATGGTAGTAGTTTGGAAAATCCGGAGGAGTCGGGTGCTGGGGGGTTGATTAGAGACCATGAAGGAAATCTGGTTGTTGCTTTTTCTGAATATATTGGATTTGGTTCAAATAACAAAGCTGAGTCGCTAGGGGTCCTTTTTGGTTTGCGCAGATGCAAGACTAGGGGCTTGGTGAATATTGTTGTTGAATTTTATTCGTCTCTAATTGTGAATTGGCTGGAGAAAGGTAGCTTTCAGGTTTGGTACTTGGAGGATTTTTGGAAGGAAATAATATTGCCCACCCGAGGTCTTAATATTCTGTTTAAACATGTGTTTAGATAGAGAAATAAAGCTGCGGATTGGCTCGCTAAAGGTGGTAGCGCTGGGATGACGCAGGAGTATATGTCAAATCACATCCTAGGGAGCTCCAAGGGATGTTACGCTTGGATAAGTGTGGGTAAGTGGTCCATTTGCCGCTCACGTTGTCACTGACGTTGTTTACGTGGAGTCGCCCGCGTTGTTTGTGATGGTTTGGCATTCCGTCTTCGTTACTTTTAGGCTTCGTTTGGATCATTAACCTATTTCAACTCATCTCAACTCATCATTACAAATTTTTCAAATTTCAACACAAAATATAATAAACAATTCAACTTTTTTAAATCCTAAAATAATAATAATATTAAAAAATAATATTCTAACAATATTTTATCATCTCAACTCAACTCAACTCAACTCACTTCAACATCCAAACTCAACCTTAATTTTACGTTGGCTCATTCTGTCTTCGTTTCTTTTCCATTGTTTACGATTGGTTGGCATTCCATCTTAGTTTCGGTTGACTTAGTTTTGGGTTTTGGTTTCCTCCTTGTTTTGGTCATTGTTTCATAGGCTGCTTTGCTTTGAATTTTTGTAATCTTGTGGATCGTGGATGTTGAAATGGTATTCCTTATATAGTGAGGTTTTCCTAATAAAATTGGGCCAGGGTCACTATTGGATATGTGACCTCGTCTCTTCGTAAATATATATATATATATATATATGTAACATGTGATATAACATAAAATTAATCTTATAATTTTTAATATAACATTTGATATAACATATGAATTTTAATCTTATAATATAAAATTAATATAACATAGAATTTAATCTTAAACATAAAAATTAATATTAAGCTATTAGTCTAAACTTACTTTTGATATAAATATATAATATATATATATATATATAAAAGATAAATACATTTTTTGCATAATAAATTATAATATATATGTTATTTTTGTAAATACATTTTTACACATTTGATCCTATGTACTTATATAAAAAATCTAGAACTTACATAGACTATAGTTAAATTCAATATTATACTAATACGTGTTAATTATTATAAAAAAATGTATTTATATTATATTATAAATAGGCTAATAGTTTGATACGTATATGTAAACATCATATTGTTATTAATATAAATAATCCGTAAAATCAGACTGGACTGGACTGATTTTTCAATTTTAATAGTAAATCAGTCCAGTATCGATTCTTAAATTTTCAAAACCGGTATATATCGGTTCAGTTCTAAAAAAGTACAAAATCGAACCGGTTATACCCTTACTTTAAATGATTTTACAAGATAAGTATTAATTAAAGAATAATTTAAATAAATAAAAATGTGATATGTGATATGAATGAATTAAATTTATAAGTATCATGGCTCATTTCTCAATTCCAAAATAAATCATAATAAATCTTAGGAGTGCAATGGATGGGGCGATGTTTCCAATCTATAAGAGCAATTTTACATATCTACCTACACTCTCTACATACCATGCACTCAAATTTTTTTTTTTTTTTTTAAACTCAATACACTAAGTGTGTGAAGTGTGTGATAAATAGTAGAGTGTGAAGAAGATTTTTTCAATCTATAATATGGTACTGTGCTGTGATGCGGCATCAAGTATTATGCCTGGGATCTTTTACGTGCTCTTCGTTATTCCCAAGGGAAGAAATAAAATAAATACACCACACTTTTCAGTGCATGAAACCACCCAAGAACAGAATTCTCAAAATCTTCTCTTCAAAGGATTAACGTTGGGGCTGCTCTCTTTTTTAAGGTTTAACCAGCCAACCTTAATGGTCTAGTCCTCTATTTTTCAGAAGGAATGGTGGGGCTGCTCTCTTTTTAAGGTTTAACCTGACAAACCTTAATCCTCCTAGTCCTCTATTTTTCATACACTTTCATCACACTCGGATTGCCTACATCTCATTGCTTTCTACTCCACACTATTCTTCAATTGGTAAGTATGAATGCATTTGCCTTTCCCTCATGCATGGTTGGATACCGCGTAATATGATGTTAAATGGATTAATATTCTACGTAATAAGAGTTTTTATGATATTTTTATTCAAATACATCCTATAATTTGAAGAGAAAAGAACGATATATGTTTATGAACCCTCCAACGTTAAATATTACCCATAGATAATATGAACCTCAACGTTATTATAATTAAGTCTAAGGGTATGTTTGGATAATGAGATGATATGATAATTCTGTGAATAGTAATGAAATAATTTGTAAATAATAATGAAATAGATTTAATTAAGATGTTTTATTAGATATTGGAAAATGAAAGAGAAAAGATTGAATAAAAATATTATCAAGTTAAAATATGGTTTGAATATAATTTTTTAATATTATTCTTATTTTAAAAATTGAAAAACTCGTATTGTTTTTTATGTTTTGTTTGAAAGTTTACAAAAGTTATAATGATTAAGAAATAATTAGATAAAAAAAATAGACGATTTAAAATTGAAAAATATTTTATATCTAAGTAATATTTTAAAAAAAATATTATGAAATTTTTAAAAATAAGATGAGATGAGATCATCTAAATATAAAAAAAAAAGTCCACATCATCACCCAATAGTCAAACTAACAATAATAGCATTTGATTGTATTCATCCAAATAATAAGGATAGCACTACAGCTATGGATAGAGGAATCCTCTTTATAAGTGCATTTTTTTTTAATTTTTTTAATGTATTTTTTTAATCTCTTTAAATATTTAAAAAAAATTAACAATATCAGAATCGATAGAAATCATCATGAGAATATCTCGGTGGGTTTATCCCAATAATAATGAGGGAATTTTGATGAGATATCCCCTGTACTTAAGCCTAATTTGATTTAGTACACTGTATTATTTTTTAGCAATGACCCGGGCCTATCCTATGGTATGCGTTTTATTAGAATTAGCCTATTTTGCCATCTATTAAAAATAATGTTTTTAGTAAATAATAAATGCATTTATATAATAAAAAACAGATTTTCTTTTATAATTTATAAATCAGTTTTTATTATAAACATTATTTTTATTATTTTCTAAAAATATTATTTTTAAAAAATTTTAATTTACAATGTGGCATTCTATGGTTGGTCCCACAAAATTTCTATTAACGGTGATGGACGAAAAATTGGAGGATTGATTCTAATTCTAGTAAATGCATAGCATTATTAGAAGGAAAATATTAAATATAGTTATAAAAACATTTTTTATTCGTAAAAACAAAGTGAGGTCGATTTTAGGTGTTGTTTGGTTAGTGAGTTGAGATGAGATGAATTGATCAGATGAAAGTTAAATAAAATATTGCTATAATATTATTTTTAATATTATTATTATTTTAGAATTTGAAAAAATTGAATTGTTTATTATATTTTATTTGAAGATTTGAAAAAATTATAAAAATAAAATGAGGATGAAATAAAACACTTTCAAACCGGTCCAATGTTTAGAAAATAATTTAAAGAAGGGCGACATGTTACTCTGGGTACCTTAATAGGCAGCCTGTTTGGATTTAAAGATGAATTGAGATAATTTATGAATAGTAGGATAAAATATTGTTAGAATATTATTTTTTAATATTATTATTGTTTTGAGATTTGAAAAAGTTGAATTGTTCATTATATTTTGTGTGAAAATTTAGAAAAATTGTAATAATAAAATAAGTTAATTTAATGAGTTGAGATGAATTTTCAATCTAAACCAGAGCTAAAATTCTTAATAATTAATTATTTTTTAATACTCCCCAGATCACGAGAGCAACTGTACTTACTGTACAACCCCAAATATATTTGAAGTATTTCGCTATTCATTTTCTGACGTTAGTCTAGAATTCTGATATACTTCTTTTCAAGTGTGAAATTATTATTTGTTTCAATACTAAGTTGATGAAAAAATATAAATTTAATTATTTATATTATATATTTAACACTTGTTCAACGAGTAGGTTTAATATGTGAAATATTTAATTAAATATGATAGAATATAGAGTTATGATTCGATCTCAATGTCTCTGCTCTGATACTATGTGAAATAACTATTTATCTCAAAAATTTAATTTAAAATAGATTTAATTATTTGTATCATATTCTTAACATTATGTTTTATTTTGCCTGCTGTTTATTTTCTAGGTTCACACGAGCATTTTAGGAGCACACGAGCAAAAAATGAAAAATTATATTGTTTGAGGAAAAAAACTGTATATTTCTCATAAAGCCCAAAAATATTGAAAATAGGAAATTAAAAGATAATGAATTAATTAAGAGAGAACAAAGGTCAGAAATATATGTTTGATTAATTTAGAAATTATTGATTAAGCAATAATAAAGGGTTAAAAATATGAAGTTAAAATAAAAAATAAGAATATAGACTGAGAAATAATAAAAATAAAATAATAATTAAATAAATATTAGATACCATAAGTTAATAGCAAAAGTGCCAAAATTGGAATAAAGAAATATGTATGATCTATAGAACTTCTGTCACATGTCCGCTTCCCTTTGTTAGCAATAATTTTCTGGCTTGGGTTCAATTTTCAATATACGAATTCAAAAAAGGAAAGACATAGGCATGTGATGTAAAGTCTTGCACATTTATTTTTTAAAAATTTTGGAACTTATCATTGAAAAATATTTTTTTTATATAAATTTCGTATTTACTTATTTTTTTTAAAGATATATACGAGACTTGCACACTATAAACTGCAAATATCGTTTCACTTATCTAACTAAACTTTCTTCTATAAAAGGATGCTATTTTAAGTTTTAAAGCACTCGTCACCTTCTGTTTACGGGAGTGGTACTATACAGCGTGGCATTTGCATGGATGTCAAGATGTGATGAATTTTTATGCTGCTGTCCTTTTATTTTGTCTCTTTTAACTGTTTATACATTTAATTCTTTTTAAAAATACTTTTTATTTACCGATTAATTAAGTGATTATTAATGTATTGATATTTTTTTAATATTTTTTAAAAATATTAAAAAAATATAAATAAGAAAATTAAAAAAAATGAATTTTACCTAGGGACACACCCACAGTCACTGCTGGCCGGCGGCACCCTAGTAGCACTCAAAGAAAATGAGTTTGCTCCTTGAAAGTTATTATTTGAATATTTTATTTTATTTTTATTAAAGAAGTGACTATTAGTAAGTGTGTTTTTTTTTTATTTTTAAAAGATATATAAAAAATATTTGAAAAAAAATAAAAAATACAATTTACACTAGCGTGTAAGTTTGAAGGAAGATACTCATGGGGAGGGGGACCAAATCGTAAAAAATAATGATTGTCTTCCTATCTTCTACTACCCTTTTATTATTATTTTTAATTTTTTTAATTTTTAAAAAAGTTCTTTTACAATGAATAAGAAAGTAATTATTAGTAAAATTGTATATTTTTTAATTTTTTTTAATGACTAATATATTAAAAACATACTTAAAAGAAATAAATCAATAGACTAAAAATAATAAAAGAGTTGTAAGTCAATTATTGCTCAATGGCAAATACACCACTTCACTCATGGAGCCAGCACACAAAAACATTTAAAAAAAAAAAAAATCCCCGCTACTGCTAAGGTATCCCTCCTTTTTTTTATTTTATTTGTTTCCTTAACTTTCCAAGAAATGACAGATCGGTGGGAATAAAAAAAAGGGTTAATGCTTATCCACAGAAAAGTCACGGCTACCCTTTTTATTTTATTTTATTTAATAATTAAAAAAATATTAAAAATGCAAATATTTTTATATTAAAAAATATAAACACAAAATCCTTTATACAATAATGTTTTAAAAGCAGAGATATTTTTATAAAATACCTTATAAAATTAATATTATTTTACAAAATTACCTTTATTTTATTATACGTGTTGTAAAAAATATTGTAAAATGTTATGCGTTTCTCACTACTCTTTTATATTTAGCTTTTGTCTATAGCTGTAGCAGGATCCTAAAAAAAAGAATTGAAAACTCGATTTACGTGTGCGGGACACTGGTGAAAAGTTACTGCTCTTGCCGAGAGCTCATCGGATTGAAATTAGAAGCCATAAGAGGAAGATCATCGAGTCATCCAATCCTTGCAAAAATGGGAAGCAATGGAAAGCATACAGCAGAAAGGTACGAATTTCATTTTGGGATTGCATTTAATTTTTACATCTGAAGTTTTTCCTTGCAAAAACAGCACATCTTTCATGGCTTTTTGTGATTTCAGCTGTGGATTTTTCTTTCTTATAGGTATGCAGTGGTTACAGGAGCAAACAAGGGCATCGGCCTCGAAACAGTGAGGCAACTGGCGTCTCAAGGAGTCACGGTTGTCCTGACAGCTAGAAATGAGAAGAGGGGGTTGGAGGCAATCTCAAAGCTCCACGAGTCTGGTTTGTCAAATGTTGTCTTCCATCAGCTTGATGTCTTGGATCAGGCCAGCATCCTCAACTTGGCCAAGTTCATCCAGGAAAAATTTGGCAGGCTCGATATCTTGGTATTTGTTTGCAAAATATGAGATTATTAATATCAAAATAAGTACAGAGTTCGTTATACTCGATCTGCAAAGTAAAAGAAAGGACAGAATCTGGGACTAGGATAGGATAGTGATACGCTTACTACTACTGTTTACTACTCTAAAGTGAATTTGAAATTTTTTATTTTTTTATTATTATTTTTTAAGTATTTTTTTAACATCTTTAATCATTAAAAAAAATAAAAAAAATATACAATTTCACTAATACTCACTTTTTTAGTCTAAAAAATAATAATCACTAATAGTTGTTATATAGCCATATATGTCAGAAGATAAAAGCCCATTTTGCCACATCTTGGTAAAGGATAAATCATATCAATTTGGTATCTTATGATAACAGAATTAGGACCAAATTGTCAAGGACGTCTGTGATTTTATCAACATCTCTTTTAGCAAATTACTTTTTCTGATCGTTAGTGGCAGGGAACAGCGGAGTAATGCTCATCATATGATCAAACTTTTCTTATTATTTTGAGATTCGTGCTTTGAATTCTGCAGGTTAATAATGCTGGAGCTAGTGGTGTTGTAGTTGATGAGGAAGGTCTAAGGGCCTTAAACATAGATCCCACATCATGGGTAAGTTCATGGAATAGATGCAGTAAATTATCATCGATGAGTTTGTTCAGATTGGCGGTGGCACCCATAACTAGCTGCTTGATTTCAGCTCTCAGGAAAGTCTGTCAACTTGGTTCAAGGAGTTATCAAACAAACTGTTGAGAAGGCAGAAGAATGCTTGAATACCAATTACTATGGTGTGAAAAGACTAACAGAGGCTCTCCTCCCACTATTACAACTTTCCCCTGCGGGAGCAAGGGTAGTCAATGTGACCTCCCTCAGGAGTGAACTAAAGGTAAATGCTAATCTTCCTCTACCTATGCATATATATTCACATCAGAGATTACAGAACTTGATATCCACAAAGGCATTTATTATAAAATGCTATGAACACAATGCTCCGATGAGCTTTTAGTTCCCGTTTGGATTGAGAGATGAGATGAAATAGTTTTAGATAAATTGAATAAAATATTATTAGAATTTCTTTTTTAATATTATTATTATTTTGGGATTTGAAAAAATTGAATTATTTATTATATGTCGTATGAAAATTTGAGAAAGTTGTAATGATGAGAAAAGATAAGTTATTCTCAATCCAAACGGGGCAGTTTTTAGACAAGTTAACAGATCATTTAAACCGATAGGAGTTGAATGAGAAAACTTTTTTGAAACTTCCTCTCATGTTAACATCCCATTGAAAGTTGTCATTGACCTCAACATCCTTGGCTCATACTAATCACTGCTTAAGAGAGCCATATTTTTAGCAGCTATTCCTTTTGGGTCCTAGCACCACTTCATATACAGATTGTCTAACAGAAGCATCACTTTAATCAGAGGATTCCAGGTGAGCATATAAGAAAAGAACTGGGAGACATAGAAACTCTAACGGAAGAGAAAGTGGATGCGATTTTAAGAAAATTTCGGCACGACTTGGAAGAAAATGCACTTGAAAGCAATGGATGGACATTGATGCTGCCTGCTTATAGCATCTCCAAGGCCACCCTCAATGCCTACACTAGAATTCTTGCCAAGAGGTATCCGTACATGTGTATCAATTGCGTTCATCCTGGCTTTGTCAAGACGGACTTGAACTGGAACACAGGAATAATGACTGTAGAAGAGGGGGCTACAGGCCCAGTAATGCTGGCTCTTTTACCTGATGGTGGCCCTACAGGATGCTACTTTGATTGTACTCAAGTTGCCGAGTTTTGATTTATAGTCGTTTTCCTTTCACAGCAAGTCGATTTAAATAATTTACCATTCCGCTACTGCAAAGTACTATTACGTTCTGCTTCAACGTTGAAAATTTGGCTAAAATGTTTTTACCTTTAAGCTTTTTGCAAATAAATTAGTAAGACAAATCACTTTAGGGTTTGTGTTTGGCCGATAGCAACGAACTTGCTTCTTAATAGTCTTTGAGGTCTCAATTGCCCCTACAAACCCCCACCCAAAAGGAAAGCAAACCGGAAAGAAGAGAGATCTTTGATCTTTTAAGGTAGCACCATAAGCACTAAGCAGAGCTCTGACAACCTGTTCTGTGATTGGAAACAAACTAAAGAGAGAGAGTATGAAATCAGAGAGAGAGAGATGATTATTAACAAAGAGCAATGCTAGGTACAGTCCTCAAATGGGGACTGCAATGCAAGTCTAAGCTATTTTAATTTTAAAATTTTGTAAAATTACAAAATTATCCCTCCTAAAATTATGTTTTCTCTCATTTCATAATGTGCTTGTACATGCAGTCCCCACTTGAGGACTGCAAATAGAATTTCTCATTAACAAATGGGTCCCAATAATCCAATTGCATAAAACCAAAAGCATGCCATGCACATCTCTCAGCAAAATTGATACCAATTTTAAGATTTTTCGGAGCAAATTGGCTATTAAATTAGTTCGGAATAAAACTTGCCATTTTCAATGTTTCCATCAATAATTTCAACCACCCAAAACGGTTACAATCGGGGATGGGTCCATTTTAAGTAGGAGTTTTCCAGGGAGAAAGTATTCATACTAATTGTTACCAAATATTGGCATCTCTGAGTCCTGAGTTTCTTCTATGCAAGACAAATAACTTATTCAGGAAACAAATCCAGGATGTCAAGGATATCAGCAAGGACTCCAGCTGCCGTAGTATCATTGCCAGCACCAGCACCTTGAATAACCAGTGGCTGTTCATTATAACATCGGCTGTATATCTCTAACTGCATTTGAGTCACAGGAAAAAATTGTTAACTTCAATATTTTATTGCGTAATGCAACTGACCACTAAACAGGGCCATGCGTAGCTAGAACAAACTTCAGAATGTTGAGTGAATAAAATATAAGAGGATCACAATAGATTTGATCAAGTTATGAGCTCTTTCATGGAGAAAATCTGGGAAATGGATGCAATTTCTTATGACCAGTGATAACGCCGTTGCCGGGGAAAGTTGCTTATAATTGAACTCATGTAAAATGGTGAAAATATTCACAAAAAGAAAATAAAAGTGGTAACATGTGCAATGAATGGAAGAGTGCAACGGGAATGAAAAGGGCACTGGTCGTGGACCATATTTATATTTTTTAGTGTTGCAAGGAAAAGTAAAAGACTATGATGCAAAACAGTAAACTAATAACTAAACTAAACTCGCTGAAATTAATTAACCAAGAAGCAACTTACTAAACTAATTTAATAAATAGCACATTAAACATTAAATCTGAAACTAATTAAAACACCAAATTATAAAGCAAGCTAACAAATCTAACATTAACCAACTAATGAGGCAAAACAGAAAATTATTTCTAAATTACCCACCTACTAACCAACGAAAATTGCCAAACTAATTGCAAGACTCAAAATTAACAACTAAATCTAACAAATTGAAAATAAACAATCAAGAAACCAACTAAGCTAAACAATATTAATTAACAAAACCGAAATTAATTAAGTCCTGATTAACCCTTAATCAATCTAATGTCTAATGAAACTAAGAGATTAACAAAACTAAACTAGATTAGAAAATAATTGATAAAATACGAGCTGGAAATTGAAAAGCCCTAAAATCAAGAATCTAGGGTTCATCTTTGTATTCAAATCACAAAATTCTCAAAATCAATCCATAAGAATTGTACTTGTCAAACGGAAGCTTAAAGGAGCAAGGAAAACAACTAACATCAAAAGTTAAACAAGCAGGAAATAGAATATCCAAAAGCAAATGGTTCTAAGCCAAAAATCTAAAAAATACACCATAAAATTCAAACTAAAACTAAATAGAAAGTTAGGGAATGGAAAGAGCAAGTAAGATGGCTAGAGATGGAGACGTCAGGCAGTGGAGGAAGGCTGGACAGCGGTGGTTTGGACTCCTCGAGGAGCTCTTCAAAGTTGGCGGCACTACTTGTATTTTTCCCCCCTACGGCGCTTCCAAAGAACAACCCTGTGTGCGTCCGTTTTCCTCTCACCATGCGTGTTTTATTTTTATTTTATTTTATATGTCGGGGAACCTCTCCAAGGCAGGGCCCGTCAGACCCACCCCTGCAGAGTAAACCTCTATCCCGTGCACCGTACCCTCAGAAGTTTCCTCCACTAAACTGATTAAATCGCTGACTTTTCACCAGGAGGTGTGGCCCCAAAGGATTGTTTGCACCCATGAGGTGTTAAACCTAGGACCTTGAAGGGAGTGATACCCCAAGACCAAGACCTTTACTACTTGGACCAAGAGGTGTTTTATTTTGTTTCTTCTTAATGTCTTATGTTGTGCATTTTGGAGAGGAGAGGTGTTGAGCCTCTTTTTTTTTGTCTTTTTTTTTTTTCTCTTTAAGCATCATTGCATGTCTTGCCCAGATGAAAAGGTAGAAACTAGAAAACATTAAAAGAAAGAATAAAATATCAAAGATGTGTTGTGCATGTGAAGAAATATTGCCCAATTAAATCACAAGTTGTAAAAATTAAGGATAAACCATGCTATCAACCAATTTAAATCACAACTTAGATTTCTGCCTCAACCATTTTTCCATCTAAAATCAATAATAATGTCATGACATATATTAGTTCTAGATGTATAAAATATGCAATAATTCAGCTCAATCACACTCCCCAACTAGCATTTTGCTAATCCCTGAGCAAAATAGTGAAAATTAATTGAGATGAATATTGCACAAAGATCGAAATCCAAACAGAAGCAATCAAACACAATTCTCACAATAAGTCACACATGACTACTCAACCCCAAGAGCTATATCCACCAAGACTGTCTCAACACATAGAATTGGGGCAAATGTCTCATAACTCAAATGTGTAGCTAAACTGGCTGTGTGTTCCTCATTACTAGCCATAATTTGTCTTAGGATTTTTCAACCTTAAGATTAATCATTGTTGATTCTTACCTCAAAGCCCAAGGGACTAGCAGTTTTCACGCCAACTCTGTTTAAAGGTTGAACACTCAACCCCCAAAATTTTGGGTAACTGTTTCTACCCCTTTACTTAGGAAAGCTACCTAAGCTGCCATCATCCTTTTTTTTCTTTTCAATTTTTTTTTTGACAATGGCTCGGTAATCTGGCAGTTTACTTCTCCTATGTTAAATCAGTGAACAATAAATGAGAAACACTACAAGTGTAAGCATGTGCAAAATGTCTTTCAAAACTTGTCATTCGTTCTATATAAATCTTACCAAGTCTCATCTAGTATAGAGTATCCCGGCATTTCAAGCTACACATCAACAAAATATGATGCATCAGAAATCATGCTCAGGCTTGAAAATAAATCTTCACAAAAATAATTCCGCTCAACCACTCCACCAAGATGCTCAAATTTCACAAAATGCTAGAAATAGAGTGTGTCAATCATTTGTGTATCAATGCACATCACATTAATGCAAAAATTGTGTTATCGTGTGCACACACGCTCCACCCCCCAACTAGTAAGAGACATGGTCCTCAATGAATTGAACGAAGGAAAACAAACTGAACAGGAATAAATAAGCAAATCAGACAACCTAGCATGTAATATAAAATCAAAGCAAAACAATGAATATAGATAAAAGACAAAATGCAATTAAAGAAAGCCGTAAAGAAGAAAAGGATCAAAACAATTCCCCAAGATCTTGCACAAGCAAGTTCTCTTCATTGGGATCGAAGAGAGTCATGAGCGGGTTGAGATGTTGTCCATTGACAATGAAACTATTGCCATTCTTCGGATTGACAATGTCTACCGCGCCGTGAGAATGGACCTCATTTATAACGTAAGGTCCACTCCATCGGGATTTCAGCTTCCCGGGAAAAAGATGCAGTCTTGAATTGTAGAGGAGCTCTTTCTGATCAGGGACAAGATGTTTGTTATGGATCTTCTTGTCATGCAAGGCCTTTATTCGCTCCTTTGAATGCAGTCCTATAAGCCCAGAGAGCATCAAGCAATTTTTCAAACCAATTTAGCTTGACCATTAGTCTAGGGGTGATATGGAGTAGAGACCTTGTTGGTCACTCCATATTTCTGCATAAGCTTTTGAAAAAGTTTGTTACAAAAATGCGAACCCCCATCCCTAATGAAGGTCTATGACAATTCCCGCTTGGCAAAGGAGCGAATGAAGGCCTTGCATGTCAAGAAGATTCATGACAAATATCTTGTCTCTAATCAGAAAGTGTTCCTCTACAATTCAAGACTGCATCTTTTTCCCGGGAAGCTAAAATCCCAATGGAGTGGACTTTATGTTGTAAAGAAGTTCCATTCTCACGGCGCGGTAGACAGTGTCAATCCGAATAATAGCAATAGCTTCACTATCAATGAACAATGTCTCAAGCTGTTTATGAATCCCTTCAATCCTAATGAAGAGATCTTGCTTGATCCTAGGGAAGTTTTTTTTATCTTTTTCCCCTTTACAGCCTTCTTTAATTGCATTTTGCCTTTTATCTATATTCATTGTTTTGCTTTGATTTTATATCTGTTTTGCTTACTTATTCCTGTGCACTTTGTTTTCTTTCATTCGATTCATTGAGGACCACGTCTCTCACTAGTTGAGGGGTGGAGTGTGTGTGCATAGGATAACACAATTTTTGCATTAATGTGATGTGCACTGATACACAAATGATTGACACACTCTATTTCTAGCATTTTGTAAAATTTGAGCATCTTGGTGGAGTGGTTGAGCGGAATTATTTTTGTGAAGATTTATTTTCAAGCTTGAGCATAGAGCATGATTTCTGATACATCATATTTTGTTGATGTGTGGCCTGAAACACCGTGATGCTATACTTATCGAGATGAGACTTAGTAAGATTTATATAGAATGAAGGACAAGTTTTGAAGGACATTTTGTACATGCTTACACTTGTAATGTTCATCATTTACTATTCACTGATTTAACACGAGAAGTAAACTGCCAGATTACCGAGCCATTTTCAATAAAAAAAAATTGAAAAGAAAAAAAAAAGGATGAAGGCGGCTTAGGTAGCTTTCCTAAGTAAAAGGCTAGAAAGAGTTACCCAAAACTTTGGAGGTTGAGTGTTCAACCTTTAGTTGGAGTGAAAACTGCTAGTCCCTTGGGCTTTGAGGTAGTTAGAATCGGCAATGATTAATCTTAAGGTTGAAAACTCCTAGGACAAATCATGACTAGTAATGAGGAATACAGTCAGTTTAGCTACACATATTTGAGTTCTGAGACATTTGCCCCAATTCTATGTGTTGAGAAAGTCTAGGTGGATATAGCTCTTGAGGTTGAGTAGTCATGTATCACCTTTTGTGAGAATTCAGAATTGTGCTTGATTACTTTTGTTTGGATTTCGATCTTTATGCAATATTCATCTCAATTAATTTTTACTATTTTGCTCAGGGATTAACAAAATGCTAGTTGAGGAGTATGATTGAACTAAATTATTGCATATTTTATACATCTAGAACTAATATATTTCAATTATTTCTTGACATTATTATCGATTTTAGATGGAAAAATGATTAAGAGACATAAATCCAAGTTGTGATTTAAATTGGTTGATAGCATAGTTTATGCTTAATTTTAATATCAAAACATCTTTGATATTTTATTCTTCCTTTTAATTTTTTCTGGTTTTGACTTTTTCATATAGGCCAAGACATGTACTGATGCTTAAAGAGAAAAAAAAAAAAGAAAAAAAGACAAAAAAAAGGCTCAACACCTCTCCTCTCCAAAACGCACAGCATAAGACATTAAGAAGAAAAAAAATAAAACACACGCACGTTGAGAGGAAAACGGACGCACGCAGTGTTGTTCTTCGGAAGCGCCGCAGGGGGGAAAAACACAAGTAGCGCCGCCAACTTTGAAGAGCTCCTCAAGGGGTCCAAACCGCCGCTGTCCAGCCTTCCTCCACTGCCTGCCGTCTCCATCTCCAGCCATATTACTTGCTCTTTCCATTCCCTAACTTTCTATTTAGTTTTAGTTTGAATTTTATGGTGCATTTTTTAGATTTTTGGCTTAGAACCATTCGGTTTTGGGTATTCTATTTCCTGCTTTTTTAAATTTGAAGTTAGTTGTTTTCCTTACTCCTTTAAGCTTCCTTTTAACAGGTATTACAATTGTTATGGATTAATTTTGAAAATTTTATGATTTGAATACAAGGATGAACCCTAGACTCTTAATTTTAGGGCTTTTCGATTTCCAGCTCATATTTTATCAATTATTTTCTAATCAAACTTAGTTCTTAGCATAGTTTTGTTAATCTCTTAGTTCTATTAGACATTAGATTGATTAAGGGTTAATTAGGGCTTAATTAATTTCGGTTTTCTTAATTAATTATATGTTAATTAAGATTGTTTAACTTAGTTGGTTTCTTGATTGTTTAATTTCAATTTGTTAGATTTAGTTGTTAATTTTGAGTCTTGCAATTAGTTTGGCAATTTTCGTTTGTTAGTAGTTGGGTAATTTAGATATAATTTTCTGTCTTGCCTCATTAGTTGGTTAATGTTAGATTAGTTAGCTTGCTTTATAATTTGGTGTTTAATTAGTTTCGGATTTAATGTTTAATGTGCTATTAATTAAATTAGTTTAGTAAGTTGCTTCTTGATTAATTAATTTCAAGTTTAGTTTAGTTATTAGTTTACTGTTTTGCATCTTAGTCTTTTACTTTTCCTTGCAACACTCAAAAATCCAAAAAAATGAATCTGGTCCACTATCAGTGCCCTTTTCATTCCCGTTGCACTCTTCCATTCAGTGCACATATCACCACTTTTATTCTCTTTGTGAATATTTTCACTATTTTACACGAGTTTGATTTTAAGCAATTTTTCCCGATGAGACGATCTATGAATTTTATTCCTAATTATTACGTGACACCCTCCAGCACTTGGGACAGCCTTTGTGCTGCTCATTTTTTAGTGAGTCAACCTGTGGCGAGGTATTTTCAGAACAATTATCGCAGTCATGATTAAATGTGTAACTCCAGGAAACTCAAGACACAAGACACTAAATACAAGGAGAGAGAGTGGCAGGAGAGGGAGTTCAAACGCCAAGAGGTCCAAGATTATTACTGCTTTGATCAATGGAATTATGATATTGATCAAAGAGATATTGACTGTTGAATACTGAGGAAAAGGTACCGAGTTAACTCTTATTGTTTCTACATTTTCTTTTCTTCTGTCTCCAATCTTCTATACTGCCATATCTGTCAGTTGTCTGTAGACAGTTGTGAA
Organism: Juglans mandshurica; assembly: GCA_022457165.1. Taxonomy (NCBI): domain Eukaryota; kingdom Viridiplantae; phylum Streptophyta; class Magnoliopsida; order Fagales; family Juglandaceae; genus Juglans; species Juglans mandshurica. The sequence continues at coordinate 14,372,722 of CM039630.1, read as the reverse complement.
TTAAAACAACCCCTTACATATTCTTTTTGATCGGTAACCCCTTGCAACCATATTCTAGAAACATCCCTTCACCTAAACACCATACAACCATCACGCATTGTTTAGTACGATATCCCCTAGGCCGGCTTGAAATTTCAGAGCAGTCCTGCACTGCTTGGCCTAATCTTTAGCTATCTCAACGGATATTTTTCAATTTCCCTTTTTTACGTGGAACCTCAACAAGGCATGGCCTTTGTACCCAGAGAGTAATAAGCCTAAGGGAACTCCACCTGTCAGAACCAGGCATCAGATAAGTTAAGGGAACTCCTAGTGTGGAATAAGTCTACAGCCCATCCAAAGGAAGGGCCCTTTCGAAAATATTCCCAAAGAAATCCTTGATACGTCCTTTGATCTCTTTCTTCAATGCTTTAAGCTAAGGAAATCTATGCTAATATGACAAGGCCTTGCTTCTCCAATAAGGAAGACCTCCATCTCGTTGCTTTTACAGACATTCTCTCCTAAAACATGTTCTGAAATTTAAAGGGGTCAAATCCTGGAAACCTGCTTATAATCTCGTAAGATTCAGCCATGACCAGGAACAATGTGAATCCTACCTGCCCCATCGGTAGTGACTATAAATTTCACTGGTTCCCAGAAAGGTTTAGATTTACTAATTAATTGACCTTTTGAACCTTCACTATATTTGAGGAAGATCCCAAGATCCATCAAGATGTTACATACAAGAAAAATTGAATATTTCATTCATGGACCCATTATCTACCCCTATTTTCAGTTTGCAAGTCCCAAGGCAAATAAGACGACATTTATGGTTTTTGCCTCCTTATCATAAAAAAAAAATGCCTCCTATTATTACTTCAGGAATGCTTTTTAGTGAACTAGTAAAAGATAGAACTATGAAGAGAAAAAACACAGGACATACCACATTGTCGCTTCCTCTCAGCCTTCCCAAGGGAGAATCCTTAGGAAGCTCTTGAATGCCTACTTCACACCTACCCAAAAAACAAAAGTTAATAAATACGAAAGCATTTATTTACAAAATTAGAGCCAGAGCACATCAATTCTCACAAATTTGATAATAATGCCATGCGCATGCAAGAAGACATGAGCACACTTTTTTTTATAAGCTAGCAATGAGCGTACTTGTACCCAAAAGGTTGAGCCGATCCTATTTGATAAAACTCAATAATCAGGAAATGTTCATGGAAGCTACTTCATCATGCTTTTCACAATGTAAATATATTCGTTTTCTTTAGAACACCTGGATCCAAACTATATTTGTTACATTTTATATACCATCTAGATGTAAGCTAATCAAACAAGCATCCAAGGAAGATGACACCATTCACCATCGTAAGCACGTATTCATAGAACTTTTCTACTTTAAAGGAAAATGTGAGAAATGTGCCCATCATAGGTAGGAACTCCCCACGTGGGAGCAACATAACCGTGCAGAAACTCGTAATCTTGGATGCCGGGGAAGGCCACACTGGACGAGCAGGGCGAGCAAAGCCTTGGGCAGGCAAGGACTTAAAGCGAACACAGCACTAAGCGAGCAAAGGCTCAAGTAAGGGTAAGCGAGCAATAATATTGGGCAAGTTAAGTAAGCAAGCATCACTTCTGGGCAAGCAATGACAAGGGTGAGCTAGGGGTATTTGAGATTAGCACTGAGCGAGCAATGCATGAAGGTAGGCAACTCAAGGGAGAGCAAAGCTTTGGGCGGGCAAAGGTAAACAAGCTGGAGTTCGAAACATGTTCCACGAGCAAAGTGATACGGATCCGAGCAAGGTACCCAAGATGCGTTCCTCTCCCTACCTTCCATCCAAGCTAAAGCTCAGAGTCAACCCTGCACTGTATGGAGAAGCTGAGCAAAAATGCTTGGAAGCATGTGGGCACTTTCACAGAAATCTCAACCTCAACAGCGACGTTTTACGAGAACCACGATGTTTGACGACATTCATGAGTGGCAGATTGAGTTTCCCTTCTCCTTGGCCGAGCTCCTGAGATGCACAATGTCTGTCCGCGCCTGCCACACCCTTCATCTGACGTACACCTAGGCAGCCGGATGCTCGCTTATCAGCAGACCAACCAGCAATGAGAGGGCAGTGCACCCATGAAGTCGTTTTCCCTCCTTTTTACCCCACGCCTCTTAGCACTTTGCTTATGTAACTCAAAGCCTTCTTCCTCAGTTCTTTCTATCACACTCTCGTCTGCCCTAACCCTCATTTCCAGAAAAGAAGACCTTAGCTCATCAAAGACTCACACTCACACACACTTGGACGTCCAAAGTCACTGTCAAATCGCAGGAAAATCGACATACCGACGAGCAAGCACAGATGTTACTCACTGCTTGGGTAAGTACTAACAGTGACTGCATCCTCTCCTTTTCTCTCACCGTCACCACTTTCTTCTCTGTTTCGAAGCCTTTCCCCGAGATCACTAAAAATGTTCTCTTCCATTTTTCTCTCCCTCTCAACCGATCTGTGTTCAAAACCGAGCAACCATTCTCTCGAAGTCTTAAGGGGAGGTTTGGATTGTGAGTTGAGATGAGATGAGATGAGAGTTGAAAGTTGAAAGTTGAATAAAATATTGTTATAATATTGTTTTTGTTTTGGGATTTGAAAATTTTGAATTGTTTGTTATATTTTATATGAAAGTTTGTAAAAGTTGTAATGATTAGATGAGATGAATTGAGATGGTTTTTTAATCCAAACAAGGCCTTAGACTTGCTAAGGCGCCTGAGGTAGTCATCGGGCCACTTGAAGCCAGCCGCCAACGACTGCTCAGTGAAAACTCACTGCTGAGGTAGGTTCTCCTCTGCGACAATGCTTACAATGGTGATTAATGACCATGAGCATGCTGTGTGCGATTTGGTTTGTTACCTTTGAAATATCGATGCGTAGTAGGTTGGTGATGCCTTGCTTTTGGGTTACCGATTGTGAAGATATGCATGCATTCCTCACAATTTAAGCTTAACATGTTAAAGAAGAATAGAGGAATAACGGTATCTCTGCTTCTCCCTATGATGTTTGTTTTACCGAGTATACCCTTGGTTAAGCTGATAAACCTCGGGTAACCATTGTTTCCGTGTGCGTTTTGCTTCCTCACTGAGCACTTGGAGGTCATCAACCTCGATGATGCTCGCCAATGCGTGGTGGAGGGGCTGGGACAAATGGTTGCTTTGCTTATGACCGGAAGTGTTAAGGTTGAATCCCCTAGTGAAGAGCCAGATCTGGAGGTGGAGGGGAGGAACAAAATTGTCCGCCTCCCCCCCCCAAAATTAAAAAAAAAAAAACTCCAGCCTATTATATCCTAGCCCACCCCAGCTTTGCCCCTGCATTTGGGTGATCCATTGACAAAAAATAAACCTGAAGGAAAGACAAGGAGGCGTTAAGGTTGGGTGCACAAGTGAAGCTCGACAAGGTATGAGCTAGATCTGGAGGGGGTGACATAATTGTCAGCCCCCCCCCCCCCCCCCCACCAACAAAAAAAAAAAAACCAAAACTGAAAACTCCGCATTTGACAGATTGATTTAGGAAAAAAAAAGAATTGAACGAAAGACAAGAAATGTTAAGGTTTAAGCTTGACAAGGAATGAGCCACAACTGGAGGGGATGAACATAAGTGTCCGCCTCCCCCACCTCCCAACCCCCAACTCCCCAACTCCAGCTTATTACATCCAAGCCCGCCCAAATTCGCATTTGAGAGATCGATTGGTAATTCTTGAGCAATTCCTGCATTGTTTTGTTTGCGAAGGAATTATGTGATGAAAAAATTTAGCTGTCCACAATTCAAAGGAGTTTGAGTGGATTTTCTTGCCACAGTTGATTACACCAGTAGCTGGTTGTTGTGGCAAGCCTGTACAATGGTGGGATTGGTGAGGGAGGCAAACTAGGACACCATGGACATCAATGAAAATGTTTTTTTAACTAAGATCTGTTTTTCCTTATGCCCAATCCTACGTTATAACTGCATAAATATCTTGCAAAATTTTTGGTTACCACTCAGAATGATGCATAATTGGAAGGACCTATTGCACAAATATCCAAAGTTTCAGGACCAAATCCCTTATTTCAAGGGGTTTAAGTGCCACAGAACAGAAGTTGAGGGGTTGCGTTGCATTTTAACTGGAAAAAATGTCACATTTACAGTCTAGTCTATACTTTATGGAGAGACTAGAAACATCACAAAGCATGACTCAACTAAAATGTTCCAGAGTAGCTAAGTCTCCCTCTCATAATGATGTTACCACTGCTTTTGTCCATCATAATACTGTGTCATCTTCAGCCATTCCTCCCCAGACAATAATCTCAGACACATCTAACTGAAAAAAAATGTTCTCATTGTTCCATCATGTTTGAGAAGTATTCTAATACACAGCAATCTAACTATTAGAGCCATATCCTTCATAAAGTGAATTACTCGGGATATATTCAACATATTAAATTTCTGAGCAACAGCAAAGAAGCATAGAAAAATTACCTTGATCCCTCAATTACACAGACATAGCGTAGCACATTTCCATTTAAAGAAGCCTTTGTAACTCTTTCTTGGATATCCTTATCAAGCAATAACAGCCCAGAGTCCAGGAAGTCTTCAACAGACATTGCATTGGGTCCCATTTCTTTAGGGAACAAGCTCTCAATCTGAAAAAACGTATATTACCAAATTGTTAATTTGAGTTTTCTTTTTAATTTAAAAACACGTAAAGATGAGAGCAATATTGCATTAACCTTATTACCTTAATGATATCCAAGTTAATCCGCCAACCAAGAAGTCGAGCAAGGATCAAAGCCTGCATTATGACACCGAAAGGAAAAACTTGGAGAATATCATATGAATTATGCTTCTATAATGGAAACCACGTACAGGAAAGATCTGCTTTGCAGATTATATCTGTTGCCCATTATATGACCCTCCATCACTTAAAATGACTCCTTATAACTTCATTAGTTATATGACGGAGGGCTGTAAGTAGAAATAATAATTAAGAATAGGTACAAAAAAGTTATAACCATGGGCAGGCACTAGTTCCAGAACTTAAACTCTCATTTGGATAAATGGATAGCATCAGTCAAACGATTGTGCACACATTTATTCATAAAAAAACGATTGTGGACATATTGAATTCACATTTGACAAATGCAACATAAACACTTTATCACTTTATCTTGTTTATTCTTCATCAAGATCTGAGACATTCTTCTCACCATGATTGTTCCAAATTGTGAGATTATCTCATATAGTAAAATCCAAAAATTAAAATGAATATGCAAAGTAAGTAACCATCCACTATGCACTGTCCCTCTGTCAGCCTTATTCAAGGTCTAACAGTCAGCATACTCCTAGAACAAATGCATCAAAGCCAGAAGCCTAGAGATTTCGTAATAAATAGAATGTAAAAACAATAATATCAGGCACACAAAAAAAAAAAAAAAAAAAACTGTCCTAACCTTTCTTGCAACATCCATTCCACTAAGGTCATCACGAGGATCTACAACAAGGATATCCAATCAGAGATAATCATACTGGCATACTAAATATCTAAGACTTAACTTCTTAATGCAAAGCACCAACTTCTCGAGACAAAGAAGAGTAGAAGTCTCATGAAATAACATGACAAATCACACTAATTCAAAAAGTGAATTTCATAGGGATACCTGCAAGCATGTGTTTTCTCAAGAATCTTACTAACCAAAGATTAAAAGAAAAGAAAAAACAGAAACACTAGGAATTATAACAATCCACTGCCACAACTGAATAGAAGTGTCTTCTAAGTAAAAAATACATCATTAAATTATATGAATAGGCTCTTTATATTCCAAAGAATACTCAAAAGGGACATAACACAACTCTAAGCCCAAAAATCATGCTGGTACACCCAAGCAAGTGGGATATTAGATGCTTCTCTACAAATATCCCTTAAAGGTAATCTGCATAACTTTCATTGCCATCAATGCAAGACATGAGATCTCGTGTCCAATCCCATCCTCTATATATAGTGTAAAGAATACAGCGTTAGAGTAATGAATGGATCATAAGTGATATTACAACTGCAAAATTCTGAAAAGAAAATGTAATGTTCGTATTGAATGTTAGCATCAAGACAAACCAACAATGAAAAAAAAAAAAGCACATCCAGGATTAAAATTACTGCCCTGTTTGCAAGTAGAAAGTGGAAACTATTTATTCCTAGACTGCCTACTGTGAGTTGGCCACAAAATTCATAGGCCATGAATGTGTTTTTACAGCAAAGCAAAAGATCACAGAACCTGGTTCAGTAAACCCCAAGCTTTTAGCAACTTTAACAACTTGGCTCAATGGCTTTCCATCTTCTACCTCACTCATTACATACCCCAATGTACCTACAACAAACATAAGAGATATCAGTAGCATTGTTCATATGCACGTGATACCTAGAATACAAATGCAAACAATCCTCGGAGGTGATTTACAGAAGACGAGCAATGAGTTAACATGCTTTATGTGTACCACTCAAACTCCCAACAATGCGGTGGACAGCATCTCCGGATGAAATTACACGATTTATGGATACAATGACCGGAAGACCAGCACCAACCTAGCAAGAAAATTGAAACCAAATAAGAGGACATTGCTTAAGCCATTTCACTGCAGATGTCACTATATTCTGATTTTGATAAATCAGAACACATGGATGACATTTGCTTAGCAAGACCAATAAGGAAGAATAAACACCCAATAGCATAATATTAATAAATCAAGCATATGCCAATCATACTGAAAAATCCATTTAAATCACCACCTTCTACCAGAAAGTAGCATGATAGAACTGATCTCATTAATGAGTAAAGTGGCAAAGTGGAAGCAAAACTCAGGAACTGAAATCATCATGATCAATTCCCTGCAGATGAAGCAATGATATACTAAATCTATAAAGATGAGGCTGTACGAAATATAAAACTCAAAGTAGCAGAGAAATACAAAATGAACAAAAGAAATCACAAACAAAACATCCATGTGAATAATTAAGTCTGCATTCAAGCATAGGACTAGCACTTACACATGTATCCTTATTATCCGAGGCATAGCCAAACTGTCACAGCCTAGCTATGCCAATATAATCAAGCATTCATACAGAATTGAGCCCTGACTTCACCTACCAACTCTCATTCATAGGGAAGCAAATCCCAATTGGTCCAGACAGTAAAGACTACAGATCATCTAACTTCAAGTCCACATAGACACGAACTTGCTATAAACATCTACCACACCGCAAAGCATCTTCAAATCACTAAACAGAAAAAGAGCACAGCAAGTTAATATAACAACAAAAATGGCATCATCAATTTGAAGTATATGTCATTAAAACGTGGAACAAGGGAACACCAATGGTCGATTACAGAAAGCACCTATGTTCAGACATTCAATGCATCTTGTGTTTGAAGCCCACAAAAGCTCCAAGCATAGGGGAAGAGTTGGGGCAAAAGAATGTTAAGATACATAGTATAAGGGTGCTGGGTGCTCACACTTTTTTTTTCTTCTTGCACTATAAAATGAGCTAAACTTAATTAATAACCAAAAAGGGTGATACCCAAGCACAGAAGTATACAAATGGAACACCAATTGGCTTCTTCAACAGCTCCCAGGGTTTGAGACAAGGGGATCCTTTGTCCACTTTATTATTTGTTATGGTCATGGAAACTTTTAGTAAAATGTTGTCAATGGCAGTTGGAGGTGGCTTTCTTTTGAGTTTCTTAGTGGGGGATACTAACAGCAGTACTTTCAATATTTCCCATTTGTTGTTTGCAAATGACTCGTTGATATTTAGTGATGTGAATCATAATCACACAAGGGCACTTCTTCTATGTCTTGATGCTGTCTTTTGCTTGAAAGTAAACTTTGCAAAGTCAGAGTTGGTTCCTATCAGTAGTGTCCACAATATAAGGAGCTTGGCCAACATATTGGGATGCAATGTATCTTCTCTTCCTATGAAGTACCTTGGTCTTCCCTTGGGAGGACAATTCAAAGCTAAGGCCACATGGGACAACGTGATTAAGCAGATCAAAACAGGTTGGCAAGTGGAAGATGGCGTACCTTTTTTTATGTCAGGGAACCTCTCCAAAGCAGTGCCCTTTGGACCCACCCCTGCAAAGTAAACCCCAGTCTCATGCACCGCACCCTCGGAAGTTTTCCTACACGGAACTGGCCCCAAATGATTGTTTGTACCCATGAGGTGTTGAACCTTGGACCTTGAAGGGAGTGAAACCCCAAGACTAAGGCCTTCACCACTTGGGCCAACCCCTTGGGGTTGATGGCGTACCTATCGAGAGGTGGTTGGATCACTCTCTCCAATCTGTCCACCTATTTCCTTTCTCTTTTTCCTTTACAGAAGCGTATTGAGAAACTTCAAAGTGATTTTGTGGAGTGGATTAAGCGAGGAATTCAGATTCCACCTAGCCAATTGGGGGATGGTATGCTCTCCAATATTTGGTGGTGGGTCGGGGGTTCCAATTTTGAGGATATTCAACCAGACACTTCTAGGGAAATGGTGTGGCATTAGCACCAAGAGAGGGATGCATTATGGAGAGTGGTGATTGACTTCAAGTATGATGGAGCATTGGGGGGTCCTTTAATATGGTAAATGGGGCATATGGTGTGGGGTTGTGGAAGAATTTAGAAGATGGGGGTATTCAATTGACATATCATATTCTTGGTGCGTAATGGCTCCAAGGTTAGATGGCATGATATATGGTGTGGAGACAATGTCGTAAAACTCTTTTTCCAGCTATGTACAAGATAGCATGTGACCAAGAAGCCTCAGTGGCTGAGTTATTGGGAGTTTCAGGAGGTTCTTGCAGTGGAACGTCAGTTTTCTTAGGGCAGCCCAAGATTAGGAAATTGGTGTATTCTCTGACTTCTTTAATCTATTATATTCTACAAGAGTTAGGACTGGAGGAAGTGATAACATGTTTTGAATACCTTCTAAAAATGGGAAATTCTCTGTTAGCTCATTCTATGAGGTCATCACTAGTCAGCACCATAATCCTTCTCCTTGGAGTATTTGGAGTAAGGCACCTCTAAGGCCACTTTCTTCATTCGGACTACTTTTTTAAGGAAGATTTTGAGAATGGACAACCAAATAAAAAGAAAAATCATAGTAATTGACTAATGTTGCACGGTAGGAGAAGGGAAGAGATAGTGGATCGTTTACTTCCACTTTGAGGTGGCTATGGTCCAATGGGATGATCTCTTCAACAGAGTGGGGTCAGCATGGGTTATGAGGGAGGGTGTTGATCTCCTTGTCAGATGGAGAGGTCTAGATGGCTTCTCGCAAATTGTAGCAATATGAAAGATGGTCCACATACATCTACTTTTGTGCATTTGGAGGGAAAAGAACGATTAGAATTTTGCAGGCAAGGAACACTCATTGGATGAACTTAGACGCTTCTTCTTTGACTCACTAATGTCATGGGCAATTGCTATAGACTTCAACGAACTCAACTTTCATGATTTTCTTATATCTATTTCTAATTCTTGACTAGGAGCTTCCATGTCAACACATCATAACTTCTTCCTAATGAATTCACTGAGATTGCAGATGAACTAGTGCATCATACTTATAAAAAGACTAGTGCATAATATGATGCTGCCATGAAAACCCATGCACCGTATGAATCTATTACAAATATGCCATGTGGCATAGATGGAGTGATGGTGACGGGGTCATGAAACGCAGTAGAGATGGGGTTGATGATGGTGAGACGGTTGAGTTGGGATTATGGCTATAATCGATTTGAGCTTAGTAGATATTTTGGGTTATTGAGTCGAGCTTGACTCAAATAACTTGAGCTCAATCTCAAGCTGGGAGCTCACCAAGCCAAGCCAAGCTGATCAAAACATGAGCCCAATTTGAGTTATTTTTTTTTATCTTTGCTCTTACTCTTTAATGAGCTCAAGCCGAGTCAAGTTACTTCTCAATCTTTGTATTATTAGTCTTAAAATATTTTTATTTATTTTTTAATGAAATTGAATAATTAAAAATACAAAATTACAAAAAAGACTATTAAATTTAATGAAATTTTTACTATCATTGTATAGACCCCCTATATTGAATTATAAGATTGTAAGAGTTTTATGAATGAATAAAAATTTGGAAAAAAAAAATGCCTTGCATCTTTCTAAATTCTATCTAAGTAATTACAAATGGGATAACAATAACAAAAATTACATGAATGAGAAAAAAAAAAAATTCATATGTAAGTTTTAGACCATAGTATAATCATAAGAATTTAATATAATTTATCCATTACAATATGCAGCTGGTTGATATTTATTTTTAAAACCCATATTTTATGTCTACAAAAGTTACTTATTAGTAATATATATATATATATATATATATATTATCTGTACATATTAGTTTTGCAATGGTGACATGGTATGTGTATGATAGTATGCACATTATAAAATAGCATATATCAACATTTCTTATATGGTTCCTACACAATAGTATATGAAACTACTAATCAGGCATTATACATATTATAAAACGGCTAATATATTTTAATTACAATACTTAACTGACGACATATAAGTATGGACTATATTCAATATATAGGCATAAATGACTAGGCATCGTTAGAACAACATTGAGAGGATGTTTTGAGAAAAAATTAATAAGATGTGATTTTCTTGAACGCATTTTCAAAGTAGTGTCCTATCAAATAGAAACTGCTCTTTATTATATTAAAGAGCCATAGTTTTCTTTTTAATATTATTATAAAGTAATATTAGCATTTCAATTTCAGGTGAATTTGCAAAATGAGGTAGAAATGACATTTTAAGCTCGGGCCTCGTTTGTATTCACAACACTTCTCAACTCATCTCATCTGTGAAAACAAACTAGGCCAATGTTCCCTTAAATTAGACTATCCGGGGAAAATGTAAACTTAAGAAGCTAATGCAATAATGCATACATAGATGTGTACAATCACATATCTATATAGTCAGGATATCTATTACAATAAATAAAAGCTAAAGCATCCACTTTGTAAAATATTGCGCCACCTCAGCATCTGTCTATTTTAATTTAATTTTATAATTATTTTATTATTCCCTAATTATAATACAACCACATTTACACTTTCACCCTTTATTTCCACTTTATTAACCCGTCTTTTACACATTCTGTCAGCTTGTACCCTTTATTACCACTTCATTAGCTGGCTCTTGCACTTGCAGTCTCAGTTAACGCTTTTAATTTTATGAAGTTCAATTTTACCTTAAATCTGTTCATTTTCCATGTTATCAAAACTATTTGGTTTCCAGGTTGTTAAAACAATTGGATAACCATCTCAGCATTAATTTATTCCCTTAAACATTGTTCGGTTTCCAGACTGTTCCGTTTCTAGCTCATTCAGCTTAAGTAGAAGAAGTCTGTTGCACTTCTGCTTATTTCTCTACAGATTTTGCTCTTCTAATTAAGGTGTCATTTTTTGTTTCATTGTCATCTTGGAGAGTGATAGCCAAATGCCATTTTTTAAGTCGTTGATGCTACTCGAAACAACTATTGCAGCTTCTTCTAAACCCATCTGATTGGGTGGTCGTGAAAGGTTCCAAAACCGGTTTCCCTCTTTCTGGCAATTTTGGTGGTGTCGGTTGCCATCTCTTTTGTACAAAAAGCTACAACACCTAAGACTCCAGCGTCAAGCCGAACATTGAAACTCATCTTTGTGCCCACTTTCTTTGCATCTCTTACAGCTTCGACTTTCGGGTTGTTCTTGTGAGCTATTGTGGTCTAAATTCCAATGACCAACATATCTAGTCAACATGATCGTTTAATTCCCTCTTGCACTTCCCCCTCACTCTATGTGTATAAATTGACAAGTATATCAAGCTTCTCACGACTATGAGAGAAATGGGGGAATATATTAAAACTTAATAATTGCTCGCACATTATTAATAAGAATATTGGAAGCAATTGCAGCATCATCATACGGACCAGAGAAGAATGGTCGAGTTTTAACTCAACGACAACTAGACAGCAATATTAACAAGTAGTCAAAAACAAAGATAAAATGATTAAAAGTCCAGCTTTATATCCAAGACACTTCTCGTTCTTGGGTACATGGCATATTTTAAATCTATTACGCATAACGAAAAGAAGGCTCCATGATGCATCAAGCAAAATAATGACTTACAGTTGACTCATGCCGAATGCGACGCGGGTGTGAAACTAGTTTGTCATAATCCTCCTGTAGCCCAGCAAGTAAAAGGTTCTTTTCAGACACTTCATGTGTTACTGGGTATCTCAGAGACAAATTCATATAACACGAATGGTGATCATAGAATAGGAAGAATGAAGAGACAACAATGGCACTCTTGTTTTAAAAAATATTACTAAGAATTGAACATGTGGATGGTTTCTCTTGGTAAACATGAGAAATGAGTGCTTCAATCTACCAAACCTACAAGAGTTAATTACCATGGTAGAAGTAAGAGGCTTTTTATTTGCCAGGACAATGCAACAGCCCAAATCAACCACTTGTTTTAGTACTCCAATAGTCTCTGAACTTGCAGAGCAATCTACTAAAGCCAGACCTTTTACAGATAATAGCAAAATAAGGTCATATATTCAAGGCTGAAAGCGTGAACATCTATCGCCAGAATCCAATTTCTGAAATTAAGCATGAGTAAAGATGAAATATGAAAACAAAAGCACTAGAGCTTCAAAAGCCACATACCTAATGATTTACCCAGAACGGCTGCAATGTCTATAACTTTCTTTGTTGAGCCTGAATTGGTGAGTGCTTGAAACTGACCTTTAGCAAAGATAAGACAAGAAGTATTAGAGAGACACACAGTCATAATACATCCTCTTCAGTACACAAAGATAAGTAATCGAATTACCAGAATTACAGAGTTTCAGGAGAGAAGAACCAGTCAACTTGACTCGGCAAACTTCCAATAGAAACTCGTCATCTAACTCCATTGACAACTCATCCGACACAACAATCAACGACTTACTATCACATACCCCCACAACTCTCAAGTAAACTCCCTGCCAACCAAACCTGGTCTATTAAAGCAACCTAATAATGATACATGCATTCACATAGACATACATACTCATACATACATACATGCATACATAAATACAAAAATACCACACACACACACACATATATCCCTATATCAAATCAGCCAACAGTTTAGCCATCCTGGGTGATAAGCAATTAAACGTAGAAAGAAGATTTGCACTATAATAACCTTGAAGGTAGTTTATTAAACTATTGGTGTTTTCCAGCATTTGCAACACGCAGAAAGAAGATTTGCACTATTCTTTTTAGAAGCAAAATTATTTCCATGTTAACAATACGAACATTGGGATATTATTCTACATTAACAAAATCACTTCGAAAACGAAATGGACTTGATTCTGAATACACAAAGAAATCACGACGCCAAATAAATGATTTTCTCTAAGTAATGGTGACCAGTTTGGCGTGAAGAGATCGGCAGGAGACAATATGCTGGAGGAGCTGCCGCCCAACGCCACCGCAACCCATCAAAAGCAGAGGAATAGTCTTCATTTTTTTCTCTGTGATTTCTTCGGTTTTGAGGGGGCTTTATATTATGCTCTCATCTCATCTAATCATTACAATTTTTTAAACTTTCAATATAAAATAAAATAAACAATTCAACTTTTTCAAATCCCATAACAAAAATAATATTAAAAAATATATTTTAACAATATTTTATTTAACTTTTTAACTTTAATCTCAACTCATATCATCTTATCTCATCTCATCTCTAAAAACAAACGAGCCCTAAGAGCAACGTTTTGAATGTACCGGAAGACGTACCGGTCAAGACACTTAAATGAAATATTTTAGTATCGATATCATTTCGTGTACCGTTTTAAGATAGTCGATATATGAATAAATTATATATATAAATATATATATAAATTATATTCTAAAATAATAGTTTATATATGAATAAATTATATATAAATACACATATATATATAAATTATAAATAGTCTAGTCTGAATTAAGGGTCAAAAAATAAGCTTATAGTTTAAAAAAAAAATTGGAGGCCGAAATATAGGCCGGTATAGGTCAAAATTGAGGCCGGTACGATCGGTATTTAGGCCGATACGAAACATAGATGGTACATGTATCGACCCAGCGGCCGGTACGGAAAATTTTGACCGTACCGGCCGGTACGATACAAAATTGAAAACAGTGATTAAGAGGCTACTCTGCTCTGCCGCCTAGAATAGCCCCTTTTTATTTTTTTATTTTTTTTATTTTTGTTTTACACATTTTTTTATTATATTTAAATATTTAAAAAAATATATTTCAATACACTTGCTACTCTGGACAGCAGAGTAGCCCGACTCTTTTTTAATATAAGGAAAAAACTATTTTGCCTCTTAATTGTACTGCTCAATTTGACCGCTAAGCCGAATGTATGTTTTTATTTTTTTTTCATTTTTCTTTTCATATTTTTTTAACATATTTAAATATTTTAAAAATAAAAAAAAATACACCAATAAACTAAAAATCACTTTCTTAATCATTATGTAAAAATAAATTAAAAAAATTAAATACACAAGCGGTCAAAATGAAGAAACAAAGTAAGGGGCAAACTAGCATTTTCCATTTAAAAAAGGGAAAAATAATAAAGTAAAACACTTGGTTAATGTTATATACAGTCTTGAAATTTGCAATCTCTTCAAATTCTATTTTTAAAAAAAAATGGAGCTACCATTAAAAGAATATTTTTTTAAAGGGAGTATGAGAGAACTGCACACCCAAGGACTTTAAATATCATTTCTCAAAACAATTTATAATTCTAAATTTTTAAATTTTTTCATCTAATTATTGTCTAATGAATATAAATTTTTCAAACTCACAAACAAAATACAAAAAATAATATAGTTTTTTCAATTTTTAAAACAAGAATAATATTAAAAAATTATATTCAAACAATTTTTTAAATTTATAATATTTCTATTCAATTTTTTCTCTCATATTTTTCAGCATATAATAAAACATCTTAACTCAAACAATTTCGTTATTATTTACAGATATTCTGAAATATTAGGCTCCATTTGGTAATGTGACGCCCCAACCTTTGCTTGAGATGGAACGGACACTTAGAGTGTCGAGACATATAACACAAGGTTATATACCCCGTTCATGACAGTTAATATACAATGTATCTAACAGTATGCAATAACAGCAGCCGGATAAGGGTAACTAAATAAAACTTATGTCAGAATATACTAAAACATCTCAATGTCATTCATAACCATCATTAGTTCAAATAAAAAGTAGCATAATTTTAGTACAATTATTATTGCTAAGAAGTCTCCATGGCTAAATCAATTGCTTCATACGCTCTAAAGCACGAAGGGTTAGGGCTATAAATATCAAGATGAGGTCCAATATTTTGTCGAGGTCCGGCTCCTCTTCAATCAATCGGATTCACTGGTCTATCTGATCCATCCTCGTCAAGTCCTGGCACAACTTCTAGAATGATAGTAGGTTTACAAGGGGTGAGATTTACTTGAAATCTCAGTAAGTTAGACAACCAATGTGCACAAAGATAAATTATACTTGATGAATGATAAATACGAAATGCATGTGATGCAGAAAAATCAGTATTTGTCTCTCATCCAGATTCCTCAACATTTTCATAAAACTAAGATGCACATTTTCTTATAGAGAAGATTTTTTACTTCAACAGTCAGAAACATAATTTTATCATAACGTTTCATTATTATTAGCAATTCTCATTTAATCATAACATTAACATCATAATGTATGGTATCGTCACAGTTCCCTATATGTACTATGAGCACGTGCTGGTGACCGTAGTACAACTCACGTTGAGACTACGTTGTCTACAGACTCGTTCTCAATGCATTGGTAATATAACATAACACCATCATAATATCATTGTACATTCACCAGTTTTAGATGTCATAACATTTGACTTCAATCTGGCATTCTTTAAAAAGAACCAATTCGAAGCCTGTTAACTGTTCTTCATCAACCTAAGGGTTACCACTCTATTTTTACTCACTCTAGAGTAGACAAATGAGTTTTACTAGAATAATTCTTCATCCTAGCCTTTAGGGTAGTGATAAAATTATTTTAATACTACACTTGAAAAATATAATTCATGACATGTGCATATATGTAGTAAGCTTTCATATGAAAATGACATTTATATGCAATATGTTAAAATGGTGAAAAATGTCACATGTCATGTACTCAATGTATCATATAATATGATATTTTATACTCAAAATTACAATTATAACATGAATGTAACATTTGTCAATAAATTATAAATAACTTATCGAGGTGTAAGTTAGAGACCAACTTACAAACTACCTGAGTTCGAAAAAATGTAGCAGATGTAATCAAAGTTGTATTAAGTTAGGATTTGAATTACTACGGAAGATATTCATAATCAAAAGGGTTCAAAAATAGATATTTACAAAAATACACCTAAACTTTCAAAAATTACCACTACAACCCTAATTTTCCACTATTTGCAAACGAATTTCAAGTTTAACCAAACTTCATAGACCTCATATTTTTCATATTCTAAAATCTATGCCCTTAGAATCCCAAAAAATCAAAGTGGAACTAGTCCAAATACTCTCAACCCATGGCATGCACTCTAGTTGATGCCTAAATATAATTTCAACTATTGATCCCTATGGATGAATGCATATTTGATTTTCTTTAATTACAAATAATCACTATCATCCCTAAAGACATGTTAAAAGCTTAATCTTGGGTGAACAAGTTCATCCCAATACTTAATCATGGCTAAAAACCTTAATTTCTATTAAACTAGTCCTTAAACATACATGATATCTTTTAATCTTTTTCAACAATAAAAGTTTCAAAGACTCAAAATTAAATCATACATTTCCCTTCTTATCCCAATCATAAAATTTTCTAAATGCTCATATTTCAAGCCTAGGTGAAATAAATCAAAACTCTATAAGTTAAACATGATTTAATCAAACCGTGCATGCTTTGATGATCAACACAATATAGAATTAAAATCTATCATGTCATACTTCTAACCTCAAAATCAAACTTTCAAAATCATATCAAAATATGCTAAGACATGTCATAGCTAAAATTCTCACTTAAAACAATTTAAACACTTAATCCATCCTTAATGAACTCAGTTTTGAATTAAGCATGGTTTTTCTAAACTCATCCAAGAATCACTTCAACACTTAAAAGCAACACATAATATGCAAACTAAGATCTCGAGCAAAAAAACTTACAATTTTCGTGGCCCTTTGAAGCTCCCAACACAAGAACTCTTAAAACACTTCCCAAGAACACTCAAGAGTACTTGGTTTCCACTCACTTGCACTCTAAGGGGAGGACCTCTCAAGAACTCAAGAGGAGTTTGGAGAAGAAGTGTGGAGTAAATGAGGGAGTGGAGGGGGGTTTTATAGAGCTCAAGAGGGGAGGGGAACACCAGCCTTGGCTGGAGGAGACTCTTGTGATTGGTAGAGTGGGCGGTGGTGGTGATGAGTGCACGCTTCCAGCTTTGTGTCACCTCGTGCAGACGTGAATAGTGCCCTAAAATCACCATGATCTCATCAAGTCAGGTGCTACAATGACCCTATGGGTGCATGGCTGCCGTGGTGTAGAAAAAAGAAAGAAAAAAAAATTAAAACCAAGGCATGATACCATGCCATGATGCTGCCTCATAAGATTCTGAACAATCTGGACAGTTTTTCAATTTATTTGATGCATCCCTTTGTTTGATCTCCATGGCTCGTTTGAGTAGGTTCAATGACACTCCTTGAAGGGTTTTTCAGGTGGTAGAAGATTGAGAGTTGGTTGTCATGTGATGATGTATGTGCAGCTCAAAAAAGAGGATGAAATGGAGGTGGTTGTCGAGTGGTGTTTTGCACAAAAAGCTAATCAATTTTGGCTCTATTTGGGGTGGCCTTGAGTCAAGGTTCACCATGATTACTGGAGGGGCTCTTGGGGATTGGAGGAGAAGGGAGATGGTATGTGGTGGTGGCTCAACCATGTCCAGAAGTGCAACCAAAATACAAGTCATTTGGTTTCCATCCTACTAGTATTTAGGTGCATTCGGTTTGGGGGTTTTAGTTTAGGTTCTTGGAACCAGTTTCGTCTACCACTAAGTCTGCCTTGACAAGGGTGTTTTGAGGTGCTAAAAGACAATAATTCCCTTGAGAAAAAGGCACAAAAAGTTTGGGATAGGTCTATTTAGTCCATTGCACACAATGGCACACATGTGTGCCGATTGGTGCGGATTTAGGGTTTTGACATGTTATTACCCATAATGACATGTGTGGAGATTTATCTAGGATTATAATATGATCTTTGAATGATGAAATTTAATAATAAAACAAGAAAATCTCAGGTAAAAAAGGTGAGAAATAATTAAAAAGGAAATTAAGGTTAAAACATGGTTTTGGAGTTCACTAATTATGTAGAGTTTGATCAATGCTCTTAAACCAAGTTCAAAACTTAATTTGAGTACAAAGAAGTCCTTAGGGGCATGGGGCACAATATGGGCTCAAGTAAACCAATGGTATGGTGCATGTAGACTTCAAATAGAAGTGTGAAAATGCAAGACAAGGCTTTGGGCCTTGTTGGGCTTAAAAAGGCCATAAGAGTGAGTTGCATAGTTTATGGGCTTTGGGTGTGGGTTGACGGGAGGCCTTGGGTCCAGATTTTAAGAGGTCATGAGAGGCCTTAAGATCCACAGGAATGGGGCTTGAAAGGCTTGCATTATCATAAATGGGCCATGGGTCAAAACTAACACCAAGTTAGGCCCAAAAGGCCTTATGCTTTCCTCACACTTGGGCCAAACCTTTCTAAGGCTAACCCATCAAAGACTTAAACTCTTATAAGGCTTGATTTAAGATTTCTAAGTCTTAGCCCATAATATTTTAAAGGTTTAAGGGCCTTAAGTGAAGCACTAATGGGCTTGCTTACTAAGTCGTTCAAAGTTAACCCTCAAGCTTAACCACTAATGACACTAAGTGCTATAGTCTAATGGGTAAAACAAGTCTAACTAACTTCCTTAAAAAAAATATAATAATAATTCTCATGCTAGAAAATAATATATGAAGCCCAAAAATATAATATTATATTATAAGCTTATTCTAAAGGAGATTAAGGGTTAATCCTAATAGGAAATTAGGCGGGTGTTACAGGTAACACAATTATTCTCAAACGAGCCTATAACCCATGTAATGTGCGGATTATTGTGTATGTTGTGTATGGAAGAGAGATTTAGAGAGAGACCAGATTTTATAGTGGATAAATTTGACACAATTTATAGGGTGGTTTATTTGATGAAACAATATAAAAGTTGAAATAGTGTCTTTAGGTGGAGATTGAAATCGGTTTATATCTTTATATGCAAGAAAAGAAATAAAACTTAAAAATTACAACAATTCATAATAAAACATTACTTTTAAAATGAGTATCGCTCCATAAACATAACACTTCAAGTTTAATGGGTATAATGTCACATCAAAGTCATATGACTCCGCTTAAAATAAAAAACAATATAAATGTTGATGATCATGAATTAGTGCTTTTGGGTGGAATCTTGAATCAGTTTATATCTTTATATGTAAGAAAATAGATGAAACTTAAAAATTATAATAGTTCATAATGAAACATTGCTTTTAAAAGGTTTACCACTTCATAAACATAACACTTCAAATTTAATAGGTAGAATGTCTACTTTTATGGATAGAATGCCACGTCGAAATTTTATAACTCCGCTTTTATATATAGTAATAGATATTTTCAGATGTTTCATTCCCAAACATCACTAAAATACAAAATATTTTTTAATTTCAAATTTTTAAATTTTTTATTTTATCATTACCTAATCATTATAATTTTTCCAAACTTCCTAACAAAATATAAAACAATACAATTTTTTCAAATTCTAAAATAAAGATAATATTAAAAATTTATATTCAAATAATTTTTTCAATTTATAATAAATTTTTTCAATTTTTTCTCTCTCATTTTTTGAAACTCAATAAAATATCTTAATTCAAATTATTTCATTACTATTAACAGATATACTGAAGTGTGCTAAATATCCAGACTATATAAGCGTTCAATCAACCCATAATCTTTTGAAGTATCCATGTATGATATAATAAATAAAACTTTATTATTTAAATATGAAAGAAAAAATTTGATACAATGTTAAAAAAAAAATCTACGTTAGTTGACTTTGAATCAAAACTCAAACACCTTTATTTGATGAGTAGTTCTATTTGAACGTTTTTACAATACACATTATCTACATTGTATAATTTGATTTGTAAGTGATGAGTGTACGAAAGTGACTCTGAATACCCTATTATTGGACTAAAATATTAAAATGTGAAATAAAAATCATAGGAATTAATGTATATTCTTAAATTGAGTTTCTATTTATTTTGAAATACTACTAAGCAGATTTTTATGTTTAATTTCTGGGTCTATAAAAGAGCAAGTCAAAACCCAGTCAAATTCAAATGACTTTTAAGTGAGTAAGACGTTGGAACAACCTATGAACTTTCAACGAGTGTAGAACTCTTCAAATAAGGATAATGATGGAGTTTGAGAGTAATTCAGATCAAGAGAAAAAGTAGGAGTCCAAAACGTGTTAGGAGACAGCCTGTACATACTTTAGTATTTTAATCGTAACTTTACACTCACATATTAGATTGATGCAATTCTTGATGAGCTGGAAAGCTATCTTAAAGGATTACAAATTTGTCTCTAATAGGAATTTCTAAATTTGAACTCCTAAAGTACGTAAGTGTGACAAAAATAAGAATTGAGAAAGTTGTATATTTTCCTCTCAATTTTACAATCAATAGACTGCAATATATATACACATACACAAGATCAAATTATGATCCTATTAGCAAAAGAATCAAATAAGATCTCGACTAATTCCCTTAAATGAAAGGATTACAAATTCCTAAATATGTGCAATAAAGATTATCTCCAAATCAAAGCCAATATAATCCTAACAAATCTCAACAAATCTTAACACTCCCCCTCAAGTTGGAGTATGTATATCCAGCATGTTCAACTTGCTTTTTAATTGTTTAAACACGTTTCCTCCAAGAGCCTTTGTAAAAACGTATGCCAGTTGCAAATTAGATGGAACAAATTCGATGACAATTTGCCCACCTTGTGTCTTTTCTCTTACAACATGGCAATTGAGTTCTATGTGCTTGGTGCGCTCATGGTATATTGGATTTGCTGCTTCGTGAAGTGCAGCTTGATTATCACATAACAACTTTGTTGGTCTTGTAAGAATCTGCATGTCATTAAGCAAAAATCTAAGCCAAGTCAGTTCACAAGTTGCTGCTACCATGGACCTATGCATGCATAAATTGGCTTAGGATATTGACTGAGTATGTGATGTCTTGATGAGTGTACGAAAGTGCACTCTAAATACCCTAATACTGGACTAAAATGCTAAAATGTTAATAGAAATCATTGAAATTAATGTGTATTCTTGAATTAAGTTTCTGTTTACTTTGGGATACTCCTAAGCAGATTTTTATGTTTAATTTCAGAGTTTATAAAAGAGCAAGTCTAAACCCATTCAAATTCAAAGGACTTTCAAGTGGGCAAGACGTTGGAACAACCTAATAACTTTCAACGAGTGTAGGATTCTTCAAATAAGAATAATGATATGGTTTTGAGAGTAATTCGGATCAGAGTCCAAAATGCGTTAGGAGACAAAATGGACACACTTTATTATTTTAATCATAACTTTTCGCTTAAATATTAGATTGATGTGATTCTTGATGTGTTGGAAAGCTATCTTAAAGGGCTACAAAGTTGTATCTAATAAGGATTTCCAAATTCGAACTCCTGAAGTGCATACGTGGCTGCCAAGTTGAGTCCTAAAATTTAGGCGATTTTGTGTACAGGAATATGAAGACATTAGAGTTTCTTTCCTACCCCTATTTAAGCACATCATTAGCACGGAATTGGAGTGGGAAGATGAGGGGAGATGGCTCAGTTTGAAGGAGGAGGATCTAAACTTAATTTCCATGGCCACCGTTTGCTTTATTTTTCTCTTGAGATTTTTGTTGTCTATTATATTTATGGGTAACCAAATTCTCAAGTAGGGCTAGGGATGAACTTGCACATTAGATGGTATTTTTAATTTATTCTTGATTTATGTATTTGATTTTCAATTACTAAAACTCTTTTGTTTTATCATTCTCAATTCATCGTTAATGTTTTCTTCTCCAAATAATCATAGAATTTATTCTGTTTATGGATTCAGTCATGCTTTTTCTATTGAATGGATTGACTATTTGATTATGTTTGGATCAATTAGCTTTCAATATTGATTTAATTATTTGCTATAATATCGTTTTCTGAGTATATTGTCGTCGTCGATTTTCTCAATAGTGATAATAATTTACGTATTTTAAAAGTGGTGAATGATTTTTCATAGGGTTACATTTGATTTAATCTTGGTTTATAAATCTATACATTCCAATTTGGGATTTTGAGAATTGAGTTCCCAATTGAGTTATTCAATGAATTAAGAATAATTAAAATATCAGATTTGTGCAAGGGATTCCCGACGCTTTACTGTTTGTCAAATTTGAGTATTTTTTCCGTTAGTCACTTTGCTTCACTTTAATTTGCATTTAAAATTCATCTTTGTTCTCTATTAATCATTTAATCTCTTTCTTTAGTTTCTTTGTTTCTTCTACAATTCTTTTAATTTGTCTCTCTGTAGAATCGACACCCTAAAGCTGTGCTACTACTACCGCATTATTCTTTGGGCGTAATCATGTCTGGTCTAGTAATTGTGAGGTAGATTAGTTGCCCAACTAATCTCCTACAACGCTCTAGATCACGTAGTGAATCACCTTGATCATCCGTGAGCTTTAGGTTCATTTCCATTGGGAAATTTGAGGGTTAAGCACCCAAGTAACCAACATCATCTATAATCACTAAGGTATATTCTCGTTAAGAGATAACAATACCTACTTTGGATCTTGCAACTTCCAACCTAAGGAAAAATTTTAGAGGCCTGAGATCTTTAATGTGAAACTGTTGATGCAAAAAATGTTTGAGATTTTGTATAGCAGTTGCATCATTGCTCGTTATCACTATGTCATCTACATAGATGAGCACCATAGTTGTAGATGAACCTTTAGTCTTCACAAATAAAGAATAATCTGAATGTGATTGAACAAAGCCAGCTTGTTTGATAGCATGAGAGAATTTTGCAAATTAATTACGAGGGGCTTGTTTAAGCCCATAAAGGGACTTATGTAGTCAACATACAAGATTCTCCCCCTGTCGACAGGTGGCAGAGTCATATATACCTCTTCCTTTAAATCACCATGGAGGAAGGCATTGGTCACATCCATTTGATGCAATGGCCATTGTTTGGCGGCACCAATAGCAAGAACACATTGAACATTTGTTAACTTGGCAACATGAACAAATGTTTCAGTGTAATCCAAGCCTTCTTGTTGGGAAAATCCTTTAGCAACTACTCGTGTTTTGTAGCGTTCAATCGTGACATTATAATTGTATTTGATACGATATACCCATTTGCTGCCAATGGGACGAGGACCAGTAGGCAAAGGAACTAAAGACCATGTCTTTTGGGTAGTGAGTGCATCAAGTTCATGTTGCATGGCCTCTTGCCATTTAGGATCTAAGACAGCCTGTGCATATGAGGTTGGCTTGAGAACACTTGAAATAGTATTGACAAAGTATTTATGATTAGAGAATAAAGAATCATATGAAATATAGTTACTTAAAAGGTATCGAGTACCTGACTTGGTTGAAGACTCCTGGTTTGGAGTTGCATTTGATGGCATTGTACTGGCATGTCCATAGTGAAAATCTTGAAGAAGGATGGATGATTTTCTGATGCATTCACTTCCGCGAAAAGGAGGTGCTGTAAATGATATGGGAGAGGAAGAATTGGTTGTGGAAGTGATCTTGGGTAATGAGGAATTAGGAGAGTGTGCAAGAGAAGGTGAATTAGTGGGGTATTTGGTTATCTCAGGTTGGGAAATGGTGGTGTCTGGTGAGGTTTTTGGGGCATGAAAAGGATAAATTTCCTCATTAAAATTACATCTCGATTGGAAAAAAAAATGGTGAGTGGTGAGATCATATAAGCGGTAGGCTTTTTGACCTATGTGATAGCTAACAAAGATGCATTTTTTGGCGCGAGAGTCGAATTTGGGAGATGGGTTCAGATTTGTTGCATAACAAAGACATCCAAAAACACGTAAGTTAGAATAAATAGGTGGCTTGTTATACAACATTTCATATGGGGATTTATGTTGCAACATAGGAGTAGGAAAACGATTGATAAGATAGGTGGCGGTAAGTAAACTCTCCCCCCAAAATTGCAAGGGAAGATTAGCATCAATTCTTAAGGCCCTGCCAATGTTTAAGATATGTCAATGCTTTTGTTCAATGCTTTTGTTCAACTACACAATTTTGTTGAGGTGTAGATGGACAAGAGCTTTGAAATGATATGCCAAGATTGGAAAAATATGATTTCATGGATAGAAAATCTGAGCCATTATCACTTCCAATACATTTAACTTGGTAATTAAATTGAGTGTTGACAAAAGAGATGAAGTTTTTGAGTATCCCTTGTGTTTCGAATTTGAATTTCATTAAGAATATCCACGCGAATCGAGTATAGTCATCGACAATGGTTAAAAAATAATGAGCCCCTGTATGAGTTGCAATACAAAAAGGTCCCCAAGTATCACAGTGAATTAGATCAAATGAATGTAAAGTTTGAATAAAACTAGAAGGAAAAGGAAGCCATGTTTGCTTAGCCAAATGACAAGTTTCACACAAATGCTTAGAATCAAATACAAATGAAGGAATAACATGACTAAAAAACTGGGAAGGTGCCTTGGAGGGATGTCCTAACCGCTAGTGCCATGGAATTTTTGGAATGGAACCCACATGATAAGTGACAAGGTTGGGAGGTGATACAGAGTTTACTGAAGGCACAGAGTAGTACAAGCCATTAAGTTGCTTCCCCAAACCAATCATCTTCTTCGAAGTTAGGTCCTATAATACACAAAAAGTGGGTAAGAAATGAATGGAACAATTCAAGACAGTAGTGAGTTGATTAACAGACAGTAAATTGACATGGAAAGATGGAGTACATAGTATGTTTTTAACATGCATGTGATCTGAAAGTTGTGCAGAACCAATACCAGTTATGGCAGAACAAGCACCATTGGGCAAGGTTACTTGAGAAGAGAAGGAGAGGTGATGGAAACTGATGTGGCTATGTGATTAGTGGCACCACTATTAATGATCCAGTGATTCAAGGTTGTTTTGTGTGTAGTAAAAGTAGAGCATAATAGAAGTACCTGTATAGTTTGCTCGGGCAGATTGTTTACCATTAAAAAAGGCTTTGATTTGGGCAAGTTCTTCAGAAGTGAATTGAGGAGTAGGTTCGGTGGAGAGCTTGTGTGAGTCTTGAATGATTTCTGCACTGGCTTTGTGGGCAGCAGGTTTTCTACTGCAATTGGGTGGCTAGATTTCTTTGCCATGAAACTTATGACCAACTGGGAAACCATTTAGGAAATAACAACAATCCACAGTGTGAGTAGTTCCTTCACAATAAGAGCAGATGAGAGGTTTTCAATTTCCTTGAGACTTTGAATGAGAAGATGACCATTGTTTCTGTTGTCGTGAAGCAGCAAGTTGACTCCTTAGAGTTGTCATAAGTATTATTCATGGCATGACTAAGATCACTGCTCTTTGTTTCAGTGAGACCTCGCTGCTTTTCTTCTTCACATAAAAGTGAATATGTCTTATTGGCAGTTGGTAAAGGATGCATGAGCATGATTTGTCCTCATACAACAGAGTATGTCTCATTTAGTCCCATAAGAAATTGTCCAAGTCGAATCCTGTCTTCATTTTCTTTTAGATCCTTTTGTCCTCCACATGTGCATGTGATTGAGGGGCTGCAAGTAGTTAGCTCATCCCACAACAATTTCATCTTTGTATAGTAGGAAAAAATGGATTCTTGATTTTATTTCAGTTCAACTATGGATCGTTGAGTTTGATAATGATGAGAGAAATCACCTTGAGATAATCGTTCTTGAAGATCTGTCCAGATTTCTGAAGGAGTTTCAGAATAGAGAACACTGTTTGTAAGTTCCTGACTTAGAGAATTAAATATCCAAGAGAGCATCATATCATTGCAGCGTTGCCATAAAGGGTATTTTGGATCCTTTTCAGCAGGGGTGGTAATGGTTCCTTTGATGAACTCCTAAAAGGAAATGGCTTCATAAGACAAGTTAGACTCAATCACTCCAAGGAAGGAAATAAACCTCTATAAATGGAGGAGATCTCTACAAATCTGACAGGCTTTCGACGACTTCTCTGCGCACAAATTTCATCATATACAATGATTCCAAAGGATCTTCTCTCAAGTCAGGCATCGTCTTCAACCTCCTGAAATTCTAAATTTCTTCATTGTATTGAGAGATATGTGAGGTCATGAGGGATATGTAAAATCATCTATCATAGTGGATTTCGCTCCAAACAATCCATAGACATAGATATTATGCCAAACCACGTAATTTTTTGTGTCTCTTTTTATTTATTTTTATTTGCTTATTTCTTATTTACTACCATGGATGAACACGAAGAATATCATATCGACGCCCGAATCATCATCGTGGGCTAGGGATAACTATTTCATTCGTTCCTACCTGTTGTGCGATTTTTGACATTAACAAGGATGATAAAAGGAGTCGTTTTAAATTTTTGGAGTAAAATATCGTTTTTCTATAAAATCTTTAGAAATACACCAAAAAAATAGTTTTTTCAAAAACTTTTGGCCATTGCCTGCCCCTTAAATCTGCCCCTATTATTGTGGTTACGCCATCACAAGGTGGAATTTTGAAGATTATTTTTTGAGTTTTGGATGTTTTAGAAAATTTTGACAAACTTTTACACTAGATAGATATTGTATGTTTGAAAATGAAAACATCTTTAACTAAAACACCATCTTTGATTTAGAGATAATTTTGGTTGCCAGACATGGCCTTAAAAGAATACCATTTAACTTCATTTTAATCATATATTTTATTTTTATTTTTTAATAGGATACAAATTTATTTGCAGATAAGTAAAAAAATAAAAAATGATGAAAGAATGATTAATAATGTTTCTTATAAGAGTTAAATACTAAAATAATATTTTCACGACCATTAAGGTTCCGAATCAAGTCTGCTATGAGGGTACTACAAGAAGATAAAAAGGTTGATATCTTGATAGAGGTGATACAAAATAGTGGAATGCTCTCTTGGTAAAGGAAGTCTTCTCAAACTCTGAAGTTGCGGTAATATGCAAAATACCAGTAATTCCTTGCAATAGTCCTCACAAACTGGTGTGGAGGTGTACTGAAAATAGAAAATTCCCAGTGAGAAGTGCATACCATCTATAAGGAGAACTACATGATTGCTTGCGCAGCACTCGTTCACCCCTTTTGCTTCTTCAATTGGAACAGGAAAAGTTTCTCTTAAACTCAACTACTTCCTTTGCAGGTTGAGTTTGATTTACCTTGAATTGTTTGACCGAGTAGATCGAAGGGGAAATGAAGTTTTCAAATCACGAATTTTTGCTTAAGGAGAAAATCATCAAGTTGCATCAACAAGAATGTGAGTTGGTCAAATATATGGTAACTAAGAATTTCGAATGCAAAAAAAATCTTTTTGTGGAAAGCTTGCCTTTATACTTTCCCAATCAAGATAAACCGGTTCAAGAAGAAGGTGGTTGACAATCCAAATTGCCCCATATGTATTAGTGACGTAGAAATTGTTGAGCATGCTCTCTGAGATTGCAGCTCAACAAAGGATTTTGTGGGCAATGCTCAATAAGGATACAAAAAATCATGATTAGGAAGGAATCCTTCTTCGGAGTGCTAGAAAGCCTAACTAAGACCATGGAAGATGAGGATATTGAAGAGATAATAATAGTAGCTTGGAAGATTTGGCTGAGATGAACCCTTTTGTTTTTGGTGGTGAATTTCTGCATCCCAATAGATTGGTGATCCAATCTAAACAGGTCTTGCATGATTACAAAAACTTGCTCCACAAGATCAAAACTATTGTAGCCAAATCCACAACGCCCATATGTTGCTAGGTAGCACCTCTTAATTAGGAAACTCAAAAAATCAATTGGGATGCAGCAATAGACAAAACTCATTGTAAAGTTGGAATTGGGGTATTAGTTTGTGATTGAGAAGGAAAAGTATTGGTTAAGAGTTAGAAGGGATCTATTCCGAGACGTTTTTCTAGCTAAGACTTTTGAAACACTTCAAGCTACAAAACTAAATTTTAACTGTCATTGTAATATCTGAAGATAATAACCTGACTTAATCTGTTAAGCTTTGCTTGGAATGATATTGTGCATTGAAACACTGCTGACTACTTGCTCTAAAATCTTTTGCACTCTTTCCATTCATAGTCAACGTTTGCTCACTAAGATGGGAGGGACTGTTTGGTTTGTGGGATCTTATATTTTTTACTATTATCACTTTTCGTGACATGCATCTTCCCTTAAAAATCTATTGAAGTAAAATTGCATGAATGATGCTATTCTAAAATCTCTACACTACATATTTTTTACGTGACATAATTTGATTTAGAAAATAAATTTTAAAATTTGAATCTTACAAATCAAATATTATCATTTAAGTGATGTAGATAATGTGCTCTACACGAACTTGAGAATAGAATAATTCAAATTCAATTTGATTCAATCCTGACTCTTAAACATCAATACCAATAATATTTGCCTAATAATGCCCCTTCAATTGCATAATATTCCAATAATACTATTAGTCAGGATCTGGTCAGCATAAAATGATTTCTCGCTACAACTTATTTACCTATATATATCTTAAACAAAAATGATATTTGTAGTCATGTAGTGCGTAAGCGTCGCACACTCATTTTGAAAAAAATAGGTAAATATGAGATTTACATGAAAAAATTAATTTTTTTGTAGTGAACCCCGCTCTTTTTCAAAATGAGTGTGTGGCACTTGCACAATTTACGACTGTATCTAGTATTACTCTATCTTAAATATGGTTACTTTTTTACTATGCAATCTGAAATTTTATTGGGAAAAATAAATTAACTTAGGACAACCCATTTAGTTATGAGTTAGGATTTGCTATTAAGTGCCTTTCCCATAAGAGTACTTCTACATTTACAAACGAATTACACAAAAACAATATCACAAATTGAAGTGGTTTTATCTGATCCGTTAGATCTACTTTACAATAAAAGTAATTTTATCATCTGACGAATCACATCAAACCACATTAGTTTATGAGATTACTTTTGTGTAATCTCTTTCTGGCTAAAGTATTTCCCTTCCTGTAAATAGATTATTATTTCTTTTGGATTGCACAAGTGCTTTAATATTTTGTCAAAAACCCACTATTTAAACAATATTGGAATGAGGAAGCAAATACTTTTGAACCTTATCTTGTTTACCCGAGGAAAAAAGAATAGGAAAGATTAAAATGAGAAAATATAACTATATAAAAGGAAGGGTGGATTGACAGAGAGTGAATAATTCTACATACAACTGTGAAATGCGTAAACGCCGTGTCATTACTTTAAAAGAGTGGGGTCCATTATTAAAAAATTAATTTTTTTCATATGAGTCCCATATTTTATTTATTTATTTTAAAGTAATTACGCGACTGTTGCCCAATTCACAATTGTAAATATATTTTCTCGTGAATAAAAGGTTGGTATGGAGAGAAAATTTGGGGTTGCTAACTTGCTACATGCGAATAATATAAAAATAGAGAAGAATAAAATAATGATGATGCAGATGACAGAAAGAATGCGGGGGAGAAAGGAAATCGATGTTTTCTGGCATCAAAGACTCAATACACATCAAAGAAAGCACTAGTCGCTAGAAGAGGTTTAGGGGTGAAAATTCTTTTTTGACAGGTAAAGAATTTTGGGTGAGAATTCTAAAAACAACAAATAATGTAATTAATTAAAGATGGAGAGAAAAATAGAGGATGATGATGAGGTTGAATAGAGAGAGAAGGATGAAGGGTTAAAAGAAGGTTGCTGGTGAGGAACTGCATGCGATGGAGAAGGCAAAAGATGAAGTGCTTGTTTCATGTTGATAACTACAGAAAATGTTTGAGAATTTAAAAAAAATGAAATGAAATTTTATAGGTTGTTGGGAGAGTTGTGAATCTCACTTTAGGATATATTTGGATAGTGAAAGTTTGTGAGAAATACAATTATTTATTTCTTTAAAGTGAACCTAGGTGGCCACCCCTTGGGCATTCCAATGGAGGTCGATTGTGGCTACCCTCTTGGTTGGCTGACATTGGTCATGTACGTGGCGGCTCAAACCGAACTGCCTAAGCGGTGGCTATAGTCAACCAATTAGTAGGCGGCTGCAACGGGCCACCCATAGCCATATAGAGCCGCCCGGAGCTAGTAGGCCTATTGAAAAAATGTTGAGATGTTACGCCTCCCCATTTTATGTGAATATCCCATACAGGTGGAGTATTGAATCCATTTTCAAATATCACAACAATTAAATATCTAGTGTATTGATTTTTCATATTGTATAACCTGTCTGTAGAAGCTAAACTGGGAGAAAAGCTTATGTGAGTTCTTGATTTGAAAGATTAAGGGAGGAAAATATGATAAAAGACACGTGTTCATTCAAACTTGAATTCATCTGAATGTGTTCGTTCATCAATTCTTTATAATGTTCATCCACAAGGCAAAGAAAGTAAAGCATTGTTGTAAGGGGATTTTCCCCTCAAGGCCCAATTAAGCCCGGCCTGGAGCAGAAAGCCATCAACTCGGCCCACTAGGAGGCTCCTTTGTACATGACCTGTAGGATGGATGATGCTGCAGAGGATGAGACTAGTCGATCTGAGGACTCGTTGGGTAGTGTCCAGTCCTCGAGTGCCCGCCCACACAGCAAGCATGATATAGAGGGAACCGTTGATCTACTAACAGAGAAGACATGAACGGACCAGAGGGAAGACAGACTGGGAGGAGAAAGTTGGAAAACCACACCACATTAATGGCTCTGCAACCAGGACAACACGCCACATTAATGACGCAGTTGCAAAACCAGGCCGCATTTAAAGACTCTAACAAAAGGAATATTATGGGGAACGCCGACTTTATGAAAGCAAGCATGATCTGCTCCTCAAACTGGTAGTATAAATAGCAGATCCCATGTACGAGAATACGCTCTTTGATCTCTAGACTCTTTTACTTATTTGCTACCCTCCAATAATATTTACTAACTTTGGCATCAGAAGTTACTCGGCCCCGAGGCCGCACTCTCAAAACTGTAGTCTTTTCTACCTTGTGCATGGCTCGTTTTTGAAGACCTGAGTTGTCGAAGCTTGGCCTAAAGGTGTGCGAAACACGACGTTAATAGTAGCGCCGTCTGTGAGATCATAATAGATCTTGCGTGTTCTTCTCATGCTTGCGACAATCCGTTCCAAATAACTCAAGAGAGATATGGGAGACGCCATGGAAGCAAGGTTGAAAACCATAGAGGAGTGGGTGACGAAACTAATTGGCGAAGTGGAGACACTCCGCAAAGAGAATGAGGAAATCAAAAAACCTCATAGGGAGCAAGACGACAGTGCAGGATCCAACGACACAGAGCACGCATGGACTCAATAAGGATGAGGAGCAGAAAAACATGCAGGACGAGCTCCACAACCTAAAATATGAGGAAATAACAAGGAAATTGGGTATGTCGTCAACAGTAGACCAATTGCTCACAAGCACGGGTCTGCCTTATACTGAAGAAGTAATGGTGGTTCCTTTGCCACCGAAGTTTAGGGTCCCTGCTATGGAGATGTATGACGAAGAAAGGGACCCCCTCGAACACCTCGAAACCTTTAGGGCTCACATGATGCTACATGGCTTCCCTAGTGAAATAGCTTGCAAGGCGTTTCAACTAACCTTGAAGGGGTTGGCACGTGTATGGTTTGGGTTACTGGCACCTTGATCGATAGACAGCTTCGGCGAGCTAGCCAGACTATTCCTAACCCAGTTCATGTCCAGTCGGAGGAGGCGACGTTCGGCTACATACCTCCTCACTATCAAACAAATGGAGGACGAAAGCCTGAAGTCCTACTTAACCCGGTTCAACAAAGAGCGCATGAGCACCGACGACCAAGATGAGAAGATAACTTTGGCAGCGCTCCTGGGAGGCGTCTGGCCATGCTCCCAGTTTATGGCCGAGCTAGCCAGAGGACTCCCGTGACATTACTAGAGTTCATGGACTAGGCCGACAACTTCATCAATACGGAAGACATTCTCCGGGAGTTGACGGAGCCACGGAGGAAGGAAGTGGAGCGCCCAGAGAGGAAGGAGAAGGCCCCAACCAAGGCCAAGACCTATGAAAAAGGGGAGAAAGGCTCCTAGGAGAAGCGGTAGAGGAAATCCCAGCAAAGGGATTTGGACCACGGTACAACCGACCAATCCTTAGTAATAGGTAGTTTGCTACTTAGTTCATAAACAGAATAGTTTGGGAAAAATGTAAGTTGTTGATTAATGTTACTTTGAAGGACCGTGTTCTTGGCCCCGTGATGAAGGATCTGCTGGAAAATCTTATGGGTTGTTTTGATCGAAGGGTAATGCAAGAAGAGCAGCTGCGTATTGTGCCTTTGACCATGGCTGCCTTATAAAGAAATTTGGGGAAAACCTAGCTCACGGGTTCACAGTCAGGTTGCGCTCGTCCTTTGGTAGCTTCGAAATGCTGTCTGAGATAGGACGTGGCCCTCAGGAGGGCATATCAACTCATTTTAGTGCCGAAATCGAGAGAGAGGGAGAGATGGTTTCACAGTGGAGATGCTTGAAGATAGAAAGAGGGGTTCAATAGAGGGAGGTACGATCGCTAGACAGAGGGGTTCAGCTTTCACTGTCGATGGACTCGTCGATTGCACAAAGGACTCTTCACTACTTCGACTGTGATGGGGGAAAGTAACCGAGAGAAAAGGGAAGGCACTAGGGGAAGTTGTTGATAGAAAGGGAGATAGAGAGATGGGTCGGCTTGTCACAGATACGATTGCTAGAGGTTCAACTTTCACATGGATGATTCGAATTGCTTGGAGTGTGATGAGTGAAAGAAAGAAAGAAAGAGAAAAGGAAGAAGAGAGGTATCGGGGAGGGTAGCCTAGAGGAAGGGAGAGAGAGAAAAGGGTTGGTGGGAGAAATTATGATTGTCCGTAAAGAAATAGTATCGAGATGTCCATGAGTCTGACAAAAGTCTGGAACGAAGATGGTTTCATTGTGTTTGGCATGTGGAGTATTTTCATCTGTACAAAAATATTGGGAAAGCGTTGAGATATATTCATTATCCAAACACACCCTAGACTATCGGTCCAGCCTTACACCCATTATTTTTAATCTCGTACCGTCCGGTATAGGTATCATATATGTTTCGTACCAGCCTAAATACTGGTCGTACCGGCCTATATTTCGGCCTGTACCAACCGATATTTTGGGCTTTAATTTTTTTTTTCATTTTTTCAAACTACAAACTTATTTTTTGATTCACAATTCAGACTAGACTATTTATAATTTATATATATATATGTATTTATATATAATTTATTCATATATCGACTATCCCGAAACGATATACGAAAAAGGCACCGAAATATTTTATTCTAGTGCCTTGACCGGTATGGCATCTGGTACGATATTCAAAACATTGCTTACACCCCATTATTATCAACATTTTAATTCAAAACTAATCCAAGGAACAATATGCAACAATATCTTAACATCCTTTTGCATTCTGGTATGTAGCTAAAACTCACCTGGTTAAGGTTAATACAAACTCGGCGAGCGGAATATGGAAAGCTCGATTCCAAACAGGCTCGTATAAGAGACTAGCAAAAAACCCTAATCCACCTCTCCTGTATAAACGAGCTCCTGCGCCTCTCCATCCAAGGGTTCCTACGCCGCATTGGAACGCTCGGGCTCCCACTACTTCGCAGTAGTTCTCCCACTCAAAGCTCCCAACCATGGTGGCCGCCAAGAAGACTGTAAATCTCTCTCTCTTTCAATCTTTCTCACGCACACTCCTTAAGATGCGTTTCACATATCATTTTTAGTGAATATGGAGGCATGAACTGTGTGATTTGAAATTTTCTTTTCCTTTGTTTCTCATCTTCCAAACTGATAATATATTTCATGCCCAATCACCTACTTTGTATCTTGCAGAAGAAGACTCATGAGAGCATCAATAACAGGCTCGCCCTCGTCATGAAGAGTGGCAAGTACACCTTGGGATATAAGACCGTCCTCAAATCACTGAGAAACTCCAAAGGTATATCTTGTTTCTGTGTATTTTTCCGGATCTGATTCCGGGATATTTACTATCTCAGGGCCTTTTTGTCTCTTGCGCAATAAGGGATCGCATCATGAACTCGTAATCAATTTCGAAGCTAGAATGTGATGTGTATTTTGAAATGATTTGGTCATACTGCAGCGCTCAGCAAACTAGTTTCTTCAGTTTGTTTTTATGTGTAATACATTTGTCTGGGGTCTGAGATTCTAAGTTTTATTTTCGTCCATTTTCTTCATGTTTTCCCTGGTTCTGCCTTAGGCAATGGTATGTGTTTCGTCGAAATAAATTGTCCTTCTCTTTCGTTTTCTTGTTGAAACAGAGAACTGGAGCATTTACACTCTTATAGTAATATATTTGGTTTGGAAATTACTCGTTTCCCACGCATAACTCTTTTTCTTTCAATATGACCACGGAGCCATCAAACTTGTCCCTTGCCCCCAGATTGAAATATAAGTTCCACATTTTTTGATAGTATAAGTTCCAATTTGCCCGGTTGGATCCCTTGGGGGGAAAATTGCGAGGAAGTGGTAGTTTTTGCCCCCAGTTTGAAATATAAGTCCCATTTTTTTTAATAGTATAAGTTCCAATTTCCCTGGTTGGATCCTTTGGAGGGGGAAATTGCGAAGAAGTGGTAGTTTGGGTTTTTAAATGACAACTTTAGTAATTTGATGATCATATCCTATTTGTTTTTTAGATTTGATAGCACAGATGAAAAATCTAAATTGCATTTTCAAACATTAATTAGAGTGATAGAAACTAATGTTTGGTGGATGAGGATATTTTGTATGCCTCACAATTTCATTTCTAGGCTCAAAACATTCTCAAGTCTGCTTGAGTAAATTTATTTACCTATCAAGAAAATAGCCTGCTTAAGTAAACATCTGTCGATATCTTTATTACATGTTATGAACTCATTGGCATTTGATTGTGATGGTTTTTTCATTAATAACAAACATCTCATTCATTTTAGGGAAGCTGATCATTATTGCCAACAACTGCCCTCCTCTACGGAAGTCCGAAATAGAGTATTATGCAATGTTGGCAAAGGTTGGAGTTCACCATTACAACGGGAGTAAGTTTCTATCATTAAATATCATATTAGATTCATCTTGATGTTCGCTTTCCTATTTTTTGTTCCTACTTTTCCGTCAGATTTGGCTTTTTAGAACTTGATTTTTCCCCTGGGCATCAATGATTTGTCATTTCTCACTGATTGGACATCCTTTCTTCTATTGGTTTAGGTATTTTATTGATAACAGACTATGTTATTGATATCGGATTTTTTCTTCTTGTATATGTATAGTTATATGTAAATGTATAATCTTATTTTTCCTCCCTCAAATGGATGTTATCATGATTAAATAATGTATATCTGGTTGTAACCCGTTAGGGCTGGCTCAAATGGTAAAGGTCTTGGTCTTGGTGGTATGCTCCCTCAAGGTTTAAAGGTTCAAATCCTCTTGAGTGCAAACAATTTCTAGGGGCCCTCGGACTAGGGGAACTTCCCCTTGAATTATCTGAAGTGTACTTATAGGAAACTCCTTGTCGAGGGCCTGTGCATGCCTGGGATTAGTTGGGACTTTGTTATCGGACACTTGGTGCCAATAAAAAAAATATCTGGCTGAACTGCTGCATAGAGGCAGCTTTAGATTACGGACCATTCCTGTCTGACCTATGTAAGGAAGTTGATAGCTAACTAGTCTTGAGTGGCTTTGAGCAAGAGAACAGGAGTGGGGCAGCAAATTTTGAGTTCATCTGGTCTGCGGGTATCTTTCAGATAAAGTGAAGCAGGGGTGTTTCAAATCTGATTTAGAAATGGATTTGCTTTGCTAATTCTAAGATAAATGAAAACATATAATTATTGACGCGAATTCTATTGCATCCAAGGCCTTGCATTTTATGTGGAGTGACTAAGATTCATTTGTTATCCTCCAAGTTTCTTTAGATTATTTTTAAAGCATTTAACATACGTTGTTTGCTTAATTTTTTAGCAACTCAGAGGACATGTATGAGACGTGAGGTGTCATAGCACAACAAACACCCCCCAAAAAAGGAATAGAATGACCGTTGACATTTAAATTGCAGAAAGTGCTTCTAATTTCTTGCAGTAGACTCATTTCAAAATAATGCAATACAAAGGAATGTTAAGGATAAAAACCACCATCTTGGAAATTTTTGTGTAACAGTTGTGTTTGTAAGAATTGTTTTCTTGCTATTTCTTTGGCTCATGGGTTGCAAACATGCAAAGGAAGACAAAAAGTTACATGTGATACTCTTTTCACCTGAGCTCATTTATTATGAATCTGTCCTAAAATGGTTATCTTGTTTCAGACAATGTTGATTTGGGGACTGCTTGTGGAAAATATTTCAGAGTATGCTGTCTCAGCATTATTGATCCTGGTATGTAGCAGAAGCAGAGCCATTGTACTTCTTTCAGTCCTAAACTAACAATGTGATCTGTTCTGATTGTTGCAATATTTGATGGTTTTCAGGTGATTCTGATATCATCAAGAGCATGCCTGGTGAACATTAAGCCCTGAATTGTAGCATGTCTAGATTTTGGTGGTTTTACCCTTTTTTGGAATTTGAGAGGAGTCTTCTGTTTCAAGGCAAAGCTTTTTTATGTTAACTGAAATAATTTGAGTAGTGACTAAGTTGCCTTGATGGTGTTTTTGATAGTAATGTGGTTGGGACTAATATTTTATGTTTTAGTTTGTATGAGTACAAAATCATATGAAAGACTTGGATCTTTGTTTCCATATCTTCATTTCTCTCCAAAGCTCTTCTTATAGAAGCTGCCAGACTGGTTGAACCAGTAAGTTGTTTCCAGGCAAGGTAACTTAAGATAATTGGCTTGCTTGCATCCTGTTCTTTCTTAAATGAGAAGATCTTGTGTTCAAATTTTGTTAAAATCATTGCTTCGCGTTGCCGGAATGTGTTCGGCGGTCTGAGGGTCAAGACATTCTGGGATGTAACGTATCAAAGTTGGGGAGTTTGGAATAGGGCTGAACAAAAGCAACTGTACCCGACCCTACCCGAATTAACCAATCCGAAAAAAACCGGGTTGGAATTCCGAACATCCTGTAACTATTCCGAAAAAATTGGGTTATCCTGAAAATTAGGAAGTAAACGTTGTCGTTTAAGTGTAGTGTATCTTTCTTGCAGTTGAATACCTTCTTTCATTCGTCGTCTCAAGTCTCTTTACCTCTCCAATCTCCAGCCTCTGCAGTGATACTGTATCACGAACGTAGGCTGGTCCGATTGTAGAGTCGTTAAGGTTAATGGGAAGCGCAGCGCTCTAATGTCTATTTATCAGTGTGTTTTTGCATAGAGAAACACTATTTTGCCTCCCCACATTTTGCCCACTCTATTTGACCGTTTGATTTTTTTTTTGTTTTTACTTAGTGATTAAAGAAGTGATTTTAAATGTATTGGTATTTTTTTTTTAAAAAATATTTAAATGTATTAAAAAAATATTAAAAAAAAATAAAAAACCATTTGCGCTGGACGGTACAACATGGGCGGCATAATAGCCGCACCCTTTTGCATAAACAAATTTACTGTATAGTCAAGATTACCATTTAAATTTTAAATCCTGATCAGTATTCTGAGTTTCTAATGATGGCGAAGAAGATTTTCTTTCTTCTTTTTATATAATCTTTTTAAATTTTAATAATCAATTTCATAGAAGAAATAAAAAGTGACTGAATTATGGAACCTTTTTGGATTCCTTATCGTTTTGATACAGCAATTGTTCGGTGTCATTTAAATGATACAGATTTCATGAATTATCGAGGCTTGAAATATAAATATGGTTTCAGTGTCTAGCTATTCAAGAATAGGGTATGCTATATTAGCTCTTCCACTATTAACTTTGAGCCTGCATCTGGGCTAAGCTGTGAGTTGTGACCTATTATTCTAAACCATCTTTATCGTCAACTTGACACCATTGTATTATATTGCTTCTGATTAGAGATTAAGTAAGTGAAGCTTGCTTGAATGATTAATATATATATATATATATATATATATATGTGTGTGTGTGTGTGATTGGTTAATATTAAGTGAAGCTCGCTTGAGATTGAATTACTTTACGAGAAATGATACTTGCAGTCGTAAGTGTGCAAGCGCCATGCAGTCGCTTAGAAAAAAGTGAATAAATATGGTACCCACATGAAAAGAAACTAATTTTTTAATAGTAGACCCCACTCTTTTTCAAAGCAACTGTACGGCGTTTGTGCATTCCACGACTGTATGTAGCATTATCATCTAAAAAATACAGTTGACCCTTATGGAATTTAGTGGTACTATACCTTCGTCGGGGTTTGAATCAATGTTTTGAATACCGTACCGGAAGCCGTACTGGTCAAGGTACTGGAATAAAATATTTCGATACTGGTACCGTTTCGTGTACCGTTTCGAGATAGTTGATATATGAATAAATTATATTCTAAACTAATAGTCTATATATGAATAAATTATATATAAATATATATATATATATATATAAATTATAAATAACCTAGTCTAAATTGGGGATAAAAAAATAAGCTTGTAGTTTGAAAAAATGAAAAAAAAAATGAAGTCCAAAATATCGGCCGGTATTTGGGCTAGTACGAAACGTACATGGTACCTGTACCGGCCCAGCGGCCGGTACGACAAATATCGGCCATACCGGCCAGTATGGTACAAAATTCCAAACAGTGGTTTGAATTGAACGCTGACATGATGCATTTGGGTAACCTTGTGACTCCAAATGTAGAAGAAGTCTTCATGGAAAATCCGAGATGTAGTCCTCATTGCTGCCCACCTATCCCACATAGAAAAACTGGGGGTAGATCTCTAGTGTGGAAACATTTTAAAGGGAAGAAGATAGTAATCCCAATGACCCATTGCCCTAATTGCCTACATAGGCTCATGACAATGGCCCATCGTGTGGCATCTCGTTCCTTATGAAGGTATAGGCAAGGATCTATGCTGCCAAGGGTGCTGGCCAATGGTTAACACCCAAGAGGGAATTGAACTAGGCGTGTAGTTTTCCAGAGAGAAGTCCACATGAAAAATATTTATCTATGAAATCGCAGCATAAATTTAAGCATAATATGTTGTGGTGACAATGCTAGCTATTAAGTATGAGAATACTAATCTTCACAACAAAAAAGGCCTCTCGCCCTTCATTAAATCTTGAGATATTACATTATCTAAATGTATATAAAGTTAGTCGCCTTAAAGTGGTGGACCGATTGCAAGTAGTCGTTCGACTTAAAATCGTATATTCTAATGGAAGGTAAAGGGTAACTACGACGACTACTGGTCTCCGCAGTCAGAACTCAGGCAATTTTGACTTTTCTTCTTCGAGCGTCATGTCGGGAACTGGATCTACATCAAAATCTATGGTCCCAAGAATGAAACCATAGGTAGGCTAAGCGGCTATGACAAAACTGCTATAAAGAGATAATGCTACCGACGATGCTATGAACACTTTCATGAAAAGATTGGATGTATACGTATATGCACGGCGAGGAATCACCTTTACTCTTATAACTATGTGAATCCTCAAACGTGGTGAGGAATCACCCTCCCAGATAAAACATGTATATACATAGTATGGCGAGGAATCACTCTCTGGGGGTGTGCCCTTTCTTTTGTGCAAAATACAGAAACACAATAGCGTTAGTGACGAGGAATAATCCGTCTCCAATATAAGTATAAAGACTCGTAAAAATCAGTATTATGCCTGTTTTAGCCCTAGTAACATTCTTTCATCACACAGGTGTTCATCACATAGATATTCGTCACACAGACTTTTCACCAAGAGATATTTGTTGCATCGGGGATGCTTCTACCCGGCCAACCAACTTGAAGACATAGTTCCAGCCCAATCCCCAAGAGGCATTATCCTTATCGTGTGGAGTATGTAGCAACGTTCTGCAGGAATAGTTCGAGAAATTCTTCGTCCCATCCCATGATTATAGATTCATGCTACCAACTTCTCACAAAAAGATATACATTCTCACATAGAGATATTGGATTTCCATAAAGGGGTTCAGAGTCATGTATCAAAAACAGTTAACACATTCAAACATTCAAAACATTGGAAATTAGTGCGTAAATATAGGTATAAACATAATGATCGAAATATTTATTCATGCTTGTAGAATGGGGAGAAGAAGTTACAGAGATAATACAATGTCTCTTACTCACAACATTCACCCCACATTTCTAGCACTGTTTTAGAGCTAACCTACCACTCTACATCGAAACTCCTATCGCTGTTGATCTGCTCCTTGCTTTCCAAAGCAATTGACTTCACAAGCTCTTTGGTGAATAAATGAGATCTCGTCCCATGTCCAAGTCCTTTTAATAGGGAGAGGGATTGTCAGATGTCATTTCTGACTTCGGATCTGCTATAAGGATGTTTTTTAATCATTTCCTGTCATATTGCAAGATGATAGAGACAGACTACCAAGCATGGTCCGCATGCTTGGTTGTCTGACTTTTCTCAAAAGAGGGTCTCGATTGTAGCTTGTGTTATACTGTTATGTTCAGATGACATGACTGTCAAGCCTTCACCTTTCATCACAGAACCACTCCGGATGTGACTCTTCGGATGGAGTGTGGGATTCTGCATGCAATACTACCACTTTTCTGAGCACTTTAGTGTAATTCCGGAAAGGTCCCTCACTTACCCAGTCTCTTCTAGATTGCTGCTCGCCTTGGCGGGTAACTCTTTGTATTTTCAAAGTTACTGGCTTCTGCCGCTCCTCGTCTCGCCTCCTTGGTAAGTGGCATTTTCGTGCTCGCCATTAGTGAAACGACACACTTATCTCCACCTCGCTCTAGGACGTTTCAACCGAGTGTTTGCAAGGTACTTGCTTGCCCATGTGCTTGGTTGGCAGTACTTTGCTGGGCCTTGCTGCTAATTCCTTAGACTATTGGAGTGTCTCATCTTTTCCTTCCACTTAACTCTGGGAATGGTTTGTCCCATTTCGCATTATGCGGTCCTCACACATTGACACCAGTGATCTAACCGAAGATCGGGTAATTCGCGTACACTTTCGAGTAGCAAATCGGGTATTGGATTATTACTGGACCTAACAATTTCAGAATATGTGTGTAATGTTTTATTTTCCAACCTGCTTCATATCGTCAATAATTTCGAATCGGTTCGGGTCGAGAATACGGTTTTTTCACTCTTAATGCGCGTAGAGACAAAAACATCTTGGGTGGTGGCTTCTTTCTCTTGATATTCCAACTAGGTGGAACTCAACCTTATCTGAAATCGAGTGTGGCTATGAAGAAGTATCATGCGATGTTTGAAGTGATGCAAGATGAAGATGATTAGTCTGACCCATATTTATGTGAGGTTGGACAAGGACTACAACATTTAAATGATTAGGAAACCATCGAGGTTTGGTATGATTTTTGAAGATTTTTTACGATGTTACTTTGTGGATTTCAAGTTCAACTTATGACAAATTTGTTTATTAAAGAAATAACTACAATTTGTAACCATTTGAACAAATTTTCTGTGAGTGAGGATGGTATGCTGAAAATCATGATGTTGAAATATGACAAATATTGGGGGTATTTTGAGAAAGTGAACAAAATCTTATTTATTGCCGCTATGCTTGATCTGGGCTCCAAGTTGGGAGTATTAGAGTTTTGGTTTACATATTTTCTTGGCCCTGAGCGATTGTCCGAACTTGTTACAAGGTTAAGGAAGATGATTGAGCAGATGCAAAAGTAATATTCAAAATCCAATGTTGGTTCAAGTAGGGGTCAGTCAAGTGATGGTGAAACCCAAAGCAACACAACATCTTATGATGGTGAGGATGATCTTTATAGTAGGTATTGCCAGTATCAAGTATCAAAGGGTGTTGTAGAGTCCAAATAAGAGTTGAATCAATATTTTTATGGGGAGCGTTGAAGGATTGACACCCAAATTTGATATTTTAATGTGGTGGAAGGTGAATTCAACCAAGTTTATGATCCTTGCCAATATAGCTCGAGATGTGTTAGTTATTTTCATCTCTACTATTGCTTTTGAGTCAGCATTTTGAGGGTCGTGTGTTAGACTCATTTCGTAGCTCATTGGCCCCGATAACATTTGAAACTCTTATTTGTACACAAAATTAGTTGAAGGCTCCCCTCCATAATGACTCTCAAGATGTAATGAAAGATGTCGAAAGCTACAAGTAAGAAACTTGTAATATTTATATTTGGAGAGTATTTTCATATAGTCATTTCTAGTAATTATATTTTTAACATAACTTTTTTTTTTCATATAGAGATAATTTTGAAGAATATTTTGAATGAGGACAATTGGAGAAAACTTGATTTTCCCTACTTGGAATTATGGTGACTATGAAGTTTCTTATGGTATTTCACAAGTTTATTTACAATTTTATTTGGATGGCTAATTTATTTAAGTTGATGATTGTTTCACGTAAATATGGATTTCCATTCTGACCCGAGTAGATTGTTGAATTTGATGACATAATGCACTAGGTTTGCAATTGTTCAGATTACATACTATAGTCACTATAAGACTTGGTTTTGTCTTGGTGCTTGTGGTATTAAGAGAAGCATGCATAT
Source organism: Juglans mandshurica (assembly GCA_022457165.1). Classification (NCBI taxonomy): domain Eukaryota; kingdom Viridiplantae; phylum Streptophyta; class Magnoliopsida; order Fagales; family Juglandaceae; genus Juglans; species Juglans mandshurica. The sequence goes on along the minus strand of CM039630.1, from coordinate 14,329,665 downwards.
CTTTATAGGAGAAAAATGATCATGCTCTGATGTCTAAATTTTGTGTTAGTGAGCGTTGTTTGGTAGCCATTTGATCCCACCCATTTAACTTAATACGAATGGTCATGTATTAAGAAATGTATGGCTTTTTTGAAACAGTCAGCAAATATTTCCACATCCTTATGCCAAGTCAAAAAATCAAGAGAATTCAAACCATAGTATGATCCATCTAAAGTGACTCATCCATGGACAAACTTAAGTAGTTTGTTCGTTTTTTTCCGTTGTTTTTTAAACCTAGCTTTTTGCCCATGTCGGGATCTTGGACCTTGTCTTACCTTGTCTTCCATGAGAAAGTTTTGTTGGAGGGAAAGTGCATGGGGTTCTTTTGAGGTACTCCATTCATATTTTGTTAATGCATGTATGTATTTTAAATATCTCAGCATAATTATTAATCAATAAGAGAGCACTTTCCATTTATCATTAGAATATGAGATATTTATAAGGGCATGCTTGGATGCTTAGAGTATCTCTTAAGTTTTTTAGCACTAGTAAAATAGTTTGAGTGAAGATGTTTTATGAGATTTTAGGAAAGGAGAGAGAGAAATTTGAATGAAAATATATCTTAAAATAAGTATTGTATTGGAGTTTGTAAAAGTGAATAGATAAAGTTCAAAAATTATTTAAATAATAATTTTTAATATTCATTTTATTGTGAAGTTTGTAAAAGTTGTATTAACTTTTGTACTTGAGTATTGATTATGTAGTGATTAGAAAAAAAAATTTAAAAAATTAAAATTGAAAAAGTGTATGTTTGAGTGATGTTTAGGAATGATGTTATGACAAATTTTTGAAAACTAAGTTTTGAAATTGGTTTGGCACAATGGTTCCCCCCTTTTTGTGTTTTTATTATTGTTAGTTTGTATTTGTTTGTTTATATTATTGATTATGATGGTAAAATGGCTACTGATAGAGTGATTTTAGTTTTATTTATAGTTAGGATTTCGCTAATGGTGCTTGTATTGATAATTATTATGACCATTTTGATTTTTGTTCGTAGTTTTTATATTTACTTTTAATTCATTGGTTTTCAGCTTTAGTGTAACCTCCAAGATATTCATTTTGTAACCACGTATTCATTCGTCATAAGTGAAGGTTTATTTACAAAATATGGGATACCATCATCTTTATTTTTATTTTTGTAGAGAGTAATTAATAAACTAAAAACTTATTACACATTTAAATTTATCAATTAGAGAACATGCAAATGAAAAAAAAAAAACACAAAAATAAATATCTAAGTATCTTAAAAATTTTGACTCAAAAAAGAAAAAAGAGAAATAATTTTTAGGTCGGAAAAACCATTTTTTATGAAACATAATTTAGGTTGAATTTCGACTAAGCAGTTAATCAGATCGGAACACTATTCTGACTTGTGTACAATCTGGGCGGGTGAACATTACTACCCAGCCCAACCCAAAAAGGAAGAGGGAAAATAGTATGACTACCTTGGCCGAATTTATTTTCTCAATTTGCTGCTTCTTAGGGAAGGGCCTATCATAGTTTTAACCCAATCTCTCTCTCTCTCTCTCTCTCTCTAAATAAACAGATCTCCAAGCTTTTATAGAATCTCAAAAAGAAAAACTTTCTAGCACAAAAGATCTGTTCAATGGTCCAAAACTGTGCAATTGTTTGGCCAAGAAAAATATGTCCAAAGACACGAGATTTGACAGCTAAGGTTGAGCTTTCAACTACACCCATAAAAAAATAGGTTAGGATACTGCTTACCTCGATCCCTCTTACAAGAAAACATAATGGAGTTTGAGGTAAGCTAATACTTAGTGCTAACATGGGTATGAACTCTTAACGAGGTAACTTTGAAAGAGAGGAATTTGGGTTTGGAGTACAATGCATGACTAAGAGAGATCATATATTTGTTGGTACAGAAACAAAGAACCACATCTCCGTCTTCCATTGTAGCAACGACACTATAGCGGCAGCTGAATCTTGAGAGAGGAAAAAACTTCTCTCTGACCCTAACCAAAACATATAATAGAATCCAATTGGCTAGCTCATATTATACATAGGGTGAGAGAAGGGGCTTCCTCGTATGTTAATATTTAGGCCTATCCCATCATGAGCCCAATACCAATATAAGATCTATACTAGTTTATAATAAATACAACAATCTCCCCCATTTGGACATCATAAATCATTAAATCACAAAGTGAAAACCAATCAACCATCTTCATAATATAATAAGTCCAAAATGTGTATGCAAGCATTTAGTTACTCTAACCATACACCAACAAGATGTATGAAGCTTAACAGGAACTCAAAATCACGTGATTTAGATAGGTGAGATGCAAGTATGATGGAGGAAAAATATGAAATAGTGGTTAACATTCACTTTCATAAGAAGCCCAACAAGACTAAATTCAAATGTCTTGTGCTACAACTATATTAATGCCATAAACAAAATGTGCACATAATAACATATGACAAAATAGTCAAAATTCACAATTTGGACATAGTACATAACTCACACTAACTAAATACAACAAAAGGTTCAAATAAACCCATATTGGTTGCATGCTCTTGAAATATTTTTGGAGCCAAATCTTTTTTTTTTAAAACAAAATGCCCATAGGCTTTATTGCTAAACCCTTACTTTTGGAGGAGGAATACCTTGGTTACATGACAATCCAATAAATAAATAACCTTATTTCCATCCATGACAAAAATTAAACATGAAACTACCATCTCCGAAGCTACTTACATTAACAAATACGCAAATAAGGCAAGGCCAATTTATCTGTACGAACCAAACCTCTAAAATAAGTGGGAACCTGTAATAAAGATCTTCAAACGCGTGTAACTCCATTCACCCCCAATTTTGCCAAATAATCCGCCGGAGCATTACCTTCTCTATATATATGCTTCACTAGAAAATCATCACTATGAATAATGTCCATTAGCTCATCCCAAAAATCTTCTAAGTACTACACACCACACCTTTGCGGATGAACCCAATTAACACAAACTAAAGAATCTGATTCCACATCTACATGTTGTATACCCAACTCACGACAGTACCGCAACCCAATGAGCATTGCCTGCAACTCAGCATAATTATTTGACCCTGTTCCAAGGTGCTTCGAAATGGCTAGACAAACATCCCCATGTGAGTCCCGTATAACGCCACCTGCACCCAAAGCTCCAGGATTTCTAACACTACTTCCATCTGTACTTAATTTAAATCTTCCAGCCAATGGTTTCAACCATGTAACGAGCCCTAGTTGTTGCCTTTTTACAGGACCCATAGGGACATTTAATTCTTGGAGTCGAGCTCCATCAGCATATGAAATCCTCTTAAACTTAGACTACATGTTCTGCAACTTACCCAATGTTACTCGGACCAACTTGCACACCGCTTCAGTAGAAACCACATTCCTTTCCATCCGCGCCTTGCATCTACGTTGCCATAGCCTCCATGAAATAATGCATGGAATTGTTCCAAGGATACTTCCCGTTTGCGACGCTCTTGAAGCTCCCCTAAACCATAACACAACAGTGTCAAACCATGATCTATTCGGATCATAAGGAACACCCAAAATGATAAAAAATGATCTCCAAACCACCGATGCAATATCCCTTAATACATGATTCAAGTCTTCAAAACTCCCTCTAGCACAACAATCACATTTAGAAGGAATTGGAATATCCACCCTTCTCATCCTCTCATCAACACTTAAACAATTATTCATTGCTTTCCACATGAAAATAGAGATCTTTTTTGGCAAGGAAGCATGCCAAACCCAAGATGCCCAGCACACTTCCGAAGCACAAACACGAACACATTCTCATACACTCTTTGTTGAGAACCGCCCATTACTATTATTTGTCCATATTAGAATGTCCTGGCCAGCTTTATGAGATCCCAAAAAACTACATATTTCATCTGCCGTCTCAATACCAACCAACCTTTCCAACTCATCAACAACCCAACCATTCTCCACCTTCAAATCACATAATTTCAGCTTCGATTCCTCTACCACCTGATTCACATTCGCAAGAGGACCCCCATCCATCTAGTTATCAAACCAAAAGAACAAGCTCCCGCCCTTAACCTGCCATTTAGAATTTTGTAAAACTATAGGGATGCAATTGACAACCATGCGCCAAAACTGTGTGCCCTTTTTCTAATCAGTCAAAGAGATATGTTTATCACCAATATACTTCGTACGAAAAAATTGACTCCATAAATCATCATTTGTCAAAAGCTTCCAAGCAAATTTCACATGAAGAGAAACTTGAACATCTTCAAAATTCTGTAGTCCAATGCCATTCTCCTCTATCGGTTTACACATTTTCCCCCATGAAAATCATTTCTTTTTTTTTTTTCCCTTCCCATTCTTCTCACCCCAGAAAAAGGAGCTAAACATGCGATTAATTATTTCCAAAACTGATTTAGGAAGCTGAAGAATAGAAAGTGTAACGCCCGTTCTTGTGGTGAAACTTTTTATAAAATGATTTTAGAAAAGACAACGGGAATTACCGTTCGATTTAAAACTTTTTACTTCTATATCCAGGGTGCAAGACTCTACGTTATAAAATAAAATCTGCTTTGAGAATAAAAGAGGTTTACAGTGGAAAACATCAATCTTAAAATAAAAAGGCCTCTCATACAGTTAAAACTCTCATGCCTAGACTTCCATTCTCTTCCTTTTCGGCCGTGTCTGTCTTGACTCGTACTGCTCATTTAGTTCCTGTGGGGGAGGGGGCACACATACAAACTAAAATGAGTCAAATACTCAGTATGCATTACTTCATACGGTTACAATATAGTAACATAGGTTTTCATTCATTCATGCATTCATGATTCCATACATACTATACATACATGCATTCATTTGAAAACATCACTAGGCGGAGTTTTTCTTTAAAAAATGTTTTCTTTTCGTAAAACGTTTCTCCTGTCAGTGCCTTCATTTCTTAAAAGGTTCATGCATTCATACATTCTTTCTTATCACTTTCCTTTGGCTGTTACACATTGTTAAGCTCCGTGTGTTTAGCGGTCTTCCTTTGAACCCGGATTCCGCCCGTGGCCACGGGTTGAGAATCAATTTCAGTTAGAGGGCAGCACTGGGTGCACTACCAGTCCTACTTACCCGGCATTGCAATCTGCCCAGTCCTTTGGTACCATCATTCATTCAGTCATGGCCGTTACGTATTTTCATACATTCATTTCCTTTCAGACCTTTCCTTTCATTCAGTCATTTCCTTTTCAGTCATTTTCATTTAACAGTTCATTCATGGAAAAACGTTATTTAAAAGCATGAGATTAAACATCATCATCTTTCATGGCAATCCGTAAAAGTATCAGTTCATATGAGCATTTTAATATCAGTTCATAGGGACATTTTAAAACACTTTTTTCGCGTTGTTTTAAGCATCGCTTAAAGCATGAGGCATAAGCCTCAACATTTATTTTCGTAGAAAATACATACAATAGATACTGCGTATAGTCATCCATTCACATGAGTACAATTAATACTTTGGTTGCATAAAAAGGGGCTGCTAAGAAGGGCCATACATACGTATACCTTTGAACACGTAGCACGCTTTTCGTAAAACATCGTTTCATTTCGTTTCGTAAAGTATCTTAGAGAGAAGCATTTCATTTTCCATTTTCATATCAGTTAGAAAACTCTAGAAGAATATGAACATAAGACTTACCTGGACTCCATGCTACTTTCATATTATGCAGTATATTCATGTGCGTGTCAGATGACAACCTACATGCATACATATAACCTTAGCGTCATTTTCTATCTAGTGCATAAGCAACTAAACTTAGAATAGAACTATACTTCACTTGAAACACTCTCCTTCCATCCCTGGGCTCTTACGTGTCCTTTACTATGTTAAAACCTTTGGGGACCCATTTACGGTTACTACCTCTTCCAAACTCAACGTTCTACTTCGAGTGCTTATCTACTAGGGTGAACCCATGATTCGCCTTAGGATTAAGACACTAAGACCTTCATCTTATTCTTCTTATTGACCACATTCCAATGCATGATTCCAACCGACGGAGTCACGCATCCCAATCCTAGACAATACACCCATCACTACCTTCATGCATCTTAGCTCACACTAAATCCTCATTCCCATCCATACACACCACACGGCTCTAAGCCAACTCTGAGGCTTAAGCACCGTGTAACCATGCTTAGGACAAATTACCCATTACATATGGTGAATCAGTCCGGCACATGTGTCTAACCAGATTACTCATGTACCTTACCCCCTTTATCACTTAAGACCAACATATAATCTGTTGATCACATGCTCGTAAGGACAAGCGCCATACTCCGATACCAACCTTCTCTTAACCCGGCTAGCTAGACTCTTCATGCTACCCATCCCTCTTGATAGTTTATCCCAACACTTGACACGACATGATACTATTCATAGTTATACCTCCCGCCATGTCACGTAGCTCGAGACTACTCAAGCTACATCGTGACCTTGTCACGTCACTTGACATCTTGCTACGTCACTTTTATGCCAACTCCTAACTCATCATGAGTACGGTCTCTCACGTACTCCTGTCATATCGTGACACCTCGTCACGTTCCCGCCGTGCCATTCTTACACTAACTCCTCACCTATCACAAGCACGACTTCTGGTTTAACCATGTCATTTCGTGACATTCCCCAGTCATGCTTCCGTTGCACTACTTTGATACTGTCCTGCCATTTCCCACATACTCCCAGCCATAAGTCAACTACACGGTGACACCTGCCACCTCAAACTACAGGCCACATCATAACTAGTTGGGACACTGTTCCATAGTTCCCGACACTACTCATCAAGCTCTATGCTCATCAACTACGCAACCATCTTTATCTTTGTGGCACGCTACACGATGTATCGCTTCACCTCATTAAGTACACCCCACGTGTACTTCCTTCACACATGCTACGCCACACAAAGTACACTCCACGTGTACTCTTCCCAACCCACACTTCATAGCACAGTCCACAACACTACACAACACACTTCTCAACTACGCCCAACACTTCACGTACACAGCGTATCACATCACCACACTACACATTGAACTCCACAAATACTAACAGCACAGTCCACAACCTAACCAACCAACTAACATTTAACATAAATATCGAGGGATAGAGGGTTATACCATCGACAGGATAACCCGTGCGTTACTCGCAGTCCGGCATGGCCAGTGGTGTCAGAAGCCACTAGCTTGGGCGGTAGCGGTCACTACTGTGACCTTACGACGAGACTATCTCGGGGACCAGATCTAAGATTTTGGTGGGTAGATCTAGGTTATGCGAGGGTGGCCGAAATGGTGGGAGTTCATGGGTAGCGGGTAACACCGCGTACAGTGGCAGTCAGCCACGTGCAATGACTATTTTGGCCACTGGAGGTGGCTAGAAGTGCGGGTCTGGAAGGGGCTGAGCATGCAGGGGCTTGGGAGGACCTTGGCGAGGTGGTGGTGGCGTCGGTAAGGTGGCGTCGCGGCTCTAAGGCGGTAGATTTAAGCCTTGCATGAGGGAGAGTTTGTGAGAGAGAGGTTGTGCGTAAGGGGTAGATCAGGGCTATGGGTGGCTGGGGTAGGCCAATGGTGGCCAGAGGAGGCTTAAGACGGCGGCTGGACACCGTGGGTGGTGACGTACGGCGGTTGAGGTGGAGGAACCCATGCGTGAGGGAGAGAGCCTGTGTGTGCGAGGGAGGGGCTACCAGCTTCGGGTGAAGGGGAGGAGGAAGGGGTGGTCAGGGGTGCTCGTGGTGGTGCTCAGTGGCCTGGGTGGCCATGTACGGTGGCGCTAGGAGCTGCGCATGATGAACCCATGTGTGAAGAGATGCGGGCGTGCATGAGAGAGGGTAGCTACGAGATGGAGGTTGGGTTTGATGGTGGGAGCTCGTCGGCGTGAGAGTCACCGGTGGTGGCGGTGACGCTGGGCGGCGCACGACGGCACTGGGCTGTGGAGGAGAGAATCGGGTAAGAGGGAGAGGGGACTTATAGTGTAAGCTAAGGGAGAGGGAGGAGAGAGAGGGAAAAGGGAAAGTGAGGGAGAAAGAGAGAGGGACCTGGGTTTTAATTCTAATCCTTTACCTTGGGAACTTCAAAACGATCTAGCGGTGGTGAATTAAAACACTGATTTAAAATGCGTAAATATTAACTTAATTAAAAGCACTGAGAGGAAATAAAATAGAATATAATTTAAACTAATTTATAAAATAATATTCCTTCATCATTAATTAAATGATGAAGTTTTATTTAATATCTTTAAGAGAATAAAATCATTTAATTAATTAGAGTTTTCAACATAATTTAAATCACATAACATTTTAAATAACTGAAATCATTTTAATAAAATGATATTAAAATAATTTCCTACAATTATAATATTTTTGGAGCTCTTAAAAAATATTATAATTGCTTTATTTAAAATTAGATTTGGTTCAATAACACTGGAAATACCTCATATAAATATTTTCAGAGCATTTAAAATATTCGAGGGCTTTAAAACACTGGGCTTACCTTAGAAATCACATAATATCTTTAAAAACACGCCATCGAGATTCGGCACGCATAACGAGACTCGCAGTCTAATTTGCTTATGTCAGAAAAGAGTGAGGTGTTACAAAATGAGTGGGTAAACTTTCCAAGACATGTTTCATAAGAACCAGTTTACCCCCACTAGATAAACATTTACTTTTCCATCCCCCAATCTTTTCCCTTACCCGAGTAATGAGAGGATCCAAATGTATTCTTAATAACTTGCAGGACACAATGAGAACACCAAGGTATGTAAAAGGAGAGGAACCTTCTACAAAACCCGTGAGCCAAAGAAGTTCTCGTTTCTACCTAGGTGAGAACTGCTTGGCAAAATACACCTTGTTTTATCCTTGTTTACACACTACCCAATCCACTTCTCATATGTCTCGATTACTTTCATCAAACCCTTAACAGATTTCTTACTTCTATTTGCAAAAATGACAACATCATCCGCATAAATAATGTGTGAAATAAGTGGCTTACCTCGTGGATGAGAGAAATTTCCAATCTTACCACTCAAGAAAAGGATAAGACTTCTTCCATAATAATGAAAAGGTAAGGCGAGAGCGGGTCACCCTGTCTCAACCCTCTACTGGAAAAAACCACGTGCAGTCCCATGCATCATAATAGAACACCACGGCGAAGAAATGCAATTTCTTATCAGCCCACGCACTCCACAAGAGAACCCAAACATCTCCAAAACATGCAAAAGAAAATCTCATTCCACCCTATCATAAGTCTTAACCATATCAATATCAATTTTGAAAATAACATTACCGCCCGTCATCTTTTTATTAATAGAAGAAACCATTTCTTGCATTAAACTAATATTATAAAAAATATTTCTTCCCGGAATAAAAACACTTTGCTCCATGGAGATCATAGAAGGAAGCAAATGAGCCAGCCGATTAACTAAAACCTTGGTGCAGATTTTATAAAAAACTGAACATAAGCTTATTGGTCGAAATTTCTCAAAACCTGAAGGCTGTGGCACCTTAGGAATCAACACCACAAACGAAGCCGTGAAAAACCTCGAAAGAGGCATACCACTAAAGAACTCCCTTATTGCTTCCACCACATCATGATAAACAATGTCCCAACATGCTCTATAAAACCCGGATCCAAATCTATCCGAACCTGGACTGCTCTCGATAGGAATGCTGAAAACAACTTGTTTAACTTCATCCACTGAAGGTATTCCACACAAACGAAAATTATCCTCTTCTGATATAATTGAAGCAACCAACCCTTCCAGCTCTGGATATTCCACTCTAGAAGACTTCCCCAAGAAGTCCGAAAAATAAGAAACCGCACCATCATGAACCTCTTGAGGAGAATTTAATACAATACCATTATGAAGCTTCATTTCTAAAACCTGAGCCAATTTTCGCCGTTTGAGCAAAATATGGAAAAAAATGTGAATTTTTATCCCCTTGCTCCAACCACTGAACCTTTGCACATTGAGACAGCCGAGTTGCTTCTCTTTTTTCCCATGTATCAAGCTCAATCTTAGAAGGTAATAGATCCTGCTCAGTATCCTTATCAAATTGCCCCTGCAAATTGGATTCTAATTCTTCTATTCGAAGTTCCAACTCCTGGATATGATGGTTAGTCCATCGAAATACTGATTTGTTCCAACTTTTGAGCCGCAACTTCAACCGTTTAAGTTTTGAGACAAGTTTTGTAAACCTCGTTCCGAACACTACTTGCTCCCATGAGTCCCTAACACAATGGTTAAACTCAGGATGATCCACCCATATTTGTTGAAAAACGGAAAGGAGATTGGCCATACGATACAACATTCTTGATAATGAAATGACCATTGGCGCATGATCAGACGTAGAACGAGATAAATAACGCATAGAAGATTCTGGGAAGCAATTCAAAAAATTCTAATCCATCAACGTGTGATCCAACCAAGCCAAGCTTCGAGCTAACCCATGCTAACCATTACACCAAGAAAAACTCTTACCCAGGAACTTCATCTCGATCAATCCACAAGAATATATCCAAGAATTAAAATCTGCCATAGCCACCATGGAATGAGGTCTTCCACCTCTTCTTTCATTATCACTAGCTATAATATTGAAGTCCCCTATGATTAGCCAGAGAATATTTGAGATCCCATCCCTCTCCAAATCTGCCCAAAGAAGCCTTCGCAGCTCGTAATTACATTTTTCAATTATAAAAGAAACCTTGAACTCTATCAAACCATCAGAAATCATGACTGTAATATGTTGATTACTCATTTTGGAGCCAAAACTTTTATTAGTGGATCAACCAACATTTGTTCTGCAAAAATGTACTCAACACAAATATGAGACACAACACTTTCTCTCTAACAAATAATTATTTAATGTCAATATGTTTGCGGCGTGAAGAGCTCGTAGTATTTCAAGAGACGAAACCTACTGAAAAATTATCACAAAATATCTTTAGGGGTCTCATAATGGTATTCACAGTACACAACACTGAGATAAAATTCTGCAACCATATAATTTGACATGTAGTCTTATAACAAGCAACATACTATGCCTCCATAGTTGAGTAAGTTGTAAGTTTCTGTTTTTGTACAAGAAACAACCCCTCCTGCCATCATCAACACATAACCCTTAGTTGATCTCTTGTCATCTAGACAACTTGCATAATCGACATCATAATGTCCAACCACATCTAGAATGTCAGATCCCTGATATGTTAGGACAAATATTTATTATGCATACACAAGAATTATGCACCCATAAATATCCCCATAGTGAAAATATAATTTTCATTTCAAGCATGATTCCCAAAAGTTGAGGATAGTACAAAAATTTATTATGCATACTCAAGAAGTATAAATCGATAAATATCCTCGTAATGAAAAATATTTTCATTTCATGCATGATTCCCAAAATCCATATCACAAAATTTATTATGCATACACAAGAAATATGCGCCCTTGAATATCCTCACAATGAAAATATAATTTTCATTTCAGGCATGATTCCCGAAAGCTAAGGTTAGCACACAAGTTTATTATGCATACACAAGAAGTATGCACCCATAAATATCTTCATAATGACAATAATTTCATTTCATGCATGATTCTTAAAAGTTGAGGATAGCATAAAAAATTATTATGCGTACACAAGGAATATGCACCCATAAATATCATCATAATGAAAATATAATTTTCATTTTAGGCATATGCTAGAATCCGAAATACAAAATGGATTCTTATGCATAATCATGTCTCAATTTATGCTAGAGTCCATAAAACATAATGGACTCCTACACATAATAAAACAAAAAATTAAATACAACAGCTTAAGATGACTCCTTTATCGATAGGATATGAATGAGTTACCAAGCACAAGGTACTTAATAATTCTCTTTATAGCTCTAAACATCCTCCCAAATAATTATTCACCGATAGGATGAAACTAATTACTTGCATAGATCTTAGAATTTACAAATTTTCCTTTCCTCCTTTTAATAACCAATTATAAGCAACAAAAGATCCAATTATTCATCATGATTTGCTTTATGACATGTGAACACATAACCAATCAAAATCGTTGATTGGTCTAACATTCATTGTTTATGCATGCAAAAAATGTACAAGTCTTAAAAAAATGCATGCAAACACGCACCATATTGCAAGTAAGCCTATATTATTCTATATTTATAAATATAGGACTATATGCATTTTATTTCATTATCCATTAGGAAATAAGGATGACAACAAAATCTAATATTTATGATTTTATTTTTTTAATTATTTAAAACAATAGAAAAATAATAAATAATATTATTATATTCTATCAGATTCAAGTCGGGATCTGAATCTGGTTCAATTGGGCGAGCCGGTCAGTTGAGTCGGTCAAACGGGTTAGGTTAACCGGGTCAAAGTCATAAGTTAAATAGGTCAGGATCAACCCATGGGCAGTGGGTATGGATATAAGACCTGATTTGGCCCAATGAACTTAAACCGAAAGGGCTAAGTGCTAGACCCAACAATGGGCAATATCATATCTACAAGCCCTAAGCTCAAAACCAAATAATAACCCAAGCCTCAAGCTCAATTTAACACCTTATTGAAAAGCAAGGAGGGAAACCCTACCTAAATCAAAGGACCCATGACTAGGTTTCTATCATGTTGTGACCGACATCCTGTAGCATAAGCAGTCACTACCGTCGTTACTATTCCTGTTGCCCACTAACATTTCCATTAGATTTAGAAGAGGGGATTCTGATGAGGACATTTTCGGCGTTCTCTCGTGCCTCTAGCGGCCATATATATATATATATAGTTTTAATATAAAACCAAAAAAACCCAAAAGGTAATTATAGCCACCATAAGTGGCGGTGTTGGAGAGATCCAGTGAACCATACACTGGCAACCACCACAATAGGCCGAGAAGAAGTTTCCGGTCACCTTATAACACTCAAAACCGAACCAAAAAAGGTTTTGAATGGTGAAAATCCCACAAACACGAAATGATAAATTACAAACACAAAATTTTACTTCCACAACGATCTAAAACCGAAACTTTGATACTAGTTGTTGAAAAATCAAGTAAAGGGTTGAGAGATTACCTCCATAACTTGAAGAACCATAATGACCTTTGGCTTGATACTATTTTTCAAATTTTTGAGTTGTTAATCCACCTAAAACCAATTGATGGTAGGAAAAAAATACTCAAATTTTTATGCCATTCGACATTGCATTCCACAAACCTGTTTTTAAAGCGGTCGTAGAGAGCGGTATTGTAATGGCCCATCCCCGAGGGTTCGGAGAGTTAACTCATGTCAACTAAAATCATTTCCAATAACACTTTTAAACTAAGCCAGAGTCTCCATAACATAATAACCTATTTGTCCAACACAAATATCCATGTTCCTACATAATGACACATCAGAAGTGCCTCAATAATATACATAAACATTTCCACAAGGATTATGAATATCCATTACTCAAAATACCAAAGCAACATGAAATATCAACACTACCAAAAGACTCTCCAAAAGCACTTGTACCCTAAGGCACTTAGTCTTCTATGACCAACAAAACTTGCAAGTACTCCACATATTCTTGACTTCCAGCTGTTGCATCAAAATTATCTTAAACATATTATAGAGATAAGGGGTGAGTTATCAACAACTCAGTAAGCAGAGAACATATACTAGTATGCAAATATGAGCATTTATAGAGTTCAGAATGCAGAATAAAATCTTTCTATTTTTCAAAATGCAGAGTCAGAAAATTTTATAAAAGAATATCAGAGCGAAAGTTCAAAACTATTCTTCTTCAAAATTCCCTTGGCAGAGCATAACTTAAACATCATATCATAACATAATTCCATGTTAAACCCCGGTGGTAGGGTTGTGCAAACCACGACGGTCAACCGAGCAGAAACAAAATGTGAATCTTCCCCTTATCATTCTCGGAGCCCCGACTGTGCACATAGGAAAGACTACTTAGAAAACCACTTTGTTTCTAAACTGGATGCACCAGAAACAGAAAAATTGGTACCAACCCAAACAGAGGTCATAGTTTTACACCCGTGGTAAGGTCAGAATAGAAACAAAATGTCATGCCAGAGGTTTCAGAAATCACATCATATCATATTAGAGTACATAACATTTTCAGAACAGAACAGAATCAGATCACAAAATATAATTTATGCACAAAATTTCATATTCGCTCTCTTTTGCACAGTTCGAAAACAAAATGTCAAAATAAGCTCATGTCTACACTAGTCATGACAGAAAATATTTCCTTCTTATACAAAATTTCATGAGTAATGCAGAACAAATAACTGAGGTTGTTTCCAAAATTTCTTTTCAAAACAAAACATTCATATTTTCCAAAATCAACCTTAGATCATTTTATTTTATGCAAAGTGTAGCATAGGAATCCCGCTTACTTGGACTTCTTAGCTTTTCAAAAATTTCCTAAAAATGCCAAACAAAAATTAATCGTCACCTATAAAATAATCACGTAATTTTCGTAAATTTTCAGTTGAACACGTACTTCAATATTTAAGCCTAAAATGCTAAAATAACTTATTTTAATTCCTCAAAAACCTAAATTTTCAATCCCTAAAATATCATCACTTTCCAAATTCCTCAGTATCTAACTTGATCTCTAACTAAAATATTAAATTCTAACTTATTTACTATTGAAAAATCAAACTATCAAATTTAATACTAAATAGAATAATTCTAGCAAAATATTTTAAATTATATAACAATTATTTAATAAACTAGATCATAATAAAATTACAACATTACCGTTTACTTTTGAAAGAGAACCTTACTTAATACCAATTTAAATTACTTAAAATATTTCTGTAAACATAAATAAATTAGAGATTACTAACACATTAACGCAACTTGTAGCTCAAAGGGTAATAATGTAATTTCATTTAATTAAACAATACATTACCCAAGCTTCAGTAGAATATTTGTTACATGAAAACAAAAATCATGTTACTTAAAAGTAAAACAACAGTTTGCGAGGTAGAGGCTCACTAAGAGATTGAGAGCACGATGAGCGGCGAGCTGGGCAGTGGTTACGACAACAAAAAGAGCGGCCGAGCACTGGTAAGAGAGAGAGAGAACGGTGGGAGACAGAGCTAGGCTTACCAAGGGGTGGTCACAACGGACCTGGGTGTACGACTGGCGTCTTCTGGTTGTTCCCGCTTGAGGCTGAGCACTAGGCGGCGACTCTGGGGTTCACTATGAGGAAGGCTGGTGCTCTGCTTTTCTGTGGTGCAAACAGAGGTGGTGTTTTACGCCAAGAAGGTAGTGGCGCACGGCTGGAGTGGTGGACTTTGAGTGGCTGAGGTTCCGTGCGTGGACTGAGTCATGTGGAGTAGCGACGCGTTGGCTTGGCTGTGGGGGTGGCGGGGCTGCTGAACGCAACCGAGGCTTTTGGTTTGGTGCTTTACGAAAGGGTGAGCAATGGGCTGTGGTGGCAACGGTTTCGTGTGTGCTGGGTTGGTAATGAAGACGCAAAGAGAGCTAACTCTGTGGGTGGCTGGGTTGTGGTTCGACGTGGAGGAAGCAGGTGCTTTGATTTGAGCTGCAAGAACATGATGGTTTTTGGTTGTTTGTCTCTCGGTTGAGGATGTAGCCGTGGTTCACAATGGAGGGTGGAGGCTCAGAGGAGTTTGGATGGCTGAGGGCGCGAAATGAGGGCAGCGACACTTATTCAAGGGTTGAGGATGCTTAACTTATATATAAGCTATAAGTAGGAAACAGAAAAAAAAAAAACCTAAAGAAAAAGGAAGGAGGGGACGTGCATGAAAATGGAAAATGGCGTAAACCGTGCGACGGAGTCTGGAAATCGCTTCCACGGGCCTGGGCTCTTTAGCCTAAAAAGAAAAATATACTTGACCCACGTCTTGGATCATGTATGGGATTATTGCATAGGCTTTTACCTTAAGTTTTTGGACCTCAACTCAACTTAAAAAAAATACACTTGTCCTATAAATTTTCCGGGTGAACATCCACTTGGTCCATTAAAAGATTTTAAACCTAATTATCAAACCTATTGAAAAATTATATTCCGCCAAAAATATCTTAGGCCCAAACTCTCTTCCAAAAAAATTTACTCGTAATTCCAAATGATTTTTCATAACTATAAACCCAAAAATTTTGTAAAGCGGTTTGACTGGGCTCGGGTGTTACATCCTCCCCCCTTAAAAAAAAATTTTGTCCTCAAAATCTGCTACACCAAAAGTCAAGTCTAATACACCAATCCTTCATATTTTCAACAATCCTAACTTCCTAATACTCCTCAACTCAGCAATCTCCAAAATCCAAGTGTCGATTTCAAACGCGACTTTGAGTCCAAACCTAAAAGTATGAATCTTAATCATAAATTTGCAAGCCCCAAAAAAAAAAAAAAACTAAAAGAGAATTAAACCTCACCAATAACTAAACCTCACAAATAGCTAAAAGAGAACTCTCAAAATAATATTTAGAACCTCCGAAGAATAATACAATCAAAAGTTCTAAACTTGTCCTAAGTAAATTCAATTCACAAAATTCCGGAATCTATAGAAAATCTACTTTCAACCATACTTTCCTAAACTTCTTGCTTCCAAAACAAAAACTAACCCATCAAACACCTAAAGCTAGAGGAGTCTCGTAGATATAAAATATTGTGTCTAAAACCCTTTGCAAACCTCTTCAACCAAACTTCAATATTCTAAGCTATACTACTAGAAAAGTTCCATGCAAGCATGATTAATCCCAACTCAACTATGACATAAAGCTTTCAAGGAGAAAAAGAGTAGGGTACCTGTGATCGCATTGTTGTCATCCTCCACATCTTCATATGTCAGTGCAAAGACTCGGGTTGATCCCATTCTACGTTGATTATTTCCTTGACTTGTCTGTTAGGAAACTGGAGGTGGGTTAGGCTTCTTGTTATCTGACAGAAGCAAAGGACATTTCCTGATAAAATGTCCAGACTTTCCACATCGAAAACACGTCCTCATTTCCTTTCTGCACTCTCCCGTGTGTGCACTATTACAAAAATTGCAAAGGTTATTCTATTGATTTCCTTGTGTTCATTTTTGCCCTGAGCTGCTCCCTTCATTTCTCTTTTTCCACGGCCCTTGATCCATACCCGAGTATCCTTGTGGAGTAGCTCCCTTTCTCGTTTATTGCAATTCCATGCCTCTCTTAATATTTTGCTCCACCAACATTGCCTTGTGCACTAACTCTGAAAAACTCTGAATCTGCAAGACCATTACCCGTTCATATATCTGGAAATTCAGACCTTCTTCAAACTTCCTGGCCTTCTTCTCTTCATCCAGAATCAAATATGAGGCGAAACGTGATAACTCTGCAAATTTTGCAGCATACTGGCATACCGTCATGGTCCCTTGCACCAAGTTAGTAAACTCTCAGGCTCTAGCTTCCCGGTCTGCTTTCGAAAAGAAATGATCGAAGAAGTTTTGCTTAAAGTGAGGCCAGCTCACTACTCCAGTTCTATCAGCTTCTTTGATGGCTTTCTCAGAGTTCCACCATCTTTTCGCTTCTCCAATCAATTTAAAAGCTGCAAATTGAACTTTTTGTTGATCGGTGCACTCCAAAACACTAAATACCTCTTCAATGTCCTGAATCCAATCCTTAGCTGCATTGGAATCGCTTCTTCCATCAAAAGTGGGGGGATGGGTACGATTAAATTGTTCGAAAGTGCATCCTCCTTCACTATTGTTACGTTGACGACCCGAAGGATTCTGCGCGAATCATCTATTAGTTGATGCGCCGCTACTCGGAGTACTATGGAAGAACTCATATTTGCTTCCCTCTCGTTATTGGTTGCATTCAGATCCGATATATTTCGTTCTCGACGACGAGGTGGCATCCTGAAAATTTTAAAACCTTACAAATTGTTTTTTAAAAAAATTACAAAGTTCATAAATAAAAAGTGGTACCCGTAAAACAAACATCTAGTGTAAACCTTAAGGAGTATGAATTCAGCTCATAAACCTGTATAAATTCTATACATCGAAATCCTTCCCAAAGTCTGCAAATCCTAAAACCTTATCTACAATAGTTTGCAGAACTTCAAACCTTAACTATCCACATCATCAACTCTTAATCCTCAACTTCCTACGCCTTAAATCTGGAATTACTTCCTAAACCTACAGATATCCAAGAACTTCATAAGTTATAGTCTGCAGAATCTCAAACCTCAGCTCTGATACCAACTGTAATGCCCTGTCCCCGAAGATTCGGAGAGTTAACTCATGTCAACTAAAATCATTTCCAAAAACACTTTTAAAAAAAGCCAGAGTCTCCATAACATAATAACCTATTTTTCCAACACAAATATCCATGTTCCTACATAAGGGCACATCAGAAGTGCCTCAATAATATACATAAATATTTCCACAAGGACTAGGAATATCCATTACTCAAAATACCAAAGCAACATGAAATATCAACTCTACCAAAACACTCTCCAAAAACTTGCAACTACTCCCTATTCCTGACATCCAGCTGTTGCATCAAAATTATCTTAAACATATTATAGAGATAAGGGGTGAGTTATCAACAACTCAGTAAGCAGAGAATATATACTAGTATGCAACTATGAGCATTTACAGAGTTCAGAATACAGAAAAAAAACTTTTTATTTTTCAGAATGCAGAGTCAGAACATCTTATAAAAAAATATCAGAGCGAAAGCTCAAAAATATTCTTATTCAAAATTCCCTTAGTAGAGCATAACTGGAACATCATATCAGAACAAAATTCCATGTTTAACCCTAGTAGTAGGGTTGTGCAAACCCTGGTGGCCAACCGAGCAGAAACAGAATGTGAATCTTTCTCTTATCATTCTCGAAGCACCAAGTGTGCACATATGAAAGATAACGCAGAAAACCACTTTGTTTCCAAACTGGATGCACCAGAAACAGAAAAGTTGGTACCAACCCAAACAGAGGTCATAGTTTTACACCCGTGGTAAGGTCAGAATAGAAACAAAATGTCATGCCAGAAGTTTCAGAAATCACATCATATCATATCAGAGTACAGAACATTTTTAGAATAGAACATAATCAGATCACAAAAATATAATTTATGCACAAAATTTCATGTTCGCTCTCTTTTGCACAGTTCGGAAATAAAATAAAATAAGCTCATGTCTACACTAGTCATGACAGAAAATATTTCCTTCTTATACAGAATTTCATGAGTAATGCAGAACAAATAATTGAGGTCGTTTCCAAAATTTCTTTTCAGAACAAAACATTCATATTTTCCAAAATTAACCTCATATCATTTTATTTTATGCAAAATATAACATAGGAACCCTGCTTACCTGGACTTCTTAGCTTTTCAAAAACTTCCTCAAAATTGACAAACAAAAATTAATCACCTATAAAATAATCACGTAATTTTTATAAATTTCCACACATACTTCAATATTTAAGCCTAAAATGCTAAAATAACCTATTTTAATTCCTCAAAAACCTAAATTTTCAATCCCTAAAATATCATCACTTTCCAAATTCCTCAGTATCTAACTTGATCTCTGACTAAAATATTAAATTATAACTTATTTACTATTGAAAAATCAAACTATCAAATTTAATACTAGATAGAATAATTCTACCAAAATATTTTAAATTATATAACAACAATTATTTAATAAACTAGATCATAATAAAATTACAACATTACCGTTTACTTTTGAAAGAAAACCTTACTAAATACCAATTTAAATTACTTAAAATATTTCTATAAACATATATAAATTAGAGATTACTAACACATATTAAAAGTTTAAAACACATTAACGCAACTTGTAGCTCAAAGGGTAATAATGTAATTTTATTTAATTAAACAATACATTACCCAAGCTTCAGTAGAATATTTGTTAGTTGAAAACAAATTAATGTTACGTAAAAGTAAAACAACAGTTTGCGAGGCAGAGGCTCACTGAGAGATTAAGAGCACGACGGGCGGCCAGCTGGGCGGTTGTCTACGGTGGTGGGGGCAGTGGTTATGACAGAAAAAAGAGCAGCCGAGCACTAGTGAGAGAGAGAGAGAGAGGGAGAGAGAGAGAGAGAGAGAGAGAGAGAGAGAGAGGGTGATGAGCGCGAGAGAGAGAGAACGGTGGGAGACAGAGCTTGGCTTACCGAGGGGTGGTCACGGCGGACCTAGGTGTACGACCGGCGTCTTCTGGTTGTTCCCGCTTGAGGTTGAGCAGCTGGGTGGCGGCGTTGGGGTTCACTATGGAGGAAGGCTGGTGCTCTGCTTTTCGGTGGTGCAAACAGAGGTGGTGTTTTACGCGGAGAGGGTGGTGGCGCACGACTGGAGTGGTGGACTTTGAGTGGCTGAGGTTCCGTGCGTGGACTGAGTTTTGTGGAGTAGCGATGCGTTGGCTTGGCTGTGGGGGTGGCGGGGCTGCTGAACACAACCGAGGCTTGCGGTTTGGTGCTTTATGGAAGGGTGAGGACTGTGCTGTGGTGGCAATGGTTTCGTGTGTGCTGGGTTGGTAATGAAGACGCAAAGAGAGCTGGCTCCGTGGGTGGCTGGGTTGTGGTTCGATGTGGAGGAAGTAGGTGCTCTGATTTGAGCTGCAAGAACAGGGCGGTTTTCGGTTGTTTGTCTCTCGGTTGAGGTGGTAGCCGTGGTTCACAATGGAGGGTGGAGGCTCAGAGGAGGTTGGATGGCTGAGGCATGAAACGAGGCAAACAACACTTATTCTAGGGTTGAGGATGCTTAACTAATATATAAGCTATAAGTAGGAAACAGAGAGAAAAAAAAAAAAGGAAGGAGGGGACATGCATGAAAATGGAAAACGGCGTAAACCGTGCGACGGAGTCTGGAAATCGCTTCCACCTGGGCTCTTAAGCCTAAAATGAAAAATATACTTGGCCCATGTCTTAGATCATGTATGAGATTATTGCATGGGCTTTTACCTTAAGTTTTGGGGCCTCGACTCAATCTAAAAAAAATATACTTGTCCCATAAATTTTCCGTGGTGAATATCCACTTGGTCTATTAAAAGATTTTAAACCTAATTATCAAACCTATTGAAAAATTATATTCCACCAAAAATATCTTAGGCCCAAACTCGCTTCCAAAAAATTTTACTCGTAATTCCAAATGATTTTTCATAACTATAAACCCAAAAATTTTGTAAAGCGGCTTGATTGGGTTCGGGTGTTACAGGTATTATAGACACATCCTAACACTTTTGATCATCTATAAAAATTATTCTTAGACCTAGTAAAAGCTAAATTAGTTATAATTGTTATATCAAGTTTTAACCCTCTTTTCCATTAAAATATTCCTAATATAATGTTTCCTTGAATTAAAGCCTAGTCGCAAGCTAATATGATCAATTGACATAATCGGATGTTTTCATGATATATATATATATATATATATATATGCTCTGTTAACTTTTCATAATATAAAAGCAATGATGTAAATGTATATTTCAGCAGCCAGATTACTCTTCTATGAGTAATACTACATACAATCGTTGAGTACGTAAGCGACGTGCAGTCGCTTTGTAAAAGATTGAGGTTCACTATTAAAAAAATAATTTCTTTTAATTGGATCTAGTATTTATTTACTTATTTTAAAGTGATTGCATGACGCTTAAGCACTCACGACTGCAACTTTCATTTCTCTAATATATATAACGATCTTTGTTTTAACTTGGAAAGAGAGCAAATTGCAAAAGGCAATAGATTGATCCTGAGAGAGGCAGAGGCATGCATCATCATCTCCCAGCCAAGCTCTTCCTAATCAACTTCACAGGCAGCAGGCTGGCAGGCACATCAAAGCGGAAAATCGAGGCTCTCTCTAAACCCCCAGCAACCTTCAGATTGGCTCGAGGGGGTGGGAGCTTCGGCTCCTTCCCTCCCCCTGTCTGTTTTCTGCTTATGTAGTTTTAGTTTTTTGTTTTTTCAAGCCAAATAAAGGGAGAATCGATGTTCGTGACCTTTCGGTACACAATTGCCTACACGCGCCCCACCAGGAGGTTGCCCAGCCGCCGATCTACACGTCCACCAAACACGGCCCCACTGAACCGGAGCTCATCGGCGTGTATCCCTCACGCGCCACCAAGGAGCTCTTTGCCATTGCAACGCGCGGCTGCTCCTGAACCGGCGACTCTGGATCTTCCAAGATCATCCGTCGGTTTTTCCTTCTGAGGCTTTTTTGTGCACTGTTTTTTCCTTTTTATAGTATTTTCTCAATATAATTTATTTATGTCCTGTCTTTATTTTCAAGAAAACAAAAAACCCAAAAATGTTTGTCCCTTCAGACTTGGGTCTAAAGGGTGTTGTCCCCCCTCCGCTTAGTTGGTGATGTTGGGGTTGGTTTCTCCATACTCCATCTAGTTGAGTATGGAGTTTTGTGTTTGGTTACTGTAAACTCTGTCGTGGATAGAGTTGTACTATCTCTTAGACTTCTGTCTTTAGAGATAAGCCATATGGACTAGACTATGTCAGTCACAATAGTGTACTGAGAAGCTACTAACTTTGTAATTGACTTGTTGTTTTAAGTCAACTTTATATGTCCGCTTTTAATGAATGGAATGGGTTCCTTTGTTGACAATAAAAAACGGCCTTTTTTTATTAGGTTTAGGTATCACTTTCATTTAGATGCATTTAAATTAATATATATATATATATATATATATATTAAAAAGATTATATTTGCCTCTTTTTGCTGGCTTAAACTCTTAGGATAATTAGTGATTTAACCAATTAAAAGCTTGAGCATAACAAGGGTATATTGATTGAAATACAGAGGTTTAAATGCAAAATAATAAGTTAATAAACTACAAATGTAGCATCCAATATAATTTAACGATTCCAGCTAGCTAGCTTTCAAAAATTTCTATCTAGGTTTGCCAATCGCTGAGAAATTGAAAACAACGACACTTGTACCAAGTCTGATCTTTCCTCGCAGAGAGTCAATGTAAATGATGACACCCTTCTCTTTTGTTTTGTAATTATTTGAATATAATTAAAGTACTGTTTCTGTATATAATAATTTAATCAATTATATGTTTGTCGATGTGATCTTATATATATATATATATTTATATATATATTATCTTTTGATGGAGATATGAAGGCCCGGCTTTTAATTATATATATATATATATATATATATATATATATATATATATATGTTGTTTTTAAATCAGTAAGTCCAACAACAACTTTTAAGAATCTACAAGGTGACCACAAATGTGATTCAGCAAATTTAATTTGCGACTTCAAAATTTTATATAAATCTATTGTACTCAACAAAAGCATGTGAGATAACCCTCATTTATTATTCTTTTAAGGATAAAATGATTAGGGCCTTTACCCCTAAAGACAATCATAATCATTTAGTCATTACTTTTAACGATAATCGCATCACAAACTCACTTAATCAAGTATGCTAGATTTACCCTCTAACAAAAGCTCAACCTCTAACTCTCATGAGCAAACCATAATGGAAACACAAAATAGTATAGGCAAAACTAGATTCTTTGGTATTGGTTATCTTATTAATTGTCTGTGGATTTTGAACAAGAGCTCCTAGAAACTATTTTTCTTATACACAGTCTCACAAGACATAAAGTCTTATCTAGTTTTCACAAACCCATGTACATCACCTCGTAGTATGGAAAACCGATCTTTAGGCAACAATTTATAATCTAAGACAAACAGGTCGTCATATCTCTTAGGATGACACTTTTTTAAGATTATCAACAGTGTTCAAAGAATCTCATTATATTCAATGGGTCGTTAAAAGACGACTAGGCATATTGGGTATCTTTGAATAGATGGTTGGCTAAGGTCGCACGAAAAAAATACCAGCAACATTCATTCACTTTTTGTACCAAAATAGTATAAGTAATAATCATGTGCTCAAAATACTTCAAGCCTAAACATCATAAAAAAACTATCTAATTCTCCTACAAAAATCTACTATTTAACTCCTTCAAGAAAACTTCCAATAGATATTTAATCAATGGTTATCTAAAGACAACTCAATCAGTGCTAAGAGATGGATCATACCTCTATCAACTCCACTTTTCCTGTGTCAATCAGATCAACAACTCCAGGTTGGATCATATAAGTAAAGTGAATATAAGATTTTGTGTTGTGATTCATACCATGTGAATTCAGTACCTTTAGCGGAGCTATATTACAAATATTCTCTTCTAATCTTTAAACGACGAGAGAATATTGATATATAACTACTACGTTATTTATGAGGATCTTTATATTCTATAAATTTCTTGAGAGTCACTATCACTAGTGGTACACCAACACTTAAATGTATACTCACACTAATTGTTGAATTATTCCCATTATTTTCGACAATCTTTTATTAAAAAAAATTGAAAATATGAAGGTTAAGATAATGTGGAATGAAACATAATGAAACTTAGGTAATGCGGAATGAAATGATCTTTCCCAAAAACAAGTATTTACAAACATCCACAAGATCCCACCTTCACTGAAAATACGAGTAATTTTCTTGATTCAACCAAATATTCAAACTTAGATAATCCATATTTTCATCTTAATTGAATTTACGTATACACAAAATAATTACTCAGCCTTACTTAAAGATGAACAAACTTGATCTAAGGATGACAAATCATAATTAAGGCCGCAACCCCATATTACATCAATTCAAGTATGATGTACAATTCATTATTTATTTATAACTCCATTTTCAACAAGTCATTAAACTGCGAGATAATTGTTCTCATCATATAACTCATACGATTACGATTTTCGATTTTGAAAAAAAAAATATTTTAACTGAAGATATATTTTCCTTAAAAAAAACTTGGAATCACATTTATATGATAAAACAATATTTTTATTATTTCATCTCCTTAGTGTGCATGTATAGGAACTTTCACACAGAAAATGTTCATATTGCCTTTTTTCTTTGACACTTCTAAATAAAGGAGAGTGATCTCATTAGCGAGAAAACCTTAAATTTCTCAAGCTTTACACCCATCATCCTATGTCTCCATTGCTCATTTTAGTATACCATCTATCCATCCGAAAAATAATATCACTGAGTTAATGAGTGACCATTCAACTCCTAAATCTCTAGGAATTCTCACTAACATCACTATTTGTAATAAGTCTTAAATCAAATTAGGTATAAACTTTGCCAATATCGCATTAAAAGTGCCAAAAAATCTCCTTGTGCAATAAATGTTGTATATGACGTTTTAGCAACTAACTAGCAATATCCATATTTCTCACTTGTTCAATATTTCTCGTATTCTCCAATCTACTATAGGAGAAAAAAGAAAACTTTGCGAGAAATTATCTTAGCCTACAACTTATATTACATTAGTGTAATCATGAATAAGATTTTTAGGCTTAATTAAGTCATACCTAATGATCCAAACTTTTTGCCACAGTTACTATGCAAACTTCCAAGGTGCCTGGTATTATTCTCAAGGGGTGCTTCTAAGTTCATATATTTGTAAGAACCTATTTGTTCTCACTAGAGAGAAAGAAAACTTGAGCAAAATTACCAATGTTAATATCATGTACATAGAGGTGCACTGATAAAACCTTTAAAATGAATGTGCCAAAAAGAATTTCATCAACATGTTTTTCACATTCAGATTTTTAATGTCCTTACTTCCCAGACATATTAGCAAGTTTTAGAGAGTATAAGCATATCTGAGTTAATCTAAGTTGCTTTAAGATTATAATACTTAAACCTCAAATATAGGAGCAATTAATCTTTGCATTAAAAAAAAAAAAAGGCACAACTTCTGTTATTACCCCAATATTGTCAAAGGAAAAATAATGGTTTCACTCTATCTGATAGTTGATCCCATCAATTTCTATGAAAATTGTAGTGCATGCGTCCCACACGCACTTCCGATTTTACTCTATACCTTTAAGTGGTCAATAATGATGGTCTAAAACTATCTGACACTCATAATAGTCTTCATTCGTTTCCAACTATTGCTCATGGAGGAAATTAATGGGACAATTAAGTTGCATATGCAATCTCTAGGCTTTCATTTCGGTTATCTCAAAGTTATTAACCTATGCACATTTAATAGTACACACATCTAATAAATTTTTTGCATCAATCTAAGTGAGAACAAAAATAATTAACATACACTGCAAAATCGAAAATTCACTAAGCTTCCTAATCATCTTTAGCGCCTCAATGCCTAATTATTAATTTCTAACTTAATTTTTGCGCAAATTTATATTGTATAGGAAAATAATTCTAATTCAATCTCAATTATATTTCCACTAGGATAAGAAATCTACTTAGTTAGGCACATGCCAAAATAATTTTTTTATTAGATCGAAGAAATTCATTTGATCTAATCATAAGTATCAACTATTCATACTCAGGCTACCTAATCCTCTATTTTATCACATTCTAAAAACTTGAAAACTAATACATAAAATTAGCCTAGCAAGTATTAGTGATAAATTAAACTCATACTATGACAATTAAATAAAATACATATACAAAAACAAATCATCATATTTCATCCAAATCATTATTATTCACAAAAAATAATAATCTAAGCAATTTATAAAGTAAACTAAAATGCCTAAAAAATGTGGCAAAATGATCTCATAATATCATGGTATGCATATGCTCAATAATGATAATCATGCAAACAATATTTCAACAAACAAAAAAATATCCATGTGCCACAATGACATGATGATTTAAATAAAATCAGCAAACACACTAACAATAAGCTCCAACCCAATGGTTGAGTCATTGCCCTTTTGTTTGAGGTCTTTGGTTCTAAAGACCACATAAACATTTTTTCCTCTAATTACCAAAAAATAAAAGAACTTGGATCAAGTGGATGTGATGGTATGTGCACCCAGCGCACTTGGCGGCAAGCCAGTTGGGCCACAATACGGTTCATTTCATAAATCTCTTGGGTTGCCTCTTGCCCGTCAAAACAATTTACCTTATATAATAAAAACTTATATGGGTCGGTCCAAGAAAAAATAATTTTTTAAAAAATGACCGAAATCCATCTTAGTCGAAAAAATCCATCTCAGCCCAAAAAGATTTAAAACAAACCCAAATAGTTTTGTAGCCCACAGACCAATTAATCACATATATAAAATATTAAACATTCTCAGCTCAAATGAGATTTTAAGCCTGAGTCCTTCCATCACTAAAAAGAAAAAAAAAACGAAAATTTCATCTTCCTCCTTCACCCGTAGGGTTCCTATTCTTATAATAGAGATTTTTTTTTTCACTTCAGCCACCGCCACCCTCTCAGCCACACCACGGGGCTCTCCCATTCATGGCAGGTAGCGGCTTATGATGCTACTCCTCATTAGCACCGCCTCTTCCTGGTAGTCAGCGTTGCACCTGTGTGTTGGAGAGCTGTGGTCATCTATACGCAGCAGAGCTCGAGCACCACCATGGTCCGCGCTGCTCTGCACGCAGCAGAGGACATCACCTTTGTGGAGGAGCTCACCACTCTGCTTGTAACAGGGCGTGCCACTCTCCATGGTGCACTCCATGGCAGTGCTGCTCTATTCGGCATAGCATGCAGCACTGCACCTCCATCGTCTGTGCTACGGGCAGCACCCCATTGGTGCATGCAGCGTCCAAGGTTACGACCCAGCTGGTGTGTGCAACGCCATGGTCGGTGCAACACCCAGATGATGCACCCATACTGAAATGGCTTGATAACCCACGGCTGGCCATTAAGGATGAGTCATCAAGGCTCATGAAGTGGCTTGATCATAAAATCCCCAAGAGAAGGGGAAGAGGTGGCCACTATGGATGCCCCTTTATTACACCGACCTAGTTAATTAATGCTAGAGATAAAATTTTAAAAGTTCATAATAATAATAATATTATTATTTTAAATAGAATACAGTATATAATCATGTATATGTATTAATTTGTACATGTCTATGTGTGTATATATATCTATCTATATATATAAAGAGCCTATGAAACGGAATTTTCTTGTTTTAACAGAAATTCTTGTTTTAACGGAATATGCTGGTTTTTATTAACTTTCCATCCGTTTGTAATAATTACAGAACACAGGGATACAATTGTATTTTCATTTACATTCTCTTTATGGCTACTTTTATGATTTCTGTTGGTTTCTATTCCACTGTTAATATGTTTAAATATGCTAATAAAGCAGATTTATTATAATAATAATCATGGATTCAATTTCCAATTTGAAAATACGTTATAATAGGAAACATATTTATGTAGATTTGTCTTTTTGTATTCATTATAATAGGAAAACATTATAATAATTTACAAATAGCCTATTTTTCAATAGCTCTTAAGATATATATTAGTAATAAAATAATAAGATATACGTACTTTATTTTTATTTTAATAAAATATATTAGTACTTTGAACTGCACATACGTGCCTCGGGCACGTAACATCTTACTAGTATATACAAACACACGTACGTACGTGAGCAAGAATCTTTTTGTATTAATCATGCAAATTAAGAATTAAGCCATTTATATTTAATTAACCTTACACTAACTTAATAGCTATCACGATAATATTTATTTGAACTCAAATGGTTGGTGCCATGCACTGGATTAATTAGTAGTATATATTTATTATTCAGTGGTTGAGGTTTACACCAAATTTGCAATGGAACATTCAGAATATATGCTGATCATCAGTTGAGCCGAGCGCCTAGCTAGTTAACATATTTTGCAATGAGGTTTGCTACATAACCTCCACCACACTCCACACTCCATATTTTTTTAAATTTTTAATATTTTTTAAAATTTTTAAAATTTTTTTAAATTTTTTTTTGAGTTTATTCTTTTTAAATTATTTCAAATTTTTTATTTATTATTCATATAATAAATATTTAATAAAAGAAAAAATAATAAAAATTAAAATAATGTAGAGTGTTAAGAGGTTGTGAAGATTTTTTGTTTTGCATGCAATTGGAATTTGTTACATCCAGTACTTTTAAATGGTTAAATAAATCCTACTTCAATCATGGGCGACAATAATTATAAAGAAATCAAACCTACTGACAGTGTCTTTTAGTGCCCTTTCAGTTTCTTAATTTCCTCCAATATCTAAACTCACGGCTTCATCTATTCTTTCACCAGCCAATCTGATCTATTAAGAAGAATCCCTTTAATATCTTTTACTAACTGTCCATGCCACTCCCAGTTGCTTTCTTTACTTTTGACAGCCTTTGTAACAGCCAATGCATCCCACTCAAAGATAACCTTTGCAAAATTTAATTCAGCACACAACTTCAAACCCCTTAGACATGCAAAGAGATACCAACACTTCACCCTCTGCATCTCTAATAACTATTCCACCCTCCATTGTCTTATTTTTCGAGTCAAATGTTGTATCCCAATTAGCTTTCACAAAGCTTTCCACTGGTGCTTTCTATCTTGCTCCTCTTCTTACATCTATATTGATAGCTTGCACCATGCCTGAGTTACCCAGGGCTTGCTGGAACTCAACTAAATTTTCTTTAGCTTGTTTAAAAACCACTCCAAGACCAATAAATCTATTCTAAAAAACAAAAGCATTTCTTATCAGCCAAGTCTTTCTCATGACTATTGCAGCTAGCTCTAACTCCTCATGTGGTAAATCCAATACCATCTTCTCCCAAATAGTGTACTTTCCTTCCTCACTACCAGACAATTTATGTAAAGGACTTGAATCTAATTCTCCCAAACATCCATGGTTGCTATGCAACTCCAGACTGAATGACAAATGGATTCCTCTTCTGTTTCACATATTGGGCAATAAGGGTTTTCCACAACTTTCCTCCGAGCCAGGTTTCTCCATGTTGGCAAATTGATAGCTTTGCACATGAATATCTTCACCACACTTGGTACATTCAGAACTCATAGTGCCTTCCATCCTTCATTTCCTTCCCTTACTCTAGCGGAGTCCCCTTTTACCCTTCTTTTTCTACTCATGTCCAGATGATATGCAATTTTACATTAAAAATACCATTTTTGGTGGGAGCCCAAATCTACTTGTCTTATAAACCAGTTTGACTAATAGGAAGGCTACTGACTAATTCAACCTCATCTTCATCGATCCAAATGTTCTCCTTACCACATCTTCATTTCAGTTACCACAAACTGCTTCAATCAACTCCATCACTCTTGCATCTTCATTAAAACTCTTCACTGGGGTTTGGATACAAAAGGATGAGGGTCTCGGGATCCATTTGTCACCCCAAGTTCTTATGTTCTCGCCATTCTCAACCCTCCAAACAAGCCCATCCTATAATAATTCTAGAGAACCCCATAAGCTTCTCCAAGTCATCGAGGGTTCATTACCAAGCTTAGCATTTAGAAGCTTAGTCTGCCTATAATATTTATCTTCGAGAACCTTGGCTGCAATAGAGTTTGAGTTTGTCAAAACTCTCAAACACTGCTTAGCCAGCATAACTTGATTGAAGCTCTCTAACTTTCTAAAACCCAACCCCCATCAAGTTTTGAAGTCCCGATCTTACCCCAACTTCTCCTTTGTGTCTTCCTATCAATTTGTTTGTGCCCCCACCAAAACATGGCCATCATAGCTGCTATCTCCTTGCATAACCTCTTAGGTAATATGGTAAGAGGGAATAGACTGAATAATTACTTTAAAACTTCCTTACTCGAGAGAGATAGAAACTGGCTTTTCCAATTACTACTCTTATGCCAAACTTTGTCTTTATGTCCCTAAAGGTGTTATACTATGATCTCCCCACCATTGTAGGCAATCTCAAATACTTCTCATAGTTATTGTGAACCTTTGCCTCTACATCCTTCAAAATCAAGTTTTTCTTAGATACTTTAGCATTTGAACTAAAAGAATGAATACTTGTGAACACTGTGGACGTCATTTGAAAATGAATAGTTCAGATAGAATCGAACTTTCAATTGATCCAGGTACTTTGGCTCTTCATAGTCTTTTGTTTATTTAAATTCTATCCAGATGCATGTTCATAGAGCTCAAGAATGTTGTTTATCCTCTTCCACTCAACTCAGCTAGCTTTCCCAAATAGTACTATGCAATCATTAGCAAAAATAAGATGGATGATTCTGGTACCTCCGCTAGCAACAGATACTCCCCATTTCTCGCCCTTGCTTTGGCCTAATTGATTAAACTGCTTAGTCCCTTCAACACACAAAATAAATAAGGGGAAAATGGATCTCCTTGTCTTAAGCCCCTTGTAGGTATAATTGTATCACTAGGTTTCCCATTTACCATGACAACATAGAAGACAAAAGTGACACACTCCATAATCAAATCCACCCATCTTCCTCCAAAATCTAACTTTTTCATCACTACCTCTAAGTATGGCCACTCAACTCTATAGTATGCTTTTGATATGTCCAATTCTAAAGCCATACTCCCAACTCTATCCCTTTGCCTTGTTTTCATAGAATGAAGAGTTTCATAAGCAATAATTATATTATTCGAAATAAGTCTCATAGGGATAAAATCATTCTGATTTTTGGAAACAATATCATTGAGAACGAATTTTAAT
Organism: Juglans mandshurica; assembly: GCA_022457165.1. Lineage (NCBI taxonomy): Eukaryota > Viridiplantae > Streptophyta > Magnoliopsida > Fagales > Juglandaceae > Juglans > Juglans mandshurica. Next base: position 14,298,058 of record CM039630.1, on the reverse strand, counting down.
CTATTAGCAAGGGTCACTTGGCCATAGTTTTGTACAAAACATCGCACAAACTTATTGACCTATAATCATAAATTGGTTTTGGATCTTGTACCTTGGTAATTAATGCAACAAAGGTATAGTTCATAGAAATAATTGTGTTCAATGAAATCTTGCCATTGGCTCATGTAGAAATAAATCTTACTCACGTATTACATGATTTGAATGGCTTGTTAAACCCAAAAAAGATCTTAAGAATCCAATGGTGGTGGAGGTTTTATTTTCAGTTTTTCTCTTCATTTAAGAGAGGAATCGAATATGTTTGCTGAATTAATGGCATTGAAGCAAAATGTTTACAGCTTGGCTTTAAAAGTGTTATACTTGAATATGACTATGTAGAACTGGTACATTGGTTCGATCAACTCTCCTCTCCACCATGGAAGTTTTTATAGACTTAGGATGATAAATTGCTTTTGGTTAATATTTATCTTTCTCATTGTAGCGCATATATAGGGAAGGTAACTCAAATGCAGATCAACTAGCAAAGGCTAGTGCTAACGGTTTGTCTGCAACTTTTTTCTTATCTTCTATTTTGCTTAGATTAGCATGGGGCAAATTAAAATTGGATTTAACTAGTTTGCCAAAGTCTAGACATAGATTGTAGTTATTACTATTTTTTTCATCTGCTTTACTTTTAGATGGTGGCTAATTCAATTTACATTTTTTAGTGTCTTCTATTATAGCTGTAAATATAGTTTTCTCATGTGACTGTTTGGTACATTGGATATTGTAGGTTGCATTTTAATATTGTATAGATAGATAATATAGTTTTAGTTTGTTTAGGACTTAGTTTAGGATTTTTGTAACTCCCAAATTCTTTCTTTATACATGGTATTTTTTTGCCAAAAGTGAGGGCTACCAATAAAATTGGGAGTATCACCTCTCTTCTTAAAAGAAATACAAACAAATCCATTTTTTTCAATAAAACACCCTTTCTACCACTTATGATCTTCTATCTTCTACCCTGAAACTCAATGCACAACTTCCTCCCCCTTATTTTCAGTTGATGTTAAAAAAGAACAAACCCTATAAACTATCAAAGTACATCTCCAAAAATACTCGGTGGCTAAAAAGCCAAATTTCTTTTCCTAGCTAATTGAACCACTCTCATTAAAACTTCCCTTTCTATCTACTCTCACACACCATGCCAAATCTCTTCTAATAAAACTCCTATGTTCATCTCTTGGCCAAATGATGTGTCGATTTTGGTGGGCATTGACAAAAACACCACAATACTATGCTCCAAAAGCCTAAAATGGTATGTTTCCATGCCATGAGTCAAGATCTCATTGCAAAACTCAAATAAAAAATTCATCACCCCTCCATATAACAATGACATAAAGATGCAAGCCCACCGAAAAATATACCAAAATGAATTTATCCATCTTCCACACAAATGCTCCCTATATGATTCCTATATGACTTAATGGATTAGAGATTCGTGATGGTTCGATTCTTGTATTCTTTCCATCCCAAATCATATCCCTCCCTTATCATTTTATTGCAATGCCTCCCACTAACTCACACATGTCTCCCATCTGGTTGACAAAAACTCGTACTCCTAGAACATTCCAAACCTCCAGTCCATTATTGAAAATAAAAAATAAAAATAAAAATCAGTGAAATCACCGGCATTTGACACATGCTTCCCTCATCAACTCCTTGACTCGGCCATATGTCACTTCTATATCAAAATAGCCTACGCCATAGACCAACAAGCAAAACTCTCATCTTTCAATCCCCTATGTTTCGCATTCTGGACTTTCCTATGGAGATCTAAATTAACTACAGCCCTCCCTAAATGTTTTTTCCTGGAAAAGTAGCATTACAAATCTTACCTATCACTACAAGAAATTTTATTTTTAGGGACGAATTAGATTTCATCCCTAAAAGTAGTTATTTGAGATGAAATTCAAATTTCATCTCAAAACATGGAAACAATTTTTTACACGTCCAAAAAGATAAATATCTATTCGAACTAAATTTTTTGAGATGAAATATAGCATCCCAAAAGAAAACCATTCAAACGTATTGTAATATGTTCGAACGGTACGGTATTTTACATTTGAATATTGACATAAGTGTTTGAATAATCTTTGTGGTGGCAAATTTTATACAATTGTGGTGGGGGAGGGCTAGACATTGTTGGAACTTAAGTTTCCTGTTTGAACTGCATTTGAGACACTACAACACAATTGGTTTTTAGTGACGGTTGAGAAATTGTGACAGTCCCTAGACCGTCACTAAAAGGTATTTTCTGTGACAGTTTTTGGAAACCGTCACTAAAGATAGAATGAGATTTTTTTACATTCGAACGTATAAGACATATGCGTTCGAACGTCACATATACGTTCGAACGTTATGTCTGTTTACGTTGGAACGTAAAGTGTTTTGGTGCAACCGTTCGAATGTTATTAATTTTATGTTCGAACGTAAAATGTTTGCACCAATGTTCGAACGTTAAGTAATAGCATTCGAACGTTTATTGTAAATTTAAATTAAATGACTTTAATTTAAAAATTATGTGATTTTTATTGTGCATAATTTGTGAACAAGTCTAAAAAATTGAATTGTATATATTTATATATACACACTTTGTAATATATAAATATATATTATTGATTTATATATATTTGAAATGCAGTGATTTAATATTAAAGTTGGAAATTATAACATCAAAGAAGATTAAAAATTGAAATTAAAAAACGATAAAAATATTCAATAATATTTTTCGTTACAAATATTAAAAATAAAATACAAAAAATGATAGAACGTAGTAAACAACAGTCAGATGATAACGTTATCTGCAAAAGTCGAACTCCGTACTTCCTCCGTCAAGGTATCAACCTTGTCATTGAGGATAGTTACACGATGGGTGAGTTCGGCAACAGTCGCCGATATAGCCTCGAGCGATCGATCGATCTTATGATCAATATGCGCAGTCAGCTGTGATATGACCGCATCAACCCAAGCAGGCCGCACATCTCCTGCAGATGTACTCGGCGTATGCTGACTAGTACTCCCGACATGACCTGGCTCAGGCTGCGTCGGAGGAACTAGATCCTCTACAGGGGGTGGCTGACGTCCCCTCGCCTGTCCAATGCTACGCCGATGCGTGGTCATGTCGAGGGGGCTCATCTGATCTTTGACCCGCTCCTCTGGCTGGGTCGGCACTCCCCGTGCAAGTAATAGTCGGCTGATGAGGACACCATATGGGAGATTATCCGTGGAGACGATGCTCGCCTCGTAACGGATCCTCTCAAAAATGTGCAGTGGCAAATCTATAGGATCTCCACGTGCCACTCGTATCAAAAATTGTGCCCGAAGCCGACTAAATGTGGTTTTATGAGCCACAGGATCGACATTTGTTGCAACAATCAGGTGCAACATGCGGAAGAAATGCAGCAGATGGATCTGGTTGAAGGCGTTCTTCCGCTCGATCTGCATGCGATCCCTCCCGGTGAGGATGTAGAAATCCTCGTCTCGGTCATCATCCCGAGCCTCGACGCCAGTATCCTCAGCCTCTGACTGGCCAGCATCTCTGGCTGATGCTGGCTCACATCCCCGGCCAGTAGATGATGTAGAAGTGCCTACATCCTCACGGGGTGTTGAGTGTGTAATCTGAGCACCTCGATGAATCCCGAGGTGCTCGCCGATGACATCTGCCGATACCTCAATAGAAATACCGCGTACAGTCACGGTGTGAGAGGATGCATCTGGAGGCATGTCACACATCCCCATATAGAATTCTTGAACCATTGAGGGGTATACCTTCCCCCTCAATGTGCAGATATTTCCCCAGCCTCTACTGAGGAAAACATCTCTTAGGTTCGTCTGCTGCCAACAGAGTTCGTCGAACTCATTAATTAAGACCTCTCTCTCTACCATAACAGTACGAGCTCCGATACGGGCAGTGTCCGACGTGGCTCCTTCCCTCCCTCGTTTTCGTGTATGCAGTGGAAGAGCCATATCCTGAAAATAGAAAAGGAAAAAAAAAATTATTTACAATAATGCATTTTTTTTGTATTAATTTTAAGATGCTCTGCATTAACGTTCGAACGTTTTATCGTTAACGTTCGAACGTTAAAGATAACGTTCGGACGTTAATTTATACGTTCGCACGTAAAATAATGTAAATAAATTTACGTTCAAACGTAAAACAAATACGTTCGAATGTACAGATGTACGTTCGAACATAAGCAGCAAACAAATACGTTCGAATTTAAGTTCGAACGTATTTGTTTTACGTGTGAACGTAAATATGAACGTCCGAACGTCGAAGCATGAATAATGTAGAAAATCACTACGTTCGGATGTTATAATTAAACGTCCGACCGTATGTGATTTACGTGCGAAAGTAAATATTCACGTTCGAACGTATGTCGTATAATAATATTAACGTCCGAATGTAAGACGATTAATGTTCGAACGTGGAAGCCGTAACGGCTCTGTAATTTAAACATCGTACGTTCGAATGTCACGATGAAACGTTCGAACGTTTCGACGCAGAATGGCTGAGTCGACTCAGCCATTATTGAAATCTCGAAAATTTCTCTACAAGAGTCTAAATGCCGAAATGTCACCATGTAAATGAAGTATACACTTCAAGAAACATTTCTACGGTGACTATTCGGCCAATGACTGGCCGTGGTGGCCGGAAAATCAAGTTGAACATCCGGTAATATTTATCCGGTTTTAAACAAAACTCAATCCAAATCTCAATCTAAATCTCAATAAAATACATGATATTTGCATAAAAGATGAATGCCTACCTTTTAGTGACGGTTATGGCGGAGTTGACGGCGGCGGTGACGGAGGCGTGGTGGCAAATAACGGAGAAGACGATGTAACGGCACCGAAATGTCGTTTCAACGTTCGGTTTTGGCCTTATATACACAGAACGTTCGAACGTACTTATTATTACGTTCGAACGTTTTTTAATTTAATTTCCAAAATTTTATCTATAATATATTATATTATAAATGTTTAAGTTATATATTAAGATGTTATATAATATTATTGACAATTAGATTATTGGTTTTTTTGTGAGTGCTTGTTATATTTATAAAGTTTAGCAATATGTTTATATATACATGTTGTTGTGATTTTATGCTTACTCTTGAAATAATTGTGATTATTGTTTGTGAATTTTGTGAATAGTTTATGAGTTTATGGTGTTTATTGATGAATTTAATAAGTAACAATTTAATATATATTATTGATTTATATATATGGTATAGTTTATCATTTAAATTATATTATGCTATCATACTATACAATGTAGTATATAGTTATAGATATATAAAATGTAGTATAGTTATTATACTATAACTTAGTATATAATTGAAGAATTTAATAAGTAACAATTTAATATATATTATTGATTTATATATATGGTATAGTTTATCATTTAAATTATACTATGCTATATCATACTATACAATGTAGTATATAGTTATAGATATATAAAATGTAGTATAGTTATTATACTATAACTTAGTATATAATAAAGAATTTAATAAGTAACAATTTAATATATATTATTGATTTATATATATGGTATAGTTTATCATTTAAATTATATTATCCTATCATACTATACAATGTAGTATATAGTTATAGATATATAAAATGTAGTATATTTATTATACTATAACTTAGTATATAATAAAGAATTTAATAAGTAACAATTTAATATATATTATTGATTTATATATATGGTATAGTTTATCATTTAAATTATATTATCCTATCATACTATACAATGTAGTATATAGTTATAGATATATAAAATGTAGTATATTTATTATACTATAACTTAGTATATAATAAAGAATTTAATAAGTAACAATTTAATATATATTATTGATTTATATATATGGTATAGTTTATCATTTAAATTATATTATCCTATCATACTATACAATGTAGTATATAGTTATAGATATATAAAATGTAGTATATTTATTATACTATAACTTAGTATATAATAAAGAATTTAATAAGTAACAATTTAATATATATTATTGATTTATATATATGGTATAGTTTATCATTTAAATTATACTATGCTATATCATACTATACAATGTAGTATATAGTTATAGATATATAAAATGTAGTATAGTTATTATACTATAACTTAGTATATAATAAAGAATTTAATAAGTAACAATTTAATATATATTATTGATTTATATATATGGTATAGTTTATCATTTAAATTATACTATGCTATATCATACTATACAATGTAGTATATAGTTATAGATATATAAAATGTAGTATAGTTATTATACTATAACTTAGTATATAATAAAGAATTTAATAAGTAACAATTTAATATATATTATTGATTTATATATATGGTATAGTTTATCATTTAAATTATACTATGCTATCATACTATACAATGTAGTATATAGTTATAGATATTTAAAATGTAGTATAGTTATTATACTATAACTTAGTATATAATTGAAGAATTTAATAAGTAACAATTTAATATATATTATTGATTTATATATATGGTATAGTTTATCATTTAAATTATACTATGCTATATCATACTATACAATGTAGTATATAGTTATAGATATATAAAATGTAGTATAGTTATTATACTATAACTTAGTATATAATAAAGAATTTAATAAGTAACAATTTAATATATATTATTGATTTATATATATGGTATAGTTTATCATTTAAATTATACTATGCTATCATACTATACAATGTAGTATATAGTTATAGATATTTAAAATGTAGTATAGTTATTATACTATAAGTTAAGTATAGTAGGAATTGTACGTTCGAACGTTTCAAGTTAACGTTCGAACGTTAAACTAAGAGGCGGGAATTTTCCCGCTCGATTAAGGTATCTGTGTGATTATTCAGACGTTCGGACGTTTATACTATACGTTCGAACATTAAATCTGTCAACGTTCGAACGTTAGTTAAATTAGTGCGGGAGATTTCCCGCTCAAATATGGTAACACTTTCATGAAATGTACGTTCGGACGTTTAAGTTAAATGTTCGAACGTTTATCTATAAATCTACGAACGTTCGAACGAAAAATTGTGATACATTCGAACATATATGAGGAAAGTGCGGGAACTTTCCCGCTAGATTTTATGTTATATCATAAGAAGGGTACGTTCGAACGTGTATTGTAAACGTCCGAACGTTCTGGGCGGGAATAATTTTAGAATATAACGTTCGGACGTAAAAATTAAACGTTCGAACGTTTAAAGTAATAATTTTAGAACTTAATCTGTACGCGCACGGGAGGAAGCGCATTATTTCTTCTTCTCCCGTGCGCGCAACAGAGAGAGAAAGAGAGAGAGAGAGAGAGAGAGAGAGAGAGAGAGAGAGAGAAGAGAGAGAGAGAGAGAGAGAGAGTTGGAGTGAGAGAGTTGAGTTAGAGAGAGTTGAGTTTTGGTGTGAGAGAGAGGTGAGTTTTGGTAAGATAATATTTTTATTTCTTGTCTTTATTTAAATTTTATGATATTTATAGAATGTGTTTTTGTTATAGAATATTTCTAATAAGTTAGTGTTGTATTTTTTTGAAGGATTGCTTGTTTTGGGAAGTTTGAAGATTTTGATTTGTAAGAGGATATTGTGAGTGCTAGGTATATTTCTAAACTTTATCAATATGTTGTTGTGATTTGATGCTTACTCTTTATCATATTGTGATTATTGTTTGTAAATAGTTTGTGAGTTATTTTAAATATGTTGTGATATAAATTTGAAATATTGTGTTTATTATTAGAAATATATGGTCATTAGGCTTTGTAAATACATGTTTATTGCTTACTAAAGTTTAAGAAGTTGTTAATACATGTGGCATGTTATTTTGTGAATATATTGTGAGTTATTGTGATATAGACTTGAAATATTTAAATTATTATTTGTGAATGACGTTTGAATATGTTTACATTGTTACAAATATATTGTCCTTAAGTTTTGTTAATACTTGTGGCATGTTATTTTATGCTTACTTTTTATCATATTGTGATTATTGTTGGTATAGTTTCTATATTGTTTGTGAGTTATAATAATATGTTGTGATATAAATTTGAAATATCGTGTTTATTATTAGAAATATATTGTCATTAGGCTTTGTTAATACATGTGGCATGTTATTTTGTGAATATATTGTGAGTTATTGTGAATATGTTGTGATATGGATTTGAAAAATTGTGATAATAATATTTGAAATTAAGTAATAACAAGCATAAAAGTAACTCTTTAAGAATTATAATAATTAAAATTATAGTATAACCATTGAAATTTAAGTATGATAATTAAATATTTATAATAATATTTGAAATTAAGTAATAACAAGCATAAAAGTAACTCTTTAAGAATTATAATAATTAAAATTATAGTATAACCATTGAAATTTAAGTATGATAATAAAACGCATTATAATAATATTTGAAATTAAGTAATAACAAGCATAAAAGTAACTCTTTAAGAATTATAATAATTAAAATTATAGTATAACCATTGAAATTTAAGTATGATAATTAAATATTTATAATAATATTTGAAATTAAGTAATAACATGCATAAAAGTAACTCTTTAAGAATTATAATAATTAAAATTATAGTATAACCATTGAAATTTAAGTATGATAATTAAATATTTATAATAATATTTGAAATTAAGTAATAACATGCATAAAAGTAACTCTTTAAGAATTATAATAATTAAAATTATAGTATAACCATTGAAGTTAAGTATAACAATTAAAATTATACTTTAAGAATAATGATCTTGTACACAACGAGGGAATATGATCTTGAAGAAATGTTGAAATTTCAATTTAATTGCTTGACTGTCATAGTCTCTTCGGCCTTGAGACTTGTCAAGGTCGGACAGTTTGTGACGGTTAAGTAATTAGCAGAGACTTGTCAAGGTCGCACTGTTGGGAATAAAGCCAAAGCTGAGGGTTCAATAGCAGAGGCTTATATACACGATGAATGGTTAACATTTTGCTCTCTATATCTTCGTGGTGTTGAGACACGATTTAGTCGTCAAGAGCGAAATGCTGATCTTGCTACTCCGCCTCCTCGTGAGTTATCAGTGTTTTCCCAGAATGTACGACCCTTGGGTGCACAAACAGGTTACGATTTAATTGATGGAGAGTTGGGTAAAGTTCGGTGGTATGTGCTAAATAACTGCCGAGAGATTGATGATTATCTTAGGTATGTCATTTAATTTATTTGAATAATTATAGTTTTCTTTAAATTAATTAGAATTGTTGTGCTCAAAATATACTTCTTTTGCAACATGTTATAACAGTGACCACATGGACAAACTTAGAACGGAAGGCGTAGAAAATATAGAGGCAAGACACGAGGAAGAATTTCCGGGATGGTTTGAAGAACGTGTATGAACTAAAATTATATATATGTTATATTGTGAAATTTTTAACTCTGGATAATAAAATAATAAATATATACTATTTCAATTTTTAGATTTTGGAACAACGTGCTCGTGATCCCGGATCAATTTCTTCTGAATTGTATGCATTGGCCCGTGGTCCCTCAAATAGAGCAATTCGATATACTGCATGCACGGTTCGAGGTTATAGATTCCATACTTTGGACCGTGAACGTAATAGAAAGACTCAAAATTGTGGTGTGTTGGTCAAGGGGAGTCATGGAACAGATGATATTGACTATTATGGTGTCATACGTGATATTATCGGATTGAAATATCTGGGTGGGTCTGTAACATATGTCTTCAAATGTGATTGGTGGGATCTAGGCGGTGGTCGGGTTTCGATACATAGGGATAATCACTTTACGAGTGTCAATACTGCATCTAAATGGTACGAAGATGATCCATTCGTATTGGCTTGTCAAGCTACCCAAGTCTATTACTTGATTGATCCAATAAAAAATGTTGATGAAGATAGTGGGGAGATAACTTGGCGAGTCGTACAAAAATTTGTTCCTCGAAATATATATGAAGCAGGAACGAGTGCAGATTACGAGAATAGTGGAGATGAAGATGACAATCCGATTGTTGAGGCATACCAGGAAGATGGAGAGGGTATTAACTTGTTTGTTGACCTCGGTGCACTCGAGTTGGTCCCCTTGTGTAGAGATGATGTCCCACCCGTACATCTCGACCCGTCTGTATTAAATGATCATTCAATTCAAGTCAGTTTGGAGGAAGATGAAGAAGACGAGTCAGAAGATGAATACGAATCAGAATCCGGGCAGGAGGTAGATAAAGATGATGAAGAAGAGGTGCATGATGATGATGAAGATGTTATTGATGGGGATTCTGAAACAAGCATGGAAAATTCATCTGAAGAGTAAAAGTACTAAATATTTTATTTATATAGGTGACTATAAAATATCTTAAATTTTCATAATTTCTTCTAATTAATTTTCTTTGATATAATTAATTATTTTAAAGAATGCCGCCAAAACGACAACGAAGAAATGTGCCTCCGCCAAGTCCAAGTCCTGAATCCATTGAGGACTCCCCACTCGAGGAATCCGTTCCTGAAGATCAAGCTAACACAGAAGAGAACAACAGCCAGTTGACACCTACCAGTAAGGAAATATTGTCGTTGATAATTATATAATTATAATTATATACTTTTTTCTCAATAACTATATAATTGTAATTATAGTATATCTATTATTATCATGTAGTTCATGCATCTGCACATCGCGGTCGTGGCTATACACGTGGAATCTCTCTTGAAAAAAATAGAAGGCACGGTAAACTGAAGATCACAATTCCTGATAATTCCACTGGAGGAGTGGATGATAGTGCAGCAGCGCTTTCCTCCTATATTGGCATAGTAGTTCGAGCTTATGCTCCATTTTATGTGCGCTCATGGCGAGATGTTCCGAATGAGATTAAGGAGCACATTCGAAGTCGTGTGCTGGTGAGTTTACTTTTCAGTACATTTTTTTCACTTAGAATAATATATTATATTTTTTACCTGATTCCCTTGTTAGGATGAATTCGACCTCGACTTTGGCCGTAGCGAGGATTTCAGAACCGTGAATGAGTTGATGGCTACACTATTCCGACGTCACAAAGGACGATGTCATGACCACTTCAAGAAGTTTGAGACGTTGGAAGAGGCTGCGCAGTCTCCTTTTCAGCAGATGAAGTTAGATGATTGGAGAAAGTGTTGTGATCTTTTCGCATCTCCAGATTATCAGGTATTTTACATTTATATCTTTTAATTATTTACATTCATATTCGTTTTATACATTATATGTATACATATTACAATTAACATTTTTAATATATTTTGTAGCACTTGAGTTCTACAAATGCACAGAATAGATCCGTTCTGACTGTCCACCATCGTGCCGGTTCAAGGTCATTCCACCGTCTTGCTGAAAAAATGGTAATTAAAAAATTATAGAATTCATTTATTTTCCTGATATTCTTTCTGATAAGTACTAACTAATTCTTTTCAAAATTGCTAATATTGTCGCTTTGTTAGAAACGTGATGATCCTGAAAACTTTTCCCTCATTCATGTCTATGCTGCTGCTCACACTAATGAGCATAGTGAGTGGATGGATCCTGTCGCTGCAGATAATTATGTAAGCAGTTTTAATTTTGTTAAATAAATTTTTTATAGAACATTTTAATAGTTTATTTCTTATTTCTATTTCTTTTAATACGTTACTAGATATTTACGATCATTACCTTTTAAATTGCAGAGCAAAATGTTGGAGATGCAGTCGACTTCTGTGGAATCCTCTCCTAGTGACATAGACATATTCACCCAAGTGCTCGGGCCGCAGTCTAGTATGGCAAGAGGTTTGGGACGATCTATCAAGCATAAATGTTCATCCTCCTCAACCTCATCGGCTTCACAAATTAATAATCTTACAGCAGATTTAGAAGCTGCACGGCGTGAGAATGAGTATATGAGGTCGAGACAGCAAGAGTTAGAGTCTCTCTTAGAACGACAGTCTCATTTGGAGACGCGTTTGCAGGACCAACAGAGAGACCAAGAGGAAAGAATACGCAGTGAAGTGCAAGAGCAAGTGCAACGAGAGATGATGGTGCAAATGGAGCGTGTTATGTCGTTGCAACAGAATCCCCGTGGGCGAGGGAAAAAGAAGAAATAAATTTTATCAATATTTCTGACTAGTTTTAATATCTAATTTTGTACTTTTATAAGACATTGTTACTTGTTAATTGGGTATGTAATATGATACCATTGGTATTTTGTTTTTAAATTTTATGAAATTAGTATTTCTGATCTGTACGTTCGAATGTAAATAAAAATCGTTCGAACGTTGGTTCACACTGTAACAAACGTTCGAACGTAAATACAATTGAATCGTTCGAACGTTAAACCGACTAACGTTCGAACAAAAAACTTGCATTCGGACGCTCCTTCGTTTACATTCGAAATAACGTCCGAACATTAAACGCGCTACATTTGAACATTTACGTTTACGTTCGAACAAATGTTCGAATGTTTATTGTAATTAACGTTCGGCCGCATTAACATTCGAACGTAAATATGATACGTTCGAACGATATACAACAAACGTCAACTTCTCTCATTCGAACGCCAATCGGTCGGGTATAACGTCCGAACGTTTAATTTTACGTCCGAACGTTATTTTCTGTGACAGTTCATAACCGTCACAAAAAAAGGAACGTTCGAACGTTGTACAGAACGGAACACTTCCAACCGTCACTAAAAATATTTTTTGTGACGGTTGAACAGTAAACCGTCACCAAATGTTTTCTGTGACGCACTTTAGGTGACGGTCATGGTGACGGTTTCAAACCGTCACCAAATATGTTTAGTGACGGTTTACCATTTTTTTGTGACAGTTTCCTCTGTCACAAAACACACATTCTGTTGTAGTGAGACCGTTCGATGAAATTTTCTATACGAATGTAGAGATAATTATTAGAACGATTTTTTTGGCCGGAAGTTATATATAAATCTAGTGTGGGTATTTGATATCTCCTTTGAATAGTAACTTTGCGTTCGAGTGGATTTATAAAACCGTTTGAAAGCTCAGAAGATTGGTTCGAATGACGATGTACAAATTTGAAATAGCTTTAGTTATGAAAATTTATTGAAATGCATTCAAGTATTTTAAAAATAATCATTATTTGAGTCTATTAATTTTTATTTTTAAAAGATCAAAATCTACCTATTTGGATTTTTATTTATGGAAAATTAAAATATATCATATATGTCGTCCTTGGAAATTAATATAATTAATGAAAAATTATTAATAGTTTTTTATGGTAAATTACAATCTGAAAATAAAAAAAGTTTTTTGTTCCAGGGAAAGTCATTTTTTATATCGTCAAATGGTAAGAAAATAAAAAAAACCTTTTTTGATTACAAACGAGCTAGCTATATATAAAAAAATAAAATTATTGAAATTAAAGTGATAATGTTCAATACAAAACAAAAAGATCGATACAAAATAAAACTATTGTGTAAGATTATCTAGATCCTTCTGCATAGCAGTAATGCATCCCTCAATCTCCTACAATCAACCCATGATGGGTGCAGCGATCCTCTCCATATCTTGGATCAAAAGTGTGCAATGCTCCTCAAACAAGAATCGCATCTCTCTGGTAGTAGTCCCTGCAGCCTCTGTAGAAGCACCGACATCCATAGGAGCTGGATCATGCTCAGTGCCACCGCATGCTGCTGCAAGATCAATATGAGGCTTCCACAAGTGGCCATCGCTCTTTCTAAAAGTGATCCTATTAAGGGGTCCGATCGGTGATCGCCTCCGCTCTGTCAAAAGCACATTCACCCCCAATTTAACTAGAAGGTTGGAGATCATCAATGTATACGATAGATTACCTTCAATCAAATACCGTGACTCAAATTGGATGCAGATGAAGACGTATAGAGGTAGATCAATCAACTCTCCTCGTACTATCGGTAACATTAGTCGAGTCCGTTCAATGTCAAAGTCTGTCTTGGATTGTTATTGTGTGAGACAATCAAATTTAGCATGCGAAAAAAGGTTTGACAATCAACCTATTTGATGACCTTGCTGCCATCATATGGAGGAGCCGATTCGTATAGCATCAACCGACGAACCTCATCGTCTGCTAGAGTCTCATCCTTGATATCATCGCCATCGTCTGTCCCTACAGCCGATGGGAACGCAAGCTATGAACCTAGCTCATGGGGGATGTTGAGAAACTCAGTGATACTGTCTATTGAGATAGTAATATTGACTACCCGAGTATTAAACGTAAAGGAGTCGCCCCCATCTTTGATATAGCTTGATAAAATTCACCGACCATATCTGGATAGGCCACCCTCTTCTACTCAAAGATCGGACCCCATCCTCTATCGCTAATTATGGAAAATAGGCTCTTTTCGTTCAACCTGTATCATTGATTACCGTTCAAACGGGAAATCATCAGTTTGAATGGTAGTCATTAAAAATTACCATTTGAACACATTTTCCGCCGTCATTCAAATGAAAATGAAATCATCACTGGTTTGAATGGATTACTAATAGGTTTGAACACTTTGCATGTGTGACCATTCGAACGCATACTATTATGTTCGAACAAATCCATCATCATTCGAATGGAAAATAAATCATTCAAACAATGTTCGTCGAAGTAAACGTTCAAACACAATTTTTCATTCGTACATTTTTCAAGGACGTTCGATTGGATTCTTTATGTTCAAACAACAAGAATCTGTTCGAACACTTTATTCTTTCAAACAAGAGCAAACAAATTTGTTTCGTTCAAATTAAATTACCAACCCGTCTGAACAATATTTTGGGACGAAACCGTTTTGTCCCCCAAAAACATTTCATTCAAACGCCTTCGAACGGGTCAGTCACATTTCGTTCCTGGATGGGAAAAAAAAAAAATTGTCTCCAAAGCTTCTTGAGGCGGTCTTATCGTCTCTAAAAATATTTTGGGATGAAAATTGCATTTTTGGGATGAAAACTTTTGTCCCAAAAATTGCCATCTCTTGTAGTGTATATGTGTTCCCCCATAGGTTTGCACGACATGTGTCCAAATAACCAATATATGCAGGGGAGAACCATAACCCCACCATTACCTAATCCCTCGACGACCAATCACATGTATATAACCTGGCAAAACTCGTTAATAGCCTGTGAACAACCACTCATTCGAACACCTTACCCACCTCTGAATAGATATCCCTTGAACCCCAACACAAACTTTGAATTCCTAGATACAATGTGCATTAAGCGTATATGACTCACTGCACAATTACCATGGATGTTAAATTAACTTTCGTCATTTTATCCTTTCCATGTGATGTTAAATTAATCGTTTATAGGACGTAAGTACTAAACAATAACAAATATTTCTTCAATTATTTGATCTAAAAGGATATGATAACTAAATGAATTATGAATAACATACATTTTCAATTTATATATATATATAACTCATGTCAAGAATGCTTGCGTAGAAAAATGCCAGCAGAAGAGAATAAGAATATATCATGCTCCACATGACATGCATGAAGGTATCTTTATTTCAATATTATGATGTTACTTGCCATCTAATTAATCTTTTCATATTCTATTTCATGGCTAGTTTGCTTTTATTGGGTTAAGAACAAAGAAAACCAAAGTCTTCTCTCCAATCCATATGTACTTAATTAATTAATATGGGATTAACGTTGCTCTTTATTAAGTCTGATCTGTTCACTGCCCCGACCAATTAATTAAGTACAGCCAATATTCTTTTCTAATTAGAAATCTAGCATATATATATATATATATATATATATATGTAATTGGATAATATAAAGAATATTGGGATCGATGATGGACATTATAAATTTCTAAATGTGAGGTAATTAATTAAATAAATAATTAGCTTAACTTTCCGGCCGACCGGATTACAAAATTATATGAATATTGCATGCATGTTGTATGGTCGTGACTCAATATTGTTGGCTAGTACGCTTGCGTTAGCAATTATGATCCCATCAAGCTGATCATTAATTAATTAATAAAACCAATATATTAATTAATGCATGCAATATGGGACCTGATCGTATGGTTGATTATTTAACGCAATTTAAGTACTAAAATATCATAGTATGATCAGTTTCTGATATATATTCAAGCATGCATCATCATGTATTACGTTCTAATTGATCCTTAAGTTTCATTTTGAATGATGACATGAATATATGAATTCTCCTGATCGAATTTCTATGAATACGATCATAGATTTTGAGCGTTAATATATGAATTATAGACTCATCAATATGGTACAGTGCATGTTGATCAAGAAACTCCTGGGTGGGAGTAATTCTAAATATAGTCCTATGGTATGCAAGCCCATCTACTCCCTTTGAAAAAGTGGAATCCATTATTAAAAAATTAATTTTTTTATGTGAGTTTCATATTTATCCACTTTTTTCAAAATGAGTGCATAAGGCTTACAAACTCTAGGACTGCAAATATCATTTCTATTAAAAATACCATGAAACAGATCATATAGTTCGTACTACTAAAGCAACTAAATAACTAGCTAGCCAGGGCAGACCACACGTACGTACTATATGATCTGTTGCATGGTATTAATTTGAAAGATAAATGATTTGTACAAGTCCTTGTAAAAAAATAGACACCACTTAAAAAAATGTAAAAAAAAATTATTATTTATTAGTCGAATCTATTTTTTTAGCAAAATGCTTATATGAGACTTATATATCTATTTGAGATTTGTAACTAGCATTACTTTATTAATTAATTCATAGTGCATTCCAAATTGGGATTCGATGCAATATATATAGAGCTTTGCTACACAATCTCCACCACACTCCACACTCCACATTTTTTTAAATTTTTAATATTTTTTTAAAAAAAATTTTTGAATTTTAAATTTTTTATTCATGATTATTCATATAATAAATATTTAATAAAATAAAAAATAATAAAAATTAAAAATAATGTGGAGTGTGGAGTGTTTTGAGGTTGTGAAGATTTTTTGACATATATATATAGCCAGCCAGTACAGCGGTTGTCGTAGAAACATAATTTACCTCTCAAAGATCACATAAGTCTAGAATTCTATGTAGTCCACTTTAAGATGATCAGAACACGAAATAAAGAAATCTCATAGATAGCTTTCGTTGTAAAATCATCAACTCTCTAGATCTTAAACAAGACCTTGAACATCCTTTATATATATGTTCTTAGAATCAAAGAGTTTAAAATGAAATATAACTAGAAAAACAAGTCCTAGTCAAAGTACTTTAAAGACCAACTCCTAATAAAACTCTGGATAAGCCTAATGGATTTATTAAAAATTGAGCTCCTAATTTAAAACAACGTACTTATAAATAATAATTATACTGTACATAAAAGTCCTAATCATCTAACATACTTATTACAGAACAAATTCATGAACTAACACTTCTGATGATCTACTAAAATTCAGAAATAAAAAATTATGGAAGGATAGTTCTATAGCCACCGAGACTTTCTCCCGAAGCTGGATCTGACTAAAATTTAAAAATAAAAATCTACAGATGTCGACAAAAATTTTGCAGTGTGGAAACAAAACTAGAATTCGGAAATTTGCTGCGCTTTTCATGCAAATCATTGCTCTTTATTTTCATGCAATTCAAGATCAAACTCTTGTATCCACTACAACAAAAATTTGTTTTTGGGACGATTATTGTTTGGAAAGAAATGAAAATTGTCCCAAAAAATGAGATCTAAGGAAGAAATTCAAATTTTGTTGCAGAAAAATGACAGAATGTATTTATCGTTCGAACATGTTCGAACGGTATATGTAGGGACGATAAATTTTATCTCTAACAAAATAACCATTCAAACATTTAAAAAAAAACGTTTGAACAAAATAAAATAAAATTCGAATGAATATTATATATGGTCAAACGACAATTTGGCACGTTAAGTGACCAAATTTAGCAGGACATTGACCTAGCGTTCGAACAACATATAACAACGTTCGAACGTCAATGTTAATCAATGTTCGAATAGATATTATATATGATCGAACGAGAAATTGTCGTGTTAAGAAACAAAATTTAGAGGGAAATTGAGTTATCGTTCGAATTCATTACTATACCGTTTGAACTAATGGGTTAATCAATGTTCGAACAGTAATTTATTGCTGAAATATTTCTGGTGGGAATGGAGAAACGTTCGAATGGTATATATTCCGTTCGAATTGTAATATTAATTTTATAAAAAAAATCGATTAAAGAATATATATAATAGAAATCAACATTTAATTTAGAAAAAAAAAATCATTCGTAATTAATTTAATTTTACAAAACACAAAATATTGTCTATACAAAACAAAAATATGAATAAAAGATATAGAGATGGGCGTGTCTCTACTGATCCAACTCTCTAATGACATCCTCGACTGCAGTTAGGCATGTCCCTAGCTGTGTTAGCCGAGTACTGATCGTGACCTAAGTGACAGATATGACATCAATCTCTGTACGTAAGTTAGGGATGCTAGCATTAATCTTTGTATGTAAGTCAAAGATGGCACCACGTATCTCCATACGCACTGCATCAATCACCTTTGATGTTTGCAATCTCGTCATGAGTAGCAGTGCGTGATGTCTCAGCCTGCGTGGATGTCTCACCGGTCGATACTCCATGATCTGTTGAGTGTGCTCTGAGTATCGACCGGCTCTGGAATAGGAGCACGAAGATGAAATCTCGAGTGTCTCGTGCTTTGTGAAGGGTGGAGGAGTTGATCGGTCCAATCGGCTTTTGGACATGCTCAACAATATCTGGCAAGATCCCAACATGTAGCAGAAATCATGTGATCAGGATCCCAAAGGGCAATATATCCATCGTAATGTAGGAAGCCTTTGATCGAATTCTAGTGAATATATTACCCACTAGATCGATAGGCACCCCACGAGTGACGCGTATCATAAACTTCTCCCGATCTATGCCAACCTCTATCTTGCGCTACTGAGGATCAATGTTGTTGGCAATGATTAAGTTCATGATCTTGAAGAAGCCAGATAAATCAGACTGTTAATTTGATGCTCTTCATCCCATCATAGGGAGGAACATCTAGACCAACAACTAACTGCCTCACCTCATGATCAACGAGACCATCGAGTCCATCTCTATCAGATCCCTCATCCTCAACCATCTCTCCATCAGCTGTAGACTCCTTGGACACCACGTTCGGATATGCAGTGTGCAAACGTGGGATACAACTGAAATCAGCAAGTCTATCCGCTAAAAATGTAATTGAAGCTCCCTGTAAGGTGATCATGTATGCCTCATCGTCATCTCGGCTAGAACTACCGATCTCTCTATAAAACTCAGAGATGATGTCAATATAGGAAACGAGATCTCATGCTTTGTCCTTCTGGTCAAGGATTGGTGTCCAACGAAGACGGATGTTAAAGAACGACCCTCCTAGAGAAGATCCTGAAATTTAGAGATCTTCACCTGACGCCTTAATAAAATCTTCCTCTCTCGATATGATTCGCTAGAATGTTGCCCTAGTCTACCACGCTTCCTTCCCCTTGAAGACATTGTCAACTTGAAATTTAGAAAATAAAACTAAGAAAATTAGTTATAAAATATGATATATACATAAACTTTCACAAAATTATATGCTAATTAATATAATTTAAAATTGTTTTGTTTTATAACGTTCGATCGAATCACTAGGCTTTCAAACGACAACAGTAATTCGAATGGTGACTTAACCGTTCAAACACTATTGAGATGACTAAAATGTTCGAAAGTTAAACATATGTGTTTAAACCAATGTTTTGAATACCGTACCGGTGACTGTTTTGGTCGAGGCATTTAAACGAGATATTTTAATACTGGTACCATTTCGGAATAGTCTATATTCATATAAATTATATTAAAAAATAATAGTCTATATATGAATAAATTATATATATATATAAATTATAAATAGTCTGGTCTGAATTGGGGAGTCAAAAAATGAGCTTGTAGTTTGAAGAAATTAAAAAAAAAAGTAAAGGTCGAAATATCAGCCGGTACGAGCTGAAATAGCCGAAATTCTAACCGGTACGAAACTATACCCTTCTCTGTACCGGCTACGCCACAGAAACGGTATATTTTGGTTGTAGCGGCTGGTATGGTACAAAATTCAAAACTTTGGTTCGAACGTCATATTAACAAATGTTTGAATGGTTTCTCAACCGTTTGAGAGTCTAAGACTAGAGTCCATAACATTCAAATGAATTAACCATCGTTTGAACGTTAAACATTGTGTTCGAACACTATATTAACACATGGTCGAACGGTTTATCAACCGTTTGAGAGTCTAAGACTTGAGTCCAAAACTTTTGAACGAATTAACCATCGTTCGAACAATTTATGGATCAAGCTCAGCAATGGCTGAGTCACCTCGATAGCCATTGAAACGAAAGGAGTTTCCACTAATAATACACATAATGTAACACCCCATATTTTAGTGTATTTTTATTGAATGATTTATTTTTATTTATTCAAAAATTTATTCTCTTGTTTTAAGATTAGTTGGATTTTTAGTGAGTTTATTTTTATGATTTTAATTTTGTGAAAATTATTTTGAAGTGCTTTCTTATAATTAATTATTGTTATGCATTTAAATGGCTTTTCATATTTAATTAACTTATTGTTGGGTTTAATTATTTATTTTCATTTTAATCACTACGTTTGAATTATTTTATTTTACTTGTTGTTTTGAAATCGTTTCCGTTAGATCATTTTTGTGACTCAAGATGTGAGGACTGGACCTCATTTCTTTCCCTCCATTTTCTTTTTCCTCTCTTTTTCTTTCTTCTTTTCTTTTCTTTTTCTTCTTTTGTTTCTTCTTCCTTTGCTTCCCGCGCGACACCCCCTCCCTCTCTCTCCCAGTGCGTTTTTCTCCTCCACCCAGCCCGCCGCCGTGAGCCGCCTGTGACCGACACCTCCCACCGCCACAAGTTCCCCTCCCGCCGGCCATCATCCCCCACCAATCTCAGCCCCTAACTCGCCGGCGTTCTCCTCCACGCACGGCTTGAAGCCGCGACATTCCTTGTGCTCGCGCGCTGCCGTCGCGCCACCTCCGGCCACCATTTATTCACCACTTCATCCCCCACCTCCTAGCAACCCAATGCACCCAACCCCAGCTCCGATCCACCACCGATGAAGTAGATCCAACTCCATTTCCGTTTTGGGTATTTTTGCATTTCAACCACCCTCTACGCTGCCACCCACGGCCAACCATCACCACCACTAACTTCACCGACATCCCTAGGTCCTATCCTATCAATCTCGGGTCTTCGTTTGCACCCGTTCAAAGACCCACGGCCACAGTGCATTTGGCACTGTTTTGTAGCTGTGTTGTCACTTCTTGCAGCTCCGTGATCCTTCAGAAATGATTATATAGCGTTGTAAGTATTTTCTAAAGAACTCTTGTGATTTAAATGTATTTTTGTACTAACTCATTGTACTGTGGTTTGATTGGTTTTGCCGTACTGAGTCCAAGGAGTACGGGGGTTGGATGGATTAGAGAATGAAGTTGTTTGTGTGATTGGATTGTGTTGACATTTGTTGGTTGTTGGATATTTTTGTTGTGTCGTGTTCATTGCATTTGCACGCATGTTCATGTTTGTAACTGAAAACTGAGTTTTCACATGATTGCATGCATGTTCATGTGTTTATTTGAAAACTGAATTTTCATGTGAGAAATGATTTTGAGTATGTTTGAAATGTTTGGATTGACTGGTTTGAGACACAGGAAAAGAGACTGTAGGGATGGTGGTAGAACATTAAAATTAAACATTCAAACGTTATTCTATACGATTTACTGTTCGAACGCCAATATTTAATGTTTGAACGAAGGATATATACTATTTATATATCATATAATATGGTATATACTATATACAATATATTACAGTATATAATATTAAATATATAATGTGATATATTTATAGTATATCTATTGTATCTATAGTATATAGTGTATCATACTATAGTATATCTACAGTATCTATGGTGTATCATATTTATACTATAATACTATAACTTGTTATATATATATATATATATATACAACTTGTTATATACTTTTTATTTATACACCATATAACTTGTTATATACTTGTTATATATAATACTATAACTTTTATAACTTGTTATATATAATATTATAACTTGTTGAATGTTTGAACGGTACTGTTTGAACGTTAAAATGAAACGTTTGATTGATGTTTCATACGAGGTACTATACTACTATGTACTAAACTAATACTATACTATACTACACTACACTATACTATACTATAGTATACTACACTATACTATATCACTATTATATATATCTATATATATATATTAGGAGGCACGGAAGAATTAAGGTTGTTGTAACGTTAAGCAAATGTATTTTATGGAATGATAAATACTTTTATGGATTAATTATGTTAATGATAAATAAATATAATTTTATGGAATTAAAATACAGCTAGTCATAACTTGGCTTCTTGGTAGATGACTTCCGAACCTGAGAGGCATTAATACCAAAAGGTCCAAAACGAGTGAAAGGTGACCACTTTTGAGAGATGAGTATTGTACTTTTAGGGACAATCTCTTCCTTGAATATCTCCTGTTTTATGCACCGTAGAAAAAGTTCCCTGCTTTGTGCATAGAAAAATCTCTTCCCGGATCTATATTGCCACGCTTGCACAAACTTTTGAATTAAGATTGTACTATGCATTATTCTCAGATCTATGCTATAAGAAGAAAACAAGGGGTACGGCTTTATTGAGCTACTTTTGGTTAATCACGTATGGGGGCTACAAATGAGGGTAACGTACGTAGAATGCCAAGATACACAAGCTAGCTAGGCTCTACTCAGATTACTCATTTTAACGTAACTCACCATATTGATCGTAAATGAGGAGGAACATTTTCTTTTTTTAGCAGCACTTTGCATCCTGAAAGAAGTCAAGTTATAGGCCCCAGAAATAATAGGGCTCTTTTACTAGGGATCATGATGATTCTTGAGAACCCTATTAAATCAAGTACGTACAGTGTCCCTATGCATTGGTTCTTAGGCCTCTATTCCTCTGTGTCGTTTTAGAAACACCAAGGCCGCCGGTAAGGAAACCCTACAACGTGGTACGTAGCATCTGCGGGGAAATTGCTTGCCCATTTTTACAAACTGTGACTGTGGTAATGATCGATCTTTGCGTCAGCATTTTGACACTCAGAAGGTGGCATTGATTAGTCATTCCCGGGCACCTGATTCAGATCATCGCTCTTATCGATTACCTTCTGCATCGATCCCATGCACGGCACAGAATCAGTCTAATTGAGGAATGGTTCTAACTTCTCGGAATGCATATTAATGAAGGAGTTTCCAGCTTCTCATTATTCCAGTGGAAAATGAACGATCCCAACGAGATTTACTTGTATTTGTAGTTATAAATCTATTATCATGAGAAGGTCCACGATTGTGACGCAGAATATTAATTATGGAATTTACTATAATACTAAGTGAAAAAAAAATATGTTGTTTTCATCAGCAATGGACCACATGAGTTTGTCTAAAAGTAACATGTTAAACAAACTGAAAATGCATTTTTTGTCATGAAATGATCATATAGAAAGAAAATAATCAAGACGAATGCAATTAACACATTGTCCCAATCATACATTTTGAGTAAACAACACATACATTGACAAATAATTTTGTGTTAACTTTTCCATGGTTCATAAAATGTATATATAACAATTTTATAAAAGCATTTGAATCTTGATTGGTTCATAATATATATGTTCCTAGCTTTATATTGCTGGGAAATATTATTTACCTTATCAGGGTTCTTAGGTAAAAGAACTCAATTAACATACGACCATGACTAGTTTTTAGTATTTAAACATGCACTACAATAAAAATGAAAATTTATGATGAATTATTTGCAACAAATATGACTATTTGTGAAGACATACTTTGACAAAAAATAATTATTTTTATAAGAAATAACTAACAAATAAACAATTTTCCTGATGGTACAACTTAAGGGGAGGTTTGAATAATGAGTTGATATTAGATTAAAATTGAAAGTTGAATAAAATTTTGTTATAATATAATTTTGTTTTGGGAATTTGAAAAAGTTAAATTATTTATTGTATTGGAAAATGATGCTATCCACTTGAGTTTGCCCCATCAATTTGACTGCTCATGTATTTTATTTTATTTTTTAATATTTTTTTACTTAATGGTTAAAGAAGTGACTACTACGCCACATTTGGATAGTGAAAACATTTCATCTCATCTCGTCATTACAACTTTCTCAAATTTTCACACAAAATATAATAAATAATTTAACTTTTTCAAATCTCAAAATAATAATAATATTAAAAAATAATATTCTAACAGTATTTTACTCAACTTTCATCTAAAATCATCTTCTCTCATCTCATTATCCAAATCGCACCTTAGTGTATTAGTGTTTTTCTTTCTATTGTTTAAAAATGTTTAAACATGTTAAAAAATGTTTGAAATAAAAAGCATAAAAAAAGAAAAATGCAATTTGCAGTAATGGACAAACTTGGGTGGCATAGTTGCACTACCCTATTGTATTTTGTATGAGAGTTTGAAAAAAATTATAATGATTAGATAAGATGAGATGAGTTAAAATGCTCTCTAAATCCAAACAATCTCTTAGTCTGCTGATGGAAAATGTCACATTAAGATAATTGGAGCCAACAAATTAATTGGTAGCAATGTTTCCACATAATGGGAGTTTGGACGCTTGGAGAAAAGGAAAAAATTGAGTAAGCTGGTTGATAATTACCACTAATAGTGGTGGTTCAGTGGTTCATGAGTTTGTTAGTGGGCACTAAGTCCTGGGATCAAATCCTGCAATGGGAAGTGCTCAGGATTATTGGTAACCCATTGACTCATGGACCATTGATGCCCTTGTGAGGCTAGGGTCAGGTAATGGCTCAAGTCCGACTTGTAAGAAGCGCCTGCAGTTCTTGCCGTCTAGGCCCATCCTGTCTGGCTCTCCAGCGAGTTGGGTGCTACTATGGTCACGTCTTAGTAGGAAAGTCATTTCTGGTCGCCGCCTCCGATTTATTATTTAAAAAAAAAAAAACTGGTTGATAATTGATATGGGGCACCACCATTTGAGATGGAAAGTTCTATATAATTAACAAAAATTCATCTCATCAGTCACTATTCTTCACTCCATACTCTATAAAAAATATATCTACACTCTGTGAAAAATTTATTGATGTGAGGTGTGAGAGTGAATAATAAGTTCTACATAGTATTCTCTAATTAATTAGCACGAGTTAGAAACTATTGAACATTACCTATCATTTTGACTTTTGTACCTATGAATTAATATATTTCTTTTTTCCTGTCAAACCTTCAAAAACAGGCCAATTATTAATTGTAAGGCTCAAGCAATGTTCATTCATTAGTCTCTGAGACCTTCGGTTCTTTAAAGAGGATACCAAACATATCATAGCACTTCTCACACACGCACATATACACGACCACAGAGAGAGAGAGATGGGGAGGGCTCCTTGTTGTGACAAGGCAAATGTCAAGAAGGGGCCATGGTCGCCGGAAGAAGACTCAAAGCTTAAGGAGTACATCCAGAAATATGGAACTGGTGGGAACTGGATTGCGCTCCCACAGAAAGCTGGTAAGTTTAACTCAAAACAATGATAAACCCGCTTCATAACGATGCTTAAACTGCTCTCTCTCTCTCTCTCTCTCTCTCTCTCTCTCTCTCTCTCTCTCTCTCTCTCTCTCTCTCTCATGTTCCTCTTTTATCTTGTTTGTTTGGCTTTGGTTCTGCATCAGGTCTGAAGAGATGTGGGAAAAGTTGCCGACTGAGATGGCTTAACTATCTCAGGCCTAACATTAAACATGGTGAGTTTTCTGACGAGGAAGACAGAATAATCTGCGCCCTGTTTGCTAGCATTGGAAGCAGGTAAAGTAATCTCTACATAATTCTTATTGTAAAACTTTGCTGTTTTGAAGAATAATTTCAGTTAATATCAGCCTGAAAAATTGCCCAAACTGTCGCGGGTATCATTGTTACATCCGCTTTTCCCCTTCACTATTCACTGTTAAGAGATCAACATATATATGAACCTGCCCAAAAGGGGTACATAGTAAAGGAGAAAAATAGAAGATTCAGGTTTTGCTCCTGTTTATTATAGTTATTTTCATTTATGAAGAATCTACTCTTTTTGGATAATTCTATTGCATGCACGACAAGTTTAGATCTAAGATCAACATGCCCTCTCAGCTCTTAATTAGAGATCGAACGCTGGAAGTTTTCTTCTTATGGTTATATGTTATCAATTACAGGTGGTCAATTATAGCTGCTCAGTTGCCAGGCAGGACTGATAATGATATCAAGAACTACTGGAACACCAAGCTGAAGAAAAAGCTTTTCATGGGGATGCATCCTCAATCTGAGAGACCATTCCAATCTTCTGATCAAACCCCACCATTTCAGACTCAACCACTATCATCTTCACTCTACAAGGAATGCAGCTCTTATTATACCTCAACAACTAAATCTTTCTCTGGCCTGGATCCCAGTACTTCAATTCCATCGAGTTTTTTAAGCAGCAGCACTTCTTTGGCAACCCATCCATCTGTTTTCCAGGCTCAGGAGAGCCGGGCGAGTTTCATGCAGTATTATCCTGTGAAAGAGAACCTCCTCATGCTCGGAAGTGAAGGAAGCTGCAGTTCTTCTGATGGGAGCTGTACTCAGCTCAGCTATGGCAGAGAGATTAAACAAGAAGTGATGGCTTTCCAGGGCTACATCTCGGATGGGTTAGAAGAAAACCAGAAGTTCATGCTTAATTATGGCAGAAATGGAGGTGAAAACGTAAGCCAATGGGCTGAGACGCCACATGCGTACTTTGGAGATCAAGTCCCATTAGAGTGTGATCTTGAGGATGTTAAGCAACTTGTTATCAGGAGTAATAGTAGTGCTAACAACTTGTTCAATGTTGATGAAAGCAAGACAGCAGAGAAGGTCACGTACTTCTACTGAAAAACTGACGTCTGACTGTAAGTAAAATCAGAAAGATTTGATGGGGTAAGGGGCATGGTGGTGGGGGAGATTCAGATAAGACTTGGAGTTTCTGGGGTTCTGTGTTTTGATGAAATGAAATATTTCCTTTTTTTTTTTTTTTGTCTTTTTGACAGTACATGGTAGGTCTTCTTTTTCTTCTGTGCATTTCTTTTTGGGAGCGGACGATGATGACGTTCATATTGTTGTACGGCCCTGCCTGCCCTCACTGGCGCTATCTCCAATCAGAAATAAAAAAGTCATGAAAACTAGAGATTGATTATATCATTGAATAACCCAGAATCTGATGTAAACATAATGAAACCTAGCCAAGGGCCCAAGGCAACAGTACTGCTCTAGTGTTGCTTTTTCTCTCTTTTCTTTTGTTTCTCCACGATCTTTTTATAAGATTTTAAAGTTTTTATTTTCATATTTTTTTAATCATCATAAATATTTTTTAAAAAAATAAAAAAATTCATAATATTATTAAAAAAAATATTTTCTTAATCATTAAATTTAAAAAAAAAATTATCACTTTCGAAACCCCGACTTCCATGGGTTTAGCATTTCTGTTATTTTCAAGTTAATTGGCTGTCTGGAGTGGGAGATAGAGCAACCTAATCATGTAGACTCTGGTGAAAAAATGCACTGCCCAAGGAAAAGCCCATAATACCCCTGCTGAATTATTGTTCCGTAACATGCAACAAAGGTCAATTTGAGCCCTTGGATGGTTGGCTTCGCTTGCGAGAAAATAATAAAAAAACCCAGAATCTTTTTCTGCTCCCTGTTTTTATTTTAATTTAGGTGGGAGGGGTGCTTAAATTCCGACTTGTTGATACTTGACAAGGAATGAAAAGCCAAAAAATGACATCCATTCAAAACAACGCTCAAAACAGTTCAATTTCTTAGGGAAAGTCCTCTATAGACAAACAGAGTTGAATAAAAATGACACATCGTTTGGATAGTGAGATTAAATGAGATATGATTAGTTGAGATAGTTTTAGATGAGTTGAATAAAATATTATTAAAATATTATTTTTTTAATATTATTATTGTTTTAAAATTTGAAAAAATTGAATTATTTATGATATTTTGTATAAAAATTTTAAAAAAATTGTAATGATAAGATGAATAAAATGAAATGAAGTAGATAGTTTCTATAACAAACTACTCCGTAAATTCACAAGTGGTAATTACTTGCTTGGCTAATTGCATTAATGCTTGACTTAAATAAATGGATTGGCTTGTGAGACCATCAGTTTTGGAGGTATGGCTTAGTTTTATAAGAGTTGTCTTGTCCGCCATGTTTTGCACGATCACGCACCGTTCAATGACGTTGATTGTTTGATCAAATACCCCTATTTGTAGGTTGAACATGAGGGAGCGACGTCCTTAATGGTATTGAGAAACACTATCTATTCATTATAATTCTTTCAAATTCTTATATAAAATATAATAAATAATTTAATTTTTTTAAATTTTAAAATAATATTTTATTTAATTTTTATTTTAAATCATTTCATCTCATTATCAGTTTCTATTGTACCTTGTATGACTCCACCTACGCATATGACGAAAAGTATTAAAAGGAAAAACAACAAAAAGAGGGAGAGAGAAGAAAAAAAAAGGAAAGATGATGAGCAAATTTAAGACGACAAACTGAGAGGGAATCCCCATTGGGAACCAGTCTTTTAATATTAAAATTTTAAATTTTAAAAATTTTGAAAACTTTTTATCTTATCGTTACAATTTTTTTAAAGAAAAACACTATGTCTACAGAAGATATGCACCAAAATTTTTTTACTGAAATTTTTTTTAATTTTATTTTTTTACTTAAAGATTAAAGTGTTTTTAAATGAATATGTGATTTTTTTTAAAAAAAATATTTAAATAGTTTAAAAAAATAGTGAAAGAAAAGATAAAAAATATAAAATAAAGAGTTGAAGTGTTGGGTAGAGAATTTCGGTAGAAATCTTATGTGGATGTAGCAACGTCTTTCTTAAATCTTCACACAAAATAAAATAAATAATTTAATTTTTTCAAATCTCAAAATAAAAATAATATTAAAAAATATATTCTAACAATATTTTATTCAACTTTTTAATTTTAATCTCATCTCATCTCATTTTATCTCTAAAAATATAAACGAGAACTTAAACTCTAAAGGGCTCCAAATTATATGGTGAACAATATCTCTGTCAGGGTAAAGCACTGTTTCCTGCTTGTTGTCTGGTTTGGCTTATATTAAAAATTAGTAGATAATCTCCGACCACTAATCTTGATCTAATAATTAAAGAAATTAAAAAATAAAAGAAAAATCTGCAAGCCTTTTCGACTTTACTACGTGCAAATCTCTGAATCTTCAATGGGTTTAGATTAATTAAAATAAGTGGGTTGCTAGCTAGATTTTAAGTGGGTTGCCAGCTAGCTAGCTCATATTTTTAAACAAATTTCGTTTAATTTGATTACTATATTTTAAGCATTGGCGAAAGCTTTTTCTAGGAATGTCTTTTCTAGTGAAGTGTAAAGGTCAAAAGGTGTGGTACCTACTGACAATCTGACAGTTGAAATATTTTAACCTAATTATTTTTTCAAGAAAATCTTTTAAAATGGAATTAAATTATCAAGGAGATGATCTGTTGTCAACAAAGAGGATTAACATATACAGAATTTGGAAGTTTGTGTAGAGAATAGACATCAAGCTTTTGTTCTCTGAGGGTCACATTGTATTAGTTGAAGATTGTATTTGCACACATTTCAAACCTAAAGATCAGAACCATGTAATTTGTGGGTTTCATTGACTTTTGTCTGTGACCTCATTAGCTAGCTTAGCTGGTTGTTGACCAGACGGTAGGTATAACAGATAATGATACTTTTTTAGTTCTTTCCAAGATGAGAGGACTTAGACGTTACACATTATAATTCATATATAAATTAGGACTATTATCCGAGTTATATTTTTTTCCGACTCGGTCCGAAACTCGGATAACCAAATCCAGTTATGGGTTTCGGCTTGGAACAAACCCGAGCCGGTACCCGCATCTTTAAATCCGGGCCTATCCAGCCCAGATACAATTTTGACATCCGGGTACCAGTTTTAAACTCGAGTACAGTTTTAAACTTGACACCCGAGTTTAATAAAAACAATGTGATGCCCTAAAACCCCTTCTGGTGGAGGGGAGGATCCACTATAATAAGCTTGTTCTACAGTCTCTCATAGTGTCTCATCCTTATTATACAATAGATCTCGAAGGTCTATCTTCTGGTGGAGATATCGTCTCTAAAACCCCTTTCGTGAGATTGAAAAAGCTCTCCTGAGGAGAAGCCTGGCCTCCTTACTTTATGTCACTTCTCATTTATTTTATGTCACTTTCTCCCTCTTCCTCCTGACACTCTGCACTCTCTCAATCTTTTGTCCCTTCCCTCTCTCTTCTTATTCCTCCCTCCTGATGAGTCCCCCATTGGGCTGGGCCTAGGAAATACCATGGGCTTGATATATTTTATCCCTTACAATCCCTATCCATCAAAGTACCGATCATTCCTTTTCATCCACATACACCATATAAGATACAAAGGAATCATCCTCCAAATCGAAAGCACCTAAGAACAACAGTGAAGACCATTCCAACTAGCTAAGAGATCTACCACCCTCAAAGGCATCTCCCAAGTAATGCCAATTCTACTAAAAGACGTATCCCATAACGCCCTTGTACTTCACAATGCAAAACTAAATGATCTACAGATTCATCATTCATCTTACACATATAACATCAGTCTATTGCAACGAGACCGGGCTTCCTCAAAAAATATAAGAAATCCTTGTTAATGTGAGATCATTAAGAAGATGACAAAGAGATTGGTTGGTTGAATATGTAAGTTAAATATGGTATTGGTTAGGACGGTATTCAAATGAAAAGTTAATGGATCTAAGGTTGTTGGGGTGTGGAAAACTATTTGAGCAGGGTGGTTTGATTTCTCTCGAATTAATTACATATGAAGCGGTTGGGGAACTAAAATAAGATTTTGGTACATGAAATATGGTGTAGAGATCAAACCTTAAAGGTGGTATTCTTGAAGCTGTTTGGTATTTCTCAATATAAGAAGGCTTCGATGATATTCTGGTTGATTCCCTCTTAGAGATGGATGTTTGAGGTTAGGACTTTTTACCATTCCCTTTGTCCAGTTACTAGTGTTGCCTTTTCATGTTAAAAGCATTTGGCACGAAAAGACCTCCTTTGAAGCGATTTTCTTTGCTTGGACCGCTACACAGCAAGGTCTTAACATTGTATAATTTGACGGACTGGCATTGTCTGTAAACGAAAAGTAGGGAAACCATTGATCGACTACACTTACCAGTGAGGTAGTAGATGATTAATGGTTTCCATACTCTTTCTTTGGATACGTTCTCTCTTTTTAGGAGGACACTAGGTCATGCCTTAACCTTAACAGCTTATTGGAGAGCTAAAATTTGAAAGATATCCAGAAGTTTATTGGACAGCATTGTCACCAAGGTGGCGAGCCCCGATTTTGAACAAGCCATTCTTCATCTTCACATTGTCAACAAAGCCTCACACTGTCAACAAAGCCTTCAGTGCAAGCTGAAATGACTAAATTGGCAGATATGATCTACAACAAGTACTAAAACGCACAAACAGTATTTTGGAATGCCAGCGTATAAGGTTGGTGTCCAACAAGAAATAAAAAATAATCAAAACTAGTTATTACAAGAAAAAGTAACTGAAGTCTCAGATGCATTATTTTAAGCAGCAGCAGCAGTAACGGTTCCAATAGTTTTTAGGTCAAAGATCTCAATCCAATAGCCATCAGGATCCTTAATAAATGCTATACCCTTCATTTGTCCTACACCCAGTACCCACAGATCTTAAGCAAGCAACTATAATTTTATAACTGTTAGACAGAGCATAATTATGCATAATCAAATCAAGCATTTTGAGGAGAAAGAAAAAGTACGAATTACATGAAGAAAATTACTCATTAACAACTACACTGCCCACAATTGAAATCAAACAATATATTTGCAGAATGAATAACATAAAAGAGAAGTAAATATAGCACTTATAAAAATGATGTTATTGACTCCAGATCAGGAAGTTCTGACATGCTATAATCTTCAATAAGTTCTTTCTCCAACCAAAGGAACTATTAAGTGCCTATCTTAATCACATTTTTCATTTTATCTATTAAATGCCCATCTTAATCAAATATCTATTTATTTATCTATTTATAATCTTCACATACAGAATATTAAATTCAACAACTGCACTCTAGAAATATAAGACCCTCTAAAGGGCTTTCCCTCAGATACCCAAGAAACCACTGGAAATATAGGAATATTTGGACCTCGAAGTAATCCCCTTCAAGACATTTTTCAGAAAAAAATAGGGATCATGAAAATGCTTATCCTCAACAACATCCCCAGCATAAATTTCACAATTTTGATTCATATCTTCCCCTTGAGAAAAATCCGAGTTATTTTCTTAGATAGAGGAGTTGTGAAGAGATTTTTTAGGCTACACCAGTTTTGAAATTAACAAATGACTTGTAATTTCCACCTTCCACCCATAAGTTGAACTTGAGATGACAATGAACATAAAGGAGTAACCAGATCTCGTGAAATGAATTAAATAATATCACACAGTTGGCTTACCACCATCTGGTTTCTTTACAAACTCCACACCCAGGCGTTCAAATCTTTCACATGCCTTGTAGGTGTCATCAACAGTGATGCCAATATGTCCTTAAAACAATAAGACAATAACGAGAGAAAATTTAAATGCCATCATTCTTACCCCAAAGATGGAGAAAATCAATGTAAGAGAATATGTACTGCTCTCCTCTACACACACACACACACACCAAAACAATGGAATACCATTGATGCAACAAAGTTTGATTATGATGCATGCTAAGCCAATGCACTGAATAGAAATACAATTTTTATCAATACAGCTCCATTTGGGTACAGGGAAAACTTACATATAAATATGTTTGACAGATACTCAAAATTATTTGCACATACAACAGTAGAAGACCAATATGATGACTAGTGAATCTTTAGCTCATCACCCCTATGAACAGGGATATCTCCCATGTCTTGTTCCATTCTTCATGGTAATCAACCTAGCCCAATTAACAATTTTTCAATACCAATTAAGCCAGCTTTGAGTCCCTTCCTAATTCTTCTGGCCAAGAAAACTAAATTATATAAAATATATTTAAAACAATGTATTCTCATTGGATGGATTATGTAATATGGGATTCATTAGTCACACTCCATATATGCCACAGAAGATGGAAAAATGTATTCGGTAAGAGGGGCTCATAAATCAATCTCTAATTTTTTTTTGGGGTGGGGGCAGAGAATATATTACAATCACATGTAATCAGATTGAACTTAAAAGTAACATACCAAAGCCACGAGGGTCTGAATTGCCATTGTGGTATCCTTTGAATTCAGGATTACTTTCAGTACCCCAATTACTGTAAAAATTATTTGCCAGTAAAGATATCAGAGGATGGGTGCATAAAAGACAGTTCTGCACGTAAAAACAGAATTTTTCTATGGAAAATATTATCCTCACTGTGTTAGCTCAATTGTAGCTTTCTGACTGAAGGTCCAAACTGTTCTATCAACAGAATTAGCTGGAGCAGATGCTGAATCCTACACCAGAAAATATGTGCATAAACATTGTGATTGTTACAGACAGTTTTTTTTTTTTTTTTTGGGGGGGGGGGGGGGGGGGGGGAGCTAATCTTAAAGACACCTCAGCTTTCGCAATGCACTGTTCAGAATGGAATGGGGGAATGCAAATACAAACACACACACTAGTGTAAAAAGGATACACGACATGCTTATGAGAACACTGACAGCGTTGAGTGAAGAAACAAAAAGTTCCAAATGCAATAAGTAACTTCCAAGTTCTGACAGCCTGTTGTCTTGTAAAATGCTCTCCGTACATTTTCATTTTGCTCATGGAAAACAGTCTTATGTTACCTCTGTATAATTTGGGTGGTCTGTGATTGCTTTAAACGACGGTGTATGTGGCGTGGTGAGCTTAGGATGGGTCTTCCGAAGGGCATTACAATAGAACAGAAAATGTTTGTAGTGGTAAGAAATGGACGTCAGGTTACTCTGTCTGAGAAGGGTTGGAAAGTTGCAACAGAGATGAGTTTGGGTCTAGCGACAGCTCGTTGGTTCTCTAAAGCCTTGGAAGATAGCCTGGAGATTGGGAGGAAGGGGTTCTACTCTGCACACCGAGAAGGAGATAGAGGGTATATAGCCCAGCGGTGTTCGAACTTCAGAGGTTTCTTCATGGCATTAGTGGAGTACGGCGAGGGAGATCGTCAGAGTTGTATCTTCATTCCTGAAGATAAGAATGGAGTGGGATGGAGGAAACTTGCAGAGGAGCTGAAGGAAGCTGGAGGTGGCTGTCTACGTTTGCCTCCATCAACGACGACGGGGCACACATCAACTTCTCGGTCGTACATGGAGGTGCTTCAAACCCAAAAGAGGACACCTCGAGACGTGCAGGGCATTGTTAGGGACGGCAGGTCAGGTTTAGGGGGCACCACTCTTTCAGCAAGGGTTCAGAATCATCAGGGGGAAGGCAGGGACTTGGTTGGTCTGAAAGAAGAAAGGTTACTGTTGGCCTTGAACGATTTGGAGAAGCGTCTGAGTGATATAGTTGATGAAGTGAAGGGGCTAAAATGGTGCTTAAAGGGTAAGGGACTTTGCAGGAGTGCCTAGGCTAGGTTTGTGGCAGTGTTTTGGGCTCCTACTCGAGCCGACATAAAGGGCCCATGGGTTGCAAGGATTCTGGCCAGCCGAAGGAGATAGAAAGGGCCATGGGCTATGGTGCTGGGCCTAAGCCCATAGGAAGGCCTCCATCGTTTCATCAGCAAGGCCCAGTATGGAGAAAGAAAATGCAGCGGGGCATGGGCTCAGAGACTGTAGCTGAGCCACCATCGCTGGTGGAGGGTCAGGCGACCTCGCCGAAGGCTGCCGACCTTCTGTCCGAGTCTTTGCCGGCGTCAACAACCTTTATTGATGACGGAAACTCGAATCTCAGCAGTCGCACTTCTCTCAATAACTCTGTTGTTGGTGCCGACGATCCTTCAACGTTGGAATCTGCACAGAAACTCTCGCCGGTGGCTTCTAGTGCTCCCATGTGTTTAACCCAGGCGTTTAGCACGTTGGAAAGTGAAGAGGTGTTAGTAGGAGGTTCAACTCCCTCGGGATCCCTTATGTCTCTGGCTAGGAAGAGTATTACTATGGTTTTGGAGGTTTGTAACTCTCCCACCGAAGTTCACGAGCTGGAAAACTCACCGGATATTGGAGGGGGCTGCTTTGAGGTGCTCCCTGTGGGGTGGGGGGGGGGGGGTTAGAAGCTGAAAATTTACAGTTGGCAATCTGTGAAGGCACTGAAGGGGACTGCTTTGAGGGGAGGGATGTTGATCCCATAAGTATGTTTCATCCTAGTTCCAACTCAAAAAGATTCATATCGGAGTGGGTTTTTAAGAAAGTTGAAGGGATTCAAGAAATCATTAGGGTGTCCTGTGTAGGTTATGAAGAACAGTTTAGAGCCCTTCTAGTGGCCATTGAAGACAACAATTTGAAGTCCGCCAATAAGAGAGATTGGGAACTTAATAGGCTTAAATGTACTATTAATTATGCAGCAAAGGAAGGGAGTGGTGGAAGGGGTAGATTCAAGGGAGGGGGGCCACTTTTGCTTATAAAGCCTAAGATCCTCTCTTGGAACGTGCGGGGGCTTAATGATCACAATAAGCACCTTCGCATTAAATCTTTATTGCGATCATGGAAGGTTGATGTGGTGTGTTTACAAGAAACAAAGTTGCGGGGTCATTGATAGAAGAATTATTCGTAGTTTGTGGGCGTGTTCGTATGTGGGTTGGTCATATTTGGCTTCGTCTGGAGCGTCAGGTGGTATTCTCCTTATGTGATAAAAGGGTGGGGGAGGCAGAAGGTGTTGGCTCTTTTTCGAATGCTAGCCATTTTAAAAATGTGGTAGATGGGTGGGAGTGAGATTTTGCGGGTATATATGGCACTAACTTGGATAGAGAGTCCGGTTAGAATCGTTTAAATGCGGCATGGTTGATGGCTTGGTATGATTCGATGAATATAATTAAACTAGCCCGATTTAACTTATAAAAAATAAAAAAATAAAAACTTGGATAGAGATAGGAGAAGACTTTGGGAGGAATTGGTGGACTTATACTTTTCATGGGAGGTGCCGTGGTGTATGGGTGGGGATTTCAACATCGTCTGTTTTCCTTGCGAGCGATCGGGGGATTGTCGACTCTCTCTAGCTTAGAAGCGTTCTCGAAATTCATTTTTTATCTAGATCTCATGGATTTTCCCATGGTCGGTGGCGAGTTCACATGGTCTAATAATCGGGGATGATCGAGATTAGATAGATTTCTAGCCTCTCCGTCGTGGGAGGCCCATTTTCCGGATTTGTGTTAAAAGAGGCTACCCCGTGTTTGCTCGGACCATTTTCCTATCCTAGATTGTGGAGGCACTTATGGGGGACATCAGTATTTCAAGTTAGAAAATATGTGGTTAGCATAGGATGGTTTTGTGGAGAAGGTGCAACATTGGTGGGCCTCTACCAATATGAAGGTACCCCCAAGTTCATTCTAGCAGGTAAGCTTAAGGCGTTGAAACAAAATATAAAAAAGTGAAGCTTGGAAGTTTTTGGTAATGTTGTCAACCAAAAAGAGTCTCTTATGGAGGAATTACAGGATTTAGAGAGAAGGGAGTTGATGGGAGATACATCGGAAGAATTCAATAGTGACAGACTTGGAGAGGGTTCTA
The DNA here is from genome assembly GCA_022457165.1 of Juglans mandshurica. Taxonomy (NCBI): domain Eukaryota; kingdom Viridiplantae; phylum Streptophyta; class Magnoliopsida; order Fagales; family Juglandaceae; genus Juglans; species Juglans mandshurica. The sequence continues at coordinate 14,261,083 of CM039630.1, read as the reverse complement.
TTGATGGAGAAGACTTCATGGCGACAGAAATCCAGAACCCTCTGGCTGAAAGATGGAGATAAATGTACGAAATTCTTTCATAAAGTGACTAATTCTCATAGGTGTAACAATGCCATTGAGACTCTTCACTCAAGTACTCAAGTGCTCACTTCCCCCTCTTAGTTAGAAAATCATATTCTGCATTACTACGAGGATCTCCTCACAAAACCGGCATGTTAGAGGCCGAAGCTTGATAACTGGTTGTTTGAGTCCATTGATTCGCAGAGTGCGAGTTGGCTGGAAAGACCTTTTGAAGAAGATGAAATTCATAAGGTTATTATTAGCATGGCCAAGGATAAAGCACGGGGCCCAGATGGCTTTTCGATGGGGTTTTTTCAAGCATGTTGGGATATTATAAAATGCAACATCATGCAGGTTTTTGGGGAATTCCACTCTTTCATAAAGTTTGAAAAATGCCTCGATGCGACTTTCATTGCTCTTATTCCAAAGAAACATGGGGCCACAACCATTGAGCAGTTTCGTCCCATAAGCCCGAGTCCCCGACATTTTATGCAAGCTTGACATGGAAAAGGCGTATGATCATGTGAATTGAGATTTCCTCATATGCCTACTTGGGAGATGTGGCTTTGGTGATAGATGGATTTCTTGGATTCAACATTGTGTCTCCACTGCCCATTTCACAGTGCTAGTGAATGGCACCCCTGCTGGCTTCTTTAACAATTCTCGTGGGTTGAGGCAAGGGGATCCATTATCTCATCTTCTCTTTGTTATAGTCATGGAGGCACTTGGCCGGATGGTAAAGGCGGCGGTGGGAGGCGGTCTTCTATCAGGTTTCTTGATGGGTAATGGTAATAATGGCTCAATCATAATTTCTCATCTCTTGTTTGCAGATGATACTCCTCTTTTTGTGAAGCGGATCATGGCCAGATTCAAACTCAACAAGCTCGCTTATTATGTTTTGAAGCTATGTCGGGGCTTAAGGTGAACCTGAGTAAATCCGAGATGGTCGCATTGGGTGCAGTGCCCAACATCAACAACTTGGCTAGTCTCTTGGATTGTAAAGTATCCTTGTTGCCTATGAAATTTTTGGGCCTCCCGTTGGGGGCAACTTTTAAGGCTAGAGCCATTTGGGATGGGGTTGTGGAGAATATAGAAAAAAGGTTGGCTGGTTGGAAACGGATGTATTTATCGAAAGGGGGTCGGCTCACACTTCTTAAGAGTACTCTAACAAACCTTCCCACCTATTTCTTTATCTTTGTTCCCTTTGCCTACAGGAGTAGCAAACAAGATTGAGAAACTATTTCGGGCCTTCTTATGGGGGGGAGTGAGGGAGGAAAAGAAAATCCATCTCGTTAATTGGTCCAAAGTTTGCTCCCCAATTTCGAATGGGGGACTAGGAGTGTGTAACCTGAGGACCTTTAATAAAGCCTTATTATGGAAATGGTTGTGGATGTATCACTTGGAGGGGGAGTCGTTGTGGAGGAAAATTATTGTTTGTAGACACGGAAGTGAGTGGGGGGGTTGGTGCTCCAAGGAAGTGCGGGGAGGGTAAGGTGTGGGCTTATGGAAATTCATTAAGAAGGGGTGGTCGAGTTTTGTAAGCCATACCCAGTTTGTGGCTGGAGAGGGTACAAGAATTAGGTTCTGGAAAGATATTTGGTGTGGAGATCGGGCTTTTAACACAGTGTTTCCAGCCCTCTATAGTATTGCAACAAACAGGGAAACTTCTGTGGTAGATGTGCGGGGATCCCCTAATGGCCTCAGTGGAATGTCCTCTTCAACTGGGACTTTCATGATTGGGAATTGCCCACTATTTCGGATTTTTTCAGCTTGATATATGCCATGGGAAACACTACAGCACAGGGGGATAAGTTGCGGTGGAGGGTTAATGGCAACAAGAAATGTACGATCAGAGCGTATTACAAAATATTGATATCAGAAGCTGATGCACATTTCCCTTGGAAGTCTATCTGGAGGTCTCGTGTGCCTTCTAAAGTGGCATTCGGACAGCTGCTCTTGGGAAGATAATGACCATGGACAATGTGAGAAAGAGGGGCTGCGTTGTGATGGATTGGTGCTATTTATGCAAAAAGAATGGAGAATCAGTGGACCACTTACTATTACATTGTGAGGTGACAAAGGTGCTGTGGGATGAGATCTTTAGAAGAGTCGGCTTCGCATGGGCGATGCCTTTGAGGGTGGTGGATTTATTGGCTTGTTGGAGGGAGATTCAGGGCTGTCCTCAAGTGGCAGCAGTGTGAAAAATGATTCTGTTGTGCATCATGTGGTGTATTTGGTCAGAAAGAAACGGCGGTGTTTTGAAGACAAGGAGCGCACAATGGCGGAACTGCAGAATTTTTTCTTACACACTTTAATGCTTTGGTTTTCAGCCATTGTGCTAAATGGAAACAATGTGCATGACTTCTTGTCTTTATTCTCTTGATCTTAGAATGTATTTAGGTGCTCTTTTGTATACTTCTTGTGTATACGGGTCATGCCTATTTCATTCGTATTAATAAAATTACTCTTACTTATATATAATAATAAATAAAAAAAAAGTTCTGACAGCCAGTATGGCCTTAACAAAGACAATAAATAAGCCTTGCATAGCAATGCCATGTATTTACCTCATAGCCCAGAAAGTATAAGCTAAACTTCATTTCTGGGAAATCCAATCTCTTAAGCAACCTGAAATATCCGAAAATCAACATAAACTTTCAATTTGGACAATGCATGGAAACCTCCAAGTCCACTCCAACATGGCAGAGATGAAATTTTTCAATACAATTTAACTGATAAATTGGTTTAAAAGCAAAGTTACTATACGGTGCAAATACAACATATTCAAAAATAAAATCAAAATAAAGCGATATCTTCAACTGAGAAAACATGAGGTAGCAATACAGTATAAACATGTAAGTGTCGTTATGATGAAATCATAAACTCATAGAAACTTTGAAGTAACTTAGAAGCAGAGTCACCATTGGTGATAGACACTAGATGTTAGATACCACCCTTTTGAGGGAAAAATGATATATTTTTAAATAAAAACAAATCCTATCCCTCCCCAAAAAAGCATTCCAGAAAGGAAGTCCATTCCCCAGTCAGGCAAAGCAAGAAAAGCTGGTAGAGAGGAAGAGAGCTAGCATCAATTACGCAAGGTTGTTTTGAGTCTTATTGGAAGACTAGCTGTTAAGGTGGTCACACTAGTCTCTCGAGTGTCACCCTCCCAGATTCCCAACTGACCTATGTGATAGCAAAACTGCCCAGGCAACTTCTTGCAACCAGGTACTTTTGTACAATTCAGCGCATAAAAATGAATAATACATAAAGACCAATTTGGACTGCTTACATAAAAATAAAAAAGCACCAAACATGCCTAAATTAAAATTTAAAATTTCAGCAGTATCAACACATTTGCGTTAGTCTCAGAAACAAAGTATATTTTCCACTAAAAACCATACAATCACGACTGCAAAACAGCACATTATATCACATATATCAGCATAAGAAAATTGACAAGAAGTTATTTTCAAAGAAAGAAGGAACAAAAAACTTACGACATGCCCAAGACGCGAGAATAGAAGTCAAGGCTCACTTTCGGATCCTTAATTCGAAACATCTGCAATCAATGAGTCACAAATATTTAACTAAACCGGTGAAAAGAATACAGAAACGCGGACAGAATGTACATGAATATATATGAAAGCCAATCTACATACAGTTTGTTGCATGAAGTAAGATTTAGTGGCATCATCTGGGGTTGCGTGGAGGCCAGGATTGTTGGCCGGCGATTCCTTTGGTTCCGAAGCCATCGAGAACAATCGAAATCGGTTCGGATGCTGGATGTTGAATCAAAATAAACACATAACTAAACGGATGAGAAAATTAAAAATGTGCAAATTGTAGAGCAATTGTTTTAAACCTTGGTTTTGGGGAGGGAGAACGGGACCGAACGTGGAAAAAAGGTTTTGGTGGTTAGTCGGAAGAAAGAGAAGTCGCATAAGGTACAGGCGAGGGAAGAGGAGGCCATGGACAAAGACAAAGTGGATGGAGAGACAGAGACAGAACAAATGAAAGTAGGAGATAGGAGATAGTCTTTACCTTTTCGTGATATAGGAAGCAGAGTAGGCAGTGGCTCTCTCCAGTCTCCAGGATTAATTTTGAAAGGGTGAAGTCACCTTGGGTTTTATACTCCGACGAGAACGTGAGAGCGGTGCCACCGTTTGTCACGTAATTTATATGCTTCTCATCTCATGTCATTATAATATTATTTTTAAATTTTTATATAAAATATAATAAATAATTTAATTTTTTCAAATCTTAAAATAATAATAACATTAAAAAATAATATTCTAACAATATTTTATTCATCTTAACTAAATTAATATCATCTCATCTCACTATTTAAATAATTCATAAAAAATATACATTCATAAAAAAATATTTTTATTTTTTATTTTAATATTTTTTAGTTAATAATTAAAGAAGTTTTTTTAATAATTTTGTATTTTTTATATTTTAAAATAAGTTTAAATGAATTTAAAAAATATTTGAAAAATAGAAACAAAAATAAAACTAAACAATTATACTATTCGGTAGAAAAAATGTGTAGAATTTTAGTACTATTATTTCTTAAAAATTTCCCCTTTTATTATCTCATCCTACAAAAACATAAAATAATTAACATTTTTCTCGATAAAAAATAGGATACATGATGGAGCAGTGTTCAAGGTGGGTCGGAGCAGCACCTATTAGAAGAGAAGACTATATTTTAATGGAAATTATGATACGAGAATGCTTCAATATGTTACGACGAGAGTCCATTTAAAGAGATTATATTACGTGAAATTGGCAGTATGAATTTTGATGGCAGTCTACAAAGGGGCAGAACACAGAATTACGGATGTCTTCCACGAGGGAAGCTATCCTCCGCCAATGGTTTTTTTTTTATTTTTTTAAGAAAAATGAAACTCAATTAACTCATCTCAATTCATCATTACATATTTATCAAATTATCATACAAAATATAATAAATAATTCAACTTTTTCAAATCTCAAAACAATAATAATATTAAAAAAATAATATCCTAACAATATTTTATACAACTCATCTTAAAACCATCTTAACTCATCTCTAAATCCATACAAAACTTAGAAATGAGTTGAGCAAGCTAAAGAAAGAGGTGAAATGAATGGAGTTGTTGTGGCTCGAGGAGGGATGAAATTGACTCACCTATCATTTGCTGATGATTGTTTAATTTTTGGAAAAGCTTTATAGAAGGAATGGAAGAAAATCAGTAGGATATTGGAGGTGTATGAGAAGGTATCGGGGCAGTGTTTGAATAAGTACAAAACAACTATTCTATTTAGTCCCACAGCTGGTGCTAAGGTAAGGGCAGATATCATCAAGGATTGTGGGGCTAGAGTTCAAAATAATTGTGAGAAATATCTTGGTTTGCCAATCATGGTTGGCAGGTCAAGATATCAATCATTTAGCAGTATTAAGGATAGGGTTTGGCAGAAGTTGAGTAATTGAAAAAACCAGTTTTTGTCTCTATCAGGAAAAGAAGTGCTATTAAAGGCAGTTATTCAAGCTATCCCAACGTACCATATAAGTGTTTTCAAATTGCCAAAGAAGTTATGTTAGGAGATTGCATCTCATATGGCCAAGTTCTGGTGGGGCTTTAAGAAAAAGGATAATAGAATTCAGTGGAGGAGTTGGGCAAAAATAGGATTGTCTAAAGTTGAGGGAGGTTTGGGTTTTAGAGAATTGGAAGCTTTTAATCAAGCTCTTCTGGCTAAGCAGTGTTGGAGAGTGGTGATGAACCCTCAATCTATAGCTGCAAAGATACTAAAGGAGAAATATTTTAGAAGATCTGATATGATGCATGTCTCTTTGGGATTTTAGCCTTCTGCTATATGGAGGAGCTTGTGGGATTCACTGGAATTACTGAAAGAAGGTTTGGTGTGGAGGGTAGGGGATGGGAAGACTATAAAAATTTGGAATGATAGGTGGATTCCTAAGGCTGTAACTTTCAGGATACAATATTCTGTGAATCTATTACATGATGAGGCTAGAGTGGAGGAGCTGTTTGCAGTTGATGGAGGATGGAATGAGGAGCTAGTGAGGCAAGTTTTTAATGAAGATGAAGCTGCTATAATATGTAGGCTACCTGTTAGCTTTTCTGGACTCCCTGATAAACAGATATGGGCTCATTTGAAGAGTGGTTTGTTCAGTGTTAAAAGTACGTATCATGCTGAGATGAAGAGGAGAAGAATGGTGAATGGGGAGGCTTTAGATGAAGCTGAGGAGGCTTGGAGAAAGTTATGGAATCTAAAATATTCCAGGGGTTGCAAAGGTTTTTGTGTGGAAGGCTATTTCTAATTGTCTACCAACAAAAAGGAATTTAATGAGAAGGAAAGTCCTAAAAAAGGCTTTATGCCCAGTCTGTAAGAGGATTGATGAGTCTGTTTGTCATGCTTTGTGGAGTTGTTGTGGAGCAAGTGATGTGTGGGCTTGTGAGAGAAGTCCAATGCAGAAATGGCCCAGCTGTGAAAGAGATATGTTTGATCTTTGGTCAAAATGGAGTACAAAGCCGGCTCAAGATCAATTGGAAATAATGGCTGTGGTTCTGAGAAGAGTGGTTAAGAAGGAATGGGGTGGTTTTTTATAATAATTTTGAGGATCCTTATGTTGTTTTTAATCAAGTTGTTGAGTGCTTGCTAGATTTTCAGCAAGCTCAGATCAGACAAGGCTCTGGTCAGAGATCTGGGGTTCAAACTAGTAAAGCTACTAGATGGAGATCTCCTGTGGGGGAGACTGTTAAAGTAAATTGGGATGCAGCATGGATGATGAATGAATATAGATGTGGGATTGGGTAGTAATTAGGGACAGTTGTGGTGAAGTATTGGCCTCACTATGCTGTCTAAAACAAAATGTTGCTAATCCTGTTGTGGCTGAGATATATGGACTGTGGAGGGCAATGAAGTTTTCTGAAGAATTAAAGTTCAGTATGGTGCAACTAGAGGGAGATGCTTTAACTGTAGTTCAAGCAGTGAATAAAGAGGAAGCCTCATGGGAGTGGAATGGGCAACAGAGAGATGGACTTAAGACTGTGCTGCAGAACAGAAGGCATTGGGTTGTCGTGCATGTGAATAGAGCATGTAATAGTGTTGCACATAGCCTTGCTAAAAGTGCTTTACATGTAAATGAAGAGATAGTGTGGATGGAGGACTATCCTCAGAAGTTTAGAAAATTTGTAGAAGTTGATAAAATTTGTAACTCAATTGATTCATGAATATAATATACAGTTTTACTTCAAAAAAAATCCATACAGAACTTAAATGTTTGTTTTGAATGGCTCTCGTAAATATTATTAATATGGCTAAGGTTTCTGTTTTTGAAAAGTCCTTAAGTGAAATAATTTTAAAATTAAGAAACCGACTTTAAAATAAGAAGGCTTTTGGGACATTGGGGACCCTTTCCAATGTGGAACTAAGCAGAGAATGTGAGAGGAAATAGAAGTGATTCCCCTATGAGGAGAGGATGCGACCCTTCTCGCTTGTGCGCATTAGAATTTGCACTACGAAAAATACGAGATGTTCCAATTGGGATTGACTTTTAGGAGCCACTATATGTCTTGGATAAAAAAGTCTATTTGCCAATTTGATTGGCCTTACGATCTTGGAGAGCTTTGAAAATGATTTTTGGGTCTTTGAGGATGTCAATAGAGAACTTGAGTTTATGAGCTTAAGATGATGCAAGAAGGGCCGTAAAGGCTTTGTTTGAGGTTGGATATGTTGAGAAACATTTTTGGACCAGGTATGGCATGATGCCCGCAGGCTCCACTTGGGATTTGACCGTTGGAACATCCAACACAAGGTCATATAACCCTATTTATGACAATTAAAGATGCAGTACATCTAACATATACACAATACACAATGCACCAGAATTACTATATCCCAAAACATAATCATACTTCATAAATTCACATATCCAACAGTTATAACACCAATCTGAATCAAAATAGTTACTGGAGACAGTGCTTCATATATAATACAAACATGAAATATAAACTACTGAACTAAATCGTCGAGCTACTCACGCAGCTTGGCTATAATGTCCAAAATCCTATCAAGAAAATGAAATATTGATGCTATCAGCTCTTCGTGGCTTATTTGACCTCTTCCAGTTGGTTGTGCACGAATTCTCCAAGTCCTAACATATTGTGTCTACCATTCTAGGGGAAATGGTGAAATGGTAGTTGAGACTATCAAGTGATATTTTTACAAATTTGAGCAAGTAAGCTACTAAGCTAGTAAGAACAACATACATATGCATGCATGAGAGTAAAATTAATATGTATGCATCATGACATGAACTTGACCATGAGTGACAGGACTTGTAAATAACATGACTAAACATTGTGACGCCCCCCAGATTTCACTTGGCATCAAACGAACTTTGAAATGTCGAGACATGCAACACAAGTTTTCTTGTCCTCGTTCATGACAATTAAATATGCAATGCACCTAGCATGCATCTAGTCATATGCAATATTCGCAGCGGATAATTTTTTTGAGCAATATTATGCACCAAATGAGATATATCCCAAAACATTTGAAACATCATATATAAAATATTATAGTAATAGACGTTCTTGATTGTAGCATAAGTCTAAAATGTCTATAATCACAAAAGTACGAGAGACAGAGCTCCATAGGTACATGCATAAACTAAAACATCTACTGGTCTAGTTTGTTGAGTAGCTCACGCAACTTGATTAGGGATTCCATAATACTATCTATGAATCGAATCATGAAGGCTATGAGCTTTGCATCGTGTCTGCGTCGCCTAATCGACTGTCTCCAATTGGTCAGCGTTCATTGTATCTCCTGGTCTCCTGACACATCGTCTACCATTTCTGGGGGAATGGTAGTTAGGACTACCACGATGAGACTTGAATACAAATCTCATCATGTTAACAAAAAACTTAACTCAGAGTTTAAAAATACATGCATGACAGTAAAAACATGAATGCATAACATAATCATAAATAAGCTTGCCATGACTTGACATGAAACATGATATGTACTGACATGACTTGGAACTTAAACATGAATTGAACTTGAAACAGAACTTGACATGATATGAACTTGAACATGAACTGAACTTGGATTGAACTTGAACTGAACGTGGACTTACTGAACGTTTAAATAACTTGAGTATAAACGTGAAATACAAGAACTTGGAATCTTGTTCATTAAATAAGCATGATTAATAAAAGTAACTATATGGGTGCTACATAGTTACCCTTGAGCTATGTGTCCCTACCGATTATTACATCAAAACACAGATATCTATACCAGCTATGAGTGCGTTAACATACGTACCAAATCACAAGTATCTGCACTTGTTATGGAAAACGTAATATATGTATCTCGTGTCAGGTCTCTGCACCAACACGAGTACATATAACATGAAATTGAAAGTGTAGGGGCACCATCAGCGTTAGTGCCCGTCTTCGCTTTGGTGACTAATTAGTTAGGCCCCATTCGAAACCCGTTGATCTTTACCTTGTCAACCTAGAGAATTTCGCACTAGTTTAGATACTTCAATGTGAACAAAGGATTTCTACTAGGATTTGCTTATCCTAACATTTAGGGTCATGATAAACGTAAATAGATTTGACTAACTTGAAAATCCTATTTTCGAGACACACTTTGTACTCGAGATATGACGTGACATGAAATGAAAGGACATATGACTTGATGTAATGCAACGTGACATGTGTGTGAGATAAATGACATGACATAACATAAAATAGACAAACATTTCGTGACATGGCATAACATGAAACATATAAACATTTCGTGACATGGCATAACATGTAACAGAGAAACATTGCATGACAGATTATAAGGTATAACAAATAAACATTACGTGACAGATTATAAGGCATAACAGATAAACATTGAGGGTGGGTTTGGATGTTGAAGTGAGTTGAGTTAAGTTGAGTTGAGATAATAAAATATTGTTAAAATATTATTGTTTATTATTATTATTATTTTGGGATTTGAAAAAGTTGAATTATTTATTATATTTTATATTGGAATTTGAAAAAGTTGTAATGATGAGTTGAGATGAGTTGAGATAATCTTAACTTCCAAACGAAGCCTGAATGACAGAATAGCATCTCATATATGATAACATAAGAACAAAGACAAGAATTCCCTTACCAACACACATAATAGTAATCTGACAATAAGTTAGAATGATTGTTGCGTGATGAATAAAAATGTGCAAAATACGAGAAACTGTAAGTAAAGATTTTTAAACGTCAGAAACTCATATGTAACAGTTTAGAAACATAAAAATATTATCTTAAGAGTAAAATTATCATTTTATCCCTTTACATGTAGGAAACCATTTAAAGTTTCGGTTTCAACCAAACTTTTGGAGTTTCAATTGGATTCCAAGAATTTAGGGTTAAAACCCTATTTGATTTGGCACAAATTGTATGGTTGGATGGAATAGTATTTGGCTTAAGTGGCATGATCACAAAGCTTAATGTCCTTCATATTTCCATCTCATGGTTCCTCTTGGTGCTAAGTGTCCAATACTATTCACCAAGTGTGGTTAAGATCTTGCCAAGTGTCTAAATAAAAATTCTCTAACCTAATTTAGACATTCCACACTGATCTTGAAAACACTGCTCTAGATGCTAACACCAAGTTACTATTCACTCCAAAAAAGTGAAAAGTAATTTTGTATTGTAAAATTCTAAATATTCATACTAACCTAAAAGTGCAAAAATTACCCTGAAATTTGACTCCAAAGTGTCTCGAAATAATCAAAACGTATTTTTCAATAAGCATTATTCCACTTTTTCCAACAAGCAGTATTCCTAAAATTTCCTTAGCTTCTGTTTGTTGTTACTGTTGTATCTAGCTCCACCACTCTGAGTAGCTTTGAGACACTCTTTGATCATGTGCCCAAGCTTTCTGCATCTGAAGCAGACTCCATAACCGTAATGACATTCTCTGATGTGAAGTTTGTCGCACTTTGGCATGGCCCTTTTCCATTCAAAGTTAATCTGAGCGGCTAGGCCTCTCTGTTCTACCTCGGTTATTGTGGCAACGTTTACCAATTCTTGGTAGTAATCAATCCTGAGACAAGCCACTTGGCTATGGATTCTTGGTTGAAGTCCTCCCTAAAACTTTTGTGCTTGCATTCTTTCCATTGAAATCAGGTGAGGTACGAACCTCCCTAACTCCATGAATCTGGCAACATACTATTCCACAATCATACTATCCTATAGCAAAGACGTAAACTCCTGGGCTTGCTATTATTTGACAGAATTGGGGAAGAATTTGTTGTCAAACTCCTTGAACCTTCCCCAAGTCAAACTGGCTAGGTTTCCTAGCTCCTTTGCTAGTAGTTACCTCTGTGTATCCTACCAAATGCCAGCTTTTCCTTGAAAGAAATACCCAACATATAGTACATGATAAGTGTATGAAAGTGCACTTTAAATACCTAGTTATTGGACTAGAATGCTCAAATGTGAATATAAGTCATAGGAATTAATTTTTATTCTTGGTTTAGTTTCAATTTACTTTGGGATATTTCTAAGTACATTTTTATATTTAATTTTAGAATCCATAAAAGAGGAGGTCACAGGTCAGTCAAATGAGAGCCAAAGCCCATTAAAAGAAAGATGCAAAGTCATTGAAAATATCTAGATTTTAAAGGCTGAGATTTAAATTGGAGGAGGACTTTTGAAGATTATGGATATTGAGTTGAACAAGAAGCTGGTGGACGGATTGAATAGAGAGTTTTTAAAAACAAAAAAAATAAATAAAGAAAAACAGAATAACAATCACTTTATAACGTGATAATGATGGGTTGGTAGGTAGGTATGTGAATTACTTTTGGGATATTATGATATTGGAGTGGGTTGGTGAGGATGTACAGGGGTTGGCGGATGAATTTGGACTCTTCAATTTCAAATTGTACAGAAGCTTTTTAAACCAATGGATACCACTCTTCAACAAAGACTCCCAAAGTGGGAAAACTCATCGATGGGTAGCATTATTTTCAAATAAAACAATTTTTTGGAGGAGGGCATAGACGGACGGCCCAGTTGTAGAGAAGAAAAAAAATACCTTTTTTATTTTTTTAGTTCTTCCATGGAAAACTAAATCTTGAGTAAAGCCTAGGGTAGAAATTGATTGATGAAAATATTTTGACTTTATTTTAATTCATAGATTAAGTTTTATTATTTAAGATTATAGAATTGAATTCTCTATTTTTTTTGGCTTTTTATAAGTTTGAAACAATTATATTAAATCTTACTATGGTTTGATTTCGGTGAGGTATATGATTATGAATATATCATTGTGACTTAAACAATTATTTTTCATGTCATTGATGTGATCTTTTGCTACATTATTATTTGTGAATATAGTGTAGTCTTTAGATCTTATATTCATTTTTATATATAAAAATTGTGGTTTGTAAAGAGAGAATAGATTGTAGAATTAAATTTGAGAAATGAGATAAATATAATGTCATATCTTCCAATTAGGAATTTGGTGCTATAATTCTTAATTGTGTATATAGTTTGGATTGAAAAAGTTAGAGTATTGGATCCAATTGATGGAAGCCCAAAGCTTTATTTACCTTTTTATACATGCCCTAATCTCATTTTAATTGCGTGCTTTAGATAGAATTTTCGTATTCTTGTCATATTGTCATTTAATTTTTTTCCTTAAGCTTAAATCTTGTAATGTTTATTTCGACTCCCAGTAGATTGACACCCTAAACTATATTATACTATTGCGTAATCGTTTGGATGCAATCAAATTTTGGCATTGTTGCCAGGGAGTATGATGCAAGAATCGATACAATGCATAATTTACTCTAGTAGCATGTAAAAGCAGTAACTTCGTTTCCTTTTTTAGCTTGTTGCATTATTTTTTTTCTTTTATTTTTCGTAGTATTTTTCTTTTAGTTTTTTCAACCTTGCATGCATAGATATAGAGATGCATTGGGTAGGTTTGCTCATAGGCCTGTGCTAGAATTAGAATCAATTATTTTCATCCTTTATTTGACAATCCATATAGTCTTGAAAAAAATGAGTGAATACGAAGATCAACACTAGAACTCTCCAGGATTACCTCCACCCTACATGCACAACCACACTATCATGCATTATGTTTCCAGTCAACACTCGCTAACTTGATTTTAAACCAAGGATGATACAGTTACTTCTCACCTTTCATAGTTTAGAGAATAAAATCCTTATTTGCATATCTGGGAGTTTGAGAAAGTAATTGTGACTTTCCTTAGTCATAATGCCACAGATGATGTTGTGAAACTTAAGTTCTTTCCCTTCTCTTTAAATGATAGAGCAAAGAGCTGGTTGTATTCACTAAGACCACGATCAATAAGATTATGGAATGAGATTAAGACTGTTCATCCGGGCCGGATTTTTTTCCAGCCCGGTCCGGAACCTGGATAACCGGGTTCCGGTTACGGGTTCCGGCCCGGATTTGATCCGGGCCGGAACCCGTATTATAAAAACCGGATATATTCGGTCCGGATCCGGGTATGAACCCGGGTTCCATATTCATAACCCGGTATAACCGAATTTGTATAAAAGGCAAAAAAAAATTATCGCTCCTTCGGCCCGTGACCCCGGACCCCCCCTCCCCCTCCCCCTCGTCTCTCAACCCTAGCAACGATTCTACGAAACCCTAGCCGCCGTCATGATGATCTCGATCGTTACTTGAAGGAGAGGAGTAGTTGATTTGAGTACACTCTCTCATCGATGGCTTGCGGAAGCTCAGCTTTGAGAATCTTCTCTTCCTCGGCCAAACTAGCCAACCCTAGATCACAGTACACCTCTTCGCCCATCAATACACTCATACCCATCAAGCTCTCAAACCCATCTCTCACCGACATCCATCCGAGCCTTCTAGACTTGGTAAAATGGTACCGCTATCATCTCTCAAATCCGCCGTGCCCTCGAAGCCCGCCGTGCCCTCGCCCTCGAAGAGTTGGAGCAAAAGAAAGCTGCACGCAAAGAAAGGGTACTCCCCATTTCCTGCCCTCATATTATTGCGTGTTATTTTGCTTGCTCTATGACTGAATCGATTAGTTTTTATCCTTGCGCTATTGCACATGTGTATCTTGTCATTTTTATTTCTCGGTGTGGATTGGGTGTTTCTAGAGAAAATTATACATACACACGAGAGATCTTGGATAGATTAGGTTTTCGTTAACCTTGCAAATTGATTGTTCATCAAAAGCTTAGGAGTCCAGACCTCGGATAGATTCTCTATTCTTGTGTCTGTATAGACTAATATTTGTCTTTTATTTCCTGTGCATGGATAAAAGATGGGTTTGGTGAAGGAAAGGATCTCGTGCTGAGCATTATGTCTGCAATGGGGGAGGAGCAGATCTGTGCCCTTAAGGACATTGACCCAAAAAACTAAATATGATGTTGTAGCAGTAGCTATGGCTGATGTCAAAAGAATCCCTTGCTTTTAGATCTGAGAGGGAAGTTATCCACTGGTGTTACAATAAGTTTCTATTTGATGCAATCTAGTACTGTAAAAAAAGAAAATTCAGCACTCATCTGTGTGCTTAGAATTCTATCAGGCTTGTGAATGGGGGCCACGAAATAGAAAGGTGGGGCTGCATATCCCTCAGTGAAGGGAACTTAAGTTTACAGCAGGATGGAATTTATACAAATATAGCTATTCTGCCATTTTCTTGTTTCTGTTTTAGCTTTGCCCATCTCGGGGGCTGTGGTTAGTTTCTTTTTCCTTTTATAGAATTTGAGGATTATGGGTTTCACTCATTGGAAATTCTTAAAAGAAATTCTGGATTTTTCAAGCACCTCAATTCCTTCAAGGAATTGATTGGCAAAGAGTGTAGAAGTTTAATTGAGTTGCAATATTTATGTGCTTCGTCGTGGTTATTATCCAAATCTCGCAAAGAAGATGGGGGGATGATGGACAGTCCATATTGAGTCCAACAAATTATAATGGAGAACAACTACATGAATTGCAGCCTCCAACGAATTCAATCACTGCATTACAAGTGTAGAATCTTCTAAATTGTTCGAATCAAATTTCTTTACCATGTTTACTTTTGTGTTTACTTTGCATAGTTCAGATCTATTGGGGACTAAAATTGTTAGCCTTTCCATGAGCATCAAAGGATTCGTTATATTTCCTCAAGAGATTGTCACAAACTTGAAGAAATATTAGAACTTCCACCAAATATAACAAATGTCAAATCCTGAAGGATGCAACTCATTAGAAAGATTTGCAAAAGTATAACAACTACATAATAGAAGCTTCCTAGTTCCAGGAACATGCAATCGACATAAGGAGTTAATAACTGACATACCAACTACATAATAGAAAGACTTCACACATAGCATCTCTGCCCCAAGCAATTACATAAATAATAAACTCCCCATAATAATTATGCATATATACACACGATTCATTCTTTTTTTATTTACTGAGAAGGACCATAAAAAGGCAATTACAACTGCTATTCGGGTAGCACAGGTAATTAATTTTAGTTCTAATTACAAGGACAAGATAATTGAAGTGTTTACAGAGCCTCTTTTATGTCATCATCTGTAACAAAGGCATGCTTGATTTTTTTACAATTAAATACCACTTTTGTAATTATATGCAGATGGGTGTTGTTGTGGGTTTGGGCCTCCTTGTTATCGTTGGTGGTGGCTTATACTTTGGAGCTGGATTGTTTACCAAGGATAAAAATGTTTTGCACCTTATGTATTAGAGTTTAATTAAAGTAATGTATGTGTTTTGTAATATTCTTAGCAAATTAGTTCAAACAATGTAATATGTAGTTGATTGCATCTTGTATGTCGCATGCATTTAACATGATGAATATTGATTTTTTTTATTTTAGATGTATTTAGTTAAAAAGTTTAATTAACTGTTTATAGGCTCATGAAATATTATAGGCTTATGTTGTATTGAGAATATGATTTGAAATTCTAAATGAAGACAAAATATTTGAAGTCTAATTAATAATAAAAAAGCTTTTGTGTTAAAAAAAAAAAAATCGGGTTCAACCCGGAATCCGGAATCCGGGTTTCGAAAAACCTGGATTTATCCGGGTTCCGGCCCGGGTCTGACCCCGGTCAACTCGGCCCGGGTTCTGGCCCGGGTTTGAAATCCGGGTCCCGGGCCGGGTATACCCGGGTTCCCGGGTTGGAACCCGGATGAACAGTCCTAAATGAGATAACACAGGTTTTCTTTAATAAATATTTTTTCCAATATAATACCAATGCTTTGAAGAGGTAGATCTCCATCTTTGCACAAAAAGATGGTGACACTTTGTATCAAACTTGGGAGAGGTTTAAGGAGTTGTTGAGTATGTGTCCACACTATGGATATGAGAACTGGTACTTAGTTAGTTATTTTTATGAGGGACTACACCTAGAGAGCGTCAATTCATAGAGATGATGTGTAATTGTGAGTTTTTGTAAAAAATCAGATGAGGCCATAGAATATCTCAATCAGCTTGTTGAAAAATCTCACACTTGGACCAGACCTAGTACTACTAAGAGTTAAAATAGGTCACGACCTGCTGGAAATCTAAATAGTGGTGGTATTTACCAGAAGATGATAACCTAAAAGCTAAGGTGGAGATGCTTACTAGGGAGTTAAAGGTGTTAAAAACTAGAGATCTAAAGCCAACACACATGGCTACTCGTGTAGAGTCTTATGGACCGTGTTTTGTGTGTGGTAGGGTAGATCACCTAACTCAAGAGTGCCCCATATTTGCTAAAATGAGGGAAATGTATGAGGAAAAATGTAATGCCTTAGGTATGTACAAGAAACTTTTTACACCTTTCTCCGATACCTACAATCCGGGGTGGCGTAATCACCCTAATTTTAGCTGGAAATCTGAAAACCAGCAATCTGCACAGCCACCTAGAGCTTACCCTGCACTATATCATGCATCTTCTTCTTCTAGAAATCCCTTAGAAGATACTTTACATACTTTTATTGATGCTAGGGGTGGGCAGCGGGGCCCCACCCTCTTCCCCTCCCCGCTTAATAATATATATAATTATAAATAAGTATATATATATATATATATATATATATAACCCTAGCATGAAACTGGTTTTTTTTTTTTACTTAATAACAAATAATTTAGTTATTTATTTAGATCCCCCCGCGAGCTTACTTTACCCAGAATCTCTCTCTCTCTCTCTCTCTCTCTCTCTCTCTCTCTCTCTCTCTATGTGTGTGTGTGTGTGTCTCGCTCGCCACTTCGTCGCTTACCTTCTGCAATCTGCATCTCCATCACTATCATCATCACCGTAGCCGTCGCAATAGCCTTCCGTGACTCCGTCTTTATCTCCGTCGTCAAATGTAAGAAACTTTAAATCTACTTTAATTTTTTGTGATTTATATTTTATGGAATGGAGATTGAATGAAGAATGGGATTTAATCGGAGATGGAGGATGAAATTTTGTGATTTGTGTGCTGTGGAGACTTGATTGTGCATGTGGTTTGATTGATTTATGAACGATGTGTAGCCGTGTGTGAATCTGTCCATGTTTTTTTTTTTTTTTTTTTTTGTATTATGTACCGATTCACCCTAAAATAATATAGGGGTTTCAAAGATTGAACCTTAAATTAATTTTGGAGATATACCTGTCCTCAAAATCTAACTGTTTTTCTCTTTGTTATAATGAAATAACATCCTTTGAGTTCAACTTAAAACCCTTCACGCTATTGATTTGTCTTATTTTCTTAGTTAGCCACAAAAATTTTGATACATCTTGTCTTGGTTGTGCTATTTAGCACTTTTCAACATATTAGGACTTTTATGTTTAGGGGCAATGAACAGACTGATATATTTAAAAAAGTGAATGCATCTGTGGGAAGTTATCTCTGCATTAGTTGTCCACTTTGCCAAACCACCTATGCCTTGTCATATGGTCGAGGGCTCTAGAAGGTAAAGTCAACATGTGGTTGAGGTAGCAACAAGACTTGATTGTTGTAAATTTTGGGATATGACTTTAGATAGAAGTGTTCAACCCGAATTAGTTGGATTGCAGTGATCTGTTGATTGTTCTGTGATGTTTAGTACTATATCATTTGCACTGCAATCTACATGTTTATTGCTCGATACCTGGGTGGTTGAAGTTTTCATCTATTTTTAGATAGCTCAACGTGATCACCAATCTGTTTGATATGTTGTTTGATTCATGGTTTTCAAACTTTCATTTGACAAATAATTAATTGTTTGGAGAGTGATTATTGTTCAAATGTAGATCTTTCACATTATTCTGGAGAAGATCAATAAGCTTAAACCAACACAGAAAGTAAAGTTATATTAAAATCAATGACAACTAATAAAGTCAAAAGAATTTTTTCATATATATCTCTTTGATCTGGTTTGATCATAATCATGTCCTAAAATCACTTACCGGATATTCATTATCTCTTGGTAATAATATATAGAGAAATGCTTGCCTCAAAGTTGACAGTATTGTGCACATATCAATAAATAAATAATATATATATATATTTAGAAAAAAAATCTATTTATTATTTAATTTATGAATACACTCATTACACTGGTATTCATAATGATCTCCTTTTTTTGATACTCATCCAATCCGAAAGTTGTTTTATTTCTTCCATACACATTGATGCTCTATCTTGATCTCTTTTTAATTTGGGTATTTCATTTTTTTTTATGTTTGATGTTTTTAGTTTGGGCATTTCATTTTTTTATGTTTGATGTTTTATCATTGATGTTTGATCTTCTAACTTCCAATATATATGTTAATGCTTGGATGTTAATTGTTTAGCATGTTGCTATGTTTACTATAATTTCAGATTTTTTGTTTGCTTGAGTTCATGGATATGCCAGTAGAATCTAGTGTAAGCTCTCATTTTCATGCCCAGGATGGATATGCCAGTAGAATCTAGTGTAAGCTCTCCTTTCCATGCCCAGGGTACCCCTACCCCTACCCCTACCCCTACACCTACCCTTACTCCTACTTCTACTCCTACTCCTACCCCTGGCCCAACACCTACCCTATGGCACATTGCCCCGCCCCCAAGCCCAGCAAGAAACCTGCTTCCATAGTTTGTTCTCATTTTACCAAACTAGAGGGTGGTGACAATAACCCCCAAGCCAAGTGTAACCATTGTGGAGAAATTTATGGATATTACTATAGGAAACATGGTACCTCATAATTAAAAGTGCACTTAAAAGAGCAATGTAAAAAAAGTCTAATATTAAGATCATTACAAGAGAAGAGCCAATCTAGGCTAGAAATTAGACTTCAAAAAATGGCGAATGAAACTAGTGGGAGTGCAACTTTAAGGGGGCATACTAAGTATGAAACTGATGAGTGTAGAAGACACCTAGCTCGTATGGTCATCATGGACGAGCTACCTTTTCAAGTTATTGATGGGAAATGGTTCCAATTGTATTCTAGCTACTTGGAACTAATATTTCTTCTCTCCACACGGTGGCAAAGGATGTAAAACAATTTTTTTGGTCTGAAAAAGAGAAGTTGATGGGTCAATTGGCGGGTCAATTTGTTTGCCTCACCACTAATACTTGGACATCAGTTAAAAATTTTAATTATGTCTTTAACTGTGCATTTTATTGATTTTCATAGGACATTATATAAGAAAATTATAAAATTTTGTCAAATCACCGATCACATGGGTGGAACAATTGGGAAGGCTTTGGAGGCCTTCAATAAAGGAGTGGGGCTTGACCCGAGTAATTACAATCACAATTAATAATGTCTCGTCTAACGATGTCGCATCGAGACATCTGAAGACCTATCTTAGAGAGGCAATTAAGACAATCTTGGGTGGTGAGTGTCTGCATGTGAGTTGTGTGGCACATATTCTAAATCTTATTGTCACTAATGGTTTGAGAGATCTTCATTACTCGATTGCTCAGGTCAGGACTGCTGTGAGATGGGTGAGATCTTCTCCTTCGAGGTTGGAGAAATTCAAGGTTGCTGCAAGATCTGCGGGCCTAACATCTAATAAAGGCTTTTGAACTGATATGCCTACACGATAGAACTCAACATGTTTTATGTTGGAGGCGGTCCAAGAATATAAGCTGACATTTGCATTTTGGATGATGAAGACATTCAATATGTTAAATATTTTGATGATCACGGGGGATTGAAAAAACTCGTAGATGATGATTGGAAAATTGTATTTATTTTTGTAGAGTTTTTTAGGCTTTTTTACGATGTCACCACGATGATATATGGAACTTTGTACCCTACATCCCATCAATTCTGTTAGCAAATATGTAGAGTAAAAGAAGAATTAGATGACATGGTCGCGGGTGGTCAGATTAGGCTGCGGGATATGACATTAGTTATAAGGTCAAAGTACGACAAGTATTAGGGAGATTTTACTAGAGCTAATATTTTGTTATATGTAGCTGTCGTCCTTGACCCGAACTTTAAGGTGGATGGCATGGTATTTAGATTGGGCCTTGCGTACGGACAAACATGGGCGAAACTTATTTCAACAAGGGTTTGGGAAACCCTTAGTAGATTATTTGATGAGTTTACCATCCTGTGGAGTGGTAATATTGCGGCACCTACACCTACTCCCCCACAAGTTCCAGTTGAGATTAGGAAAAGACGTAGATTGGACTGGGGTGAGAGGATTGAGTAGACCCCTTTCACCCGGAGTTTTGTAGAGGCTTAGTCAGAGATAGACAGATACTTAGTAACAGAGCTTCTACCATTTTCACGAGACTTTGATATATTAAATTGGTGAACGGTAAATGTCGTGAAGTATCCCATCCTTGGAGAGATAGCCCACAGTCTTTTGGCCATCCCTGTTAGTACCGTAGCCTCAGAGTCGGTTTTAAGCACTGAAGGACGTGTATTGGATTTATTTCGGAGTTCATTAGCTCCTACCACTGTGGAGGCTTTGATTTGCACGTAGAATTGGATCAAGAGAACTCCAATTCATGTTCCGGATGTTCTTGATTATGAGGAGGTCGACGTCGAGGAGGAGAGTGGTGATCAGCCTGGATCTGGTATTTATTTTAATTTTATTTTCTAATTTCTTATTAATTAATTTATTTTCATTTAATTGATATTCATTAATTTCATTTCAAATTTAATTGCTATAGTGATATATGAGACGACGTCTACGGCTACCTTCGACACAGTATGACTTTGTATTAGACCCACTATTGCCATGGTTTGCACAATTTGTCCCATATTTATTTTTTGCATTTATAATTTTACATCATATTTTATTATTTAATTATTTTGCTTGTATGTTTTTTAGCTTTTATATTCTCAGTATACATATGTCGAATCCTAATGACCAATGTATGCTCATCTGCCTCATCTTCATCTCAAATTCCAATGGCCAATCTATGCTCATTTGCCTCATCTTCATCTCAAATTCCAATGGTCTAATCCCAATCTCATCTTGGTTAGTACTTTTAATATTTTGTATTTTAATTTTTTAATTTTTGTTTCATTTGATAACTTTATCATTTTAATTTGTTTTATTTTTAACTTATTAATATTTCAGGTTTTATAACTTATTAACTTTTATGATCTTGATTTTTAGTCTCACAGTAGTTGACACAACTCACCACTCAGTGAACTCACCACCACAGTGTCACCCCAAATTGATTAAATTTTGGCCCAAAGTGACCCAAAAACGGATTCTGGGCCCAAAGTGGCCCAAAAAAGATTCTGGGCCATTTAGGGCCCATATAACTGAGGAAGCACCATGTTAAGAAGACGGCATTCCTGACAGAACAAGTTAGTGCTCCAATCGAGCAACGAATTCCTTATAAGTACAAGAATCTTGGTTGTCCAACCATTGCATGTAATATTGAGAATCATTAGTTTGGGCAAGCGTTGCTAGATTTAGGAGTTAGTGCAAATTTGATGTCTTATTCCGTTTATTTGCAGCTAGGGTTGAGAGAAATCAAACCAACTACTGTGGTATTACAATTGGTTGATCGTTCAGTCAAAGTACCACAGGGTGTGGTGGAGGATGTTTTGATTCAAATTGCTAAGTTTTATTATCCTGTTGATTTCTTAATCCTTGACACTAGTTATGTTGTTGACACTAGTTTAAAACTCGTTTTAATTTTAGGTAGATATTTCCTTACTACTGCTAATGCTCTTATTAATTGCAGAAATGGTCTAATGAAACTCTCTTTTAGGAATATGACTCATGGTGAATATTTTTCATATTGGGAAACAGCCAAAAGAGGATAATGAGTGCTACCAAACGTACATGATTGACACACTCATAAACAAGAGAGTTCACACGACTCATGATTATGATCCCCTTGAACATTTTCTTGTTAATTCTGAGTTTGATACTATTAGTGATTCATCTAATATTGTTGATAGTTTTGCTATTTTTTATGAAACTCATGATTATGGCACATGGGATTGGCAACCAAAATTTGAGGAGTTGCCTAAGAAAAGTGAAAAATAGATTCCTTCAAGTATGGAAGCATCAAGAGTTAAATTGAAACATTTGCTAAGGGTTTAAAATATACTTTCCTTAGTCCACATGATACTTTTCGTGTTATTATCTTGTCTGAATCTCAAGGTGAGCAATGATTTCGAACCTTAAATGAGCTCATGAAGTCAGCAATAGGTTAGAGCATTGCAGATAAGAAATGTGTTAACCCCTTAGTATGTCCTCATAAAACTAATTTAGAGGAATGAACTGGCCCTTGTAGAGACTCGCAATGCAGACTTAATCCTACCATGAAAGAAGTGGTAAAAAATGAAGTGTTAAAACTATTAGATGCAGGAATTATATATCATATTGCTGACAGTAAATGAGTTTGTCCTAAATAGGTTGTCTCCAAGAAGTCCGGCGTTATTGTGGTGAAGAATGAATTGGAAGAGTTAGTACCTACAAAGCTTGTGACAGGGTGGTGGATGTGTATTAATTACAGAAAATTGAATGCCGCCATCCGAAAAAACCATTTCCCCTCCCTTTTATTGATCAGATCCTTGAGTGTGTAGTAGATCACCCATTTTATTATTTTTTGGATGGTTATTCTGGTTACTATCAAATTGGAATTGCATTATAAAATCAGGATAAAACCACTTTCACTTGCCGTTTTGGTACTTATGCTTTCCGTAGAATGCTATTTGGATTGTATAATGTCCCTTCTGCTTTTCAACGATGCATGATTAGGATTTTCAGTGACATGATTGAAAATTACATGGAACTTGTTATGGATGATTTGAATGTTTTTGGAACATCTTTTGATGCATGCTTGCTGCATTTAAAGAGAGTGTTGATCCGTTGTGATGAAAAGGAACTGGCTTTGAAATGGGAAAAATGTCACTTTATGGTACCTTCAGGCATTGTCCTACGGCATATTATTTCTTTCAAGGGGATAGAGGTTGATCAATCGTAGGTTGAATTAATTTCAAAGTTACCTACACCTAGAAAAGTAAAGGATGTTAAATCCTTTCTTGGTCATGCGGGTTTTTATAGGAGGTTCATATAGAATTTTTCCAGCATATCTAGACCGCTATGCAACCTTCTAACTAAAAATGTCTTATTTGAGTGGACATAAGCCTATCAAGAGGCCTTTAAAATGCTAATTGACAAGCTTACTTCAACACCCATAATGCAGCCATTTAATTAGATTTTACATTTTGAGATTATGTGTGATACTAGTGATTATGCTGTAAGTGCTGTCCTTAGACAACGAAGGGAAGGGAAGCCCTATATGATTTATTATGCTAGTAGAACTCTAAATAATAGTCAAATGAATTACTCAACCACTGAAAAAGAGTTGCTAGCTGTAGTTTTTGCTTTGGACAAGTTTTGCGCTTACTTGATTGTTCTCCTATTACAATTTTCACAGATCATGCAATCCTTAAGTACCTTCTCACAAAGAAGGAATTTGACATCACCATAAAACATAAGAAAGGAATTGAAAATGTAATGGACAACCATCTCTCGAGGCTCACATTACAGGACACCATTGACCACATGCCAATTAGGGATATTTTTCAGATGAGCATTTATTGTCTATTTCCTCTTTACCATAGTTTTCTTATATTGTGAACTATTTGGCTGCAAATGAGATACTGCCAGATTGGAGCGTGCAAGATAAGAGGAAGTTCATGGCCGAGATAGACAATTTCTATTGGGATGAACATTTTCTTTTCAAATATTGTCTTGACCAAATTATAAGGCGTTACATCCCTGATGAAGAGATTGCTAGCTTCTTAGAATTTTGTCATACCCAAACTTGTGGGGGCCATTTTTCAATAAAAAAAACCATAGCAAAAATTCTGCAGTGTGGATTTTATGGGCCCACCTTGTTTAAGGATGCAAGCATCTATTGTCGCACATGCGAAAGATGTTAAAAGTTAGGAGCTTTGTCTTGTCGTAATATGATGCCCTTAAATTCGATATTAGTGATGGAAATTTTTTATTGTTGGGTATTAATTTCATAAGACCGTTCCTTCATTTGGATACCAATATATTATTGTGACAGTAGATTATGTGTCAAAATGGGTAGAGACAGCAGCTTGTAGGAGCAATGATAATAAGATAGTAATAAGATTTTTTAAAGAAAATGCGTTGTCTTGATTTGGTATACCATGTGTTATCATTAGTGACCGGGATACGAACTTTTACAACCGTTCATTTAAGGCTTTGATAAAAAAAAATATGGGCTTATTCATAAAACTTCTACTACTTACCACCCTTAGACAAGTGGACAGGTAGAACTTGCCACTACCATTCCCCACCTAGAATAGTAGAAGTTGTTACAAGACTGCAAGAAAATGACCATGGGGGGAGACCCCGAAGAGCCATGAGAGCTCATCGGAGCCATCCTTGGTAGATAGGTTGGAAGCCACCGACCAATTTATTACTGAAGTGTTGTAGCTCTTCGAGAAGTTGAGGAGAATTTTGAACAAAGGCAATGATGAATAGGGATGGCTTTGTAAAATTATATTTTGGAAAGGAACCATAGAAATAGTTGTAGAAAAAGAAATGACTTGGGTTTTTTGAGAAATCAACTTTGAATGATCCCTTATTTTGGGAGACTTTTGAAAATGATGTCTATTTTGGAAATACTTTAATGGAGTTTAAAACTTTGGGATGCTTACACTTCGGTACCATGTTATTACATTGCCACCAGTTTTATGTAGTAAAGAATTTTTTTCCGTTATGATTTATTGCATACTGCTAGATCATTAGGTGCATTGCATCATAATTGTCATGAACGGAGGTATGTAGTCTTGAGTTACATGTCCAGACACTTCAGTCATCGTCCAATCCCAAGTGGGGGCTGAGGGCATAGCATAAAATCATGAATTTTCATAAATATTTTAATGCATAATCTTCACACAAACCATGGCTTTTCACAAAATACTTTAATGCTTAACTCTCACATAAAAGTGTGACTTTTCATAAATATTTTGATGCATAATTTTTTACGTAAAACTATGAATTTTCATAATTTTATCATGACTTTGGTACATAAAAAAGGCTTTCAATGGAGGGCATACATGCATAATACTTTTATAAAAGACATTCATTTTACCGTACATACGTGTAAGAGTATGATCATGCTACTTACCTCGTAGCATTGATCCAATATTTACAACATGAAATTGATCACGTGAACTAGAATGAGAGAGAAAATGTGAGGGATCCTGGTGGACTGGACTATAAGTGCTCTACGTGATTTTGGATAAGCAGAAACCACACTCGGGCTTAAAGAGGAATGAGATAGACATAAAGTGCATGAGGTTGAGCATATATACAAGAAGTTGGTTAAGAGTTTTAATGTGAAGATGATTTGTAGAATTGTAAAAGAGTTTTATTGGGGCATGAATCCAGTATAAGATAAGATGGAGATGTGCATGACTTAGAGTTTGAGAAAACAATCGGTTAAAGAGTTTTAACGTGAAGACGACTTGTAGAGTTATATCCTAGTTGGAATAGGATGCCGACGAGTTTGACCATGGTCACGATTATTCAAGAAGAGAATTTGAATTTAAAAACATGATCTAGTAGTTTATTCAATGTAGGATTATCAATGATTGAGTCTACGTATGAGACTTCAATCAGTGATGATTTTAAATTGAAATAAATTTCTAATGTCTAATCTTTAAATTCTAAAAGGAGTCTAATTCGTTCAATAAATAATAAATAGGATTTAACCTAGTTATTGAGCCTAATTAAAATTCTTAATTAACCTCAATAATTTATCACTCATGAGTTTATCTAATATGGCCCATCAATATAGTTTAGGTTCAATAAAAATTATCAATATTTCGATTTTAGAATTATTGGGTTGGGTCGTTACATAAACTAAACTTAACATGAACTGAACGTGAAACTGAACATGAACTCTAAAAAACAGAATGATTCCGCCAGCTGTTTCTTCAAGAATAATGAACAATCAGAATGATTCCACTCAATGTAATCCGTTAGAGATACTCAGACAATCAGAATGATTACGCCATGAATATTGAAAATGATATAGCCTAACAATCAAATTGATTACGCCAGGAGTACCTAGTAATAGCTTTAATGAAAATACTTTGACAATCAGAATGATTTCGACACGAGCATTTTGGTAGAAGTACTCTAACAATTAGAATGATTATGTTAGAAGTACTTTGTGTGAATTATCAATGGAGATACTGAGACAATCATAGTAATTACGCCACAAGTATCCCAAACATGACTAATTGAAAATACTATTTTTCATGACATTTTCTGTACTCAAGATATGACTTGAAGCAAAATGAAATGACAGATGATGTGACATAATGTAACGTGACATGTACGTGTGATAAATGACATGACATAACATGAAATAGATATACATTTTGTGACATGGCATATCGTGTAACAGATACTCTTTTCGTGACATAGCATAATGTGTAATAGATAAATATTTCATGACAACATAATGTGTAATAATATATAAACATTTTGTGACATAGCATAATGTGACATATATAAGAGCATAAGAACATGAATAATTATTCTCTTATCAACACAATATCCTGACAGTTTTGAGGCTAACTTACCCATACATAAAGATGTACTTAAAATAAATAGTAACATGACATAATATGAAATTTATAATAAACATAATAAACATGGATGATGGTTTCTTATTACCATACATGCACAAGTATCCTGAAAGTAGGTTAGAGGCTAATTTATAGTGATTGAAGGGTGACGAAAATTAAATGTGAGTAATGAGAAATGTAATGAGACATTTCTAAAATTTAGAAACTTCCTATAAGTATACTTAGAAAAATAAAAATTACTGATTTAGAGTAAAATTACTATTTTACCCTTACTTGTGGAAAAATTACTATTTTACTCCAAATTTAAGGATTCACATCCCAACTTCAAAACTCACCAAAATTTACATTCTACATGTAAATTTTTTTCCTAAATCCAAATATATAATTAAAAAAAAATTAAAACACAACACAAGTATGTGAACCAAGCATAGGCCGAAACATGAAAAGTGCAATAACCCTTGCTCTTTGTTGCAATTCTTTCAAACCCTATCTTTCATGCTAAAACCGAAATATGTAACATACGAAATCACATCCTATGCTTCAATAACATGCTAGAACAAACACCAAAAATTATATCATAAAATTCATAACTTCCTTTATGCCAAAACGTCAAGTTTTTGGACCTCAAGGAACAACCCCAAATGTTCATGGTCTAACCCTTTTCAAAACAACTCCAAGAACTCCGAAAGTTCATAAACATACTCTAAATATGTTCATAAAACAATCCTAAGGACTATCATGCTTTAAATAAATAAACTAAAACCACAAAAGGCACAAACTAACATTCAACACAATTGGTTCATTCCTATACCCCAAAACCGATTACTATATGTTTTGGTTTTCTGATCAAACCACTAGATCCAAAATTTCCGTGAAGTAAATGATCAAGAAATAACATCATATGTTTCATATTCAAGTCCTCAAACAAATCTAAGCACCAAACCTAAGATCACATGGCAAAAATTGCATAGAAACACAAGTCCATCCGTAAGCCTCAAGTATAAGACCCAACCAAACCTTTGCATGCAAAAAAAAAATCATATCTCAATATAAACATCATAAATATTTAAAATAATATTCTAACACATAGATCAAAGTCCTAAGAGTTACATATGTTAATATCAAATTCATAGGAGCATGCTTTCATAACAAAAGACCTAAGTTTTTTCAAAACATAAATTATTTTCATATTCTCAGTTTCTAACTTTCTAGATAAATGCAAAACTCCTATAAAAGACTTTTAACATGCAACGAATCTTCATCAAAATTGCATAGTAACATGTTAACTACAAATCATAAAAATATCAGACTAAGATCTTTGCAAGAACATTATCAAAAAATCAAAGAATCACACACTGGTAAGTTTATTGCCTAGTATGACCTTTGCATCCTTACATAGACTTTTTGCCAATCAAAATCTCATGGGAGCCTGGGTCATGACTAGAAGGGGTTTGTGGCAACACGTGGCAGTGCAGGGTTGCTGAACAAGAGAAAGAGAGAGATACATAAGGGGCTGAGAGAGGCATTGGGGTTTGGGTGTCGAGTGCTCGGCACAAGGGAAATGAACTGGCAATGGATGTCGTTCAAGGCAACTAAAGCTCGGTGGTGCATGGCGGGAGCGGCAGCTGAGGCTAGGGTTGCAAACCTAAGATAGGCTTCAAGTTTCATGTTAGAGAGAGAGACAGATTGAGGGCCGACCAAAGGGGGAGATGAAGGGAGAAGAGTCACTTTTAATGTGTGGTGTTGGAGTGTTGAGGATCGCGGCAACATTGGGCGGTGAAGGAAACTCAAGGGGTGGAAAGAAGAGATTGGGAGGGAGAAAAGAGAGAAATCTAAAATCGATGTGTGTGAGAGAGAGAGAGAGAGAGAGAGAGAGAGAGAGAGAGAGAGAGATAGTTTACCGGCGTGAATCTCTTATGATCTCACATCGACTAAGTATGAGATTGGTTGGTGGTTTATAAGCCCCCAGACACATTTCCCTTGTAAGCCGATTTTCAAGGTTGAGTTCTACCTAATAGGTTCATAGCAAATAGTATCAAATCCACCCCACGTATGCAATCCATGTTGGCACAGTTGCAATCGTGCAGCATGAGGAGTGATGCCAACATGACAATGTTAGTATGGGGCTAGGGAAGACCTAGTGCACAACGAGCCCGTGTGAGCGCTGGGACCGTTGTGGACGTTGGCTACGGAGCGTGGTGGTTGTTACAATTTTATATTGACTAAGTATGAGATTGGTCTGTAGTTTCTAAGCCACCCTTCCTTGTAAGCTGGTTTTCAAGGGTAAGTTCTACCTACTGGGTTCATAACAGAATCGGTGTTGGAGGTGTTGGAAGAGCGCGACAGCTACAGTGGCTAGCGATGTGTGTTGGAGGGTCACGGGCTTGGGGGAGAACATCGTAGGGGAGGGGAAAAAAAGAGAAAGGAAAGAGAAGAGAAATTAATAGGGGTGTAAATTCAAACCGGAAAACCGGTTCGGATCGGACCATCTGGACCGGTTTTATTGATTTTGGACCGGTCAGATCCGGGACTGGTTCTTAGAATGTGAAAACCGGCTGGTTCCGGTTTTAGGATTTTTCGGACCAAACCGGACCGGACCGGTTGATAAAAAATATATATAAAAAATAATATTTATATTATTGTATATATAAGTTTTATATATTATGTATAATAATAAATTTTTATGTGAAATTTTTATATATAATTATATATATTCATATATGAAATAATTTCTTATTATAATTTATAAATTATTACATAAAATGTTAATACTAAATCACTAAAAGTTTATAACTAATACTAATATTAAATATATAGTTTATAACTAATACTAATATATAACTTATAACTATACCAATAGTCTAATATTAATACTATTATATAGTCTAATATATTAATAAAAGTATAAAACAATTTTTTTTAAATCAATTTTTTTTATAAACAAATTTTTAATAACAAATTGCGAAACTTACATTTTAAAAAAGCTGGAAAACCGGACCAGACTGGACCGGACTGGAAACCAGTAAAACAGGAAGTACCAGTTTAGGAGGGTAACCGGTGCGTAATCGATTTTGAAAAATACAAAACCGGTACATATCGGTTCGGTCCTAGATTTTGTCCAAAATCGGACCGAACCGGATCGGTTACACCGCTAGAAATTAAGGCTTTGGGGCAATTAATCTAGGCCCTACATCTTGGGGTCCCTAATTTAAATCCAAGGGTGAAAATAAAACATTTAGAAATAGGAGAGAAAAACATAAAGAAAATAGAAAAGAAAAGGAAATAGACTAAATGTAAAAATACAACTTTTTAACCTTCATACAAAAATAATATTTTTCATCATAAAATAAAATGATAAGTTGTAATAAATATTTCATAGGAGAAATAAAATTATTTAAATAAGTAAAGTTTTAGACTTAAAATAAAATGATGAATATTAAATAATCTTCCTAAAGAAATAAAATCACTTAAATAAAATGAATTTGAAAAACCATATTATTTTTGAGGCTCCAAATTTAAAGAGTTTTATTTTCAAAATTAGGTTTTATCTAATAATACTAAAAACACCAAATTTAAAATAAACTTGGGCTTATAAAATATTTAAAAGATTTTAAAATACTTGGTTCAATTTAAAAATCATTCGCTAAATTTAAAAACAAAGATTTGAGATTTAAAACGTACATGCGAGACTCATGACCAATCGAAAGAAAAATGAGCGGTTGGTCACAAAAATTCTTATTGATCTTGGTACCCTTGATAAAATATGGATAAGATTTGTATTAATAAAAAAGATTTGGGAAAAAAAGTTCAAAAGAATTACAAGAGTGAATAACCTAAAATTGCTTATAAAAATTTTGAGACAGGACAAAAGACAATTAAGAAAAGATAATTTAGCAAATTGATTAAGAGGAAGAGAAATAATATTTGTCATTTTAGGGTATGCAAGTTATGTATACTCTCTTTAAAAAAATTAGATAAATATAAAATTTATATGAAAAATTATTTTTTAATAGTATACAAGATTTACACACTAAAATTATATTTAGCATTACTCAATCTTGCGAGCTACCAAGATAAAAAAAAAAAAAAAAAACTAATGGACAAAGAAGGCTTGAGTACTACCCTATACCATATCGGTACAAATAGAATAGTCTTTATAGTAGATAATGGTAAATGGGCCCCTCTATGATTAAAATGAATATAGAAAATGAAGAGATATTTTAATCTTTATCAACTTGGTCTATTAGATCAGATGTTGCAGACATGGATGACAGTATTGACAAGCAAATGCCAAATTTGAGGAGTGTTTTCATTGTTTTGGCTTTTTAGAGATTTCTTGAAAGAGTCTCGGGAAGGAAGAGATCCAAAGATGGAGTAGTTGATGGAATATAAAAATACAATTTTCTCTCTCATTCTTCAGCTTATTTATAAAAATACTTTGATTTAACTTCATTCTTGTGTTGAACGTCATTTTAGACTAAAATGTCCATTCCAACTGAAATATTATAATATAGTTGGAATGAACTGAAACCAGCCGGAATTGGCCAGAATTTGAACCGATACAGAATATTGACCTATCTTATGCGGATTATTGTTCCGATACAAAACATTTCGGCGCCGGAACGGAATGGATATCAAAAGTTTGGTCAAGATGCAGGCGGAAATTAATTGCAAAGAAACGTAATGTTCAGGGGCCACTCCTGTGTGGTTTGGTGTACAAAGAAGTCATGACTTTATATTGAATTTAGAGTTTAAAACTTACAGTAAAGTTAGATGTAATTGTGAATGCATAATTACTTTACATTCATTTTGAAAATGAATGAGACTTATTATTAAAAAAAATAGTATTTTTTATATGGATATTGTATTTACTCATTTTTTTAGAAAGATTACGTGACATTTACGCATTACACGACTGTAAATATAATTTCTCTTTAATATTTAGAATAAAATAGAAGTAGCATATAAAGTAAATAATATAATATGTATTAATTCTTTAAAATAGATCTTATTTTATATTTGAGATATGTTTTAGCAAAATAAATCTATAAATTGATGTAACTTAATATGCTACATTAAATTATAAATTTATTTTTCTTGTAAAATAAATCTAACTTATTATATGAATTCATATTAATTTATAAATTTACTTTTATATTGTATTTTTATAATAATTTATCTGATTCAAAAATCACAGCGTCCAAATCTAGCTATCATATCAACCTCATACCATTATCTTTAGAGGAATAGTGTACTTACAAAATGATTACACAAAAATAATCTCATAAATTAGAGTCATTTCATGTGATCTGTCAAATTTATTTTATAATAAAAATAATTTTACAATCGAACAAATCATATCAATTTATAAAATTATTTTTATTTAAGCATCATTTCTATTTTGGAAGAAGCATCCATTGATATATAAAAAATTCAATAAATCATACTATCATTCTATTTTTATCCCACTAAGTATGATGTGACATATTTATCATCATTAAATGATAATTTATTGTATGATTTTTTATCATTTAATAGTAATAAATATATTATATATTATTTAATATGATCAAAATAAAATAAGAATGTGATGTATCACATTAATATTGATATATACATAGTACTAATTGTAGTAAAGAAATAATGAAAATGCTATATTCTACTGAGTGAAAACCGTCTGAGTCAATCGAACGGTCCAAATACTGCCCTTGCATAATTGCATTTGATAGATGCCGTTTTCTCTGCATCGATACCGACACGACAAAATAACAAAAAAAAAAAAAAAAAAAACACAATAAGATAATAAATAAATAAAGGATTAAGCTACGCCCTCCATCTATGCTGCATGCACTTCAGAAAAGACTCCCGTCCGAACACGACACATGATTGTCATCGACTGTTTTGTCCGTCTTTTTTGCGCTCTCTCTCTTCCATGCGACGATTGCTTCAAAATTCTTGCTGCTTCATTTTCTCCATTTATTACAAGTCACTCTCGCTTTCAACGGACCACATCTCATCTGATCTCCTTGGCAACACCGCTGATTTAAAAGACACTACATTTCGATCTGTGTGTTGCTGAAGTGTATCGGTCCCGCTATCGTCATTCAGACTCCTGTTTAGTGTGATTTTTCTTGTATATATAAGCTCTCGTTTCGCTTTGGGTTTGTTTTGGGTGGAGTAGTTCAGTTGTGGAGTCGACTTTTGCAATGGAGAAATCTGGGTATGGCAGAGATGGCATCTTCAGGTCTCTCAGACCACCTCTTGTGTTACCCACTGACCCGGACCTCTCCATGGTCTCCTTTCTCTTTCGGAACCCTTCCTCTTACCCTCACAAGCCTGCCCTAATCGACGCTGATTCCTCCCAAGTCCTGTCTTGGTCTCAGTTCAAATCCACCCTCGTTAAGCTCTCCCATGGCTTGCTCCGCCTTGGCATCAACAAGAGCGACGTTGTCCTCATCTTCGCCCCGAATTCCATCCAGTTCCCTCTCTGCTTCCTCGCCGTCGTCGCCATCGGCGCCGTGGCCACCACCGCCAACCCCGTCTACACCGTCAACGAGCTCGCCAAGCAAATCAAGGACTCCAAACCCAAGTTGGTTATAACCGTACCGGAATTGTGGGACAAAGTAAAGGATTTCAACCTCCCGGCCGTCTTTTTAGGACCCAATCAATCTTCTTTTTCTTCCTCTTCTTCAAAAGTCACCCACTTCGAAGACTTGGTTAACCTAGCCGGGCCAAGGTGCGGGTCCGATTTCCCGGCAAATAATGTGAAGCAGAACGACACCGCGGCGCTGCTATACTCCTCTGGCACGACTGGCACGAGCAAGGGGGTGGTTCTGAGCCACAGGAATTTCATTGCCGCGTCTTTAATGGTGTCAATGGACCAAGAGCTCGCTGGGGAGACGTACAACGTGTTTCTCTGCGTGCTGCCGATGTTCCACGTCTTCGGGCTGGCGGTGATCCTATACTCGCAGCTGCAGATTGGGAATGCGGTTGTGTCGATGGGGAAGTTCGACCTGGAGAATCTTCTGAGGGCGGTGGAGAGGTACAGGGTGAGCCATCTCTGGGTGGTGCCACCGGTGATACTGGCGCTGGCAAAGCAAAGCGTGGTCAAGAAGTATGATCTCTCGTCCTTGAGGCATATCGGATCCGGCGCGGCGCCTTTGGGAAAGGATTTGATGGAGGAGTGCGCCCGGAACTTTCCCAAGGCTGTGATCACTCAGGTACTCTTTGACCTACGCATTCCTTTTCCTTGGCCTTGTTCTCTGTATAGAATGTCGTGGGGTTGAGTAGATCTGCTGGCAAGACATTTTGCCATAATTTTAGAGTAAGAAAGGAGGGTAAACCCTAAGGGGTTGGCCCAAATGATGAAGGCCTTGGTTTTGGAGTAGCACTTCCTTCAAGGTTCAAAGTTCAACATCTCATGGGTGTAAATAATTTTTTGGGGCCACACTCCCTAGTGAAAAGGGTGCACGGGACCAAAATTTATTCTGCAGAGTGGGTTCAAAGAGTCCTATCTTAGAGCATTTTCATTGGATTAGCTAAAAGCTAAATCCAATGAGAATTTAGCTATTAAGTCATAAAATAGCTCACATTGAAATAACTATATTCCAAATATCTACAGTAATATCTAAAATAATTTCCAAATTTGAAAGGAACTATTCATTCATCAAATCTATTTTATATTTTTTTTTCTCTCATTTTAATATCAATTATTTCTCTCTCCATTTTAAATGACAATTAAAAAAAAATAATTAGAATACAATTACTAATTAATATATAATATTATGAATAGTAAAATATAATAAAATAAAATAAATTTATATTTAAAAAATTTTCAAAATTTTCAAAATTATTAATTACTCATTACTATATAATGAATAAATAGATAATCCAATGTAGAGATTTAATGTGAATAGTCAAAATTAAATTCATCTTATATTATTTTATTGTCATATAATGAAAAAATGGCTATTCCAATGTAGAAACTTATGTGAATATAATAGCTAAATGTTAAATTCATCTTACATTCATAAAAAATGTACTTTAACTTTAACAAATCCAATGAGAGTGCTCTTAGAGAGGTTGCCTGAAAACAGAAAAAAAAAAGAAGAAAGGAAGGAGGGCAAAGCTACAAATATGAAAGCACCACGCATTGGAAAAAAGCCCCATAAACTCTCTCGGCATAGACACTGTTGACGGCGCATCGATACTCGAATACTCGAGGACGTTATATGGAGGGGGGAGGAGTATTGTGGTGGTGAGAGGCGTAATTTTATTTTCATTCCTGAGGAGGGGGGCAGTGGCTGGAGTAGGATGGGGGAGGTGCTATGTGATTTTTCACTCGGCAAGATCAGTCCCATGGATCCGTCTCGTGGGTGTCATTTTGGGACTGATGGTATGGAAGGACAAAGGCAGGGGGGCTGTAGCAGACATATAGGTGGCGCAAGAGTGAGGGAGAGCTTGGAGGTGAAAGACCCAAGTACTTTCTTAGTGTCGAGGCGACCCTATGCGACATCATTGAAGACGGGTCATGCCTCGGGGGTTCAGAATGAGGGGGTCGGCAAATTACGCCCAGGACCAACTTGTAGAGTTGCACACTTCTTTAAAAGAGATGGAAACCCAAATGGTAGAGTTGAAGGTAGCGATAGCTTGCTTGTCTACAAAAATAGACTTGTTTTCAGCTGGGGACAACAAGGTTGTAAGAAACAAGATAGGCCCGAATCCTTTAAACTCTGATAAAGAAAAATGGAAAATCGAATTCGGCTCTGTCCCTATAACCAGATCTAGGAGAGTATGGCGGGTCAAAAGGAAATTTGACATATTTGAAGTGGGGTCTACATCTGGTATCGGCGTGGAGACATCAGTAATGGAATGCCATTCGCCTCTTGGTACACAGGATAGACTGCTAATCGGTATTACACCATTGGTCCCCGAAGAAACTATGGCTCTCTCGTCGGAGTTGAAGGAAAATGGTGTATTTCTGAGGTCTGTAGGAGATGTAGAATTCGCTACCACCCTAGAGGTGAAGGAACTTGCTATCACCCCCGAATCTCCAATGGGGACCCCGAAACCATTGGAGAGAACCAATGGAGTTGCTGGAGAACCAATGAGCTTGGCGTTGGTGCCTTATCCAGAGTCGGAGTGCAGTTGGATACTATGTCTGGAGATAATGTTGCTCCCTTGGTCTTTCTTCCTCCAATAGCGGATTGGATTCTGCCTAAAATTAATGAGATTCAGCAGTTCATAGGAATTTCACATGGAGGATGTGAAGACCAATTTAAAGAACTAATCACTGCGATTGAGGCCAGCCACACGCTTGAAACCAAATCAAGTTTCAAGAAAAACAGGGAGTTACAACGTCTTCATTGGACAATCAGCTACGACGTTAGGGTGGTAGCTCAACCAGAGGGAAGTCCAAAGGGAGGGCATTGTGATGTTTTAGTTCTGAGGGAAATAAGGGGTTGGGGTTGGGTCTTCGGGTAGAGTTTTAGTTTTACGGGAAAGAAGGGGTTGGGGTCAGACTTGGTGTATTTTGGATTTTTTTTCACGGGTTTTTTGGGTCATTAGGGGCTTGTAATATGGGTAAGGTGTTTTCTTATATACATTCAATGTACTTGGTTACTCCTTTTTGATATATATAATTTTTTACTTATATAAAAAAAAAGGCCACAAATAACGATATGGAGTCCAATCACTGATCATTGAAGACTCATTATAATTCAAAATAAACTGGAAACATTTTGAAAAATAGGGTAAAGTTTATGAAGAGTGGTTTGGGGTCTTATTAATAAATACTGCTATTGTATTTGTAAAGTCCTACTTGATAATTCTAATGTATATTGGACTTCTGTAAATATTTGAACAAATGAAAGAAACTCATGATCTTTGCCGGTAAGACCATCTTAATGATGAGGAATACTGAAAATTTCTAAATGGCTCTAGTAGAAATAGTTAGTGGCTTGTCAAATTCAGGCACTGAAAAATCAGTAAAAAACTCAAAAGAGGTATTGGACTTTCTACAGCGTTTATGTCCTGGAAAGTTTTTTGGCAATTCACATCCTGCCTTTGCTTTTGATTAGGAGGGTTATTCTGTGTGTGTGGGTTTTGGTTGAACAGGGGGAACATAAAATATTCCTTTTGATTTATAATGTTCCTTTTTTGTTTCAGGGCTTTGGTATGACAGAAACTTGTGGAATTGTTTCCCTCGAGAGTGCGAGAATAGGAATTCGAAATACTGGTTCAACTGGAATGCTTGTTTCAGGAGTTGAATCCCAAATTGTGAGTGTAGATAACCTGAAGCCTCTCCCTCCTAATCAGTTGGGGGAGATATGGGTTCGAGGACCTAATATGATGCAAGGTATTTCTTTTTTTCTTTGGGCTTCAGACTTGATCGTTGCATACCTGGTCCTGTTTACATGGATAGATTTTCTTCTCAGAACAAGTTTGGGCTCTTTGATATGGACAGAAAGTCAGGTTGGTCGTCATTGACTGAATCAACCAATTTTAATTGTCCAACATGATGAATGTGTCAATTGATTGCATATAACATTGGAACGTGTTTGATAAGCATTAAGTTGTAATCCTTGTCAGACAAATCCAACACTGGGCTATGGTGATCATTGAGAGGAACTGGTCCTTCATTCTGTTAGCTTAGTGTCTTGAGCAAATCTTTAAGATACCTTGGTCCCAGCTTTATCAAATCACTTGTTTTATCTCAACACTTTTAAAAAATAATATTCTAACAATATTTTATTTAACTCATCTAAAACCATCTCATCTCATCTAAGAAGTACACACTTAGGGTGCGTTTGGATGTTGAATTAAGTTGAGTTGAGTTGAGATGATAAAATATTATTAGAATATTATTGTTTATTTTATTATTATTTTGGGATTTGAAAAAGTTGAATTGTTTATTATATTTTGTGTTGGGATTTGAAAAAGTTGTAATGATAAGTTGAGATGAGTTGAGGACCCAAACGAAGCCTTAGCAGCTAGATCACGGCTACTCTGATCTTTCTATGGAGGGCAATGCTTGCTAATATTCTGTCTAATACGAGCAATAAGTTTTCTTGTCCATATGTCATATGCCCCCCTCTCAAATACATTAAATGAAGTATAACTTCCTCTCACTCATGGCTTTTTAAGTTTTATCATACTTGAAGATGTGTTGCACAGGGTTCCCTGTTTTGAGGTTAAATAGTGGAATACATTTCATAAGCATTTCGATACACTTTTTAAACTTTGCGGATATTCCAATTAGCGTATCAAAAACAAGGTTTGTACCTTCTCCCCGATAGCGTGCTTGGTAATCATGCCATTTACAAGTCAATGGAGTTTAGTTAGTGACCTCTCTCTGCGATGACGTTCAGCATGCTTCTTCCATATGGTTGGTCTTTACAGCAAAATTGGTACCAGCTTGACATGGTGTCGCCTACCCTTTCTTTAATTTGCACGCAAGCTCTGCATTCATTTAAGGTGGTCTAGGAATTTTCTTTTTGTTTACTTTTGGATATTTAACACAAGAACTGAAAAACTCATTTTCAGGTTATTACAACAATCCCCAGGCCACCAAACTGACAATAGATAAAAAGGGTTGGGTACACACAGGAGATCTTGGATATTTTGATGCAAATGGAGAACTATATGTTGTTGACCGAATTAAAGAGCTCATCAAGTGCAAAGGTTTTCAGGTGTGCCAAATCCTGCCTGCTACTTTGTTTTTTAATAATACGAGAAATTACATTTTGCTCTTGTGAATTGCCACTTATTTTTCAATGCGTACCCTTAACTGTGACAAGTTGTAGTGTGCATCATAAGCCACCGGTGGATTCCATTATGCATCATAAACTACAAAAAGTTGCAATATGCACCCGAAATACATTCGGTTGTAATGTGCACTCTTGGTCACATTGAAATCCTTTGGTAGTTTAGAGAGCACATTCAAATCACTTAATATAGGGAAGACACTGAAAAATGAGTGGTAACATGACGGTAGAAATTGTAATTTGTCCAAATAATATTGTGTATGAAGGGAACAAGTTGGCTTGTCTTTTGAGTACACAATATATTGTGATATTGGAAGCGTTTTAATGATATGGTTCTGCCATGAAAAGTTCTTTCAGTTGAATGAATGCTGCAACGTCTCCTATGATTTTGCTGCTTGGCGTGATTTACGCTAAGATTTTGCTCTTGTAGTTGATGCATTGCATTTTGGTTTTCTTACTGATTGTCTTCTGGGCAAGGTGATATTACATTTGAATTCTTCTTAGATTATAATAGGTAGATAGATTTCTGATATACAGGTATGCCTCGATGTTGGCTT
This sequence comes from Juglans mandshurica, assembly GCA_022457165.1. Classification (NCBI taxonomy): domain Eukaryota; kingdom Viridiplantae; phylum Streptophyta; class Magnoliopsida; order Fagales; family Juglandaceae; genus Juglans; species Juglans mandshurica. Next base: position 14,221,606 of record CM039630.1, on the reverse strand, counting down.
AACTGATACAGTAATTAGAATCTAAGAATATATGTCAAAACAACATAACAGTTTTAGGGATGAGAACGTTGTTTAATTTGTGCTGAGATATTCAAACATTTGGTGTAATACTCAACCCAAGTCTTTGGCTTTTGCCTATTCTTATGATCATATAAAATCTTGTTTACCAATAAAAAAAAATTACTCAACCCAAGTCCTTGGCCAACTATGTAAACTAACATAAAGGTCAATTACATTTTTTTTCTTATGAACTACCACCCTCTTCCCTCCTGAATTCATAAATTTGACTTCTTGTATCCCAAATCCAAAATGTTTCAGTGTCACTGGCCCCATCATCAAAACTCAGCATCAACTCACGCGAGATAGTCTTAAAGGATAAAACTACCTTTTATGCACTATTTAAAGACTTAAGCTTTGCCAAGGGCATGTGGCCTGATGGCACAAGACCCACATCTCCAAAATGGAGATCATGGGTTCGACCTCCCTCCCCCAATGTATAAAAAAAAAAAAGACTTAAGCTTTAGGGAAACAATTCTAGTGGTTCTTGGGAGATTAATCATTTAAAGTTTTCACTATTTTCATTTTTCATTTTAAATGTTTTTGTAATTTTCTTCAATTCTCACTAGGTTGCACCAGCAGAACTTGAAGGATTGCTTGTTTCTCACCCTGAGATATTAGATGCTGTTGTAATCCCGTAAGTTCAACACATGCGAAATCTTATAATCACTCACATAAATTAATTTTTTAAAATCTATGTATTCATATTTTATGGACACATCATTAAATGCCAAGTCACTTCCATTTTTCAGATTTCCTGATGCTGAAGCTGGTGAAGTCCCAGTTGCATATATTGTTCGCTCGCCAAACAGTTCTCTGACTGAAGAAGATGCTATGAAATTCATTGCTAATCAGGTAAGAAGCACTAAAGGAAAAAAAAAAAAAAAAAGGTGAATTTAGGGGGCAATCTTCATATAATATAAGATTACTCTTCCATAATCTGATTTCTCCTTTTCATTATAGGTCGCACCATTCAAAAGATTAAGGAGAGTGACATTCATAAACAAAGTCCCCAAGTCTGCTTCAGGAAAGATTCTTAGAAGAGAGCTCATCGAGAGAGTGCGGTCGAAAATGTGAAACTGATGAATATTATCTCATTCTATTATTGTTTGCTGCAATAAAGAAGATAGTCTTAAAATAAGGGGCAGCAGAGGCAAGAATTTATGCCCGATGCCATTCCTTCTTAAAATAGATTGTCAGTTGAATTGTTGGAAATGTTTGGACCAGAAGTTTCTGTCAACAATTAGAACATATTAGTGAAAAATTTTAGATAAGCCTCACACTCCTGCACACCACTTACAAATATGTAATTATACTCTTTTACCTTCATATTTTATAAAATATGAGAATAAAAAAATAAAATCACATATTTTTAAATGGTGTGCAGACGGACTTCGTAGCATGACTCAACAACATTCATTGTTTCTTTCTTTCTTGTTTGTTTGTTTGTTTGTTTTTTTTCTCTTTGGCAGAATTGAAGAATCTAAAGCACGCTGATCACTGTGGATATGACTCAACCATATGAAGACATTTCTGGCAAGCAAATTAAATATTTGAAAAATCAGAAAATGTTATATACAAGCAGGCAGTAAAGCCAGTCCAAATCAATATTAAATGTTCAAATTGTATTTCAATCAATATTAAAAATTACTTTATTAGTACATATGTACTTTACCGATGTTGATAAATGAAACTATGTATATAACTTAGGCCTCGTTTGATTACATGAATAATTTTATTTAATCTAATCATTACAATTTTGTCAAACTTTTATATAAAATATAATAAATAATTCAATTTTTTTAAATTTTAAAATAAAAGTAATATTAAAACATTATATTCTAATAATATTTTATTAAACTTTCATTTCATCTCATCTGTGTAACCAAACGAGATATTTGATCGACAAATTTAATAGATGGAAAAAGGTGAAATCACAATCATAAGTATGTACATGGCAAAGTTTAATTCTTGAGATTCATACTATTCACCCGTTTAGGGAGTGGTAGTGGTTATTTGGATTAACAGAATTGCATACATGCTTGGGAGTTCTTTCATTCATGAAATCTACCAGAGATTATATAGAACACACTGTAAAATACTATGGGGGCCTACTTATGGAACAACATCCTTGGATACGAGTATTGACGGTCTAATTTTTTAGTCATTAGATCACCATGAAGCGGAACGGATTGAGAGGCCTATTGGATCGGTTTGAGAGGCCTTTTGATGAGGAGGAGATTTAGAAAGTGGTGAAAAGCATGACTAATGACAAAGCTCTAGGCCTGATGGATCTCTATGGTTTTCATCCAAATTTGTTGGGAAGTGATTAAAGATGACATCATGGATGTCTTTCGAGAGTTATGTGAGAGCACTCCCAATAGCTCTTGTAAAATAGAGTTTTCTTCAAAATATAAAGAAATGTTGTTAAAAGAGGATTCCATCAGATTTTGTATTTTACAAATATTTTACATTTTGATACAGTGATCTCTCTACATTTATAGAATCCTATTCATGCATGTAAACTTTTTTAATTAATTTATTTTCCCTCTTTGTCCTTGTTTTCACATTCTTCTATATTTATTTTATTTTATTTTCAAACCCTCTCTCAATAAACATATAATATTTAAATGATATGAAAAAAAAATAGATAAACTGATGTATGGTATATTGTAAAAGTTAGTATGTAAAATAGAAAAAGTGAGTTTTGATGATGTATTTTAAAGGATAAGATGAATAAGCTATTGGGAGTGCTCTGAGAAGGGTAGGTTTGAGAAAGGTATCAACAAAACCTTCATTGCCCGCGTTCCTAAAAAGTCGGGTATTGTATATGTAAATGATTATTGTCCCATTAGTCCCATGAATTGTATGAATAAATTCTTTTTAAAAGTTTTGGCAAATAGATTGAGTTCGGTAATAGAGAAGATCGTATCAAAAAGTCAAAATGATACTTTTGTAAGAGGTAGACAGACCCTTTACTCGATTGTTATAGCTTTCGAATGTCTAGATAGTAGTTTAAAGTCGGGAAATCAAACGGTAATCTCTAAGCTGTATATGGAGAATGATTATGATTGTAACGCCCCGCTTCTGGAGGTTCGGAAAGTTAGTTCTTAATATCTAATATCAATTCTAATACCACAACTATAAAATCCAGAAAACTCAATAAAATATCATTTCATGTGCTCAACCCAAATATCCACATTCCTTCACCGAAACAACAAAGAAAACCTCAATAAAATAAATTAGAAACTCCCCAAAGACTCGAAATTATCCTTAACCCAACACATCAAAATATCCGAAAATAATCAATTTACTAACTATGACTCTCAAATAAGTACTTGTACCCTCTGGCACTTATTCCTCTACGATCATTACACCTTACTAAAACTTCATACTCTTGTTCTCTAGCTGAACCATCAAAACTATCTGAAAAATGTTTGGAGATAAGGGGTGAGTTATCAACAACTCAGTAAGCAAAGAACATATACTAGTATGTAAACATGAATATTTACAGAGTTTAGAATGCAGAACAAAATACTTTCTTTCAGAATGCAGAATCAAAATATTTGTTTTCAGAATGGAAAGTTAGAACATGTTATCAAAAATATCAGAGCGAAAGTTCGAAAATATTCATAATCAAAATCCCTTTGACATAACATAAACATCACATCACATCTTATCTTATCATATCAGAACAGAGACCATGTTTAACCCCCGTGGTAGGGTTGTGCAAACCCCAGCGGTCAACCGAGCAGAAACAGAATGTGAATCTTCCCTTTATTATTCTCGAAGCACTGAGTGTGCACACAGGAAAGACCACACAAAAAACCACTTTGCTTCCAAAGTGGGTGCACCGGCAACAAAAAAGTTGGTACCAACCCAAATAGAGGCCACAGTTTTACACCCGTGGTAAGGTCAGAACAGAACAAAAACAGAAACATAAAGTTATGCTAGAGGTTTTCAGAAATCACATCATATCATATTAGAGTACAAAACATCTTCAGAACAGAACAGAATCAGATCACAAAATCATAATTTATGCACAGAATTTCATATTTGCTCTTTTTTGCACAGTTCAGAAACAAAATGCCAAAATAGCTCATGTCTACACCAGTCATGCTAAAAAAATACTTTATTCTTAAACAGATCTCATGAGTAATGTAGAACAAATAACTGAGATAGTTCAAATCGTTGCCACCGTTGAGTTTGGAACCCTGAGCAGACTGCCGATGATAAGCCGGACGAAGGTGAGGATGATGTTAAGTCATTATGCCCTTTATTCCTTGGGCGACACACGTGCTACAATGGTTGGGACAAAATTTCTTTTCATGACAAAACATGTATACTTTTCAAAAATCAACTTCAGCCCATTTTATTTTTATGCAAAGTTTAGCATAGGAACCCCGCTTACCTTGATTTCTTAGTTTTTTAGAAATTCTCCACAGCAGTACGGAATAAAAAATTATTCGCCACCTATAAAATAGTCACGTACTCCCATAAATTTTCAATTTGCCATGTATTTCGATATTTAAACCTGAAATCAACCTATTGTAATTCCTCAAAACCTAAAATTTCCATAATTTCTAAAATACCATCATTTTCCAAATCCATCAATATCCACTTAATTTCTCCGACTAAAACATTAAATTCTAAACTCTTTTAAACATTAATATCAACTTATATAATTTTGCACTATAAAGCGAGACAAAACCCATATAGAATACTAAAATATTTATTGAAAACGATGCATTCCCATGAAAAACATGTCCTACCGATAATCACTTGTTCAAGAAATACTTGGCTAAAAGGGTAAGACTATAATTATAACTCAAATTATTTACTAAACCTACGGACGTTTACGGGAACAACTAAACACTCAGCGTCGTTGCGGTTGGAGAGTAACGGAGGACTTACTAAGAGAAGTTTCTAGCAGCGGAAAGCGGCTGGGCACGGCGGCTGGGGTGGTTACGCCAGTAGGACAGGCGGCTAACCAATGAGAGGGAGAGAGCAACCGAGAGGGACTGAGAGAGTGCTGAGAGAGTGATGAGCAAAAGAGAAAGTTATGGGAGAATGGAGAGAGAGTGATCACGGCATGAGGAAGAAGATAATGCTGAGAAGAAGAGAGAGCAGTACGGTGGTGACGTGTGGTGGCTTTGGACGAGATGAACACTCAGCTGTTGTTGCTCTGTTTTTAGGAGCTAAAACAGGGGCCTCTGATGATGGTCATGCGAGGGTTGGTGGCTTGGTGCACGGTGGTTTATGGAGCTGCGCAATGGTTGAGCAAGGGGAAGCTACGGTTTCACGTGGGAGGTGCACTGGCAGTGTCGTACGACGGAGCAAGGTCTGCTCAAGGTGGAACTACTCCAATGAGAATGATGCTGCCATGAAAGGGGCTTCCTGTGAGGTTGGAGTGGTGTTTTCCGAGTGGGTGAGGACTGGGTTGGAGGGTGGTGCACTGATCGCAAAGAGGAGTTGCTGGCTATAGTTTCGCGTGGCAGGGCAACGGCATGAGGTTTCTTTGTGCAGGAAGTACGTGTACATATAGGTGATTGAAAGACCAAAATAAAACCCTAGAGATGAGAGAAAGTGGTGTGCATGCTTAGGGATAAAACGGACGTGAAACCGTGTATAACGTGGAGTCTAAAATAAGGTAACACGGGCTTGGGCTTTGTAAAAAAATACTGGGTCATTTCAAATATTTGGCCCATGTTTCATAGTGAAAAAAATAAACTATTAATAAATGGGCTGCTCTATGAGTTTTGGGCCTTGACTCAATTTAAAAAAATATATATATACTTGTTCCATAAATTTCCCGACCCATAAAAAGATTTTTCATCCGATCCAAAAAAAGATAATACTTGAAAATTAAATGGGCACTTTCTACGTATAAATCCAAAAATAAAAATTTTAGAAAACAGCTTGTTGCCAGACTCGGATGTTACAATGATTGAGTCAATTGGGGAGAAATGATATTGCTAGATTAAACATTGTATCTCGACCATTCGCATTTCTATTGGTGAGTGCTACACCAACGAGCTTTTTTAATAGCTCCCGACACTTATGACAAGATGACACCCTTAGTTTTTGTGGAGCTAATCATGACCATTGAAGGCACTCCTCTTGTGTTTTGTAGCTACTTCTGGACTGGAAATGAATCTAGCAAATTAAGATCGGGTGCCAATAGGAAATGTTCCAAATGTGATACTTTTTGCTAACATAATCGGTATTAAAATTTCTTCCTTTTCGATGAGATAGCTTGGCATTCCTCTGCGTGCTTCATTCAAGTCCAAGTTTATTTGGGATGGAGTGATAGAAAAAAGAGAGAATAGATTGTCTAGGTGGAAGAGGATGCATTTATACAAAGGTGGAAGGGTAACCTTGATTAAAAAAAAACAATTTTCAATCTATCTTCATACATTTTGTCATTATTCCCACTTGCTACTATGGTGGCCAACCGTATCCAGAAGCTATAACGTGATTTCTTATTGGGTGGGTGCAATAGACAATAAGTTCAAATTTCGTCTTGTGAATTGGGCCACGGTTTGGACTCCGATCCTAAAAGGTGACTGGGAGTGAAGAACTTGATGTTTTTAATAAAGACTTTACTTGGAAAATGGTTATGACGATGCTATTGACTAGAAACAGTAGCTCTGTGGAGGATAATGGTAAATACAAAATCTGGAGGGGCTTGGGGTAAGATGGTGTTTAACTGAGGTGAATAGTCCTCATGGGGTAGGTTTATATAAGTATGTACAAAGAGGATGGGGGAATTGTTTCATTGACACTCGTCTTGTGGGGGCGATGGTTCCAAAATTAAATTCTAGTATGATTAGTATGATCCTTGGTGTGGTGACAAGGTTCTCAAGGAAACATGTGCAAAATTCTATGGCACAATGCGAATGCAAGAAGCTTCAGTCAAAGATCTCTTAGACCTATCTAGTGGATTTCCTCAATAAAATGTCACATTTTTCAGAGTTTCACAAGATTGGGAGATCGATGTCTTCACAAAATCTGACAATATTATCTCTCCCATATAGGTGAGGGTGGGGAGAGCTAGACAAGCTTATTTTGAGTCCTTCAAAACAACAGGAAGTTTATAGTTTCTAAGGCAACGTCGAGGAATGAGGGCAAATGTTGTGTGAGGATGTTATGGAATTATGACTCATGCATACTCTATAATCTCCCCCTTTCCTAGGGTGGCAATATGTGATGACCCGTTAACCCAACATGAACACGATACGAAACAAGCAGGTTTGAGTTTGATGTTAACGGGTTTGGGTCAAAACGGGTTGACCCGTTAAGACACGATTCATTAAAGGGTCACTAACGGGTCAACCCACTTAACCCGTTAGTGACCCGTTTAGACCGGTTAAATTGTTTGCTCAAAATTACAATTATATCATTTTTAACCTAAAAACAAAATACCATAACCCTATTTCGTATCTCCTAACTCTCTCTCAAACCCTAACTCTCTCAGTTCTTAGTTCAGTTCTCACGAGTCATGACTGCCTCCCACACTTTCTCTCGATTGTAATTTTGGTGTTTTTATTGTTTGAATTGTAATTTTGGACTTATGTAGTTAGTTTTATATTTTTGGGAGGTATTGTGATTTTAACTTTTATGTGAAATTATGTTAATCATGTCAAATGGATTATTTAGGTCAATTAAACTCATTTACGGGTTGACACGGGTCGTGTTGTGTTGATATAATTTTAATGAGTTCATAACGGGTCAAAACGGGTTGTGTCGTGTCAACCAGTTATTTTAATGAGTTGTGTTAGAGTTTGGAGTTGTGTTAGGGTTTGGAAATTTGACATGTTAAGTTTAATGGATCGTGTTTGAGTTGACCCATATTGTATAATATACATGACTTGACACGACACGAACACAATCCGTTAACACGATTTGCCACCCTTACCCTTTCCAATCATGAAACAATAAATATTTTGTCATTTTGTTTACAAATATTTTTACTAAATGTTTTCTAAGATTTGAATGCATTTGTTTTCGGCGCTATATCTATGTGAGTAGTCGTATCGTGTGTCGATTATCACGGGATGTGACGAAGAATTGCCCAAACCATTCTTGCGAGATGTCTCCATGAGCTTTATACAGGTAGAGAGAGTCCCCATGAATGATTGGGGTAAGGCGGTATCTTGTGGGCCTCACTTGATAGATTAGATGAATATTCCCTGACCGTATCACGTGTTGGTGTCTTTGAGTTGATTGGCCGGATAGATGTTCTCCAGTGCAATATGTATATCTCTGTGTGAGAGTCAACTTGTGTTGGGGTAAGGGTGAGTTGACTTGCACCTTGTTGGTCGCATGGGAGAGATTATCTGATTTCGAACGGTGGAGCGGCTCATCCCCTGTCAGCTCATTAGGCGATGGATGTCTGTGTGACGAATATCTATGTGATAACTATGATTCCTCACCTTGGCGGCATACACAACTACATATATAAGTATTAAGTTTTGCATAAAGGGTAACTCCTTAGAGGGTGATTTCTTATCATGCTTATGTAGATGCATTTTATTGAGAGGGTGATTCATCGCCATGTTTTATGAATACATGTATTCATGCTTGAGAGGGTGATTCCTCGCCATGCACTAATGCATGCATTCACTCTTGCTTTTACTGTATAAGACTGTTCATTGTATATTCACGAGTATTATTTCTCATTAGCGGTCTTGTCATAGTTGCCTAACATTCATATGGTTTCGATATAGGAACCATAGCTTTTAATGTAGAAATAGAACCAGGAGTGATTCCCGAGGAGGAAAAGCCATCCCAGCTTGAGTAATAGGCGCGTAGGCTTGTCTTCTGTTGTAAAACCTATCTATTTATGGAAGTTGTATTTGTGAATATTAGACAAGCGACCTTATGTGGTCAACCTCATTTTGGAATTATAAATCAAACAGTTGGACATCTGTGTAATTATTTAAGGAATGGAGTGACTTGTGGATATTGTGAGAATGTAATTATGGTGTTTAGACTTCTAGCGTTATAATGTTTAGTTTTTAGACTAAACCTTTACTTTTTCACTGCGAATCACATACCTTTTTCTTACACGTGCACATCCTAGCGAAATTTGCACACCTAACCCAATTTAAACCTTGGTTGTTGCAATGACGTTGGCACCCTTGGCATCACAGATCCTTGTCAGGTCCTTTTTGATCTATGGCTTCAACTCTCGTCGTCCCTAGCATGTAGGCGATCAACGTAGGTGGAGCTATGGGTTCAACCCCTTTGTATGGAGTTCGACCTATACTTGAAAAAATAGTATTGGTGTTGTAAACATACTCAACCCAAGGAAGCCATGTAACCCAAGAAGAGGGTGTGGAGCTGGTGAAACAATGCCAATACATCTCGAGAGTACGGTTGACCACTTCAATTTGCCCGTTCATCTGAGAGTGATACATGTAGCTAAAATTGAATTTGATTCCTTGTAGCTGGAAGAGTTCTTGCCAAAAACTTCTAGTGAAGGTGGAATCTTGGTCATAAACTATGAAAGTGGGTAACCCATGTAATTTAATCACATTGTCAAAAAAAACTTGAGCCACCAGTGCTACCTAGAACGACTGCTCAATAGGTAAAAAATGAGCAAACTTAGAGAACCTATCCACACCAAGTAAATTACAGTTTTTTCTTGAGAGTTGGGCAGTCCGGTTATGAAGTCCATTTAGATGTCTGCCGATATGGTGACCGGAATGGGTAGTGGCTGGAGAAGGCTGGCGAATTTAGTGTGCTCACCAAAGTTTTGAGTTCCATTTCGATTGAAGTACTTGAATGGAATATTTTGGTACCGGTTTGTTTTAGTGTACCGTTTGAATTAACCGTTATATGGAGAATTATATATATATATATATAATATAATATAATATAATATAATATGCAAACTTTGCATCAATAAATTTTCTAGATATCCTAGATCGATGGCTGGCCTTTATTATAGGCTATAGTAGCAAACCAAAGAGACCTAAGAATTCTAAATACAATTCACATGTAAATCAAAAAAATCAAATATGAGAACTCTCATATAAACTAGAATTTTCTTATTGCTAGCACCATCAAAATATTAACTAAATATGGGAGGAGAATCCTCAACGGTAAGGATATTACAGGGAGAAGATAAGAAACAATAAAGAAAATGATATAATTTAAGCTACAAAAAAACTAAGAACTCTAAGAAGGAAAGAATGAATCCCCCAATAGCCCTCGTAAAACATTATTATTATATTATGCTTCCTTAAAGTCCAATTCCAAGAAGCTAATCCCCGAATAGGTTTGGGAGGTTGCTTTCCAGTGTGGTCTGGGCTGAAGTCTCTTCCATGGTACAAGAAGCTGGTTCATGTGAAACAGAGGGATTTTTGGTGCGAAACTCATTCTCATAGTGGAGCTTCTTGTCCTTGGTGGCGCTAATGGGTTGTGCGTGGAGTTGTCTTTGGTGGTTGGTTCTAATATGAGGTGGTTTGGGGTTAAAGTGGGAGCTATTTCAAGATCCAATGATCATGACTTGGAAATGAGAGACATCATGGGCTGAGGAGGTGGATTGTTTGTAGTGCAACCTAGCAGTGGACTTGGTTTCGTCGGGCTGGCTTCTAGACCTTCAAGTGCACCGTGCGGTGGTGCTCTATTTTGGCTTTATAAAATAGGGTTGAGGCAGTGTGCGTTGTAAGGGAACACTAACAAATAGCGAGGAGATGGTGGTATGAGTGGCTTGGGTTAATTCCAGACTAGAACATATATTCCGGCCAAAATACTGGAATCCAACCGGAACGTGTCGGAACCTCCCAGGATGATAGGAATTTGATCTGAAATGAAATATGCAATTAAACCGTCATAGTTACTGTTCAAGCAAGAAAAATCTGACCATTTTGGCAGGAACGGAATGAAAATTAAAACACTAGTGCCCACTCTTGTGACGTTGGCAGATATCGCAATCACGGATGAAGGCCTTGATTTGAGACCTCACCTCGTGCCAAAAAAAGATTGCCTTGAGTCGTTGCCACATTTTATGAAATCCCTCATGGGTACTTGAGTGGAACTCATTGATGCTGGTTTGATTCAGGGAAGAATTGCCTCCCAAATAAATTCGATCCTTGTAGAAGATGAGTCCATATCTAAAGCTCCATGGTCTGATAGCCTCGCCGTTTAGGATATTTCTGGCCAAATGTTTTAACTCGGGACCTGTCAACATCTCCTCTCGCATGAGTTCCATCCAAAGTGGAAGGGGCATGCTGAGCGCACAAACTTGTGACTACCCTAGACAATCCTCCTCACGCTTAGAGAGGTTGTCCACTACAAAATTCTCATGCCCCTTTTTATACTTAATCACAAAGTCTTTAGCCCATTAGTTTGACCAGCCATTTTTGTTAAGCCTAAGTAATTATTATTTGCTCCCAAAGGTACCGTAAGCTTCTTTGGTCAGTTTAGATGGTAAATTAATTTCTTAGCAGCCACGGTCGCCACTTTTGGTTAGCGGCTACTAATGCCATGATCTCTTTTTCCCACGTAGAGCAGCTAAAATTCCGTCCTTAAAGAGCTTGGCTAAATTATGCCAATGGGTCAACTGTCTTGCATGAGAATCGCACCCAAGCCAAAGTCAGACCATCCTTTTTAAGCAACTATATAAGAGGATTTTCAATTTGGCTATAATTATAAATAAATTTCCAGTAGTAGCCAGTCAACCCCAAGAACATATGCAAAGCCTTAATGAAGACCGGTCTGGGCCATTTTGTCATTGCTAACATCTTTTCAGGATCCATTGACACTCCATGCTCTGAAATGAGGGTCCCAAATAGTTGACTTGGTCGTTAGGGGTGGTAATATGTGACACGACTCATGAACCCAACACGAATATGACATGAAATTAGCGAGTTTGGATTTGATGTTAACTAGTTCGGGTCAAAATGGATTGACCTGTTAAGAAACAATTTATATATGGGTCAATAACGGGTCAACCCGCTTAACCCTAAATTAACCCATTTTGACGCATTTAGATTTTAGTTCAAAATCACAATTTTATTATTGTTGAGTTTTAATATTGATATTTTCTAGTATGCTTATATTTTTATTGTTGGAATTATAATTCTAGACCTATACTCATATTTGTTATTGTAGGGTTTGTAATATTAGTTTTATTATACGTTAAAATTTGAAAAATGCTGATTTTTTTATTAGTAGGTAGTCTTATTGTTTTTTTAAGATATTATGGCTACTAATAAATTTATATTTTAACTTTTATATTAAATTATGTTAATCAGGTCAAATGGGTTATGCGTAGCGCTCAACCCATTTACATGAAAATTATTTCAATGGAGTCGTGTTGTGTTGACCTATTTTAAATTAATTATTAAACGGGTCAAAATGGGTGACATAATGTGACCTGTTATCTAAATGGGCCAGTTAAGGTTTGAAAGTTTGACACCTTTAGCATAACGGATTAGGTTCAAGTTGATCTATATACTCTAATGTTCATGAGTTGACATGAAACAAACACAATCCGAAAGCACAAATTGCCACCCCTACATATGGTCTTGTCCAAACTCATACTTATCCATTCTCACATATAGGTGGTTAGATCGTAACATGTCTAGAAGAATCTTGAGGTGTGATAAATGATCTCCTATGATTGACTGACTATAAACCAATATATCATCAAAAAATACCAACACGTACCTTTGCAAGACGAATTTAAAGATATCTCTCATAAGGGACTGGAACATTGATGGGGCATTGGTAAGCTCGAACGGCATCACGAGGAACTCATAGTGCCCATGGTGAGTTCGAAACACTGTTTTTTCCACATCTTTGGCGTGCATCCTTATATGGTGTTATATGGTGGTAGCCATAGCGAAGATCCAATTTTGAGAAAACTCTTGCCCTGTTCAGTTCGTCCAACAACTTATCAATAATAGGTATCGAAAACTTGTCCTTTTATGGTGACTTGGTTGAGGGACCTATAATCCACTCAAAGACGCCAAGAGCCATCTCTCATCCTAACCAACAAAACTAGTGAGGAATAGGGACTTATACTAGGTCGTACCAACCCAGATTGCAGTAAACCAGTTATCAACTTTTCAATTTCCCATGATACAGGTATGGCCTAATGTTAAAAGGCCCAAAACTAGTTTCAAGGGAATCTAGTGGTTTTGGGATCGGTTTGAGGGATACCAAATTGGTTCAGAAAAGATATATTCATAGTCTTGCAACAATTGTCCCAAGAGTGCAGGCATCGACGTAGGGCTTGTAAGGTCGGTGCCCAAATTATTGGAAAAAATCGATATTGGATTTTTGCCTCTGGTGTGGTGGGTAGCAACTGGCAAAGAAAAGTAGAGTTCTTTCTACATAATTCCTTCACAACTACCCTGTCTTCAACCACCAAGTGTAATGGCCCCTTAATCCCCTTCTATTCCATTCGACCCCCCTTTTGCTCAAAGTGCGTTATTAACTTGGCAGAATCCCACCATATTAGGCCCAGTGTGCGTAGTCAGTGTGTGCTGAGGACAACATCACAACCTTCTAATGCCAATAGGAAAAATTCAATAGTGAACAGTGTGCTTTGAAAAAGAATATGAACCTCGTCGCATCGTCCCTTGCAGTCTAGCTTCTCCCCATTTGCAAATGTCACCTTCATCCCTTGAGTCTATTGAGGTACCAATCCAATCTTATCAGCAAAAGAAACACTCAAGTAATTGTTGGAACTCTGAGAGTCAAGCAAGACGGTGACCCCATGGCCCTGTATCCACTCCTTGAGTCCTCATGTTTTATGGTGTCGTCATCCCAAAAATTGTGTATTGAAATGACTGGTTTGTCCAAGAAATTTGCTTACTCCCCTTCATCACTCTTACCTTCTGATTCTTCCCCTTCTGTGTATACTCCTTCAATTAGGAATAGCTTCTTAGAGCAATGTCCAGGTACAAAACTCTCATCACAATTAAAACAAAGCCCTTTCTTTTGCCGTTCCTGCAACTCACTTGGGTTGAGGCATCGATGGGGGTGTTTTCACTCTTGACAGATTGGTTGATGGCAGAGGGGGTGGCATTAGTTCAACAGGTGTTTGTCGTTTGGCCTCAATCGATATCGGCTTCTTTGAGTGTCTTGCTTCATAAAACCGAGATAATCCGATTACATCCCTGTAGGATGAGGCACACACATCCCTGTAGCTTATCTTGGGACCAAACTCGTAGTCCTTTGCCTTATAAGGGTTTCCCACGTGGTGTTAGGCCATACTTATAAGGTCAAACAATATGACCTATAGGTCTGTATTCCCTCTTTCACAAGCTCCTATGGTGTCATCATTGGTGGAGCATGGGCCTTAGGCATGACACCTATTGCCCTTTGAGCTCCTCCTAGTTATCTCGAAGTGATCCCAGCTTTGCACCTGTTTTGTCCTTGCACATTGCTCTCCTTTCGTATGGTTAACACATCCTTTGCTCGCCTGGCGTAGGGTAAACCTTCATTCATCGCCCTATGCTGCCTCGCGTGTGCTAGGCTCTTTACACCGTATTGTTTGCCTTACTTCTTTTCCAGCTGCATATGCACGTTTGGGAGTTCTCTCATTCATGACTATTCAACCTAGTGCATACATTTCATTTTTAGGTTGCAATGCATGTTTTGGTTAATTTGGATATTTATGCTTGTTTATTTTCACATATCTTACTGCAAACAAGTAATAATGAAGATATAGATATATGTATACATATATCTATATGTATAGAGAAAATATATTTAGAAGCCTTATTTTTTACATAACCAACACATCGTTGATGTAGAAGCTTTCCACATCAATTATGCTATATATAGTATTTTGGTTTTATTAAGTTATAATGGGTCGTTACGCTATAAGTGGTTTGCTAACACACTGGCTTCTGTGTAGCAAAACTCATTTGTATATGAATAAGATTGATAATCTTATTGTGAGACTTAAATGAACAATTGTAAGTGTAGTGAAGTAAACCTCTTGAATTGATCTGATCTTTAGGATGCCTTATAATTAGTTCAATAAAGGCAAACTTCAATAATGAGCGAAATAGAAAAATTGGCTCATGATGGGAAGGGGCAAAAAATAAGTTTATTTTCTAGTCCTAACAGCATTGGAATGGACTTTCTATTGCTAAAACTAAGTGTCCTACATATGTGGTTTTATATCCAAGCGCTTCAAGGCTAAAACTAGCTTAACGTCGATCACAGACTAATTTAGGCATCAAGGCTCATTCATTGAGTCTTGTTTTGCAATCATGTAAACACTTTATTAATCGTGCAACATATTTTCTTGCTTGAGTGGATTATAGATACATTGTTTTTCTTTTTGTGCTTTGAATACGTGTATTGCGATTAGTTTATATTAAAGGAGAGTTTATTGATCAAATTCATGTATTTGGTATTTTTCTAGAGAAAAGGTTTCTTTTTTCTGCGAATGTGTTTCTTTTGATGAAATCTTAAATCTTCTGAGCTAAAGGAGTTATTCTTATGAATGAATAAAAGTTTCGTGATTATTAATGATACATAAGTCTTGTTACGAGCCCGAGAGATTGCAATAGGGGATCCAAGGGGAAAGGCTGTCGGATCGTTCTCTTTTGTGCCTTCCCTATGATGTTCAAACGAAATGAAGGAAAGCGTAGGTTTGAGAATAATTTTTCTGCATATCTTTATTGATAGGAACAATACATACTTAAAGTCTCTAATTTATTCAAATAGCAAGATACGTAAATTAAAGGTTAATAAATAGACTTCTATATAAAGGCAACACAGTATAAAAATAGATATGCTCTGGTTGCGTTCCTTAATTACTCGTAACAAGTCTCTACATCATTAGTGTATTTGATGCATAGTACTGTCTCTTTATCCTCTCGCGATGAAAGGGGAGATATTATTTTTGCTAGGGCTGAAAAACCGACCTGTCGATCGACAGGTCGGTTCCTTTAGTCTCTCAAAACCGGTCGAAACCGACCGACCATGAGGTGAAAACCGGCCGGTTCACGGTCGGTTCGTCGGTTTTGGGCTGGTTTGAGCTACTATTTGGGCCATTTTAAGACCCAATTCAACCACTTTTTGGGCTCATTTTGTTATTCAAGATCATCTACATTTAGACTTTTTTTACAAAATTTTTAAAATTAATTAATTTAATCAATTTCTTTTTAATTTTAATCATGCCATGCATATATTATTAGTAACTAATAACTACTACATATATACTACTTATATTTTATAGTCTTATTATCTTATAAGACTAAATTACTAATTACTAGATAAATAAAAAAAACTCCACTAGATGTTTAATACACATTACAAACAAAACTAAATTGTCTTAAGCAACAAATAACAATTGTTCTTGAATAAAACCCAAAAAATCTTCATTCGTCAACTGCAGTCTTCGACTCTTCGACTCTTCAATCATCAATAGTTGTGATGTATGATGCTCCTAACTCTATAAGAAAACACCAAATAATCAATATTAATAAATTAGGATAATGAAAAAAAATTAAATTAAATAATAAAAATAAATGAATATGGAAATTGAATGAGAAAAACACATTACCAGATTCTACTACAAAGCTCTCAACATTATCCATGGAGTCTCGAATATCAATTGGCGTTGACGGATGTCGCAACCAATTCTGAGTACAAATAAGTGCCTCAACTGTTCTTGGAGCCAAGGAACTCCGAAAAGGATCAAGTACCCGACCTCCTGTACTAAATGCGGACTCTGATGCAACCGTTGAAACATGCATGGCTAACACGTCTCGTGCAATTCTCGCAAGTATAGGATAGTTAGGCTCATTCACTTTCCACCAATTCAACAAATCAAAAGATTGACTGAATGCCTCACAACCATCTGATAAATACCGGTATATCTTTGTTTTGGTAGATGTAGATCCAGAGGCAGTCGATGCTAGCAACCACTCATAAAAAAATTGTGACTCATGATTGTCTTCAACATCATCTGGAGTGCAGATGACGGAGGGGAAACATGTTCTCTGCTACTCGAGGAAGAACTGAACGTAGCATTATACTTCGCATACATGTCTGATAATAATTGTCTCACCCTCGACAACAAATCTTCAGCTCAATTGTGATCATAAATTTTTTTCAAGTGAAAAGTAAGAAGCCCCAACTTACTACGTGGATCAAGGAGAACTGCAATCAACAACAACAAATTCATCCTTTCCAATGAACCCTAATACTTATCAAATTTCATTCTCATGCTTATGGCCATGCTCATCAAACAAGTATTCTGACTCTCACACAGTCTAACCAACTCTTTTTGGAGCCTACAAATTTCCAAAAAACTTGTGTTTGCCGTGACATGTAAAGAACCAGAAAATCGACAAGTGGCATCATAAAACATCTTCAAAAATTTCACAAAAACTCGCTCTGTCTCCCACTCGTTAGCTCTAGGAGGCCCAATGTTTCCATCCTTAAAGTAAGAAAGAAAATTGTAGTTCTCACTCTCCATTCGCCTAAAAGCCTTTTCAAATTTCTCAACAGCCTCCAACATCATGTAAGTTGAATTCCATCGAGATTGCACATCAAGGCACAACATTTTTTTACAATCAATTTTTTCCTTTTCTGCACATCTCTTAAGCTTGTCTAATCTTGCAGGGGAGAAGCGCACATATCTAACCGCATTTCTAACCATTGTAATGGCATCATCATACTCCTTAAGACCCTCATTCACGACAAGATTCAGAATATGAGCACAACATCTCATGTGCATATACTTCCCTTCTAACATATTCTCCGTTAAAAAATGTCTCAAATATGCAATTGCATTATCATTTGAGCTAGCATTATCAACAGTAACAATAAATATCTTATCAATGCCCTAATGAAGGATGCACGATTCAACATATTTTCCAATGGTATTCCCTCGATGATTAGGGATTAAACAAAAATTAATGATTTTCTTCTGTAATTTCCAATCACTATCAATGAAATGGGCAATTAGACACATATAATTAAGATTTTGTACCGATGTCTACGTATCGGTAGTTAATGAAATCCTCATTCCCCCATCTTTAAATAACTTTTTAAGTTTGGCTTTTTTAGATGCAAATAGTTTTATACAATCTCTTGCAACCGTCACTCGACATGGCACTTTAAATCTAGGTTCAAGCAACCAAACCATCTTCTTAAATCCTTGCCCTTCAACAATTCTAAATGGTAATTCATCGAGAATTACCATCTCCGCAAGCGCCATCCTCACTATATTTATGGGTTACAAGATTTCTTAAAGAATTATCACTCTCTCCAAACCCCTCCGAGGATACCTCACCTGCCAATATTGTTTGATATTTATCTAAAGGCTCACGCTTATGAGGATTTTTGGGACATGAAGGTAGATGGTTTTGCATGGTTGAAGTTCCTTTCCTCTTCGAATGGCAAGCGTATATCTTGCCACAATAATTACACTTGGCCCTAGGATCATCTACGGAACAACCCTCAACTTTTGTAAAATGATCCCAAACAATTGACGGATCCTTCCCCTTTCGTTTCTTAGGAAGTGGACAATTACTACTATTAGGGGCACTTGAAGTCGGGGGTTTTGGTATTTGGGAGTTCAAATCAAGATCAATTGGACTTGATGAAGAATCCATCTAACATGTAAAACCAAGAAAGAACAAAAAATCACCACAATTGTCAATTACATAGCAGCTAGTTTGCAATGTGGCAAACATCACAAATCTAAGATTCTAATCTACATTTTAGATCGCTTATAAATCTCACAAATTATTTTACTTTCAATAAACATCACAAATTATTTGTAACACATCATAAATTTTACTTTCAATAAACATCACAAATTATTTTATTTTCAACAAAACTACATCCAATCCGTGAATGGCAATGCACACTGCCGTGACTGAACAATCCCTAACCCTAGATTGGAATACCATCAATCTTCATTCTTCATCAAATTGATTCACTATTTCAATCATCTCAAACCAGCAAACACAATCCCTAACCCTAGATTGAAATACCAAATTAGAAAACAAAAACCCTAATCCACCGATTGGTCCTCTTAGTCTCTTATCAAAAAATATGTCTCAACGAAAATCACTAATAACTAATCAGTTATCATACTCATAAATCTTACAAAATACTTATAAAAAAATAAATAAATCTCAAAATCATACCTAAAAACAACAATGGAGGCTCTCGAGTTCTAAATGGTTTGCCGGAGGAAGTGTGGAGACTGCACCGCTGCTAGACGGTGGACCGCTGGGCGTCGGTGAGCCGTGAGTGGCTAGAGTCGCTAGAGCCCGAGCCTGGAGTCATTGGAGTCAATGGACAGCGTCACGGACTCACGGCGCTGTTGAACTCCAAACGAAGGAATGAAATGGTCGAATGAGAGAGGGAGGGGGAAACTGGAAAGGTCCGAAAGGAAATGGACCTGGGGCCTGGGCACGGGGACAATATGCCCTAGTTGGAATGGCGATGCCAAACGGCGCCATTCCCCTTATTTATTTTTTCTAACTTTAAGATGCAAACGACGCCGTTTCACTTATTTAAGTGAAACGGCGTCGTTTAATAAACGAATATATTTTAAAATATATATATATATGACGTCGGCCGGTTTTTTGGTTTTGGTTGGTTCAAACTGCGACCGAACCGGCCGATGCCGGTTTTGATGATTTACCACCAACGGCCGACCGGTTCCCTGCCAGTTTCGACCGGTTCTGAGCTCCGGCGGTCGGTCTGAGTCGGTCTCGGCCGGTTTTCTGATTTTCTGTATAGCCCTAATTTTTGCAATGGACTTTGACGTAGCGGGAGTTATTTATTAGAGATAAAATTGATCCGAATTGACATATCGTCTGTGACGTCCCGTTCCCGGAGGTCCGGAGAGTTAACTGTTAATACCTCAAATCAACTTAATAGTACAACTATAAAATCTGGAAAATCCAATAAAATATTAATCAATTTAATCAATTCAAATATCTAAGTTCCTCCATGGGACAATAAAGAAAATCTCAATAACATAAATTAAAAATTCTCTAAAACTCGAAATTATCCTTAACTCATCAAATCAAAATACCCGAAAAATAAAATCAGTTTACTAATTACGACTCTCAAATAAGCACTTGTACCCTCCGGCATTTATTCCACTCTGATCATTACACCTGCTAAAACTTTCTACTCTTGTTCTCCAGCTGAACCATCAAAATTATCTGAAAAAATATATGGAGATAAGGGGAGTTATCAACAACTCAGTAAGCAGAGAACATAAATCACTCTGTCACCAAGGTGTGCACTCAAAACAGAGACCACTACTATAACCCGTGGCAGGGCCGTATCCACTATTATTACTCATGGTTGGGCCGTATCCACTATTATTACCCGTGGTTGGGTCGTATCCACTATTATTACCCGTGGTTGGGCCGTATTCACTATTGTAACCCGTGGTTGGGCCGTATACCACTATTATCACCCGTGGCAGGGCCATAACTGAACAGAGCGGAAATAGAATCAAATTCAGAATCAGAGAGTCATGCCAAAGGTTTTAAGAAATCACGTCTTATCCAAACTAAGTATTGAACAAAATTTTCAGAACAGAACAAAATCATATCACAACATAATTTATGCACAAATTTCATATTCACTCTCTTTTTCAAAGTTCAGAAACAGAATGTAAAAAATAAGCTCATGTCTACACCAGTCATGATAGAAAATACTTTCTTCTTAAACAGAATCTCATGAGTAATGCAGAACAAATAACTGAGGTAGTTCAAATTTCTTTTCAAAATCAAATATGTATATTTTCCAAAAATAACCTCAGCTCATTTTATTTTAATGCAAAGTCTAGCATAGGAACCCGCTTACCTGGACTTCTTAGTTTTTTTCAGAATTTTTCTCAAAATGTCGAACAATTAACAATCGTCATCTATAAAATAATAAAGTAATTCTCGTAAATTTCCAATCAATCACTTATTTCGATGTTTAATCCTAAGCTTCTAAAATAACCTATTTAATTCCTCAAAACCTAAAATTTCAAATCATCACTTATGATTTAATAACTATGACTAAAACATTTAAAAGTCAGACCTATTTATTAATGAAAACAACTTATGAAGTTTAATACTGAATAATATAATTATCCCACAATATTTTAAAATAAACCATAACTATTTTTAAATAGACTAAATCATATCTAAAATGTAAAAATAACATTACACCAATATTGTTTACTTTAAAAATAAAACTTTACTTAATAACATGTTAAAATAATTTTCTGTAATCATAATTAAATAACAGTGTACTAATACATAATAAAAGTTTAAAAGCCCATTAATATAACATGTAATAAAGGGTATTACGGTAATTTCATTTAATTCTTTGAAAACTAACAAAAAACCTACGTAAATTTACGAACATAACACGCACGGCAGGGCTTACTCACGGAGGAAATCAAGCAGCAGCGTGCGACTTAGGCGAGGGGCTAGGCAGACGGCAGTGATCTCGGTGGAGCACTGGACGAGAGAGAGAGAGAGAGAGAGAGAGAGAGAGAGAGAGAGAGAGAGAGAGAGAGAGAGAGAGAGAGAGAGAGAGAGAGAGACCAACGAATGAGGAAAAAAAAATGAAAGACATAGTGTAAGCCGAGAGAGTGTAACACGGAGGTGCTGTCGGTGGCTTACCGAGCGGGACGCGGCGGATAGGAATGGCGTGGAGTGACTGTCGGAGTTCTCTGTGCTGGTGGTAACGACGTGTAAGCGCTGGCACCATCTGTGGTGGGTTCGAACGACAAGTGCACTGGGTTGGGTTGCTATGTTTTCGGTGGCTAAAATAGGGGACAATGAGACCGTGTGGGGTACGGTGATACAAGGCAGAATTGTGGGCGAGCTGTGGTGTTGCACCAAGGCTGAACAGTGGCAATCACAGTGGTTTTATTCTGGGCGGTTTGGTTTCGTGCAGTGGGGCATGGGTTCACTGTAATGACCTTGGTGGCTTCATGCATGGAGGCTGAGGGAAAAACAGGTTAAAGATGGTGACTGTGGTGTACGGCGGAAGAGCCGTGATCCGTGGAGATGCAGTGCATGGGTTGCGTCGGTTTCGTTTGAGCTAGGCACGGAGGTTGCTGGTGGCAGCAGTATGGACAACGGAGGGCTGGCTTACGTGGGGTGACTCTTGATACGGGAGTGTAGGAAACCGAGGGGATGGAGGCTGGCTTGTGATTCTAAGGTGGTGCGGTGGCTTGTGTTTGGGTAGTAGTTTTACTAGCATGGAATAACATGTCTATAAATATAATGCGAAAACCCTAGAGATAAGAGAGACGTGTGTGCGGATGGAAGGGTAAGTCGTGTGTGTGCATGCATGTTGTGGACGAGAGGAAAACTACAAGGGTGAAAAAAATAAATAAAGACAGAAAGAAAAAAAATAAAATAAAATGAACTAAAATTAAACAAATAAAAAGAAAATAGAGCTTGATTGGGTCCGGGTGTTACATCGTCTCTTTGTCATCTTCTAAGGTTTTGCTGAAGAAATCAAGAAGTTGCTTTCCAATTTACTCATGTTGGACATATATGATTTCGTCCTCAACATGATAAAGAATGAAGTGATGTCTAATGTTAATATGCTTACATTTGTTTTGAGGCAAGTTACATAGATGTAGTATTTGCTTGTTAATGCCAAAAAACCAGTAAAAAATCAAATTGGCAACATGGTGTACGTGAAGATGACAAAAACTCGTTTAAAAAAGCAAAATAGAACCATTAGTCTTGGAAGCATTTGTTTCTTGAGGTACTAATGAGCGGGAAGAGAAGATAAACCATCTTCAATTGAACTAAAAGAAAAATCAAAATCAACTTCTTTAGCTAATGTTTTGCACTAAAGAAGAGATGAGTTGAACAAACTAGGGCTATTAATTCTTGACACGATGCACAAACTAGACATGTAATAATATGGTTAGGATTGAGCATAATTGATTTTGAGTTAATTCGAATTGACCTAAATTTCATGCAACTAATAGTCGTGTAGTGTCAGATCAACCCACGGGTACACAAGTTAACTCGTGTTACCCAATTAGCCAAAAATGAAAAAAAGTTTATTCGGGTCACGAGTCACTCGGGCCAACTCGTAATCCAATTGACCCACAACATATTTTCGTTATAAATTGAGTTTTAAATTGAAAAATATAGCACTTATTTTAAACTTTCCTTCAAATTCTCTTGTATAGACTTTGTCTTGTTATCAAATAATAGAAAGGACCAAATATCTGTGAATGCTTTTTCATTTTGCATTTTATCTATTTTTACTTTTTAAATGTGTCAAACGGGTAATGCATGCTAGGTGAACTCGCGAAATAGGCGCGTTGAGTTTGAGTCAAGGTGATTAACCTATTTAATTATTCGGGTCAGTTTTGAGTTAACTAAAAAATGACCCGACCTATTTGACAATCCCATAATAAAAATCAGCAACTCAAAGCCGTAAGTATTTAGATCTAACAAACATTCTTTTAAAAGATCACATGAGAAATCATACAAGATTTGGCTCAAATTTTGCCCATAATAGTAACTATCAAAACACTTGGACAAAAGGAGATTTCTTGATGATCTTGGAGTCACTCACCAAGGAGAAGAGAAACCTTGTACTTGTATTATCACATTAAAATTGCAGGAATTAATAAGATAAGCTTACAGATGTGTGCCAGCCTACTATCATGATCTTCTCAATGTCCCTCTGGCATGCCATGATCCTCTCTAGCATATCTGCCATGATACTCTCCAACATATCTGCCTTTCCATAATTTTCTACACTATGTAAATACAATGCAACCATTAGTTTCTATAATTAACAGGTTGTATAGATGGTAGAATAGTAGAATTTACTCATCGTTGACTTGTGGAGTATCTATATAAATCAATACAAGATACACACAAAGAGTGTGGACTATTTTTAAACTATTTCGGTATCAAGAGCCACTGACGTATCATCCATGCCATCTGTTTCCTCTACTTCTTCGTTCTCTCAAATGGATGATCTTTCATCTCTAGTTTTCTCTCCTGCCAAAACCACCTTACCTGAAATTTCAGTCAAACTAGCGTTACTA